>CM055404.1:71544317-71579413 GCA_029228625.1 Pseudolycoriella hygida
GTTGGGTGGACTGCGGATACCTTGTGCATGACTTGGAGGTTTCAGATATGAGGGTTCTTAGGAGCATAGCAAAAGTGAATCGGAGGGAACAGTGGGACAATCATATCAGGAACGACGACATCAGAGAAAATTTAGGGGTTAGGTCAGTGGAGGAGGCGGCAAGGGTTATCGTCTGAGATGGTACGGGCACGTTCAAAGGATGGGTAATAGTAGGCTCCCAAAGAGGATATTGAATGCACAGGTCCCGGGTGTACGTCCTAGGGGTAGGCCAAGGAGAAGGTTCATAGACTCAATTAAATCAGATTTAGAAGTTAGGGGGCTCTCACTGGGCGAGCAAACCATCTCCTTGGCAGAGGATAGAAGGGTATGGAGGGGGGTGGTCAATGACCACCGGGTTGCGGCTTAAAGACCCCACACCGGAAGGTATAAACGGTCTATAAAGTTTGATGATGATGGTGATGATGACTTGACCAAACGGTTGCGCACTTCTTTCAAAAACCGTTTGAGAAGGCACTTCTTCTGCATATTTTTTTACATTTTTACACAATTTCGAAATTAATTTTTCTTGGCGCATGTTTTTTTTCATCAATAAAAAAAAATTTTTCAACTGTTTCTTCGATATTGACGCGTTGTTTTTCTGTGGTTGCTGCTTGGGCGTTTGGCTTTTTTTCTCCGCTTTGCGATTCTTCGGGATACTGCAATTTTTCGACATTTGGCGGTTCATAAGCGATTTGGGATTGTTGTTACGTTGCTTATTGTTTTTTTATTGTTGTTTTGTGGCATTTTGTAATTTTTATTTGCTTTCGCAAAGTCCGATGCCGCCTTTTGTACAGAAGAAGCCTATAAAAGAATAACTTATTACTTTTAAATACAAATTGCAAAAATATACTTACGATTTTTGCAAACATTTGAGAAATTGCTTCCATCTTCCTTCAATGTTATTCACGAAATGACGTATTACTTACTAACAGTCAAACGCATTGCACAGGGTTGCCGCAACGTAAACGAAGTTGTCGCATAACATTGTGCGCTCACACGTACAACAGATACATGACAATATTTGCTTAACAATTCGGTGAAAAAACATCAAATTTTTAATTTAATGCATTTCATATATCACTACACAAAATACTATTTGTATGTTTAAAAGCAATCAATTTGATCAAAAACACATTTCACAACTTTAATTTATTCTTTGTGCCGTAATATTTTCTCCATTTAATTACGTTTCCACATGTTATGTACTAAAAAAACGGCTCGTATGTGGCCGCTCATTTGCTACATTAAACTTAGCCCTTAGATGTCTATGCGTTAACACTAACCTTTGACAGCCATATTTCTCATTCATTTCTCATTCGTCATTGCAATTTGATTTTTTTCAAACGATTTTTTCGAAACGAATTCCAATTGCAAATTTACAAACGGCAAATTCATTCAGCTTATAATTTAAAAAGCTACCCTTTTTCCCGCTAAGTTTATTAAAACTGTTTTGGTTTCGCGAGTGCTCAAGTGTTTGTTTTGCAAATTGTTTTGATTTGTGCGACCGTTACAAAGTCAACAATTTTCATATATTTAAAAACAATTTTTGGTCAAGTGGCTCTATTTAAAAGAGCAAGTGCAAAGTTTGTGCTAAGCTACATTCGAAATTTGGTAAGTTTTTCGATTTTACTTCCTTTCATGATTGCAAAAAAAGTAATCCTTCCACACAAAATTTTTGGGGCCGTACGAAAAAAATGTTCAGATGGGACTTATGGGTCTGTTGTGAGACTATTTTTTTTTAACTTTCATTGTTTGTATTGCTTGCAAAAAAAATATTTTTTCAACGCAAACTTTTTAGACCCAATTGAGTGCCAAATACCAAAAAAGGATTTATCGTTACGTTGTACAAAAAATTCTTAGACACGTTTTTTGAACTTCCAATGTGGTTTGGATGGCTCCGGTCCTTGACAAACATTTTTGTTAACCTATAAAATGCTTTTCAAATGTTAAATATGTGTCATAGGACTTTCCGTCCAAAAGTCGTATCATAACTAAAAAACTTTCTGATCAATTATGTATCAAAATCAAACGCATATTTTTGCAAAAGTTTTACATAAAAAATGCAAATATGACTATGGAGTGCCACAGGTCCATTTTAAACAAAATGCTTTATTTTGTTCGTTGACGCACACATTTTGTTTTTCGACATATTTGTCCGATGCCGTCGTTTGTCAACTAAACAAAAAATGTTTTTTTAGGATGTTGCCAATAAAAAATACAAATGAACATTTATGTACATGGACAAATGTGTAAACTGTCCTGTTCACAACAGGAGGCAGGTAATTGCTGTCTAATCGAATAACACTTTTTGTCGATTTTTGGTATTTAAACATTTCTTTACACTACCTTTTCTCCATTATTTCCTTTCTTACATTATCTTTTCTTAGCTAAATAGTTTTTGCTTTTCTGAACAATTATGAACATTTCCAATGTTGCGATATTCGTACGGGTCTGCACAGTATACATTTTTCGTTTAAAATGTATTTTTTATTTTTTTTATTTGCGTTAACAGCAAACATTAATAAAAGACTTTAAATTTTGGAATTATCTTTGAGTTTTATTTTTAAAAATTCCTTTGCAGCTATCTGGCTTTATTTCGATTACAGGTAAGTACGGTAAGTATCCAATTTTACAATATTATTGCTACACGAATTATTTGTGTAGAACATAAGAGATTGCATCAGGACGAAATTAATTACATTTAAATTAATCAATTGTGCTCCTACAAGATTTTGCATATCTAAGGTTGAAATTAATTAAATAGAATTAATTGTGCACCTTAATTAAAAAAAAAAAACATGTCTGAAGATAATAAAAAATTATTTGGAGCGGCGTTGGCGAAGAGCAAGCGATTGGCAAGAATTGCAAGCGTCTTCCGCAAGAAAAACGTCATTCCTACTACTTTGAGTGAGCTGTCGGCTACAACGTCAACTGCTTTCGATTTCAATGTAGAAAGCCGAGATGATTGTTCCGTCAGCGTGCCTCAAAATAAAAGATTTAATACAAATGGCGACAAATCAAAACAAATGTAGGCTGAAGGCTCCCCATTCTTGGGATTTTCGCCTTTAAACAATCCAGAGAATGAAAGTGTTACCGATTCGAAATTATCAAGCGAATCGAAAGCCTCTCCATTCCTTGGATTTTCACCTATACAAAATCCAAAAAATGAAGATGAACCCGATTTACATTTAAATAAATCATTCAAAAGTTCACCATTTTTGAGATTTTTACCACAGGACGTTTCGCCTGTAATCCGACGACGACAAACATCGTTCAGTTGTGGTGATTTAAAAAGCTTATCGCCTTTGAAATCATTAACGCCGAAACGTAAATCCGTCGAATTGCCAATGACTCCACTTTCGCTTAAGCGAAGTTCAATTGATTTGTCGCCATCCGGCCCAAACCTACCCTCATATAAACAGGAAGCTGAAAATATTGCTGCATTGTCAGCTGTGGTGGAGGCTATTAAATGTGACGAAAGACTTGGTTCTATACACAAATATGACGACATACTTGATTCCATCTGCAAATGTGACGACAAACTTGATTCTATCCACAACAATGTGTGTAGTCTGAAAGAGGATTTCTCTAATTATGTTCAAGGAATTGAAGGAATGCGCTTGCCTCGATCAGTATCCAACAATTTGGAAGTTGACGACTTGGAAGAGAGATCTCAAAATATTTTGTCTACAACAGTTGAACCAAATTTGTTAAGTGACGACAATTATAAAACTGGGCCTGTTCTTCACAATGAATCATCTGTGATTACAAGGCATTCCTCTAATGCTAATGACGACGTTAGCAAAACAGAAGTAAACAATACACATACAATTCCTGATAAAATTATTAGCAGGAAAAGTATACATCTCTTAGGCAATAATATTACGTCGGGTACTTAAGACAAGCATTTCCACATCTCCCGATTCGATATTAATGTGACAACGGATAGTATAATGGAATACATCAGCCAAAATGCAAATGTTGATAGAAAACAGATAGTAATTCGTCGCCTCACTAAAAAAGGACAAGACATATCAACACTCCAGCATGTTAATTTCAAAATTGAGACGACCGATGAAATCTCAAAGGCAATTTCGCACCAAAGCTTTTGGCCGCATCATATAAAAATCAAGCAGTGGACACCAAAAGCGAAGGTCAACGGTATTCTACCATCTTTTTTAGGCAACAGATCGACGTAACCGGGGAGATACTTGTTCCGGTTGATAAGAGTTTGGAAGGAAGTTTAGATAACGACGAGGGAAGCTCCGAATCAACAACACGAACCAACACTCCGCCTGTAAATATATCGCTTTACTATAACAACATTCGTGCTCTCTACCACTGCAACCGATTACGACGTCTTCATCTTATCAGAGACGTGGTTAACTAATGACAAATTTAACGCAGAATTCTTTGACCCACGATTTTCGGTTTATCGTAAAGACCGTTCTGACACAAACGTCGATGCAAATGCGGGTGGTGGTGTTTTGATAGCAATTGATTCTAAATATGACAGCGAGATAATGGAAATACCCGAGTTGAAAGATCTTGAAGCGATTTGTGTTAAAGTTAACTTGCATTCGTCGAATTCTTGTTTATATATTTACGGCCTGTACGTTCAACATGGTTCTAAGGAAAATGTTTACCTATCTCACATGGAAGCTCTGATTAAGGTAAATTCGATGATAAGGCATGGGGACATTTTCGTAGCAATAGGTGACTTTAATTTGCCAATTGTCAAGTGGTCCAAAAATGACGATGGCTTCGATTACTTACCACTGATTGGACATTCTGAATCTGAACCTGCGGAAATTGCAAGAAAAGTGACAACGGCCTTCCTTGAATGTGGTCTCTTTCAAATGACAGACTTTGAAAACAAATGCAAAAACGTACTTGACCTTGTTTATACCAATATGCCAGAACTATTTGTCGTGACGAAAGCTGATGTATCCATCATTCCTGATACTTTGCAAGACAAATTTCATGTGCCAATGCATTGTCTAATTGAATGTGAACCGTCGTCGTATGCACCATCAACATCATCCGAGTCTATTTATTGCTTTAGGAAAGCACCATATCCATTGATAAGACAGGACCTTACAGAAACTGATTTTGACGCATTACTTGCTGACAAAAGCTTGGATGAAATGATTGATGCTCTGTACACTAGACTTTACGAAATCTTCGATCAACGCGTTCCCAAAGCTACACTTCGAATGACGAACCATCCCGTGTGGTATAATGCTAAGCTGATCAATCTTAAAAACAGAAGGAATCGAGCGTACCGTAAATGGATCCATCAACCCTCATCAAGATTGTCAACTAGAAATGAAACGAAATTCAGAGATGCGAAAAGTGAATTTGAATCTTATCAAAATGAACTCTACAACTCATACTTGACCAGCTTAGCATCTGATTACAAAAAACAACCAAAGAAATTCTGGAACTTCATCAACTCCAAATACAAAACGAACACATTACCAGGGATAATGTTTTATGGGTCAGAGCAAGTGGGAAATGACTTAGATAAATCCAACCTCTTTGCAAAATTTTTTGCTTCTGTGTATGTTGGAAACGAAGACGAAATTGACGAAGACTATGCTCTTACTACACATATTAACAAGCGAAATGACCAGGGCTACCTGCAAATCACTATAACACCAGATATAGTTCGTCAAACACTTCTCCGTATGGACCTCAGCAAGGGTGACAGCCCGGACAAAATATCTCCAATATTTCTTCGTCAGTGTGCTGATCTCTTGGATGTACCCCTCTCGCTGATTTTTTCAAAATCATTAGCAGAAATGCACTACCCCGACGTATGGAAAATTGATCACTTAACGCCCATCTACAAATCTGGACGGAAGTCAGATATATCAAACTATCGAGGTGTCTGTGTATCACCAAATTTGGCAAAAGTTTTCGAGATAATTATTTTCAATCAAATAAAATTTAACATCTTTCCGCACTCAACATCGGATCAGCATGGATTTTTTCCTGGGAGAAGAGTAGAGTCCAATTTGATGGAGCTTTCAATCATGGTGCACGATGGATTCGACAATGACTGCCAGACTGACATCTTTTACGCTGACATTCGAAAAGCATTTGACGTGATAAAGCCTATCCCGTTAATATTAAAACTATCTGTCCACAAATATCGTCTGAGTAACTCGCTGTTGTTATGGTTCCGATCATTCTTCAAAAACCGCAAGCAGTTGGTAAGAGTCAACTCCAGTAAATCCGATATGATTGACGTTACCTCCGGAGTTGGTCAAGGATCGGTTTTAGGACCACTGTATTTTCTGGTTTACTTTGACGACTCAGATGGCAGTTCTGATATAACTAAAGACATAAATCTAGCTGATGACAAGAAAATAGTACATAACCGTATATCCTCACCTAATGACACTCACATATTGCAGTCATCAATGATTTTGTTGAATGGTGCAACAAAAACGGGTTCGGGCTAAACGACGACAAGTGTAAAATTATGTCAGTTTCAAGAAAACAGTGCCCAATATTTGCAGAATATTTCATCAAAGACAAACTAATTAAACGTGTTAGTTGCATAAAAGACATAGGAGTTACATACGACCACAGATTTTCTTTCAACGACCACCTCGAGCTAGCATCGAAAAAGGGTTCTTCTATGCTATCATTTGTTAAACAACAATGCTACGGACGATTCGACCAGAACACGGCGAAGATGCTGTACTCAGCCATTGTTAGATCACACCTTGAACTCTCGAGTTCAGTTTGGGCACCGCACCATAACGTTCACATTCAATCACTAGAAAGTGTTCAAAGACAGTTTGTGTTAAATTAACTCACAGTTTCTGCGAAAAAGAATTCAACTGTACGACGGCGTCAGGAATCTTAGAAATCCTTCAATAATTCGCATATGTCGGTCCAAGCTCGAATACTCCACTTTTTCATCGTTTAATTTTGCATGTATGTTGTTTAATCTTGCTGAAGTCCATGTAGATCCGTCGTTAACCTCGATAAACTTCCGTCGAAGTATCTTGGAACTTGACGACTCAATATTTGGAACATTTGGTGTTTGCTAGTGTCTTTGTTTAGGTGCTTTCTTTCCACTAAATAAAAGAAGCCAGAAAGCTCCGCGCCCGGTGATTAATTTATTGATTGAATGTTTTGATATGTCTAAAAGCCTAAACGATTTTTTTTTTCACAGAAACTTCAATTTTATTTCGTGACTACACATCTAATTGAACGACCCATTAATTGGCAACATGATGTGATATCTGAATTTCCTCATTTTGATTTTTGGCGACTCCATCCTTTTGGTTTAGCCATTTTGACGACAGCCTAGCGGCGATATTTTGTGTGATATTTCTTATATTTTATTTATTTTTTGTTCAGCCATTTTGACGACACCATTGTGATGATTTTTATACTTAATGCATTTTTTAATGTTCTTAATTTTAATTTCAATGTTTTCGTTATGTAGTTCTGTTTGCTTTGTTTTTTAATTACCTTTCGAATTCGAGTTATTGTAATTTTACTGTGTAAGTAGTTATTGTAACGTTTTTGGTTTTTTTAACGAGGATTATGACTTCCGTCATAATTACTCTTTTTTTACCATGTCAGCTAGAAGATAGTAGACAATAAAAGTAACATTCATTCATTCATTCATTGTTTTCCAACATTCAACTTTGTGCATATAGTGAATTGGATTATTCAGAATCAGTTCACGAATGGACGGCAATGTCAATGGTAGCATTATTGTATTCTGTCCACCATAATGTTTATGATGACCAATCCAACGATTTGGAAGATATTCTTGACATGGGACAGTATTACTTTAATCAAACATTGACATTTCACGGTCGGTTGAATGAAAAAACATTGCAAAATGCTTTTGGGCCATTCCAAATGCATGTAATGTAAGGAACTAAAATTTCTCCTGAGTCACCCAAGGGTCCAATTTTAGTGTTCTATGAAAAAATTGTTCATAACTGCAATATCTAACTTTCTGCCGAACGTATGATCTCGATATTTCCTACGGTTAAAGCAGTATTTCCGTTCCTTACATTACAGGCGTCGCGGTTTGCATAGAAAGGGCCTTTTGCTCATTTTGATGAAATTGCTTGCAATTTAGCAATAGTGCTCATAAATAGCTTAGCATATGCAATAATCATTTCTCCATTACCGGATGTCGTTCAGTACATCCTCTTCGATTGTCACGGACGAAATTGGAATGGTGAACGTTTCGGCGAGTTTGCCGGCATTCTTTATTTTGTCGATGTTAACTCCATTTGCCAATTCAAATGTTTGGAATTTGGTGATGCGTCAACGTTCACCATGTACGATGTGAATTTCACATTTCCATGCGATTCAACATCGTCGCCAATCGCTACGCAAAATGAGCTTAAAATTGATTCACCGACAAAAGATAAGTACCCCATTATGGGAACTAGTCAAAACAAATTCATGTTACTAGTTTGATACCATATATTTGAATGCTAAACATTGAACAAAATGCATTGCTTATATAGTAAAGTCTAAGGTGACTCGATACAAAATAAATCGTTTGTCTAAGGTGACTCGATACAAAATAAATCGTTTTAATTCCAATGATGATTTGATTAATGTGTGTACCACATACGTCCCCCTGTCGATAAAATTGAGTCATGTCCATCTGGGTTGACGAATTTTGGGTTCACGAATTTTGAATTGATAGTTGATGGCTGATCGAGTTGAATTTGATTGAATTTTGAGGAAATGAGCCAATCGAATTTGCCAAGTTGTACCAATGTAATTTGATGACGAAAATTTTGAATGTCTAATTTTGAGTTACCATGTTTTGATTGTCAAGTGAAGAAATTTCAAAACATGGTTCGAAAAATAAGTTATTTTCTAAGTTGAAAGTAACTTTTTTTGTTTGCTTAATTGATTTAACAGAAGGTGTTTCTGGAATTTCAAAGCAAGGTTTGAGACGGTCAATGCTGATGACTTTTTCTTTATTTTTGATTTTTAGGGTAAATAATTTTGCGTCACGTTTTAAGACTTCATATGGACCGTCGTAATTGGGTTGTAGTGGTTTTTTATAACCATCTTTACGGACGAAAACATGAGAGCAGTCTTTGAGATTTTTAAATATAAAAATCTTTTGTTTATGGTGATTGGAGCTTGGAATAGACTGAATATCATCCATAATTCTTTTTAATTTTTCAACAAAAGTGAATGCGTCTTTTGTTGTATTTGTTTCAGTTTTGTGAAAGAAATGATATGGAAGTTGGATGTTTGTTCCATAGACCATTTCAGAGACTGAAGCATTTAGGTTTGGTAGGATTACTGATCGTAAACCTAGCAATATTATTGGAAGTGAGTTTATCCAATTTGGATTTTTATGACACTTGATAGCGTTTTTCAGTGTACAGTGCCATCTTTCAACGATACCATTTGCTTGTGAGTGGTAACTGGTAGTTCGTTGTTTATTAGTTCCAAGTAATTTATTCAGTTCTTGGAATAAATCTGATTCAAATTGTGGACCTTGGTCTGTAGTAATGATGTTTGGAACACCAAAACGAGAGATCCAATGAAAAAGTAATTTTTTAGATACTGTTTCAGCAGTTGAGTCTTTCATAGGTATGGCTTCAGGCCATCTAGTAAAGCGATCAATTATTGTTAAACAGTATTTATATCCTTCGGATGGAGGAAGGGGTCCAACAATATCTATGTGGATATGATTGAAACGTTCATTTGGAATGTCAATCGGTTGTATTGGGCTAGAATTGTGCCGTGTGATTTTTGATTTTTGACAAGCAATACAAGATTGACAGAATTTCTTGATGTCTTTTGACATTGTTGGCCAAACAAAATCTTTTTTGATAAGTTCTGTTGAAGCTTTGATTCCAGGATGTGATAATTTGTGAACATTATCAAAAATAATTTTTCTGAAACTTGGAGGAATAACTGGTCGAAGTTTTCCTGTTGAAATATCACAATGGATTTTTGAGCCATTGTAGTCTGTTTTAATTATTGTTAGACTGGAATCAAGTTTGTTGAAAAAATTCTTGTCTTGATTTTGTGCTTCAGACAGTCGTCTGTAGTCAATTGAACTTTCAAAAGATAGTGAATATATTTGATTAATAGTTGCAATGCGTGATTATGTATCTGCAACTACACTCTTTTTTCCTGGTACATGACGTATGTCAGTGGAAAATTGTGAAATGTAATTTAATTGTCTGTTTTGACGAGGAGTAGCTTGGTCTTGCTTTTTGTTGAAAGCATGAGTCAATGGTTTGTGGTCGGTAAAGATAGTGAAATCTGTACCTTCCAGTGTTGATCGGAAATGTTTAATTCCTTCATAAATGGCAAGTAATTCTTTATCATATGTTGAATATTTTGTTTGAGCTTGTGATAATTTTTGTGAAAAGAATGATAGCGGTTGCCAAATATTGTCTTTCCATTAAAGTACGACACCTCCTATAGCAAAATCAGATGCATCAACATGTAAAGAAATTTTAGAATTAGGATCAGGATGAGCAAGTAATGTTGCATCTGCTAATTCTTTTTTACATTTGTCAAATGCATTTAACATTTCAGGAGTCCAATTGATTTGAGTTTTGTCATTTTTGATATTTCCTTTCATGCAGGAAAAGAGTGGAATTTGTGTCTCCGCTGCATGAGGAATGAATCTGCGGAAGAAATTGATCATTCCAAGAAATCGTTTTAATTTGTTAACGGTTTGTGGTAGAGGAAAGTTTAAGATTGTTTGAACTTTCGAATTTAATGGTTTAGTTCCTTGTTCATTTATTTGAAAACTAAGGAATTGGATTTCTTTTTGACCAAAGAGACATTTATCAATATTTATTATTACTCCGTATTCGTTAAGACGGGTAAATAGTGAATGAAGATGAAGTATATGTTGTTCTTCATTTTCTGATGCTATTAAAATGTCATCTTGATATGCAAAGCAAAAATAACCATGAACAACTTCGTTTATGAAGCGTTGGAATGTTTGAGCTGCGTTACATAGACCAAAAGTCATGTTTGGAAATTCAAAAAGACCAAATGGTGTTATAATTGCGGTTTTTTGAATATCTTCTTCAGACATTGGAATTTGATGATAAGCTCGTACTAAATCGACTTTACTGAAGATCGTTTTACCATTCAAAAAACAGTTAAATTCTTGAATGTTTGGTAATGGGTAGCGATCTGGTAAGGTGTTAGCATTTAGTCGACGGTAATCGCCACAAGGACGCCATCCACCTGATGGTTTAGGTGTTATATGTAATGGTGTTGCCCAAGGACTGTCGGATGGACGACAAATACCAAGGCGTAGCATTTCATCAAATTCTTTTTTAGCAATTTTTAATTTGTCTGGATTTAATTTTCTTGCTTTAGCAAAAATTGGTTGACAATTGGTTACAATGCGATGTTTTACATTGTGTTTGCGTTTTGCTGAGTGGAATGTAGACATGTCGAGAATGTCCGGAAATTCGTTTAATAATTGATGGTAAACGGATATGTTGGAAATTGATTTGATTGTTAGATCTGGATTACAATCAATTTTTATTCCGTTTATTGATAATGATGTTAAATTATCAATTAGTTTGCTATTTTTGACATCTACCAGTAAATCGAATTTTGTTAGTAGGTCTAATCCAATGATGGGTTGTTGCACGTCTGCAATGACAAATATCCAACGAATGTTACGTCGGAGGCCTAGGTTTAGTGTGATGGATTTGCTTCCGTAAGTTTTAATTGGCGTACCATTAGCAGCACGTAAAGTAAAATTACAAGAAGTGTGACCTTTTTCTTTTGTTGTAGGTGGAATAACACTTAAGTCAGCAGCAGTATCGATAACGTAGTTCCTTCCGGAATTCTTCTCTTTAACATATAAGCGACTTATAAATTTGTCTGTATCAAGTTGCGCTGGGATTGACTCTCTTATTAGTTTTTTTGATTTCCTGTTTTTGTTGTTATAAGAACAGGGAGGATCACATTTTTTGGCTTTATCTCTGAATCGTTGGTGATGCCAACAATAGTTTGAGTTTGGTTGGGAACGACTATAATGTGTCGAACGGGATGAGGAACGATTTCGTTGAGCAGATTTGTTGCGAGATTTAGATTGATTGATTTCTTTTTGAAGAGAATCAATTTTATCTTCTAGTTTGCAAATCTGTGTTGTGAAATCGCTGGAGCGAGATAAAGTTTGGATTGAATTTTGGTCGATTGTTTCATAAATTTTATCGGCCATTGTTACTTGTTCATCAAGTGGTTCGGTTGAGCAAGATAGAATTGCTTGTATTTGTTGTGGTAGTCGATTAGTCCATAACTCTAGTAATAAGTCGTCTCCAACTTTACCACAAGACTTATCTTTCATCTTCCGAAGTAAATTGGAAGGTTTTTCATCAATTAGTGAAAGATCATTGAATAAAGTTTTTAATTTTTTACGATCTGAATCAGCAAATTGATTTGTTAATCGACTTTTTAGAGTCTGATATTTGTTGGTGGCAGGTGGATTTTTAACTATGTCACTGACTGCTGTTAAAGTGTCTGTGTCTAGTTTGCCAACAATTTGGTTGTATTTTGAAATATCAGATCTAATTCCAGCTGTTGAAAATTGAGCTTCAATTTGTAGGAACCAAAGATCAGGGTCAGCTTTCCAGAAAGGTGGAATTTTTATCTGGATGGTGTTAATACTGCCCGTATTAATATTAGCTGCTAAATTTTGTTGTTCATCGATTTCGTAATCGTCATCGAGGATTGCAGCGTTAGGGTTTTGTGTTGGTGCTGGTGGTGTTGCACCTTCTGCCATTTTATTTAGCAGAGAAGCAAAAATTTGATGTTTGTAAAATTTGCTTGTTAGAAAATTTGTTCTCACAAATATTAAATATTTGGAAATTTGAAACAAATTTTGAACGCTAAAATTTGATTTGTTAGTAAAAACAAATTTAAAATTTTTAGCAATTTGCTTTGTAAAGCGAAAGCTTTATGTTTTTTGCGATCTGAAATACGTTCAGAGTCGTGGGTCACCAATTATATGGGAACTAGTCAAAACAAATTCATGTTACTAGTTTGATACCACATATTTGAATGCTAAACATTGAACAAAATGCATTGCTTATATAGTAAAGTCTAAGGTGACTCGATACAAAATAAATCGTTTGTCTAAGGTGACTCGATACAAAATAAATCGTTTTAATTCCAATGATGATTTGATTAATGTGTGTACCACACCATCAACGACTTTCCTTTGTTACCCGGTGGATTGTTTTATCAAAAAGTTTTGGTTCATTTTGTCAATCGTCCAACATATTTCCTGAACCACATCATCAGTGTACAGCAATGTCCGCCGCAGCATTAGCCCTCCATACAATTAAGTCGGTGGGTGAATGGAACGGTGAGGACCTTGACACTGTTTTGTTTGCTGGTCAGCAATATTATCAATTCAATTTGACAAACATGAGCCTACAATATGGTCGAGTGACCAATAGCCAATCGTATTTGGAAGCTATTGCGTTAACCATTTGCATGGAGGCATTTATGATGACGTAGTAGTTAGTTTCGTTTATTGGCTCATTATTAATGATGCAATTAGACCTCATTTTTGGGTCTCTTTTGAAATTTGAAATTTGAAGCCCTTCATTTGTATTTGTTATTCATTGAATACTTTCCATGAATGCGTGTATGCCTTCCAACCGCATTTTTTGAAATTCGTTTCCACTCAAAAATGGTTTGCCAAAAGCCATTCTTCGACGATTTATTAGCGTGGGACAATGCATTAAGAGGTGGATTGGTGTTTCGTTCTCTTTCCCGCAGCGGCTGCATGTTGGATCGTTTGTGAGACGTTTATGATGACGTGAATACGCTATCGAATGCAATCACACATTTCGAAGCCAAAAAATATGTTACTGCCATTATTACGTTTCGTACGTATTCATATGGCTTGATACGTTGCGGCCGCGACAATGGCACATCGTCATACGTATTTTTTTATTCACATGGCAGACACACTGACATAGGTCGTAGGCCTGGTGAACATTCGGCAATTTTGTTTTTCAACAATGCAGAGGATTTCATTTCTTTCTTTTTAAATGAATTCCTATTGTCTATCAGCTTTTTCATTCTTTTCACTCTGTGAGCATTGAATTCCTATTGTTGCAAAAAGTTACAGCTCCAAATGAAGCAGATCCTTTTCTGCAAATCATTTTGGTTCATCTGGTAATTACGTGCAATAGCATTAGTGCATGTAACGTTAATTCACCACAGTTATTAAATGAGCCATCAAACCAATTGACTATAGAGAATAATGTGTGCGACATTGGTCAAAGTGAAAACGTTTGCCAATTGTCAACACCATTATTACCATTGCGTTCTGTAGATCAACATGATAAAATGCATGTTCATATGAATGAGGCATTTTGTGGTATTGAGGTAAGCACTGAAATTGAGGCCAATGTTACGCCTCATTCCAATTTGTGTATTGTTGCTTCCATCATTGCGCTCATTTATGATATTAACGTAACAATAGCCGATGATTGGAAGCAGTCACACCTGAACCAAATTTTCAGTGTGGCAAGCATAGCTTATGCTCAAGCATACGCACAATTGAAAAGTGCTGGTGTAAATTCACCTCCTTCGGATATATTTGATGTATTGGATATATTTCCACAATTTATATTTGATGACGGATGTGAATTTACTGCTATACCAGTAACTGGTCGCTCAGAACCATTAGCGTTACGCCATTTGGATGCTACATTGAAAAAGTTTGCATCTTCACCGTACAAGTACGCAGTGCTAACCATTTGCGGAAAAACATTATGCTGTGATCAAATGTAATGGTTTTCGCGGCCGTTACGCATTATACGACATTCACGATAGCACCCAATATGCCACAAGAATTGCCCAAAAAAATGAACTTCATACTGCAATTGTTTACTTTGTCAATGTGTGGCAACTGATACAATTTCTGTTACATGAAAATGAAATCCAATTTCCATTTCATTTCCACTGTATCAAAATTGTTAGCGATGACAATGTCGTTGGCGCGCCTTTGAAGCGAAACACAATACTATTTGACAGCATCATTAGTGGCTCTATCGCTCAAAATAATGATGCTTTCAGTAGAACGTCGCGTAACAATCAATGTACGGCTAATTCAGTTGTTTTCTTAGCATACACAACGCTAATTGAAAACAATTGGACACAAGTAGACATTGATCGCATTCTGTTTATTGGCGATCACATTTACACAATTTCGTATGCAGAGGCAATTACGAAACTTCCATTTATTTCGGCAGAAGAAGTGTTGCGTAAAATTGTGATCTCAACAGATGGCTCACGCGACAATGAAGTGACTGTAATTTCTGAGCCGGTTATGGAATTGTCAGGCAATTTCGGTAAATTCGCTCAAACTTACATGGAACGCTTCTACAGAAAGCACAGTTATGGCGTTTTCATAAGTTCGTCAAAGTCCGTAGCGTTGTACACATACGGAAACAGTTTTGTATTGTTTGATCCACATGCGCGCAACTCTGACGGATTTTATGATAGGAAAGGCACTGCCAATATATTCTTATTTGACAGTGTCCGTGATATTTACAGTTTTCTTCTTCGTCAAGGTTAAGATGTTAATAGAGAATTTACATTAACAGCATTCGCCTTTACGAAAAAAAAATAAATCAAACGCAAAACAACATCGCATTGTCAATTTACAAGATTGGCAAGTACCAATTCGAGGCGATGAGTTTCACAGCGAAGATGATGTGCCTTTAATTAATTTAATGGCTGAGGATTGGTCACCAGATGACTTAATTCCTTTGATTCACTTCAAAGCAAATGTAGTAGATTCAACTCAAAACTCAAAACGCTACGAGTACAATATGTGCTTCAAATAAAACTTCACAAAATGTTGACGTTGAACGTTTGAGCCAGTACGTAAAAGAGATGGAAGTGGCTTTAAAGCGCCTTCTAAAGAACGCCTCACGCAAAGTGACCTACAATGCTATTTATAAAAAATTAGTAGGTATGCTACCTCGTGAAGAACAAGAAATTCGTCGTCGCTGGCGTAACTATTTGAAAAGATGCGAGCGTACTCAACATCCATCGCAATATCGCAATGCAATGGATTATGAGTACGCAAGGATCGACTATCAAAAATTGTTAGATGAGGCAAGCGATGACGAAGACCTGATCAACGCAGCAGATATCGTTGTTGCCACGTCTGAGCGTAATGAAGAACGTATCAGACAACGGCTACTCCATAGAGATTTAAATCCTACGCATTTTTTGACTTTGTGCAACCATGAAAATGTTGAGGAAACCGATCCAATTTACAATGAATTCCATCTGAGCGTAATGAATCAGGTGTGTGAACATTGCAAAGCTCTTTATTTCATCGAAGAGAGAAACGCCAGGGGCAAATATACGAGTTGCTGTAATGACGGTAAATACAGTAACAATTTACCACAACAGCAAAGCAACACGTACCCAATTCTGTTGCGGAATCTGTTGACTGGTGCCTGAATGTTGTCCAAACATTTTAGAGAGCACATTTTGCAGTACAACAATGTTTTTAGCTTTGGTTCTTTTGGTGCCTCAGATTTTAAACATACAGATCCGTCTGGTAGATTGGGCGTAGCCGTTACGGTAGATGGTATGATTTACCATAACGCCGAACATTTTCTCACCAACACCAGTGGCGTTGGCGTGCCACCTGCGCAGTTATATTACATTGATAATGCTGCTGCGGTGAACGAGCGTGCCACTCTCACTAATGCACCGTTGAACGTTGGGCTGCTCAAACAAATTGAAATTTTCCTACGCGCTAACAATCCGTACGTTGGAGCTTATTGTATGTTGACGGAGGTTTTGCGAGAAGTTCGGAATCGACCGAATGCTCCACCTACCGAGATCAACCTACAGATATTGCAAGTACGACGTAGCGATCAAATCAACATTCGTAGGAATCATGGCGGCAATTTCGGTTTTCCAATAGGCAACGAAGTCGCTGCTGTTTTTACCGATCCGCCTGCACCAGGTACGAAAAATATCGTAATTTTCCCCACGAGCAGCCCAGTCGAAGGGGGCATACCGATTGGATCGGCCGATCCTAATCGTGACTCCTATCTGTATCCGCTTCTGTTTCCCTTTGGCGAACAGACATGGTCTTACAGATTGTTTCGTGATGTTGTCAATGAGGGCGCCAATGCTCGACTACGCGTAACTGCTCGAGAATATTACCTGTATCTATTTCATAAACGTCAAGGTATGTTCAGTCCATTGTGAAATGCTTGTAAATTAACTCAGCAATTTATGATTCACGCTTGGACGAGAATGCAAGAAAATACCATGGAGTTTATGAAAAGTGAACAAGGTCAAAAACAAATACGAGCAAACGTATGGCGCCTTACGCGACTACATTGACAATACGAACATTTTCAAGTCAGATTTGCCTGGCAGAGTCATTCCCATGCCAGTCAATTTTGTAGGCAGTCGCAGTTACATCAAAGAAAAATATCTTGATGCAATGGCAATAGCCTCCAAATACAAGGCGACTTATATGATTACAATAACATGTAATCCATTCTCCAAAGATATTTTGGACGAAATAGAAAAAGCCTCAAATCCCGTTGACCGTGCTGAAATTACATTACATTACATTATAGAGCGTTTCAGCAGGTGATGAACGAACTCATCGATGATATTCGTAAGAAACAAGTCTTCGGTGTGTGTGAGGCATTGATTGGCGTGATTGAATGGCAGAAAAGAAGCAACGTTCATGGCCATTCGTCGGTCTTTGTCGATGCAGACGATAGACCTGCAAATGCTGTTGATGTTGACAATGTGGTTTCGGCAGAAATTCCATGTCCTGTCAAGCAGCCACGTCATTATAAAGCTGTTACCACTTTAATGTATCATGAGAAGTGTGGTCCCAACAACAATGCCAGATGCCAAGTGAAAAGCAAATATCGAAAAGGAACAGAATGTTCCAAAAGATATCCAAAAGGATTTTGCGAGAAAAGTGAGTTACAAGATAACGCACCGCCTCAATACAGACGACGTAACAATGGTCGTACATTCACTTCAGCACAAGGCAATGTTTTGGACAACAGATGGATTGTTCCGTACAATCCATATTTGTTGTTGAAATACAATTGTCATGTGAATGTTGAAGTTGTGTCCACCGTAGATGTAGTTAAATATTTATTCAAATATTTCTACAAAGGCTACGATATGTCTAAAATTATTTTAAAAGTCATTGATGGCGAACAGGTGTACGACGAATATCAACATTACGTCGACTGTCGCCATTTGACTGCAGCCGAAACATATTGGCGGTTGGCATCATTCCCCGTCCATCGTGCCTACTTTAAACTGAATCAAGTAGATGAGCACGGGAAATGCTTTATGCAGACATTCCGTACAAATATGTTTACGATCGACAAACAAAAACGTGGCGTCCACGTCAGCGCACCCCCAAGGAGTTGGTGATGCATTTGTACGGCGTCAACTATAATCAAAATGAACTCTATTCGCTGCAATTGTTATTTTAACGGTCAAAGGAGCACGATCGTACGAAGAACTTCGTAAAGTGAATGGAATTCAATACGATACATTCCATGCTGCATCACTTGCTTTGGGTCTGCTCACTGACGACGGCTTGCAGCTTCGCACATTCAGCGAAATATGTCACGTTGAAATGTCTTATCGGGTCAGATGTCTGTTTGCAAATTTACTCATCTTCATAACTCCACACGATCCGTTAGCTTTCTGGGAGTCATTGGACCCGTACGAAGTAGAAAGGTCCTTTACGTTTACTACAAACAATTTTATTGTAACATGGGGTAGATCGAGGTGGGAGGGGGTGGATGCATCTATTATCGTCTAAATATGACGAATCAGCAATAAAAAAAATGTCCGTCCGTCTGTCCGTCTCCACTTTTTTTTCCAAACGGCTCAACCGATCAGCCTAAACTTTTTTTCCCTGAAAGATACATGCCTCCCATGATTCAAGTTCGAAGATGAGCAAAATCGATGAAGTGATTCCGGAGATATGGTCGAGGAAGTGACCAAAAACATGGTTTTTCGAGGGTCGGTGAAACTTTTTCGCAAATATCTCAGCAAGTAAAGCACGGAAATTGCTCAATTTTTTTGGTTTTTTTTTTTTTTGTTGGAATCGGGTCAGGGGTCTGGGCACTGGGTCTGTGCCATGGAATGGGCGAAAATAAATTTCTCTGCAAAAATGATGAGATAGTTTTTTTTTCAGTATTTGCTTAAATACGCAATACAGAGATTTACTTTCAAAGGCAAAGTTGTAGAGAATCAAATTTTAGCGAACACGTGTCTCAGGGTTTTGGGGAAATATGGCCCAATCCTGGTATATGGCCACTTCCATAATTATGCAGGATGACCCGGATCTCCAGAACTGTGAGAGTTAGAAAGTTAGTTTCAAAGGCGAAGTTGTAGAGAATTAAAGCGAACACGTGTTTCAGGGTTTTGGGGAAATATGGCCCAATCCTGGTATATGGCCACTTCCATAATTGGACAGGATGACCCGAATCTCCAGAACTGTGAGAGTTAGAAAGTTGTTCCAAAGGCGAAGTTGTAGAAAAATAAATTTAAGCAAACACGTGTTTCGCGGTTTTGGGAAAATATGGCCCAATCCTGGTATATGGCCACTTCCATAAATGGGCAGGATGACCCAGATTTACAGAACTATGAGAGGTAGAAAGTTGTTTCCAAGGACAGAGTTGTAGACAATAAAATTTGAGATAACACGTGTTTCTGGGTTTTAGGGAAAAACGACTTAGTCCTTGGATATAAGCTTTTCTAGATTTTCTAGAGACGCACTTCGGTAGGGCCTTTGACAATACCTTGGGTAATTTATATGGATCTTTGAAATTCTTACAGTTATAAAAGAACAGAAAGCGTTGGATTGTTTGCTTATTTGTATATTTAGGTACGTTTGAGTCACTTTGCCACATCTATTCTGTTTGACACATCTATTCTGATACGTACGGGTCTTTGGTTATGTTTTAAAACTCACATGATTGCGGATTATGTGAAACATAAATTTTCTATACAGATGTCCGAAAATTTGGCATTACGGCACATATCAAAGATGCTCATCATACATGGGTTCAGCAATACGGCAATGAAATTGCCTGAGCCGATATTCCACAATACTGTACAACAGGACCAAGCGAATGAGATTGCTTCTGAGTACCTCCACAACAAATACGATCCTGTTGAAGAAGCGGCAATCGCGCAACGTATGGTGCCACTCTTCAACAGTGAGCAAAAGAGCTTTTTTGATCGTTTTATGCATTGCTTCAATGCAGGCAACGAACAAAAATTGTTCTTTTTGGATGGTCCCGGCGGCAGTGGCAAAACGTTCCTTACTCGCGCAATTTTGAGCACATTGCGTGGTATGGGCAAAATTTGCACTGTTGTCGTGTGGACTGGTATGGGCGCATCTCTGCACAATGGAGGACGCACCTTGCATTCCACATTCCATTTGCCACTTGATGTGCTTGGACTGGACCCGTTACATGTAACGTTACGACGACCTCAGAGACTGGCGCTGAGTTACGTCAAACTGATGTGTTGCTTATTGACGAAGTATCTCTGGTCAACAAGCATGCATTCAATGCAGTCGACGCGCTGTATCGCGATCTCAAACAAAAGAGAGACGAACCCTTCGGTGGTATGGTGGTGATTGCGGCTGGTGATTTTCGCCAGACGTTACCCATTTTACCACGAGCGTCTCGCAGTGAAATTGTCAACAATTTGGTCAAGCGTAGCAACACGTGGTCATTGTTTGAAAAACATGCCCTTAGCAGTAACATGCGATTGGCAGATCCAAATGATGAGGCATTTGCTAAATGGCTAATTGACATTGGCGATGGTAAAATTAAAGACTATCCAGCCAATCAATACTATGATAGCTATGCCAAATTGCCAACAGAGTGCGTGTCTTCGGTAGACTGCATTTATGGTGAAACGTTTCGGTCAAGCGATATAAGCAATTATTGTCAATATGCTATTTTGTCAACGCATCATGACGATGTAGACATGTTGAACGCATTTATTTATAATCGTATGACCGAAGACGTTTCCACTGAAAGAAAGTACTACAGTACCACCAACAGTATGGTCAATGAGGACCGTAGTACAGATAAAATGTATGAGATAACCGTGCTGAATAAGTTGAATCCGAAAGGTACGGCTCCACACGAACTCATACTCAAAGAAAATTGTATCATTATGCTGTTGCGTAATTTAAATCCATTTGATGGATTTTGTAATGGTACACGTCTCTTGGTGAAAAAACTATATGACAATTGTATAGTTGTTGAAATCATCAGTGGAGACAATGCCGGAAAGGTGAATTACTTCGAATTCAATTTCCGGTCAAATTGTGTTTCGCAATGACGATTGACAAATCTCAATCACAGTCATTCCAGTGTCGGAATATTTTTGAGAAAAGCACCATTTTCTTATGATCAATTGTACGTTGCGCTATCACATACACGGCACAAAGCCAATTTGAAAATACAAGAGCGTCTGAGTAGCTCTGATGGGGAAAATTGATCGTGGCAAAGACGATATTTATGTTCCCAATATTATTTATCGAGAGGCTCTCTAAGCAAGCATCGGAGACCATATCTGAGTACTACAATCTCATTTTGTTGGCACATTTTGAGAAAATAAATTGTTCAATTTTTCGCACCGATTTATTGCTCAAAATTATGTCAGCCAACCTTTGGCAAACATAGCAAATTGCTACAACCGTTGGCAATACTGCTTTCCACTAAAACTGTGGATATGTCACTGCCATCAACTGGTCTTATAGAAATATAGGTCTAATATAGTTTAACGATTCCGTAGGTTTGTAGGCTTCAGCCTATTTCCCAGTAATTCTATCTTTTCAAAAATGTTTTTCCATTCTTCCTATAGCTTCACATTAGGGTGGTCCAAAAATGTGTGGAAAAATTAAAGTGTCGAAAAGTTTGGGGCACCAGCGTTTAAACAAATCTAAATGGGTCCCTGATAAAAAGTGTCTGGAGGCAACTCAATCTGGAGTGATCTAGGGGTTACGCAAAATCAAAATTGTCAAGAAATCCCAAAAACAGTGAAAAATGTAGACTTTTGCGAAATTGCATGAAACTAGTATAAAGGTAGGAGTCATGTTCAGGCAAGTTTAATGAAATCCGTTCAGAATAGTCCGCAGAGAACGTTTTTTGACTTACTTCGAGTTTCCGCACGCTGTCGGAATCATGGGAGCCCATTGAAGAACAAAGTGTACCCAACTTTTCCTAGCGCCAGACCGCGACGACGACATCAGGTAGTGGCAAACTAATTTAAGGGAAATGTTGGGAATGAATAGTACTTTCAATATAAAAATAACACGCGGGAGTGTGGGGGTGGAACATCCACCACACGAACCAACCACATCATCCACAATATCACCGCCGGAGGCCCGGGCTGTCGTAATTTGCATAAGAAACTTAGTGCGAAAGAGAGAAAAAAAAATCTATGCAAAAGTCCTTACAAATTTTTTTGTCTCTTTCACACTAAGTTTCTTATGCAAATTAGGGCATCGGGGGTGTGGGGGTGGAACCCCCACTACACGAACCAACCAAATCACTCTCAATCTCGCCGCCGGAGGCTACACACCTACGACTTTAATCACAATTTCGCTGCCTCGGACCAACAACATCATCCAGAATATCACCGCCGGAGGCGCGGGAGCGTGGGGGTGGAACCATCACCACACGAACCAACCACATCATCCACAATATCACCGCCGGAGGCCCGGGCCGTCGTAATTTGCATAAGAAACTTAGTGCGAAAGAGAGAAAAAAAAATCTATGCAAAAGTCCATACAAAATTTTTTGTCTATTTCACACTAAGTTTCTTATGGAAATTAGGGCAGCGGGAATGTGGGGGTGGAACACCCACTACACGAAAAAACCAAATCACTCTCAATCTCACCGCTGGAGGCAACACAATGTTATTTAAAAAATAATTTTCTAATAAGAATCAAATTAGACTTGCGATTATGAAATATGGAATATTAAAAATTTGTCGTTCATTTTATGAATGTAAGTCAATGATTTATTTTCAGATTTTTGGTTTTTTATATTTCATTTCAATTTATTTTATTTTTGTTGTTTTTGTTGTTCATGTTGTTCATGTTGTTGTTCATATTGTTGTTCATGTTGTTGTTCATATTGTTGTTCATGTTGTACATTTTGTTGTTGATGTTCATGCTGTTCATTTTTTTGTTCTTGTGTATCTTTATTGCTCATTTTGATAATTTTTCGTAATTTCCGCGTTTGATTTCTCCAATATCGCGTTGTGCGTACAATACTTGAACCGTTTGTACTATCTCCACCGCGATTTCCACCGCGATTTCCACCACGATTTCCACCGCGGTTTACACCGTGGTTTACACCTCGGCTTCCACCGTGGTTTCCACCGCGGTTTCCACCGCGGTTTCCACCGCGGTTTCCACCGCGGTTTCCACCGCGATTTCCACCGCCGTTACTTTGTAATAAGCTTATGCCCATTTCTATATTTCTCGACTGAAAATCAAATAAAAAATGTATATAATTAAATTCAAAAAAAAAAATTGTGAAAAATGTATGGAAATTTTTAAGAAGATGTCTAATAAAATTTCTACAGCAAAGTAATTTAATTACATATCTTCCTGCCATTAGACCCGTACAAAGAATCTGATTTGTCGAAACTTTCAAAATTAATGTCGAAAAACTGGCCAAAAACTTGGTTTACTTATAACAATCAGCAAAACGTTTTGACATTTATTTTTTCGACATTAGCACGGAAATTCTCTTAACGATTTTCAATGAAACATTTGAACATAAAATTAACAATTAATAACATACGTTAAAGTCTTCTTGCAACTTATATTCTGATTGCCATATATATTCTCATGCGTACGGGTCAATTAAATATATTTTAATTATATGTTTAGAACTTACATTTGATAATAAAGTATTCCAGACGATGTCCATTTTTGTTGTTATTTTGAAGTATTCCATTCAACTGACAGTAAGTATTTTTTTGAAAGATTGTTACTATTTTCAAGTTGGTAATGTGACAAATGTGACATTATAATTAACATAGACATGATAATAGATTTCACTGTGCTCACATCACAGGTAGAAGGAATATGTAAGTATTTCACAGTAAGTAATAAATAATTAAGAAACTATATGAATTGTAATTGAAAACGTCAAAAAAGTATAAACAAATCTCAGTGTCTGTGTCTGTACTTTCTTCTTAGCTACAGCTTTGTTTCATTTGATTTTTTTTCACTTGACGAATCCGCCAAAGTCGAAATTTTGGTTTAAATAAGCGAACTTCAACGTACTTCAACATATATGAAAATTAAAAAAAAAAACAACGAACATTTTCAGTACTTTTTTTGAGTGAAAAAATCCACAATCTCACCGCCCTGTACGCCCACCACAAATAATAACTCAATTGCGTACAATAGCTTTTATAACGGGCTACAACAATTTTCGTATTAAATTTTTTCAACTTAAAAACTTTCGAAAAAAATATCTCATTTCCACATTAGTACTGAAACAATTTACATTATTTTTTGGTATTTGTGATTTTCCCATCACGAACGAACCAAATCCCTAGCAATCTCAACGCCGGAGGCTACCCATCTACAACTTTTCTAACAATCTCGCTGCCTATCGGTGCTGAGCCGAACAATACTTTTGCAACTTTCTATAACCATTTACTTATAAAGTAATTTCTTCGCAATTTCTGATTTTTCCATTATTATTGAAACGAATGACTTCATCATCGATATTACCGCTAACCTTGAACAAGTAGACAATAACATTAACATCAATCAAACATTTAACGTACCGCAAGAATACTTAATTGCTCGGCGCAAATGGGCAAACGGATTTTGTCAATGCAAAAATTTTGGAAATTTGCAAAAAATTCCAATTTCCGATTTGTCTTCTCATTTTTTCTTCATTTTTCTGGATTCTCAAACTTATCATTGACGAAAGCTAAATTGCCTTTCCTATTTCAAATTTTTTCTCAAAATCCGACGAGCAATTGTGAAAGTGCTCCATCTATATTTCAAAGAAAAAAATACTCAACGACATTTACATATTCGTGGTTCACCACATTAACATAATAATTCTGAAAAAGTGAACTATGCCAAATCATCTTCATCTGTCAAAGAACAATAGAATGTGACGATTCGAGCAAACTCGCATAATGCCATCTATTGTCAAATATATTTGCGATATAGATCTCTTGCAAGATCATTTGAGTTGTCAATCGGCATTCAGCAACGACATAACGAAAAAATATTTTTGGAGAAAGTAAGCCTCCATTTTGAAGTTATATGAAATTTGAGAAAATCTGTTGAAGGAATTTAACGTCATTCAAAATGAATATTTTCGCTTTTTCAACATTCACAATAAAATTTTACATTTTAGTGATTTCCGAATGTCTTGCAACATTTATTCACATAACAAACGCGCATCTTCTATGGAAACGTTGAGGTTACATGTGCTCTGTGGATGACATCGATTATTTTACGGCATGTGAATTATCGTTTTCACCGTACGATCGAGAAAATCCATTCTTTTTGCAATTTACTTATGAAATCTTCCAAATTCGAAAACTAACGAAAAAATCTATGCAATGCGCAAAGAAATTTTTTCACTTCAAATACTCTGCAAATTTACAAAAAAAATGTAATTTCCGATGGATTGAACAAGTATACCAAATTTCATTCAAAAATCATTCTCAATCTCACCACCGGAGGCTACACACCTCCGACTTTAATCACAATTTCGCTGCCCGTTGACCAACAACATCATCCACAATATTACCGCCGGAGGCCCGGGGGTGTGGGGGTGGAACCCCCACTACACGAACAAATCACATCATCCACAATCTCACCGCCAGATGCTACCCACCTACAATTTGCATCATATCAGTTAAATTACTTTTCGTTTCGATCGGTTTACTACCAAACTGGACGTAATATATTGTTTTTCTATTGCACCGACAACGCCACTATTGCCGATTGGTATTGCTTCCAAACACTTTACAGCTATTTACGTTGATATTTCCGACAATATTGATACAGCTCAATACAACATTACTTTAAGAATATTCTTAAATGTTTACCTTTTCCTTAATTCTAATCCATCCAGCAGGTAATTGATTTTATTTTTTGTTTACATGCGAATCTATAAACAATATGGGAATTTTTTTTCGAATAATTTCCAAATCAAAAACCAACTTTTTTCAAATTGACTTTCATCCCTTACATTGTTGATAACATATTTCACACTTTTCTGGAAATAAGTGCAGCAACTGAAAGAGTATTTAACTACAAAATTCCATCCTATTATGGTCACATGTAATTATTTCTTCAGCTTTTTAATTTTACTATTTACTTTCTGCGTACATCTTATTTGAATTTACGAATTCAAATTTGATTTGGTATACAAAAAAACCGCTCACATCTCGCTACTGTTTCAACATTTCTATGTGCAAGAATAGCGCTTACACATCTATTATGGACGAAGTGTCAGCCATTTTGCATTCGATTATTCTTCCAAGTGCAACGTTTCCCTAAAACTAAATTTTTCAAACGTTCTTTTCAGAACGATTTAAGTTTTTTGACAAATACTTCAACATATTTCAAGTAGTGCTTACAGTGATTTAAGTGCTTTTATTGGTTCCAGTAATATCGCATCCGGTAAGTTGTTTCATTTTGTTTACATTTCCAAATTGCATGTTCCATTTTGGAAACGTTTTTTTTTCCTTTCATCCTTCGTTTATTCCTACATAATATTCATCATTAAAAAATCATTATTGATGCTCATTACCTTCCGGAGTGAAGTCATTATGGCGCTACACCTCAACGTTACGTTGAAGAATCATATTTTTCCGTGCGCTTCTGTAGCCCGCCAGATGCTTTTTTTTCGCCCACTGGAAGTCACGTGACTTCCACATCGCATTTCATTGCGTGTACAAATCGTCTCATTGGTCTTCCGTTGCAATTCAATCAAATTAATCAACTTGCGGCGAAATCGTGTACAAAATGTTCGGAAAATAGTTGACTTCTAAATTCGCATTGCATGCGTTCGGTTTCGTTCATAAAACACGTGCGACAAAAAACATTCGCAAAATGTCGTTTACTTAAACAGACGAAACAAACTGCAATTATGGGCATTTTAAATTTAATAAATTCTTCTGTTAATTTTTTTCCGTGTATTTTTGGGGAACGACATTAAAGTTAATGCATCTTCAAACGTTGTATGGATTATGCCCTCTATGTTTGGATTTTCCGTTCAAAACATGTGAACTTCGATTATTTGGCTTTTTGCATATAAGTCGCAATTAATTAATATGTGTTCGCGTTTATATTTTCGCTAAATTTTTATTTAAAATTTTCTAATTCCGAAAACACCCCATAAAGAGATCAATTGCGTTGACAATTTCAGCAATTACACTTTCCTTATAGAAACAGTTATTTGCATCACAAGGCACGAAAGTAACAAAATTCAACCGCGTGCCAACTTTGCAACATTCCTATAATTATTTCACACTTTACATAACAAATAGAATAATCAAAACATATTCTGTACTTTATCGTCTGTTTTCGGCATAACGAACTTATAGTTTCATTTCCAATAAATAAATTCCTTGATTGTTCCGTCCACTTTTCATCATTTTCGTTGCTACATTGTATTTAGATGTTAATTGCTCATTGTCAAATGTCCTTGCTATACAGCTAATTCTTGTGTGTGCCACTTCCGTTGCTATTTCGTACATCAAATTCTTATTCAACTGCAACCTCATCTCATTTACTTTCATTTGATATTATTATTAAATTCATTTCTTACCATGGCCTATTTTTGGACAATCGTTTTACCAAATTTTCCTAATAATTTCTAAATTTTCTAACTTAATTCGCTTTATATTTACTCCATTTTATTTAATTTTAATTAAATTATAATAAACTTAATTTTAATATTAAGGGATGTCCTAAACTAAATCCGGACGATTTCAATAATGAATAACTTTCTTAATTTTCCTCGAAATTAGCTGAAATTTTCAACTTTTGAAGTCTGATATGTTACAATTAAGTGCTGTAAATATGAAGACATAAAACTTTTTGCTCGCTAAAATATTTGCGATGGAGTGAAACTGGTGCAAAAAAATTCTGCACAAAAATACAAAATTTTCAGCAATCTCACACTTGACTCCTGTGAAATTGACGAAATTTCCGAATTTTATCGTCCTAAGAGGAATCATTTCTGATATTGCTTCTATTAGTAATGAAATAAAAGAAAAAAGAGCAAAAATTTGCTGTTACAGTTTCTGAAACTGTCAGCATAAGTAGAGAAAACCACCGCGCAAGCCTTCAGACTAAAAGCTCCTAGCTACGCTCCTTGACATGGAAACATTTCACAATGACACTAAAATGTTAGTTTAGGGTCATATGTTGCCTTAAACACTGAAGAGCTTAACGAGGAACAACATACCTCTTCTAAAAATTGAAACAAGAATATCTGTAATTTCAGCTGACCAAATTCTTAGCGCCTGGAGCATTGGGTAAAAAGGATGCTGCAAAAGTAAATTCATAGCGGGGTTTCAGTGGAAAATTCTTTATCAGTATGAGAGGTATAAATGTGTCTGATGACCACTCATCCATAAAGTTGGGTTACTCAGCGAAACTCGCTGCTTTTGGCAGGGAATGTACTGATGTGTCAAAAAAACATCACTTTCGTGAAACCTTCAACTTCACCCTGATACATTTGGATCGAAGGGCGTCTTGACAACGAACTTTTCATATTTTTCGATAAAAATAATATTTTCCGTTACTCTTATAACAAATTTAAGGCGGTTTAGCAAAATATTGAACTCTACGAGAAGTTTTTGTTCTGGGAGATGTGGAATTGCTACTTTGCCAAAAAAGGCATTTGAGGATGAATTAGATTAGATTAGATTAGGGTTTTGGGAGCGTCCAGTGGAAGCTGGACAAGCACCTGGATCGGTGATCCTTTGTACTTATTATTACTCCCGAATTCCTTTGTTTATTCGTTCAAAATATAAAATACAATACAAAACAAAAATAGAATTTACAACAAAATAAATAAATAAAAACGTAGATGATGGTCGTCGTCGCCGATGTCGTAATCGCTGACCCTCCAGAAGGGCTTTCAGGGTGTCAAAAACCATAGACTATGAGGAACCAAAGAGGAAAACTCATTGAAACCTTCTGGTTTTCCTAAGAAAATTAGCCAGATTGTTTATGAACACAGAGTTAAGTATCAGATCAGAGCTATTGAATACTGGTTTACCCATGATAATTCTCCTAAAGAGTCCATATCTGGGACAGTTACTAATAACGTGATACCCCGTTTCTTCCCCTAGACCTCATAAGCAATTTGGGCTATCCGAGCAGCCGATGTCGTAAAGGTATTTATTGAGACCACATTAGTTGGTAATGGCTTCCATGACTCTTTTTATATCCGGCCTGCTGAGGTTGATCAGTGTATTGCTCACTTCAAAAGATGGTTTTCTACAGAACAATTTAGTGTGTCTTCCACCTTCGTAGTTTTTCCATCTTTTAAAATGTTCATTTTGAAGCCAATTTTTGACCAACGCCTTTCTCGTCAAGATAGAGATTCCGGACATGGGCTCTGGACCAACGAAATCGCACGCGGCTCCATCTCGTGCAAGAGAGTCTGCAATTTCGTTTCCTGTGATACCCATATGACCAGGAACCCAGACAACCCGGACTGAGTTAGTTTTACCGAGTTCATTGAGGTTTTCTTTGCAGTCGAGGGTAGTTCTAGACCTGATCCAGGGAGAGCTAACCGCTTGAATTGCGGACTGACTGTCTGTGCAAACGTAGATATTTTTGCCAGGAACCTTACCGATCAGTTCATCAGCACATAGCTTCGATATAGCGAAGAGTTCCGTCTGTTGCACTGATGCGTACCGACCGGTAGAAAAGCTTCTTTCTAATTTCAGTAAGTCGCAGAAATACCCGGCTCCTGAGAAAATCGCCCCCTTAGAACCATCCGTGAAGCACACAATGCCTTCGGTTGGGGGGAAAGCATTTCGTTCGCTAAACCAATCGTCAGCTGCGGGTATAACACACTCAAACTCCTCATCCAGGTTAAACTCTGCTCTAATCTGATCGCTCGGCATAAGTAGCCGTTCATCCCTGATCATTTCAGTGATGGCAGAGTGGCCTTCCTTAAGAAGGGAAGACCACCATCCGTTACACCGTATGTTAAAATAAGCGTTAAAAGCGACAGATTTCACGAAGAGGTCTAAAGGCGGAATAGCAAGAAGCGCTTCCAAAGCCGCAGTCGCGGTTGAACTTTTTACTCCTGCTATACAGAGACAGGCCAGTCGCTGAAGTTTTTCAAGTCTTTTCTTGGCGGTTTCCAGTTCTACTCTTGGCCACCAAACTATGCATCCGTGGCAAAGACTATGTCTCACCACCGCCGTGAAGATCCACCATATTGCTTTGCGAGAAAGACCCCATGTCTTACCAAAAGCATTTCTACACAGCCAGAAGATACCAATACAATTGTTAAGTTTTTCCTCTAGGTGCACGATCCATGTCAGTTTGTGATCAAGAATCACACCAAGGTACTTAACAGACGCTTTCAGATGCACCTGCGTTCCGAACAGCGTAAAGCTGCCCAGGTCTGAAGCGGTTTCGGTTTTTCTTCTGCTAAAGAAGATGATTTTGGTTTTGATTTGGTTTACCATCAGCTTATTCTCAAGACACCACCTTTCAACTATTCTGATTGCGGTTCTCATCAGGTCTCCAATTGTAGCAACGAAGTCTCCGCAAATTAGGGTAGACACTTCATCGGAGTAGCCCTGGGTGAATAGACCTGAGTCATTTAGCTTTACCAATAGCGAGTCGATTACCATACGCCATAGTATAGGGGATAGAATACCACCTTGTGGATATCCCCTAGTTACTCCGAGCTTGATGTTGGCGCCGCAAATGGTAGCTTCAACACTTCTACAACTGAGCATCCTCACTATCCACCTACTGGCTAGATCATCGACCTCTCTCTCTACCGCTGCTTTGACGATAACCTCGAAATCTGTATTATCGAAAGCCCCCTCTATATCCATAAAACAACCTAGCGCTACCTTGCCATTTTTTAGCATATGCTCAATCTTTTGGGTCATTTGGTGTAGCGCGGTGTCTGTAGATTTGCCAACTTGATATGCATGTTGGTTAGCGTGTAATGGGAACTTCTTCAACACTTCGCCTCGGATATAGAGGTCAAGAAGCCTCTCCAGAGTCTTAAGCAAGAACGATGGGACGGAAATCTTTAGCTTTGCAGTGGGATGTTTTGCCTGGCTTAGGAATGAAAGCGACTCTGACCTTTTCCCAAAACCTTGGAATATAACCTAAGGCTATTGAGCTCTTAAAAATGCATCTGAGTCTATCAACGAGCAAGTCTGTTCCTTCCTTGAGCAGAGCAGGAAAAACTCCGTCGAGTCCGGCAGATTTGAATGAGTAAAACTTGAAAATTGCCCACTTAGTCTTCCCTCTTTTGGTAAGTTTCTCAGCAAACAACCAGTCCTTACGAGAAGGAGAGGGGTGTGGGTTCAGTCTTACGTCCTCCCCTACCATTGGGAGTTGGACGCTACCTGGGAAATGCGTTTAGAGCAAGTGCTCCGCTGTCTCTTTGCCGCCTGATGTAAAAGAACCGTCCGGCCTAAGAAGTGACCCAACTTGGGCGGTAGTGTCTTTGGCCAACAACTTGTGAATACGAGCATAGGACGGAATGGAGTTCGCTTCCTCGAAGAACTTTCTTTTGCTCTTTTCCTTAAGATCTTCCTGAGCCTGGTTGTACTCCTTTAAAAGAGCCTTATAGGTATCCCTATTTGCGTCTTGTTGATCATTAGCCTTACCTAGCTTTATTCCATGCTTTCCTTAACACTTTCCTTTTCCTATCAAGTTCATTACTCCAGAAGGAGTTCTTGTATTGGGGCTTAGGTTTGAGAAGGGGACAGGCTGTTTCGTAAGATTCAACAATTGCAGCTGTAATATCTACATTTGCACCTTCCAAACTCTCTATGATAAGATATCTTTCTACTCGCTCTATTCTTTCCAGCTTCTCATTCAGCAGACTTCTATACTTGTCCCAGTTCGTCTTTCTAGAGTTACGGTAAGGTTTCCTTTGCGGGAAGCTACCTCTAAGGTTAAATTTGATCAGCTTATGACCTGAAAAAGTTTCATTATTTGTAACTCTCCAAGACTCGACAAGTTGCGACAGTCCGCTGGAAGCCAATGTGACATCCAAACATTCTTTCCTGACTTTGTTTGCAAAAGTTGGTCTGCCCCCTTTGTTTAAAACCACAAGGTCTGTAGAAACGAGATATTGAACGAGCTCTTCACCCCTACGATTGATATTAGAACTTCCCCAAATCGTATGATGGGAGTTTGAATCCATACCAATCAAGATGGGTATCCGTTCTTTTTCACAGAGATCAATGACTTTAGCCAGGGATGAACCTGGATGAGGTTGGGAAGAGTCATATGGTAGGTAGGCTGAGGCTACTATTAGATCACCGCCTTCCATTTGACTTCTACAAACCCTAACCGCTACCACGTCATTGTCTGTGAATTGGTTCAGAACCAGTGCGTCAACGTCCGGGGAAACATGAATGGCCGCTCTTGGTCTACTTCCCCCTTTGTTGTAAAACAGGCGGTTGTGAAGTTGACCAAAGCCATGAACCTTGCCACCCCTTATCCAAGGCTCTTGTATAAAAGAAACGTCAGTATGGTCCGCTTTGAGATCACGACAAAAATTAAAAGTAGCGTTCTTGCAGTGGAGCAGGTTGATTTGTGCGATCTTAAGGGCTGTTTTGGCCAGACTGAGTACCTTGTAATGCAAAATCAACGCCGCTAGGTGCCACATGCATTTTTGTGCATAAGATTCCGCGAAAACCATGCTACATGTGTATACAAGTGATTTCCAGCTTAATTCGTAGTTGGGACATACGACGTATAAGAGAAAAGTACCGCTGTATAAAATTTTCCGGCGGTTCTTCGAAAGGAAACACAATTTCAAATCCAGAATAGCTAAGGCAATTTTTATTAAAATATCTTCAATGGACGCACGGAATCAAACACAAAATTAAAAAGCCGCTGTATTAAAATTTTACGTCGGTTAAAACATTTATGTTTGCAAGATCAATATTCGTTCAAGTCTCTTTCATAAGGAAAACCATCAGTATACAAATATTCCTTCGGTATATGAAGAGAGCGAATGTGATATGCATGTGCTAGTGAGATACCTTCGTCTTAAATCGTGTTTTTTTCGTTTACAATTCGTCGGTCTGAGGATGTCATACAAAATTTTACGCGCGCAACTAAGGAAAACAAATAGCAATGGGTTTAGCGTTTGTTTTGAATTTAAAACCAAAGGCAACAGAATGTATCGGCATCAGAAGTTGCCAAATTGTTTTCAATCTTGAACACAGACGATCATTGACATCACAATCCAAATTTGAAAACAAATTACGAACTTATTTTAAACAGACACAACCAGTAACCGAAAACAAAAACACTACCTAAGAACGGCACTCTCACAGCATTTATTTTACACCTCCACTTTATTTTCTTCAATAAATGTTCTTCAATTTGGTCGATATAAAGTTAAGCCTCACTATTTAATCACATAAAGCTTTAAAATAGCCCTAAAATTAATCGAAAACCAAAATTGAGTTAGAAAACAGTCGGCAACCTTCGAAAAATACGTCTTACCACTTCAACGTCTCTCTCGTCGAGAGCTACTCGGAGCGTGACATACTTGATAAACGGCTTCACGGATAAACGGATAAATTTATGCTTCAGACTCAATCGTGAGCATGTAGCAAATTATGCAGCTGGGTGTTATAAACGCCTGGAGTGCGGATGTTATTAATGTCACGTCCCCACGCTTTCAACTTCTTTATCGCATGGTAGTCAAAACATTAATAAAAAATTGAGAAAGTGCAATGCGCAGTGTATTTTTTGTAGTACATACAATGTGAAGCACTCTATCGGTGCCAAGTTATTTATACAATTACTAGCGTGGTTAACCGGGCTTCGCCCGGTATGTATAACAACTCAAGGGTTGTAGTATTCAATTATGAATTATGGTAATGTAATTCAATCAAATTTTACTGCAACTAACTCTGAAGGAATTCAATTGTTCGTTACAGAGAAAGTTCGTTATAGAGAAAGTTCGTTTTAGAAGCCTTTTTTGAAAAACCTCATAATTTTTTAATCATTATTTTATCGTTAATTAACCATTCTACTCAATTTTTTCTACAAAATACAAAAAGAAATCTGCCCAGGAAGCGGTCGTGCGGAGAAATACAGTACGTGGGAAAATGATATTAGTAGCTCGATGGAGGCTCGATGTTTAAGGCTGCATTTTCAGATTTTTTAGAACAAGCGACAAAATCTGCATTGGTCACAGTCCTCATAGATTCAAAGGCTGGCCAAGAATTTTTCTTGTGATCAGTTTTTATCGAGTAACACATTCTTGGCTTAATGATTTCTGTTTTTTCCTAATTTTTTTGCCTAATTCTGTGTTCAAACACATGTCTTGAATTTTACGCAATATTAACTGTTAAAAAAATATTCGTGGCATGGTTTCGATCTTTCAATGACAGATTTTGGAGGCTCGATGTTTAAGGCTGCAATTTCAGATTTTTTAGACAAGCGACAAAATCTGCATTGGTCGCAGTCTTCATAGATTCAAAGGCTGACCCAAAATTTTTCTTGTGTTCAGTTTTTATTAGGTAACATATTCTTGGCCTAATGTTTTCTTTTTTTCGTAAAATTCCCCAATTTCGCCCAATTCTGTGTTCAAACACAAAATTTTAAGGCAGTCCGATTTCTGTTCAGAAATCCTACGACAGCCTAATTCTGTGTTCGAACACAGAATTCTGCGGCGGTCTGATTTCTGTATAGAAATCCTACGACAGCCTAATTCTGTGTTCAAACACAAAATTCT
>CM055404.1:71598006-71610760 GCA_029228625.1 Pseudolycoriella hygida
TTTCTCTACACAGCTTCAAACCTGAAAAATTACATTAAAATATTTTTATTGATAACATAATAATGAAAATACTTACTTCAATTTACTCCTTTAATCACACAATTTTCAATGACACTTTCTCTACACAGCTTCAAACCTGAAAAATTACATTAAAATATTTTTATTGATAACATAATAATAAAAATTACTTACTTCAATTTGCTCCTTTAATCACACAATTTTCAATGACACTTTCTCTACACAGCTTCAAACCTGAAAAATTACATTAAAATATTTTTATTGATAACATAATAATAAAAATGACTAACTTCAATTTACTCTCTTTTTTAACTCCGGAGTGACAATAGCTAGAGAGTTGGTTACTTCGGGAAAGTTATAGAGTTTGGTCAGGAGAATTTTTTGGTATCATAAGAAAATGGGTGCCAGCTGTCGTAGCGGCGCGATCTTGGATTTTCGTTTATGTAGTGTTCTGAAGGTAGCCGAAGGTGACACGCAGTGTTCCCAAGGTAGCTGAAGGTGACACGAAGTGTTCCGAAGGCAGGCGAAGGTGCCGCAAAGTATTCCGAGGAGGATGCATTTAATATCGTCTAGAGATGACCAATCAACGAAAAAAAGTGTCTGGCTGTCCGTCCCATCATTTTTATTTTTCTAAATGACAGTACCTATCACCCTAAACTTTTTTTTTTTCCTGAAAGCTACATGTCCTATGATACAAGTTCAAAGATGAGCAAAATCGGTGGAGTGGTTCCGCAGATGGTCGAAGAATGACCAAAAACACGGTTTTCGAGGGTCGGCGAAACTTTTTCGCAAATATCTCAGCAAGTATAGCACGCAAATCGTTTATCTTGGTGTCAAATGAAAGCATTTGATCTAAAAAAACTGAGATTTTTTTTAGTGGAAATCGTGTCAGTGGTCCGGGCACTGACAACAACGGAATTGAGTTTCTTTCGTCTATATTTGCTCAACTACGCAATATGGAGATTCACTGTCAAACGCAAAGTTGTAGAGAACAAAATTTTAGGGAACACGTGAACACTGAGATACGATGACTTCTAGAGTTTGTAGTAATGACTCATATCTCTAAAACTATGGCAGTTACAAAATTGCTGCCATAGGCAAAGTTGTAGAGAATAAAATTATAGAGAAAACGTGTTTCAGGGTTTTCGAAAAAAATTACCCAATACTGGGATATGACGACTTTTAGAATTCGTAGGAATGACTCATATCTCTAGAACTATCGCAGTTAGAAAATTGCTTCCAAAGGCAAAGCTGTACAGAATAAAATTTTTGGAGAACACATGTTTCAGGGTTTTAGAGGAAATTACCTAATCCTGGGATATGACCACTTGTAGAATTGAGAAGAATAACTTATATATCTAGAACTATGGCAGTAAGAAAGTTGCATCCAAAGGCAGAGTCGATGAGAATTACATTTTAGAGAAAGTAGTTTCAGTTCGAGTCTTTTTCCAACATACATTCTGTTTGCCACGTCTATTCTGTGTGCCTCATCTATTCTGATACTTACGGGTCTTTGTTTGTGTTTTCGCTTAATCCAAAACTACGCTAGTTTATATTGGATTACAATTCATTCGGTAAAAATTGTCCCTTTTTAGTTAAAGAATCTACAGGGAGTTGCGGGAAATGCTACTTTTCAATGAAAAATACTCAGTTCATTAATATCGTCTATATTTGAAAAAGTTTTTCGAAAATACAAATGTGTGGAAACGTTCTCTTTTCAGCGGATATGTTTGTCTGAACTCATTATTTCACAACCAATCTGCGAAATTTTGAAAATTTTAGCACTATGTCTATTCAAACCCCTCACATACATTTCCAAATTTATGTTTCGTGAATTTTACGTACGGCCGTTTAGGCTCAAAAAGAATTTCGTCGACGTATTAAGTGATCCGTATTTTTTTTGTGTTTTTTTTTTTCAAATACACGTACAATCTGGTCATTTGAAAGAGACCTGACTGGCAATACTGAGGTAGATTTACATACATTTACCTCAGTGCTGCTAGCCAGGTCTCTTTCAAATGACCAGATTGTACATTTGCCACATTTGTTGTGCCAGTCTGGTTTTTTCATCGAAAAATTAGTTCTGAGTCAAGAAATGTGGACATTTGTTTTTACATTTCCACATTTGTTTCCACATATGTGAGTCACATTTGCCTCGCACATGTGAAATTTAATTTTTTTCAAGTGGCACATTTGTCGTTCTCGTCACTCATTTGCCATGGGTCAATGCAAATCTGAAAACTTTGACAGTAAATGTGCCGAGATGTGCTCGAGAACGCCAAATACAGGTTGGGGAAGTAGTCACATTTGAGTGTTGAATACAGGCAAATTTGCTAAATTCGGCAAATTCGCCGAAATGTGACCGGCAAATGTGACCACATCCCTAACCTGTATGTGGCATTCTTGGGCACATTAAGGCACATTAACTGTCAAAGTTTCCAGATGTGCATTGACCCATGGCAAATGAGTGACGAGAACGACAAATGTGCCACTTGAAAAGAATAAAATTTCACATTTGCGAGGCAATCTCACATATGTGAAAACAAACGTGGAAATGTGAAAACAGATGTCCACATTTCTCGACTCAGAACGACTTTTTTGATAATAAAAGCAGACTGGCACAACAAATGTGGCAAATGTGCAAGAAATACAGTACTTAAAAAAATATATAAAAACGTACGTAAATTTGAAAAAAAACACAAAAAAATACGGATCACATAATACGTCGACGAAATTTTTTTTGAGCTTACACGCATCCTAAACGACCTCACGTAAAATACACGATACATAAATTTGGAAATATATGTGAGAGGCTGGGTTCAGTTACAGCGACTTGCATAAATTTACAGGACATACGACGAGTTGCGTATTAGACACTAAATAATACAGTTTCATACTATTAAATATCGTAGACATTATTATTCGTTTCTGCATTGATCCATTGTACGGATTGCAGACACAGCGCTGTGTTAACTCACAACTCCCGCAACTCCCATATGAGCTTTTCTACTGTGAATGACAAATTTCAACTAAAGGACATTTTCTTACTTCTCCTTGCAAAGCTCTACAAGTAAGAAAGTCCGTGACCTGCATCCGGCATTTATCCAACTCTATAGAAATCACGCTATAGAAAGATTGGTTGACTAATCTACTATTTTAATGCAAGTAATCAAAAAACCGAAAAAAGACCCGAGATTGCAATATATTTTCCCATAATTCCCTATATGGAAAACATTATAATGTTTTCATAAATATGCCTCTTAATTTGATCGTTTCCAGCACGCATATATTTACTAAAATTTGACTGCCACTTAACGTCCACACTTGTTCTTTTTCGCTCTTTTGTTCAAAATGGTCATTAGCAATTCCACCTCTCCGAGACTTTGTGAAAGGAACATGGGTAGAAATCATTGGACATTGATCACGGTCGTTCATAGGTCATCGAGACATTTAAACCACCTGAGTGTCCTGCGTTTTTCACCATCTTTACATAATGAATGTCAAAAAATAAAGCGACGTATCATCTAAGCAGCATCACAAACGTCGAAATACTTTTGATAATATTTTACGGTAATAATTGGCTGAGCGATAAGTTGGTTAACTGTACCACGCTTTTCGACTTTAGGCTCCAACATCATATCTGATAGTAACATCAAACTTCTGTTGTAACTCTTCCGTTCGTAGTCAATCGTCTGATAAATAGATCTTGAAGACAATTGATGCAATTCATAAATATCGACGACTCGGTGAAATGGATGTCGAAGCATGCAAAGTTCGTAAAATATGCAACCAAGAGACCAAACGTCTGATGCGAATGTGTATTTTGTTACATCGAAAAGCGCATTCTTTGACCAGTTGTGGTGATATACACATGGTCTTAAACGACGAAATCAGCAACATTTTTGTTCTCTTTAGTTTTGTTTAACAATTTGGAAGAATTGTTAATGGCTTTTTTACAGCCGTAGAGAATTTGTATTCTATGTGTACAATTGTACCAATGCGTGAATCTTTGCGACTATCAAAAGTTGAGCTCATATTGAAGTCTAATCTTTTCAAAACGATGACGATATTGACTCGGATGGTGGTGTGAAGCGTATTTCCGGTTTGATTTACGAAGAAACTCGTGGTGTTTTGAAAGTATTCTTGGGAAACGTCCTCCGAGATACTACAACATACACTGAACATGCGAGACGTAAAACCGTAACTGCCATGGACGTGGTTTACGCACTGAAGCGTCAAGGACGTACAATATACGGTTTCGGAGGTTAAAAAATGGCAATACGTAACGGTTTTATTTTTTTGTTTGTTGCGAGAAGAATAAAAACAACACAAAATATATGGGCCCATTTTCTCTTCGTGATTTAAACAATCAAATTAATATTTATTACATACTTCAGCATTAAAAGAATCGATTAATTCTAAATAAAAGATATGACGGAGAGGGGGGCGCATTAATCTGATGTTTTCAAATGGAAATTTTGGTGAACAATTTTTAAATTTATTTTTAAAATTTCCCGAATTTCAACGGAAAAAACGGATATTTTAAATAACATTTAATTAACGCTGAATTTTATCTGTAAATTTGTGATGTCTTTTGGTTTCGACTTTGCACCATTTTTCTCTTATTTATAAACACATCCCGAAATTTTACCTAAAAATGACACATTTTTTATGCTTTTTTTTTTTTGTTTAGAAATTCTATACGAACAATACGCGCTACCATAAAAAAAATTGGAAAACAATAAAAAAAGAACAATTTTTAAATGTAAATTATAAAAAAAAATTAGAAACAATATCCGTCATATCCATTATGTAAAGATTTTTAGTATGACACCGGCCGCCATATTTAATGAAATATATGTAGGGAATTTTCAAAGAAAAATTGAAAAAATTTTATAACAACGCTTACCAGAACCAACAATTAAGCGTATGCAGCCACCCACAGCAACACTAGCAGCAAACACATTAATTTTTTTCCAATTTTTCAGTTCAATTTTTTTTCAGTTTGCACAGCACCAATTACCGCCAAATATATTGACTCTTGATAATGATTTTTTTCCACCCTTTTTTTTGCCAATTCGTATGGCAACTGTAAATTATCTAACACACCCGCACACTATTGACTATTAACTAAACGGTATCAACGAATTAAATTTTGTTATCGCAATCGACACAATTTCTTTTCCAATGACACGTCCGTACGCAGCAAATAGCATACTCGAAATGAATCAAAATGAAGTATGTCGAAGGTGGCGTGGCAGCAATGGCGCTTCCATTGTCGAAGTCGACACATCGAAATGTTTGCGATGTGTGTGGCCGAATGACAAGAGCGGCCGCTGTTGTGCACTGGCGCAAAAATAATTTAAAAAATTTTTTGTGATAACACTAAACGATGACCCAATAAATTCGAATCAGAAGCGCCATATTTAATGGAATATGTAGTATAGGGAATTTTCAAAGAAAAATGGAAAAAAATGAAATGAATTTTATATGGCAATTTATTTTGGAAATATTCAAATATTCTGAAAACTATTAGAGATAGGAGATGGGTGTCAAAGGAAAAATTGTTTGGTTTCGGTGATACACATTTCATGATGCCTCCCAATATGGCCGCTAATGTTAGTGTGGATCGGTCTAGACAATATATTTTCGAAAAATTCAAACATTTTGAGAATTATAAGTGATAGAAGATCGGTGTCAGTATATACTCGAAATATCTTTTATGGGATTGAATCTGGGCACTGTCGGCCTAAGTGTCGCCGAGCTAGGGCCGTTTAAGAGGTTTCGTTTTTGTACATAGCTCGAGTAAATCTTTTCCGATTTTCATAATTTTTTTGTTTCAAAGATCTGGGAATGGCCGACAATTTATGGAAGAAATTTTTCAAAATTTGAGTCCTTGGACTTTAGCTAGGGAACTAAAAACTAATTTACCTCATTATTACGAGTAATATTTAGAAATTTATGTTATTTTGAGAATCGGTCATGATTTCCTCTAGATATTGAGTTGACGGACGGACGGCGACTATATTGGGTGACTCAAGACTTTTATTTGCCAATTATAGTTGCTTGAGTAGCTATTTAGAAGTTTTCCGATTGACCCTTACAATGGCGGCCCGTACTACCAGCATTCAGTGCGATTCTGAGCCTGCAGGGGACGCAAATGCTCCAAGCCAGCAGTGGAACTTCTTCTCGGGTACGTACATTCTGATCAAAAATAATTAAACTTGTCCCAACACTCCAGTTGACAGTCATATTTACAAAATCCCTGATTTTTACGTCATTGAGTGCCCACAAATTGCTTCGGATCTTGTCCAGCCCAAGCCGGGCTAAGCCCCAAAGTTTTCGATACCTTTCTTTTTTGGATCCCCCTAGTACATATGTCCCATGATTCAAGTTAGAAGATGAGCCAAATCGGTCAAATAGTTTTGAAAATATGGTCGAAGAAGTAGAGGTCGCACATGCATTTTCGAGAGTCGCAGTCGGTGGGAACGAAAGCATTTGATCTCACAGAACTGGGAAATTTTTTTTGTGGAAATCGGGTCAGTGGTCTGGACAGTGGGACCAGTGTAGTGGACGAAATTGAGTTTCTTCACCATATACGAAAACTGATGGTTTTTCGTCTATACTTGCTTTACTATGCAATATGGAGATTTACTGTCAAAGGCAAAGTTGTAAAGAATAAACTTTTAGAGAACGCGTGTTTCAGAGTTGTGGAGTTTTTTGTCTTTGTGTGATTTCTGTTCAAAGAGTGATAACGTGTAATGTAGATAAATTGTTCGAACTTTTAACTTCATGTAAGTTTCCTCAAGTCATTTGTATAAATAAAATAAAGAAAAAAAAATGACCAAATCCCGGGATAAAGCCACTTCTAGAATTGGGAGGGATGACGGACGCATAACTCTAAGACTAAGGAAAAGGATTTCTTGTAGAAACTACGTTGGTCTTCTTTGTGATATGGTGCAGCGCTGTGGTAGCCAACCGTGTTTTTCTATAAGGCTCCGCAGTCAACGAAAAAACTAAAATTTCGTAATTCTTGTTCGTATGTAAACTTGCGTCATGGGCGCAGATAAGATGAAATCGTTTTTAATTTTCAGCTTAGGATCCAAGTGATTCAAAATTGCTCTTTGAAACTCCATTAAAATGAGTTCATTGAATGAATCCCCGATATAAAAAATCGGAACAAACAGATTTTCACCATCCACATAAAAATTTTGCATGAAAAATATGTACAATTGGGGTCAACATAAATTACCATCTTTCATGTTTCATCAGCTACCAGCTGGTTTCGCTTTTATATATATTTTAGATATTAAAACGAGGGGTAGTCACGGCGATTAATCTCATATAAAAAGTTGAATATAGTTCGTAGTGATTAGCCCTTCGCGACAAACTGTGTGGATGTGTGTATCTACAAAACAAATGTCAATAATATTTACATGACATGACTTTAGTTGTTTTGATTATGGCAAGCTAAACATGTTTTTAAATTTTTTCTTCCTTCAAATAGTAATAACTACTACAGTTGGAAGAAGAAGTTATAATAATTTATTTACTAATTAAATTTCGGTGAATCAGTTTCTAATAAGTGCGAAAAGAAATATTTCGATGATGTGTGTAATCTGAAGAACGTCCAAAGATTTACTTCATTGAAAACTCTTGCTTTGGCTACTTTTTAGATTATGTGGACGTTTTGAGCATTACAACCAATCGAATTGACTATACCGACTATACCACTAATCCAATAATAAAAAAATTTGTTCTAGTTATTTAAAAGAATTTGAAAAATAATTTTGCCGTAATCAAAACAAAAACATGTTACGCGGCCCCGTACGAATCGCGATACGGTGCAAAGAATATCGAGAATATTTAATTAAATTGTTGATAAAGTTCTTATAAAGATGCATCGTGAAAAGATAATAGTCAAAAAGCCGTCCGAAAGTTGTAACCCAAAAAAATACAGCTACCACACCATACCGGCTGTGTATAGCGAACCCTAGGGATGGCAGATAATTGATATGATTATCAAATATCGATAATTATCGATTATCAATTATCGATATTTTATTTTATCATTATCATTTCATATCATTATCAAAATATCGATAATTATCAAAATATCGATAATTATCCAACCTAATAAAAATTAAATGAAAAAACAAGGATTCTTTCGTCCGTCACAATCGTCTACAAAACTCGAAGGTAATGCAAAACACGGGAAGTTATAGGTCATGTCTCGTCTCGATTTCCCTAAAGTACCTAGAGACGCCGCGCCGTTTCGACCCGCTGGTTTCAACAATTCACTAGGATCTTCTTCTTTATATATCCCGAGATGTATGAAGAGAATCCAGCGGATTGGTGGTCATCGTTAGGAACGACAAACCGCGATGATTTGTTGAAACTGTATGCGTTCTACGGTTTGGTTGGGAAACTGTCAGAAAAATCCATTTCGACATTTTGAATTTTCAACTAAAATTCATTGCATATTCACTCAGGGCTGAGTTGATTATATTGCACTCTGCTCTACTGCTGCAGTTTTTGCAAACCGAGCTATCCACTCTTTATTCTACAACTTTCGAGTCGTAACTAGTGTTTTGATAATTATCGATATTTTGATAATTATCGATATTTCGATAATTATCAATATTTCGATAATTATCGATATTTCGATAATTATCGACATTTTGATAATTATCGATATTTCGATAATTATCGATATTTCGATAATTATCGATGTTTTGATAATTATCGATAAATACTTTGATAATCATTTATCGATATATTTTTTGATTATCGATACTGATATTTTTCGAAAAGTCCCATCCCTAACGAACCCTTTTAAATTCAAACTGTTGATTGTTAGGAGCCCCTTAAAATTCTTAGGTTTAGGGGCTCGTAACTAGTAGTAAAATCTTCTTGACCCGGTGCAGATTGATTTGATCTTAACCGGTGGGTATACTTTTGATATAAATTGTATGCAATTTCATAAAGTAAAATGGCTATGTACGGCTCGTAACAAGGACATCTACCCTATGTTTTAATTTATGAAACACAACGACGGCTTTAAAGAAATCACATTTTCAATAAGATTTACATTTTAAAGAAAACTCACATTTTCAAGAAAATTTAAATCTTAAAAAAATTCAAATTTTCAAGATAATTTAAATTTTCACGGATATTCAAATTTTCAAGAAAATTTAAATTTTCAGGAAAATTCAAATATTTAGGAAAATTCAAATGTAAAATTCAATGTGTTCTATAAATTAGCATAATTGCAAACTTCGTTTGAACGTATGTACTAAAGCTTTCATTCGATCAAGAATTTTAGTTTAAAAAGTGCACGGCCGTTACGGTATGTTTAGAGTACAAGAATATTATTTGACATTAGTAAAGTTAATTTGATGATGTCATTATAAAACTAATTCATAGTACAAAAATTAAAAAAAAACTTTCAAGAAAATTTTTTTCAAAAAATAAAATTTCATAAAAAATGTTTTCGGAATTATTGACGATCTAAATAGTAAAAAATATTCCCCTCAATTTCCTCTAAAAAATTTCGTAGAAAAAAATAATTGGACTATGAAAGATCTCAGGCAAAAAATCTTTCTTCAACTTTCTTTACAACAAATAAAAAAAATTATTAATGAAGTAATAATAAAAACCATATCGAGTATCGAGCAGCCTGGGTTAGGCCCACTCTATGATTCCTACACCCCAAACCACTTACCCTACTTTCACCAGTTTCCCTGCGTTTTTACAGAGATATGAGCAAACGAGTTACACAAGTAACAAGTTTCATCGACCTTGAGGGTAAAAGTATATTTTCGACAACTTTTTCGACCTTGTCTTTTGAAACCCTTGACCGATTTTGTCCATCTTCCAACCTGACCTCAATTTTTCGATGACCTTTCAGGTAAGAAAAACGTTTTCAAAATCTTCAAGTTTTACTCGAGTTATTGCGTTTAAGGAAGGATTTCTCAAAACGAAAAACACACAAACTCCCAGGTTGAAATTTGACTGGTTACAAACGTGTTCATAAATATATGTGCCCCGTTTAGTTCGTACGGGTCTAAAAACTCATGTCATGTAGTTTAATGTTTTTGATTTACATTCACAAACATATCTCGTTTCGGAGGGGAAATAACTACAATCGATATTCGATTTTTTATATGAGACTTGATAGCCGTGACTACCCCTTTTTGACATCTAAAATATATAAAATCGAAACCAGCTGGTAAACGTAAAAGATGGTAATTTATATTGAAACCGATTGTATGTAAGTTCTATTGTGCACAAGAGATCCGAATTAATTCGGAATTTTTCTTGTGGAGAATAAGCGACTCTAGAGACTACGGCGGATCTTCAAATGGTGATAGGCCGCGTGACATGCATATGACAGCAAACGTCTCTACACACCGGGTGTTTTGTTTACATATTCTTCGGTCCTTAAACCGTGTTATCCGTCGGGAGTGGTCTACGACCTATTCGAATGTTTGTCGACCAACCTTGACAATCATGGATTCTAGCAAATTCCGATGTTTTTCATATCACCCGTAGCAGATAGTTCGCTGGCTTATTCAAACATTCTCACTGAATGGTTGAGTTCCGGCAAACAGAATAAAGTTTATATTCCCGATGATCCGTTCCCTCACGCAAGTAAGTCGTCGTCTCGGGGAAATTAGCATTAAAGTTGTTACGCTTTTGTCCATTTGTAGGCCTCGTAAAAAACTCCAGACTGAAGTACTTCAAGCACATCTACTCGGAAGGTTTCAGCACCGATTTCCGTCAACCGTGCGTTGTGTTTTGTGGTCACCCCAGTCTTCGGTTCGGCGATGCGGTTCATTTCATTGAACTTTGGGGATCGAATCCTCTTCACACGGTTATATTTACAGGTGAAAATTTGAGATTATTGCAGCGATACAGAGAATGAATTCACTAATTTTTAGAACCTGATTTTCCCTATCATCATGTGCTGGCTCCCTTTCAACCATTGGCAATGAAAGCAATTTACTGTCCAATAGAAACATCACTTAATTTTCAACAAGCGAACAAATTGCTTAAAGACCTCAAGCCTGGCAACATTGTTATACCAGAGAGCTACACTCAACCACCAACAATGGCTCTTCATAAAACACATTTGATTATTGACTAGGTGTAAAGTACTACGAAAGAAAGAAGTTCTTTTTTTTTTTTTTTGTCATATGCGTATATTTTCGAAATGTAATTAAAATAAATAACAAAATAATATCCGAATACTATTGAATCTCCCTTACATGCCAATATATTTCGGAAAATGTTTCTTTTTCTGTTTTGTGTTTAATGTTCCTTCTGATTGGTTCAAGCTTCCGGCATCACAACAAATGTTCGGATGTTTGTTCTGATTCAGTGCATTGAGGGCATTGAGGTGACGGCTTCACTCCAATCCTTGCCAAATGTTTGAACAACAGGTCATGTCCGGTTATTTTACGAAAGTTTGCTACATATACCTTCCGTTCATTTGATGTTATCGATTTTCGGTTGAGATTTTTCCATGTCTTTTCAGAAGATTCTTCTTCATGCGATAGTCTTATTTTTTCCTGACATTTCATGTTTGTTATTTTCTTTATATTTTTGAAATCTCGAATTCTAGATTTATATTTTCGAAATGCGAACTGACGAATCTTGACTGGGAAATCTATCTCGTAGCTTTGATATATGTCCTCAAGCTTATGGATGAAAGATACTTTTGATTTAAGCCGGTTGTTTGAGCATTTATAGTTTTTCCATAAGCTGTTTGGGGTTCGGACTATTCGTTCAAACATTTTTATAGCTGCAGATTCTCTTGAATGTGTTAGGGGTTGAATGTCCGAAAACATTTCCATTGCTGTTATCGGTGTAGATTTAGTGCCTCCGGTTATTATTCGAGGTGCTTTATTTTGAACCACTTCTAGCTTTTTTAGGTTAGATATACTAGCACAGATTAGAATTTCTTCTCCGAATGTCAGTATTGGTTTGACGTATGTTTTGTATGTCAACTGAAGTGTGTCCATTGAAGCGCCCCATTTCAAGCCTGTTAATCGTTTCAAGATGTTCAATCTTTTTTCAACTTTTTCGATGACTTCGTTGATATGTAATTTGAAAGAAGTTCTAACGTGATAATGAACGTAGAGACCGGACAAGCCATTGATAACTTTCAAACGAGAGGAAGTGATAAAATTGCCACGAAAACGGAAACGAAATCGTGTATTCCTGACACCTGAGATTGCTGCTACTATAGTTCAAAAAGAAGTAAAACCTGGTTTGAGTCTCTCTACATTAACCGGCTACCTCCAGGTGAAGGATAATCTTCACAATATCACAGTAAAAGTTTGACAGTAACTAGTGAAATTATTTTTTCTATTGTTTTTTTATTTTGTTGAAGGTCGTTGAAGAAGAACCAAACAAAAAAACCATTCCGACACGTGCGCAGTTTTTTGCCGCTTGCTCATTGTACCCCGCTGAATATAAGAAGTCAATTGGTGATGCCACATTTCGTATATTGCTGTGCAATTTTTTTGTACGAACTTGATGGGCCGTCGGTTGGTCCGCTGGAAAAACATTTAACTCAGTAATTAGGTACGTCTATAGGAAGCGAAAACACATGAGTATCGCGAAGGTGGCTAGTAAGTTTGTTGGCTGTAGCTTGAGGGATCACCTTAGGCTGAGAACGATAATCTTTATGTACAGGCTTCTTAGTTGTGGTTCACCAAATTTTATTATC
>CM055404.1:71621751-71640418 GCA_029228625.1 Pseudolycoriella hygida
AAAGAAAACAAAGAACAAAAAAAAATAGAAAGAATAAAGAAAAAAAGAAAATAAAAAAAAAATTAAAAAAAAAGAACAATAAATAAAAATAAAATATTTTAACAAAGCCAAACACAAAAAAACACACACACACACACACACACACACACATACACACACATATACACACACATACACACACACATACACACACACACAAACAAACAGTAATACGCGTGTAAGCGGCCAGTGTCCGTATGGGGCGGCACGCTGCAGGCGGGAAAAAAGCGGGGGTCCAGGGGGCGGCAGCCCCCTGGTAAATAAAAAATATCCCTTTATCATACACTTTTCTGATAAGGTAACGATTTTCTTCATTTATAATCAACATTTTAGTAAGAAAGGAGGTGAAGCTGGAAAAGAGGTTTGCTTTGATATATTAAAAGGTACTCAAACACAGTTGTGGAGATATCCTTCGTTCGCGCCGACCTTCACCCTTCAATCAGGTCACTAGATGGAGCTCACCCTTCATATACGTACAATGCAAGCATACAGTAAACGGGATATCTCCAACCACTTCATCAGCTTCACTAGTTTTGCAACAGGAACAATCTGAACGAATGAAAAAATTGGGCTTGTGTCAGTGATGAGACATTCATTTTAATTTAGATGATAATGATATGGAGCAACTCGATAGTGGTAAAATAGCCAAATACTTTGATGAAATGGACGAAAGTGACATTGAGGACAATGCAACTGTGTCGTATCAAAAATCTAATGAACAAACAGAGAAATACGACAACACAGACAATGACGTCAATATAATTGACTTGCGCAATGTCGACCAAGACGAATCGGACACAGAGGACTTGCCAGTATCATCACCATTGCCTAATAAAGGGGAAAACAGGGTACCTTGCAATATATGCGGTACATTGATACTTGATAGAAGTATGAAGAGAAACATCAGGCGCTACCATAAAACCGCCGGTGGTTTTCCCTGCCCCTTTCCTAGCTGCACGACGGTCTGTACTCGGCATGATGGGCTTCGACACCACTTTAGGTCAAACAAACACAGAAACTATTTTACCAAGGAACAATGGACATTAAAAACACAATTGTTAATTGACTACGTCAACACTAATGTCGATTCGCCCACATCGCCAGACCACATGCAGCCCATGGATACTGAAAGCAGTACCGTTATTTGCCCATTTCCAAACTGTGCGGCCACCTTTACGCGGATGGATGCACTTCGAGTACACTTAAAGTCGAAAAAACATATCGATTACTTTACCGATGATCAATGGTCAATGAAAACGCCATTGTTAATTGACTTCGTAAAGAAAAATACTGATTCGACCAAGTCTCCCAATGAACAGCCGAAGATGTTGCGTGTTGGCAAACCGAAATCAACAGCAACCAACAAGCCGCCAAGCGTACAACCAAACCGTCCGATATCGACATTACAAGTAAGGCAACAACCCTCCCGTCCGATATCGGCATTAAAAGTGAATCAACCACCCTCTCGCGAATTTGACAATGAACGCATAACGAAGTTGCTGGCACCAGTGCTGTCGTTACCACAATTTGCCAAAAATTGTGTAGGCAACTTCTTGATGGAATTCGGTAAAATTCTCTGCGAGCACACGCCAACTGCTAAGACTAGTGATAACATTGAATTGAAGAAAAAGCGACCCACCCACAAGCCGTCAGCAACAATCACGTCATCTCAATTGGCTGCTGAGACACAGCCAAAATTTGACTACAAGTTATCAATTGTAGAAACTGATGAACAAACGTTAACTGCTACGGACATGCCGCCAGCAACACTGACGCCCAGTGTTAGCCATTTGTCATCGGCATCACAAATGGCTGCTAAGACGAGTGATAACATCGAATTGAAGAAAAAGCGACGCACCCACAAGCCGACAGCAACAATGACGTCATCTCAAATGGCTGCTGAGACACAGCCAAAATTTGACTACAATTTATCAATTGTAGAAACTGATGAACAAACGTTAACTGCTACGGACATGCCGCCAGCAACACTGACGCCCAGTGATAGCCATTTGTCATGGGCATCACAAATGGCTGCTAAGACGAGTGATAACATTGAATTGAAGAAAAAGCGACCCACCCACAAGCCGTCAGCAACAATCACGTCATCTCAAATGGCTGCTGAGACACAGCCAAAATTTGACTACAATTTATCAATTGTAGAAACTGATGAACAAACGTTAACTGCTACGGACATGCCGCCAGCAAAACTGACGCCCAGTGTTAGCCATTTGTCATCTGCATCACAAATGGCTGCTAAGACGATTGATAACATTGAATTGAAGAAAAAGCGACGCACCCACAAGCCGTCAGTAACAATCACGTCATCTCAAATGGCTGCTGAGACACAGCCAAAATTTGACTACAAGTTATCAATTGTAGAAACTGATGAACAAACGTTAACTGCTACGGACATGCCGCCAGCAAAACTGACGCCCAGTGTTAGCCATTTGTCATCTGCATCACAAATGGCTGCTAAGACGATTGATAACATTGAATTGAAGAAAAAGCGACGCACCCACAAGCCGTCAGTAACAATCACGTCATCTCAAATGGCTGCTGAGACACAGCCAAAATTTGACTACAAGTTATCAATTGTAGAAACTGATGAACAAACGTTAACTGCTACGGACATGCCGCCAGCAACACTGACGCCCAGTGTTAGCCATTTGTCATCGGCATCACAAATGGCTGCTAAGACGATTGATAACATTGAATTGAAGAAAAAGCGACGCACCCACAAGCCGTCAGTAACAATCACGTCATCTCAAATGGCTGCTGAGACACAGCCAAAATTTGACTACAAGTTATCAATTGTAGAAACTGATGAAAAAACGTTAACTGCTACGGACATGCCGCCAGCAACACTGACGCCCAGTGATAGCCATTTGTCATGGGCATCACAAATGGCTGCTAAGACGAGTGATAACATTGAATTGAAGGAAATGCGACGCACCCACAAGCCGTCAGCAACAATCACGTCATCTCAAATGGCTGCTGAGACACAGCCAAAATTTGACTACAATTTACCAATTGTAGAAACTGATGAACAAACGTTAACTGCTACGGACATGTCGCCAGCAACACTGACGCCCAGTGTTAGCCATTTGTCATCGGCATCACAAATGGCTTCTAAGACGAGTGATAACATTGAATTGAAGAAAAAGCGACCCACCCACAAGCCGTCAGCAACAATCACGTCATCTCAAATGGCTGCTGAGACACAGCCAAAATTTGACTACATTTTATCAATTGTAGAAACTGATGAACAAACGTTAACTGCTATGGACATGCCGCTAGCAACACTGACGCCCAGTGATAGCCATTTGTCATGGGCATCACAAATGGCTGCTAAGACGAGTGATAACATTGAATTGAAGGAAATGCGACGCACCCACTTTTCGGCAGCAACACTAAGAAAAAGTGTTGATTTAGCTAAGACGCAATCGCAAGCGGAAAGGCCGCCGTACCGCCGCACACCTGAACTATTGGCGGGATCGTCTCAGTACAACGTGCCAATAATAAGAGACAATAAACGAAAGGCCAACGAGTCAGCACCAATTGAAACAAAAAAGACTCGTATGCCCTGCCCAATATGCCATGACATTTTCCCATCAACAGGACATATGATTAAACATGTCATCGACATACACCCGACATCCGCATTAGCGAAAAAGTTTATATGCAGCATCTGTGGCATAGCACAGAAGTCGCCAAAAGAAAGAATAAAACACGAACAACTGTGCCGAAAACTGTTCGTGTGCCGTACATGCAATGAGACCTTCAAGCAATTGAAGGAATTCCTTCCACATACGGAATATTGCGCTAAGCTGTATAAACGCTAACTGCAATTTCAGTACTATAAGTACTATGCAGTTTCGCTAATAGCCTGTAAAGTGAAAACCACCATCACCACTACCGCAACATTATCATCATTAGTAGCATCCGGAGCAGCCGCATCCCCTTCCCAAGTGCCGTTCGTCCATAATCAAAGTTATAATTAGTTTCTTTTTTTTTGTTATATTTTTGTTAAATAATTGTACAGCTTACACATATATTTTTATAAATATATGTGTTAATGCTCATTTAGTGTACATAAAATTAATTTGTAAAATAAATTAATAAATTATAAATTAAAAAACCAATATTTCGTTTTGTTAATTTTCATTAAAGTTCTAGGATAGAAATTCTTACGTAAGGATATCTATCTTCGACACCACAGCAAAATGCTTTATTTTATTTATTATGTATTTTCAAATTAAACAAAAGATGTATGTGGTAAAACAGCCCATAATGCCTTCTGCATTATGCGAAGGTCCAAAGCCCTTAAATGTTGATGGCCGCATACAATTATTCAATTCAATAAGTCTGCACATTACAGCTAGGTGTATAGTTGGTTGTAGAAAAAATTGATTTTCGAAAACTGAATGTCCTCATCGGCTGCGTCGAAAGCGATTTTTCACTTTTGTCGGCGGCGGCGAAAATCGGCGCAAGCGGGTCTCGGCGGCGGCGCAAATCGGCGTACGTCAAAAAAAAATTCGGCGGCGGCGGCGCACTATTTCAACAATTTTTTCAGCGACGTTTGCGTCGGCGCAAAAATTTTAACTTCGAAAAATAGTATGGGTGATTTGTCACTTATTTCTGAAGACTAAGAAGCTACTGGATTTATAGCTGTTTTTAATGAAAAAGCTCTTAGACTTGTCCACAGACTACCCACAAAATATTCTTCTGAATGTCACCACACTGTGTGATCTCGTAAACCTGACCATGCCTATCCTACAAGAGGGTCAAGGGTGTTGCATGTGCCATTCTCACAAACTGCTTCACGTAACCGTTGCTGGGGCAAACTTATTCAACACGCTTCCTTCGGGTGTGCGTTCATCACTGACACAAGCCCAATTTTTTCATTCGTTCAGATTGTTCCTGTTGCAAAACTAGTGAAGCTGATGAAGTGGTTGGAGATATCCCGTTTACTGTATGCTTGCATTGTACGTATATGAAGGGTGAGCTCCATCTAGTGACCTGATTGAAGGGTGAAGGTCGGCGCGAACGAAGGATATCTCCACAACTGTGTTTGAGTACCTTTTAATATATCAAAGCAAACCTCTTTTCCAGCTTCACCTCCTTTCTTACTAAAATGTTGATTATAAATGAAGAAAATCGTTACCTTATCAGAAAAGTGTATGATAAAGGGATATTTTTTATTTACCAGGGGGCTGCCGCCCCCTGGACCCCCGCTTTTTTCCCGCCTGCAGCGTGCCGCCCCATACGGACAACCTCCGCCTGCAGCGTGCCGCCCCATACGGACATTGGCCGCTTACACGCGTATTACTGTTTGTTTGTGTGTGTGTGTGTGTATGTGTGTGTATGAGTGTGTATGTGTGTGTGTATGTGTGTGTGTATGTGTGTGTTTGTGTATGTGTGTGCCTTTGTGTTTGGCTTTGTTAAAATATTTTATTTTTATTTATTGTTCTTTTTTTTTAATTTTTTTTTTATTTTCTTTTTTCTTTATTCTTTCTATTTTTTTTTTGTTCTTTGTTTTCTTTTTTTTATTTTTTTTTTTTATTTTTTTTTTTTTTTTTATTTTTTTTTATTGTTTTTTTTATTTTTTTTAATTTTTTTTTTATTTTTTTTTATTTTTTTTTGTATACACCTTTTTTCTAATTATTCAATATTAAATTGCATTCTTGTTTGTTTATTGCATTGGGGTATGGCCACATGCAATTCAATAATTGCATGTGACCATCACCATTAAAGGGCTTTGGACCTTCGCATAATGCGGACGGCATTATGGGCTGTTTTACCACTTGCATTTCTGTAATTGATTTATAATGAATTATTTATTAATGTATTTTATATATTTATGTAAATAAGAATATGGAACGTACTTAATCGTCGAATAGCGGGGAAAAAAGTGTGACCTCGCGGGTAAAGTTGATTGTAAATGAAGAAAATTGTTAGCTCTTTTGCTCACTGTTCAAGAGTGGCATCATACGTTGCGCGATTGACGCTTCTTCAACCGGATCGTATTTGTTGTGCAGGTACTCAGAAGCAATCTCATTAGCTTCGTCCTGTTGTACGGTATTTTGGAATACCGGCTCAGGCAATTTCATTGCCGTATTACTGGACCCATCTACGGTGAGCAGCTTTGATATGTGCCGTAATGCCAAATTTTCGGACATCTGTATAGAAAATTTACGTTTCACATAATCCGCAATCATATGAGTTTTAAATGACTCCCAGAAAGCTAACGGATCGTCCGTCTCCAAATAAAGCAACACTATACAACTGACTGTTTTCGTTCAATATTTATCTTTAACTTCAATAAAAACTGTATAATTATCAATTAAACAAATTTCTATTAATTTTTACCGCGCCGATAAATATCTTCGGCGGCGGCAGCGGCGCGGCAAATTTTTAGCTTTCGGCGGCGGCGAAAATCGGCGCAAGTTTTAAAAATTTTCGGCGGCGACGGCGCACTTTTTTAACACTTTTTTAAACAAATTTCTATTAATTTTTACCGCGCCGATAAATATCTTCGGCGGCGGCAGCGGTGCGGCAAATTTTTAGCTTTCAGCGGCGGCGCAAATCGGCGCAAGTTTTAAAAATTTTCGGCGGCGATGGCGCACTTTTTTAACACTTTTTCAGCGGCGTTTGCGCCGGCGCACGGGTTTAAACAAAACCAACATCGCCACCAAGAGACCAACAGCAAAACCAACATCGCCAACATGACCAACAGCAAAACCAACAGCGACCAACATAACCAACAGCAAAACCAACAGCGACCAACATGACCAACAGCAAAACCAACATCACCAACATGACCAACAGCAAAAACACTTTTTGACATAAAAACGATTCAACATTTTTAATTTTGACATAGTTAATACTTCTCCCAAAAATCCGTTTATACATGCAGCCAAACTCGTGAAAAAAATTCTTCCAACTCCAAAATTAACTACCTCTTCGATTGGAAGCAAACCAACAAATTTGAATGACACTAAAGAAGAACGCAAGAAACGGTTGAATCGAGAGCGTCAACAAAAGTTTCGAGCAAAACAAACTGCCCAAGCACAGCCCCCCGCTTTCGAAACTACGGCAGGTCAACAGCAAAGCCATAGTCCCATGGTTGCGGTTCCAAAAGTACCTGTACCTTCGAGTGTCAGCAAACATGTACCTACAAACTTACCTAACAAGGACTTAATCGAGCATGCTACAACATTTTTTATATTGAGGCGGAATGGAACTGAGTCAGTGCAAGAGACGTTTCGGCGTCTCTGTTCGGCACCAAATAGTTACGTCGGTTATAAAGAAATTGAAGAAGCATACAATATTCTGACCTATGTCGAACCTCAAACTTTACAAAATACACCCATCGAAACGCAACTTAACTGTCAGCGTGACTTACAAATTGCGCGGACAATTCAGCATTCAGGTGTGTCTGATAGTACTGACACAATAGAAGAAAGCAAAGATGAACGAAAACAGCGTCTAAATCGAGAACGCCAACAACTTTTTCGACGAAAGCAAACTTCAGAAGCAGCAGAAGCGAGCCGAAAACAAAGATCTGACTTAATGACACAAAGTCGTGCAGCAGAAACACCCGCTGAAACGGCCCAACGCCTCGCCACTGTAGCTGCTTCTATGTCTGAACGTCGTGCAGCAGAAACACCCGCTGAAACGGCCCAACGCCTCGCCACTGTAGCTGCTTCTACGTCTGAACGTCGTGCAGCAGAAACACCCGCTGAAACGGCCCAACGCCTTGCCACTGCAGCTGTTTCTATGTCGAGAAGCAGACAAGCAACAGCGACAGCAACGACGAACGAAACTCAAAGGGTGACGCGTCTTGCAATCACCGACGAGGACGCGGTCGTTGAACATTATTGCGGACCAATGAATGTCAAATGCCAATTCTGCGGATCGCTCAACTTTTTGGATGAAAGGCCTCCAGACGGAAAATTCACCAAATGCTGCCAAAAGGGCAAATTAATTATACCAAAACCTGTTATCAATGGTGTGGAGCAAGAGTATTCGGAATTCCTTCGACAATTAATGTCCGATCCAACTAACGTTAATTATCGAAACTTCCGCGATCACATACGCAGCTACAATAGCTCCGTTTCATTTGCATCATTGGGAGCAACGTTAGCTACTATTCCTGGCAATGGGCCATACGTGTTTAAAGTACAGGTACCACCTTTCATCGCACACTACACCTCGAACTGAATCCGAACGTTCATATGCCCAACTTTACGTCATAGACAGTATAACACAAGCGGTTGCAACTAGAATGCAACATCCGGCAATGGTGGATTGCATACCAACGATTATACGGGAAATCCACGAATTCTTCAGGCAAAACAATAGCATCGCTCGGTCATACCAGCTAATGCACGAAGTTCAAGAGCGCGAATCAAGAGTAGCGGCTGCACAAAACTTAAATGTCCCTTTGGTCCACATGGCCATGCGAACGGACCGTCAGGCAGATGAACGAAGGTACAATCTGCCCACGGCTAATGAGGTTGCAATGGTCTTCGTAAACGAGGATGGTGAACCACCGTTTCATCGCGATATCAGGATTTATCCGCGAAACCCAAGCGCTCCCAACCAACCATTGTTCAGGCTAGACATACGAAACAGTAACTTAGATCCGATGGTATACGCCCTAATGTTCCCGTACGGCCAACCGGGGTGGCATCCTGATTTTCGTTGTAACGGTCGCCATTTTTCAATGCTACAGTTTAAAAGTTCATTGCTGGCAACTAGAGAGGAATTCAGTCCAATAACAGCTGCTGGCAAGCTTACGCAACAATGGATAGTGGATTCATATTTGCAAGTGGAGGCTCATAATTTGGAATACGTTAGGCTCAATCAAAGTCGGTTAAGGTCTGAACTATATCAAGGCCTTGCCGATTTTGTTGACACGCGTGCGGCTGAAACTGGTGCAACTACCGGCCGCCCAGTTATATTGCCTTCAACATTTCAAGGTTCGCCACGAAACATGCGCGAACGACTACAGGACGCGATGTCTATTTTTGGAAAATTTGGAGCGCCGGATTTATTCGTCACATTTACTGTAAATCCACAATGGCGTGAAATTCAAGAAAACCTACGACCTGGAGAAACTGCTGCTGATAGGTCAGATTTGGTCGGCAAAGTTTTTAAAATAAAGCTGAACGCCTTAGTTGATGAGATAAAACGTGGGAATATCTTCGGAGCATCCGTAGCCTTCGTTTACACCATTGAATTTCAGAAGAGAGGCCTACCACACGCACACATTCTTATTGTATTGGCTGAGGCCGACAAGTTCCGATCCGCCGACCGTATCGATGAAGTTGTTAGTGCAGAAATTCCCGATCCTGTAACTCATCCCCGCCTACACCGCATAGTAGCTGGCCAAATGCTGCACGGACCGTGTGGACCAAGATGTTTAGGCGAAGACGGCACATGTTTAAAAGAATTTCCGAAAAACTTTCAAGAATTTACGGAAGTGAATGAAGGCGGTAAAGGATATCCGTCGTATCGTAGAAGAATTGGGCCTTATGTTACTAAAAATAGACATGTTTTTGATAATCGTCACGTCGTTCCGTACAACAGATATCTACTGCTTAGATATAATACACATATCAACGTCGAAGTCTGCACATCGGTGAAGGCAGTAAAGTATATTTACAAATATATATACAAAGGGTTTGATTGCGCAAACTGCAAAATTGGATACGTCAATGGCCAGCAAGTATTCATACACGACGAAATATCAAACTACGTCAATGCGCGATATGTTAGCGCCCCGGAGGGATATTGGCGATTATCAGGCTACAAAATACATGATCGGTCGCATGCCGTTATTACATTGCCTGTCCATTTGTCTCGCCAAAATATAATCTACTTCCAAGAAGGGCGGGAGGAAGAAGCTATAAACGAAGCTTGAAACGGCATTACAAAGTTAACTGCTTGGTTCACCTTGAATCAAACGGATGACGCAGCACGACGGTACCTTTACACTGAAACGCCGTACCACAACGTGTTCAGGCATAACATGTGGAACAGACGCAAAATTGGTGCCGAGAAAATCATTGGCCGTATGTATGGGGTGAGTTCGCGCGACGAAGAACGGTTTTGTCTTCGTCTGCTATTACTACATACTCCAGGTGCCACCAGCTATGAGTACCTCAAAACAGTCAACGGTGTACAACACGCAACATTTAAAGAAGCTGCGATTCAACGTCATTTGTTAGCGACGGATGAGGAATTTGACCGATTTCTTGCTGAAGCTGCTAATTCGCAAATGCCTTATCAGCTTCGCCAAAGTTTCGCATATTTGTGTATTTTCTGTCGACCACAGAATGCGCGCCTTCTTTTCGACAATTACACAGACGACTTCATTCTCGATTTTGAACGGCAACAACTAAATAGAGCTTCTGCCATTAACTTAGCGTTACATCAAATACAATCTGTTTTCAATGAACACGGTGCAAATTGCAATGAGTTTGGTTTGCCAACGCCAACTGGCACACACACGGAAGCCTCCACTTACGTCCAATCAGTTGAGAGGGATAAGGCAAATCGGCTGATACCTACGTTAAATGTCGAACAGCGTACAGCTTTCGACAAAATCGTAAATGGCATCGACAATCCCAACGCACAGAAACTTTTTTATCTGAATGGTCCAGGCGGCTCTGGCAAAACGTACCTCTACCAGACTTTAATTAGTTTCGTTCGTGGCAGAGGGCAGACTGTTAATGCATACGCATCCACTGGTATAGCAGCGACACTAATGGACGATGCAACGACCATTCACTCCGGTTTTGGATTACCAGTGCCACTACTTGACACAAGTACGTCTAGGATTAAGCCAACCCCGCTTATCGGCAGAGGTCTTCGTGATGCGTCTCTTCTTATTTTGGACGAAATAAGGACGCTGAACAAGCATGGATTACGTGTGATTGATAAGCTGTTACGCGAAGAGATCATGAAGGACAATAGACCGTTCGGTGGGAAGACCTTGGTGATTAGTGGAGATTTCAGACAGACTTTACCAATCGTAGTAAGAGGAAATCGAGTGGACATCGTTGAAGCGTTATTGTGGCGTTATTTCGAAAACGTTTCATTGTCGCAAAATATGCGAAGTGCTGGTCAGAACGTACATAATCAATGGTTACTCAATGTGGGTAGCGGAGACATGCCGCAAATTGCTGGCCTTTCTGAGAGTGCTGTGGAAATTCCGCGACATATGATTACCGGAAATGATATCGTTGATCAAACGTTCGGTAACAACATCCGTAATCTGTCGGTCGATGAGTTATCGCGAAGGGTTATTTTAGCCTCGACAAATGCGATAACTTCGGAAAGTAACGCAAAGATTATGGAACAATTGGACGGAAATTTGATAACTTACACAAGCGCCGATGAAATTGTTTCTGAGGGTGACGGAAACACTGACGAACTTTTTCCACTGGAATTTTTGCATGCACAAACACCATCAGGCATGCCACCGTATACACTTTCACTAAAGGTCGGAGCTGTAGTGATGCTGCTGAGAAATCTCTGCAAAAAGAAGGGCCTTTGCAACGGTACGCGGCTGATAGTACGTCGATTACACGAACACTTCATAGAGTGCGAGATAATATCGACGAACCACAAGGGCGACATTGTTTTCATCTCCAGAATAGATATAACGCCAAGCGAATCAAGTTTACCGTTCAAAATGAAGAAGACAATTCCCAATTATTCCGGCCTTCGCGATGACAATAAACAAAGCGCAAGGTCAATCTTTCGACATCGTTGGCATCTACTTAAAAGCGCCCGTCTTCGGTCACGGTCAACTTTATGTAGCTCTATCGCGCTGCAAAGACCCGGCAAACATAAAGATCTACATTGAAGAAAGTGCCAAACAAGGAGAACTACTACGAGATGGTCGATTTTTCACGGAAAACATCGTATACAAAGAAATCTTTCGTTCGGCAATTTTCTCATTTATTTCTCACAAAGAAAAATACACTACAAAATAAAAAAATCCTTCAAATTTCAGACAATACGTTAGATTATCACATTCCCACACATTATGCAAATCCAAATGATTTCCTCATTTCGCACTACAAGTAAGTTAACTTTCATCTCATTTTCATCGAACCAAAATTGCATACAATTATTTACTTTATTACCACAGAAAATTTGAATCAAAGTATATTTATTATCAACGCAAAGAAATGGACGATATCATTGGTGTTGGGAGTGGATCACTTAGAACTAACCTTTGGCTCGGTGCATGACTTCAAAATCGTCAAAATAAACATTTTGGAAAAGGTGCATAATCTACTATTAACACATTGGTGTTCATTTAGACTAATATTTCAATTTTCTTGTATTGGTCTTTCAATTGGTATTATGAAAACTTCCAAGAAAACCCATTTTCCGGACGATTTTTTTTTGGCGACAACGTAAGCACAGGTACACAACAAGGACGAAGGGCCATCGAACAACATCATTTATAAATAAATTATTCGGTAAAAAATTACGTTTTATTGTGATCAAAATTACAACTTCTCAACTTTTCGAGATAATCAATTATATCAGGCAACGACTTGCAGCACTATCGACACTCTTACGTTATAAGGCGCACAAAGGTCAAATTTAAAAGTGGCTTATTACAACCTCATATCGTAAGAGTGTCGCTTTATGGAAAAGGTCCAAAATTAATCCAAATACCATTGTTAAACTTCATTTTATAATTTGGTTCTATTCTACCTTTATGCAATTATAACGTTTCAATGGTTTTTTAACGAGAGCTGCGATACCTATGATAGCTGTGACAGCTAACATAGCTATCACATCTACTCTTTTTCCATGTGAGAAAATAGTAAACAATAAAGTGATTATCAAAAACTTTCATGTTTGTTTTCTTATAATGTCCTCACTTTCGCCACAGTACTTCTTCCAATTCCTTTTGCAGCAGTTTTTTCACTTTCTTCCTATACCATTTCCTTAATTTCATTTTTAACAAATTCTTTCATTTCAACTTCATTTTCAGTTCCATTTTTTATATTACTTACAGCTTCTTCACAGTCATACTCTTCTAAAGTATCACTTTGCAAATATTTTATAAAACAAACAAAATCTAAATCGTTTAAATTCATTTTTATGTGATAAAGTAAAACGAAATCACAAAGAGATAAGCGATACTGCAACCAGAGAAAAGGTAAAGTTAGTAACCAAACGAAACTGTACACTATTGTGAAACAAAACCAAAAGTACAAAATCAGGAACACCCACTCATTCGTACTATTGGATTGCAAATCACATTCGAAAGTCACTGTTTGCTTATCACCACCATCGCTGTAATAGCTGTATAAACAATTTGTCCGTTTGGGGAATAGTACGTCCTGGGGCCTAGGCCATTTTTCAGTCAATACTGCTTCTACAACTTCAATACCAAACGTACTGAACTTTTTGCCAACACCAACACATGTGATAGCAATATAAATGATAGGCAGCAGTAGGTTAAACGATTTACAAATTAAGAAGGAAAATGTGATGCCAATGTTCCATCCGCGTAACATTACGAATGCCTTCACCATTTCTTTCACATTTTGACATTTTAATATTGGCATAATTGACCGCGAATTATGAACTTAACAAAAAATGTTTTTTTTTGTCAATAGGTTGAGATTTTAGTTTTCAAGCTCTTCAACAGGTTGCATTAAGAGCTATATGATAAACTGCAGATTTTGTTCGGAGAAATTATCGACATTGCAAATAACTCACTGCAGCTTCTTCAACAAAATACAAAAGTAATTTATTTTGGAATAAAAATAAACGCTTTAAGTATTTTGTGTAAAAAATGTATACTAATAGTATTTAGACAACACATTAGTGGAAAATAAACACTGTCGGTAAATTCTCCATATTAAATCTGTATTTTATCATATATAGTAAACTGCAATTTAGCGGTAAAGAAGTGAGTTTTGAGCTTTGGAATCGACAATCTTCACATTATTATTTTTACCTTCCACATTAAGTTCACTAAGAAGGCTATTAACGCCAGTCCCATGCACGTGAACCAACTTTTCCCGTAAAAATTGTACTGTGTCCTATCGTTGGTGCTTCCGCTTAAAGTATTCAAAAGAACCATTCCCCCATTCAAACAGTACATGTTTATGTCAACGGTTGGAATGGTCTCTTTGCCTTTACCTGTGATGTCTTTCTTACATGCTACCGACGCAAGGAGGATAAACAGCAACGCACTGTACTTTGTAACAACTTTAAACTGTCTATCACATAAGCTATGCTTCGAGAAAATAAAGTCTTTCATCACTTTTACGAATTTCGCATTCATCAAACTTGAAACTGTTTCCCAAACCATTTTCAATTAACAATATTGCAAAAAATTCCAAACAGATCGCCGCGGCGTACCAAAAAATACTGGCTAAGTATTATGACATTTTATGCAAACAAATCAGTTTTGCAAATACAAAGAAAGAAAACTTAGCAAAAACATTTATCAATGTGGACGATGGTATGGGATGGACTTGGGGTAAAAAAATAATAGTCTATTAATAAATAATAAATAAATAAATAATAGACTATTTTTTGTTGAAAATGCAAATATATTTTGCGAACACTCCTATAGATGGAGGCAGAGCTGTTGGTGTTCGTAAGGTATATGTTTTTGTCGGAGCCTGACAATATGGCGGCTGATATTAGGGTGGCTGCTCGATGAGATTTTTTTGTGTGTAAGAAATAGAAATATTTTGTGAATTATAACATTGCTGTCAAATGCAAAGTTGTTGGTAACTTGAATATCACGATCGGTGCTTGCCAATATGACGGATCCTAACGCCCCTAGGGTCTTTTTTTATTAACAGAAGGGTAGACGCGAGGAGGCTCGGAACATGCTCGCTAAAGCTCGCAGGATTCCTCGCGGTTAACAACAAAATTTTTTTTAATTTATGTAACAGTCGATGTGCCTGGTAATATGGCCGTTTAGTTTAGGGTGTTTTGGAATACCGCAGGGTGTTAGGGTAGCGTATGCTGTCGAATAAATGTTAATAATTTGTGAATGGTTAAATACGTAGTCAAAGACAAAGTTTTTCGTATTGGGTTTTCACAGGTGAACTGACCCATGCACATTCGAAAATTCGAATAGGTACTTTACATACTTAGTGATGCAATTTTCGAATTCTCAATACAGTAATCATAAGTCTGTGTGAACTTTCGTATGGTCACATTTGCAAAAGAAAACTCAAGACATCAAGTAAGTACCACAAAGACACTTAAGTTTTAATAGTAACAATTTTATTTTTTTTTAAATTTTTTAGATATTGATACAATGGAAAGAAATCCATACGAAATTTTCGAAGATCTAAAAGCTCAGAGTCGAGCTATGAAAGAGGAGCTTGAAAAAGAGCGCGAGAAGTTAGCTCAATCAAATTCAGAAGCTCAAATAGAACGTGTCCGCCAATTGGAGATGGAAAGTGCTGCAGCCGATTACCGCGTAGAGGAATATTTCGGTAGATATATATTCCACCTGGAGTTAGCGGATGTACTTCGTGAAAAAAATAACAAATAAGTTATGTAAAAATAAAATTGTTTGAATTTTGTTCAGCTGCAATAAGTATTGGAACGTGCATTCTGTTTTTTTTTTGGTAGATATTTTTCCAACTATCCGATCCCGACGCCACTAGGGGCTTTTTTTTAACAGGACGGTGGGAGCAAGAAAACTCGGAACCTGCTCAATAAAGCTTTTTTGTTTCTAGGGGGTAGGTGCCATTTCAACATCATACTTAACAACATGATAAAACAAAAGAAACAAGGAAGCTTTAGTGAGCAGGTTCCGAGTTCACGCAAATCGGTTGATTGGTTCGGCGGCGGGACTCAATCAAAGTTAGCCACGATTATTTTTTTAATTCTAACCGGAGAAGTCGTTTTTCTGGCAGAACACAATTGGCAAAAATATTTGATGTAAATTTCTTATTTCTTATACTCGCAAAGCATTTCTATATGCATGCGCGCGCGAATGAAGCGAGTATATCATCCACTTTACTCGCGAAGCAGGCTTTCCGGTCATGCGAGGTAGGGGTCTTGAAAAGGAATGGTCTGGGGACGGGGAGGCCAACAGGGTAAGAGCTGGGGATGCAAATTTTGACGAAGAAATACATTGATAAATACAACGGGCTCACGCTCCGAAAATTTCTTTTATTTGAAAAAACAAAAAATTCGGTCGTAAACAATCTGTAACTAATATTATTAGCCGCTTAATTACATTTGCTTCCGATAGCAAATTGTTTAAAACAAACGAAACGAATTACGTTTCGATACTTAAAAAAATATCGTCATCTTCATCACAAGCGAAACTTGCTATAATTGGGTTATCAATCGACTTCTCTTTTGCTACATTAACGCCATCGGTTGTACTTTCGTCTACTTCCATAAAGAAGTGATCGTTGTCGTCATTTAAATAAGTTTCTGATAAAAATTCTTAAACAAATTATAGGAAAACATTAATCCAATCTGCTAAGCGAAAATACAAAAACATTTTGACAGGTAGAAACTTACGTTCCTCTTCATGCGCAGAAATAGATTGGCCGTTTCCATTGGGATAGTTTGAATTTTTAATTTTTTCATCACTCACGGAGCTTTGAATTGTCACAAAGGATTCAATCGCTGCAATGGAGAAAAAGAGTAAAATAAACTTAACAAATACACACAAAAAAGGAAAGACTGACGTTTCTGGCCGAGTTCATATTTTGTAATTTTGAAAGCGACTGCCAAATTCCGTTACATTGCGTTGGTATTCTTTTGCTACATAAGGGGAAAAAAGATTTTTCACATGACTACAGGAGGAATTAATTCAATATGTTGTGAAACGAAAATCTCGACTTCATCTGACAGTCACTTCGTTTAGTTCTCCGTTTGCGATTAAACAATGAAAAGGAGGAGGAGTTATTATTGTTGAATCGTAAACCGAGTGTCTGTGAAACGGCCCTAAGAGTGGGTGTTATTATCGCCCAACCAGATTTCTCACTTTCATTGGCTACTAATTATAGACACTGGGCGATATTAAAAGTGGGATGTTTAAAAAGTGCAGGCGAGGACCAGGACCACACACTACAATTTACCATATTTCGATTTCGAATTGCGATATTCATCGTTCGACATTGTCAATCGACTATGTATGCCATTACCGGAAGTTTCTAAATTTTTAGCACAACATCCATTGTTCTCCGATTGAATTTTGGACGTGGGATCCAAACGCAGGCTGAAAATAGGAGGCCTTGATTATGTATAATAAATGAAAAAACTGAAAATACTGACGATGACGAATGCCTGTTGTGGTGATTGTTCCATCGGACAACAAAATTTCGTCAGACTTTAAATTGTACATTTTAGCTTTACATTTGTTTTCTTTGGCAGTAGCATTCTTGGTTTTAGTTTTAACATTGGTACCAAAGGATTGGCTCGCTACAAAGGGGAAATTAAATAAAAATAGAATATTGACTGACACACTACATGAACAAAGACGAAACAAGAGGAAACTAACTAAAGGACATTGTTATGGAGTTGGTATTTGTGTCTACTGTCATCATAATATGAAAATTCAGAGCGTAACACGAACAGACGTACACACAGGTGAAGCATTAATTTTCAAACTTACGATTTTCTTTAACTTCATCTTTTTTAGGCAACGGAGCAACATCATGTTCTGGGGAACTTTTTTGCGGCGACAACATTGAGTACGTGGTTGGGTCTCCTGTCACAAAAATCAAAGTTAAGGACACGAAAAGAAAAAAAAACCAGAAGGCAACATAGAGGTGGTGGTTGCATCTACTGCCACAAAAATCAAAATTAAGGACACGAAACAAAAACCGAACGAAACCACTGGTAAGTACATCAATTTCAAACTTACGATTCTCTATATCTTGATCAACTACATCTTCTTCAGGCAACGGAGCTACATCATCGTGTGAGGAAATCTTTTGAGACGACAACATGGAGGAGGTCGTTGGTATCTCCTGAGGATATCTCGGTGCTAATTCACAAGAAATTGATGTGTTTGTGCGGGCTGAAATATCCATTTTACTGAATTAAAAAAATGTTTTCGTTTAAAACAGACAAAGATTTCAATTCAAAAGACTGTGGGTGGCTCTTCGATATTCACAAAAAAAATTGAATCAGGAAAATTTCGTTAGGTTTAAAAATTGCGACCCACCAGCGGAACTATTTTTTAATGTTTTCAGATTTCACACGCAAAAATTCAATTTTACGCAAAAGAAAGAAGTCAAATTTTTTTGCAGCGTAAAAACTGAAAGTACTGAAAAATTATTTCGTCGTTGGGTCTGCCATTTGTTACGAAATTTTTTAAACACAACACACTCCCTTTGATTTCACACCCTTTGTAAGCGAACGAAAAGACTTTCGTCACACCTCCACTTTAAGAGGTTTTGGCGGATTTAAGATTAGAAACACATCAAAGTAACTTTTGCGGAAACGTTTATTTGACGATTTTAAGCAGTTTGTCGCTATCGCTCATACTTTCCATTAACTGTAAAACTTTAGGACGTGGCACAACCAACATTCTTTTCAACTCACTTCCATCATTATCGTCACTTTTGTCACTTTTCTAAGGGGCTTT
>CM055404.1:71649763-71696318 GCA_029228625.1 Pseudolycoriella hygida
TCTGTTTTAAAAAAAGTTTTTACTTTTTCAAAAATTTTGAATTTTCAGAAAAAAAACCATTTTCCTTGCCATTTTCAAAAATCAGTCGGAATTTTTTTTTCAACAGTTCTATTTTTCCAGTTGTACGAGTCTTCGTAACATCACAATTACAATATCTCTTTAATATTGGCTGGCCGTATGTTCGTAATTTGTTCAAGTATACCAAATTGGAATATGTAGCATATACGAGACATATTGAAATTTACAAACAGAGGGTCAGAAACAATTGTTTGTCACTGTAGTTTCGTACATATCAGATCCTCAAATGTATCTATAATCCACCACTTTACTCGAAAATTCATTTCTTTCGTGTAAGTTAAACTAAGGCTTAAACTCAAAATATTTTCTTTAATAAATTCTTAATCATTCATTAAATCGGAAAATCAAATAAAATTTATTCGAGTTATCTCAGGCGAATCGACGACTATCTTCGACCATATTGGAGAATTTGTTTCGGACTACTTCATACAAACGAAATAAGTGAAAATCTAAATACAGGGCGGATGCAAATATGATGCAAATATTGAAAGATGCAAATATTGAAATGATTAGCTTCTTTCAAGTAGAGTCGAAATAAGTTATTAACCCAAGATTTAATTAAAAAATGGAAGTTTCTTCTAGTTCACTCAAACTGTAAAAACTTGCTATCTTATATTACTATTGAAAAGTATTTATGAACCTAAACGAGCTGGTCATCAGCTGAAAGCAAATGAGAAATGTTCTACAACCTTACGAACTGGTCCCTGTAATAAGCATATTATGTCGCGTCGAAGAGCCGAAAATAAAACATATGCAAGGGACCCTATCAGAATAGATGGCAAACAGAGTTGATGTTACGAAAAGACTCGAACGTATTTAAGTGAATATTGTCTTAACTCTTAAGTGTATGAAATTACGTCGACATCAAATTGGATTGGATATTGCCGAGAGGGCAATATTAAAAACCCGTCCGAAGAAACGGCGTAAAAAAGGCCTACCGAAAGTACAAAATCGACCTCCAAATAGACAAAAATGTTCATCTCAATAGCAAAAAACCATTTTTTGTCTAGGGCCGATCTAGAGTCCTCAGGAGAGGCTTCGGACAAAAACTTACATAGACAAAAGTATTTCCCTCCATTTTCTGTACAAAATAGTGAAAAACCATTTTTTCGTCTAGGACCTTAGGACCGACCTTGGGGCATAAGGATATGCCCCGGACACATACTTCCATAGACCAAAATGTTCCCCTAAATTTGCTTTGCAACATAACAAACAAATTTTTTAGGGCCGACCTTAGGACAGGTAGCTCAGATGGTAGAGCGTTGAACTCACTGCCTATGGGTCCCGGGTTCGATCCCCGGGGGGAACAAGCTCATATGGTTTTTCCTAATCATGGATGATTAGTCTCTGCTATTAGTAACATCTAATTAGCTCTAATGACTCTGTAAGAGTTGCACAAACTAAATGAAATTTGAATGCTCATTTGACATAATCATACAATTGCACCTACAAAGTGCGACATCTACATTCGAATAGTCTTACAACAACGAAAAGAAATTCTCTCTACAACAGTGGGTATGCACAACAGGCCCATTGGAGGCTTAGGTGCTTAGGAAGGTTCGCTTTCCTTACCCACATTATCCTATCCTATCCTAGGACAGACCTGAGGCCTACTTAAGCCCTAAGCACAGGCACCGCGTCCAAATTTGTTTTTAAATATAATTCGGTACTCGACTACCTCTCAAATAGAAAAAGAATCAACAAAATCAGTTAGAATTTATCCAACTTATGTAAGTAAACGCGTTGGGCCCTAGTATAAACTTAGTCCAAGAGTTTCTAATTAAAAATTTTCTTCCATAAACGGGAGACAGTCCTAGACTTTTTAATAAAAAAAATGAAAATCGGAAGAGCTATGTACAAAAAACATGTAGAGCTCTAGCAGAAACTCGTTTTTAGTGCCCTAATCTCAAAAAAGTTTCTTCTACTAATTGTTGGGCTTTCATAGACCTGTCGATTAAAAAAACAATTAGAAAATCGGAAAAGATTTACTCGAGTTATGTACAAAAGACCAAAAACCACTTAAACGGCTCTAGCTTGACGGCCTTTGAGTGGACAGTGCCCAGATTCAAGCAGATTCAAGAAAAAGTTTTTGAAAATCGGTTGAGTCTTACTCAAGTTATCGCGGTGACGGATGGACTTCGTTCTTCGTACGGGTCTAAAAAGATTAATTTGAGGTGCGAAAGTAAGCTTTCGCCAATGAAATTGACATTTTCTTTTACTTTCGTCTTAAAACTTAATACGTCACTCGCAAAGCACTTTCTGTCTTTGACCCTGTGACGTAAATAACTATTACTTTGATTCTCGGCTGGACTTAGACTCAGCTTTCGGTTCTTTGTTTTTTTACCATGTGGCAAATTTTGTTGCACTAGTTGTACTCCTCCTGTTGAAAAAAAAACCTTATAGAAGAATATACAAAACATAATGGTAAGATTTTAAATTAGTATTAACAAATCGTTCCTGTTTGAATTTAAGGCTAAATTTGCACTCAACTGGTAACAACTTTTTGCCTGTAGTGTGCCGGAACACGAAGAGAATTTTTAATTCAGATTTTACAATTGAATTAAGAAATCGTAATTCTCTATATAATTATGTTCAAATTCGAAAAGTGTGGAACGAAAGCTTTCCAGGGATAAATTTTTGAACTTTGGTTAAAATGTTTAGCCAAGGTTCAAGTCTTATGATAAAGTCACTTTAACTTTCCTTTAAACTTTGAATTTTGAAGATTTGCATCATTGCCATTACCATTGCACAAAGCTTTCAATTCATCAGCACTGGAATTCTTTAATATAAATTATGTAAATAAATGAAAGATGTAGCAAATCAGAAAATGTACCCTTCCGACAAGCGGGTCCTCTTGTAGAGCTTGTTTGAAATTTCGATTAAAATTATCAGCTATGTAGAATAGCATAAATGGCATAAGTTTTTCATTACAATCAAAATCGTTTTTCAAAACATTCAGGTCGTCGTAACGGTACCACTTGCCATTTTTTCGAAGAACCAAAGCTGTAAAGTGACTTTGGGTGGGGTCAAATGATATAACTGCGCAGAGTGTGTAAACTCTATCAATGCTGATGATAGAGCTTACGTTAGCTATTGAAACAGTTTTCATATTTGCTTGTGCTGGCTCTACTTCGAGAACTAACATATTGTTGTAATATGTATACTGTTCGCATTTTTGTTTGCATCCAGCGCATGAGGCATTTTTATGCTGTCGCAGTAAGATATTTTCAATATCGCTCAGATCCAAATTGCGTATGTTAATTGGTAAAAACGGTTTCAGCCTGCTTGAAGACAATTCGCACCGAGAACAACTCTTCTTTTCAATGACGCTGCCAATCATCTCTGCCATTTCGGTACAGAGCAACGCATAAAAGCAGCCTATTGGAATATTAATTTTATCTTAAGTAACACACTTTTGTCTGAACGCTATATTTATTTACACTGAAATTTATTTTGAACTGCATGAGTCGCACAGCATTCATTGAACGGCATCGATTAAGCCAATATCATTCGAAAAGAATGGCAAAATGTATGCAATACGTGCAAGTCAAAGAAACACGCCTTGCCTAACACAAGAAAGTTGCACGAAATGTCTAATGCTCCCAGCTCAATACCGCTTCTAGCTTTCCTAGCATCAGAATTATGTATTTTATGATGCAATGTACCACAAAAGGCAGACAGGTCGACCTGACCCAAGTAATAATTTGAAAACCAATAACTTATTGTTTAAAATAATGTCATTATAACGTTGCCAGGACCGTTATTTAAAGGTCATTGTCCAGTTATAAAAAGACCTAAGTTATTTAACCGTCAACAGATCGTTATTCGACCAATCAGTTTCCTTTGAAAAGCTTTTTTGTTAAATAGCCGTAATTTTTCGGTTGAATAAGTTAGGTCTTTTTATAACTGGGCCATAACCTAAAAATAACGGTCCTGGCAACGTTGTAATGACGTGATTTCAACCAATAAGTTATTGGTTTTGAAATTGTTACTTGTGTCCATATTTTACTTTCTGACGCAAGTCAACTTAACGGTATTAAACTTATAATTAAATAAATAAAAAAATTTCGATGGTCAACTTTCCTGTGACACAGGTGTTAGACTGTTACATTAAGTACTGTTTCTTTTGTAAATTACCGTTTTCGTCTGAAATACATTATCACATTGTTATTTCCATACCTATTTTGGACGACTAAGCAAGGTCTGCAAGCGAAAGTGCCTAAAAAATCGTCCGAAACAGGTACTCAGAAAATTTTACATGCTTGAAACATATAAGAAAATGGTATGTAATCCAACTTTTGTTAATGATTAATACTTTGACAACTTTTTGGAACTACACAATACTTTGTAGCATTGGATTTCCAGCTTTTAGGAGTTGGTATTAGTTGTTTCAGAAGGAGACAAAGCGATGCGCGTCTCATTTTTCCTTTTAATAGGATTTTTATCTGATGCACGTGGTTTTGGAAGAAATAATCGCACAGAAAGCTATTAATCGTAAATATTAATCAGGGTCAATGTACTATATTTCTGATTTCTTAAATGTATTTCAAATATGATATGTAATAATCGTTTTGAATATGAAGATTGATCGATTGAAGGAATAATATTTGAGAGCACAAATGATTTAAGGATTGATATTGATACTAAAAACATTATGCAAAGGACCCGTTCGAAACAGAATAGATATTTGCAAAGAGATCCGAACGTATTAGAAGAATCGTCTCAAACTCTTAATGTGTATTAAAATGAAGACTATAAACAAACGTCCAACGTCGAGGAATGTAATACAATTTTATTAAATTAAAGCGTTGTTTACTATGGAAAACGGTAACATATTAGCGTGCGATGTGAATAAATCACGTAATGTTTGTTTGAAACCTCAACTGAGCAAAATTCCCATGGGCAAAAGTTTTCGCCTCTATTTTCACTACAACATAGCAACAAAAAGTTTTTGGGTTAGGGTAGACCTTAAGACCGGCCCTGAATACTCTTGTTCCCTCGATTACGTCCCAAATAGAAAAAGAAAATCGGAAAAGCTCAGCTCAAAAATGGCTGTTTTCAATCCTTAGTCTTTTCCGGCTAGCTTTGGACATACGATGAATCGATTCTGTGTCTTATAAGGACAATCATCAATGCTCCCCCTCCCCTCTTAATTCGGCTGGCTACAAACGTCGTGGTTGCAAGAAAAATTTAACCCAAGGTTGTTGTTCAAATGTTCATACAAAGAAATGTAAACACTTGGGCACATATATTTTCGTAGCACGTATTAAAATTCTTTTATAGTGAGTGTGAGTCTCCCAGCACAAGTCAATGAACGAAAACAGTATTTTTGTAAATGAAACAGCATCTTTTAAACTAGCGTCGGAAATATGCGACAGAATCGCGGTATTTCAGCACTAATTAGAAGAAGGTTGTAATGCACATACTTGAAAGTAATGAATTAAATCGTACAAACCTATTCCTGTTTTGCAATTTATGTAAATGGCATTTTCCACTGATGATAAATTGGTGGATTTTTTGTAAAAATCGAATCTGAACAGTGTGTTCAAGATTATATTTCGACTTTCATACAATTTCTCCCAAGCGAATGGAGCATCTATTGAGGTTTAAAAATTATTAGCAAATAAATATAAACTTACGGAAATATATTTTTGCATCAAATAGAATTTTGTACTTCTGCGCAGCTTTTTAACACTGCAAAAACTTGCGCAGAAGTACAAAATTCTATTTGATGCAAAAATATATTTCCGTAAGTGTACAAAGTTTTTTTTTAAGTTTCAATAACATGTCTCGAAAAATATACCTGTGATTGTAATCGACAAGTTGTTATTCAAAGTAAATGTCATCGAAGGAGGTACGCCCCAGCACGAAAAGTAATGCACGTCATTAGTACTTCATCGGCTTATGTCAAAGTTTATGATATGCCATGATATGATATTTTATGATAATATGCACAAACAACGTATTTTTGCAGATTCTGCATCTTATAATGGAAGTCATTTTACGGCCATAAGCCGATGACGTACTAATTGCGTTTTCACATGGTTATAAACTGATGTTATGATTGATGAACAAAATCAGCTGATTTCATTAATAAATTTACCAAAATCAGCTGACCTCATTGAAAGTTTCAATAATCAGCTGATTTTGTTTGCAATCAAGTTAGCTTCGGTTGCAACTGCAGCTAACTTCACGTTGAGTGTTACTTGTACAAATAAAAACAAAAGACTGCCACCCCCGTATTACATGTCATTCATTACATGCTATTCATTACATGTAGCCCCCACCGGAAACTTCTCATTACATGTATATCTGCATGCAATGACGCGTTTTCGGTTGGGACACTTGTAAAACAGCATACAGTGGGGGATGCTTAATAAGTCATCCATTCTGGATAATTTCGTGACACTCGCAAACTCATTCGTGTATTTTTAAGCAACTCGCTTTAAAAACTGTTTTTTGACTCTTGTAGTTGTATACCTCGCCTTCGGCTCGAAGCTTTTTGCTTAAAAACACCCTCTTGAGTTTGGCTCATTTCACAAAATTAATCCCTCATGTAATGACTTATTTCCGCATCCCCCACTGTAATCTACTATTAGACGGGGAAAAAAGACTTTTTGTCGTATTCCTTTCTAAAAGAAGTATTAGATAATGCCAGTATACATAGGTTGCTTCTGAAAAAATCTTTTAAATTCAAGACATGCTATCGAGTAGTTTTTGTTGAGAGTATTACTCATTAAATATAATCCATGCAAACAAAACAAATTCCGCGGACAATAAATCGAGAGTTGATTCGAAACTATATATTCCAATTATATTTTTTATAAAAAAAAATTGTACACTGAAAATAGTATTTTACTGCCATTTGAGGGGAACAATCGAGGCTTGCCGCGATTTCCCCTCAAATGGCAATATGATGCTTTATTGCATGAGCGAAAAAGAAATGTCATTGTCAGCGATTAATAATTTCTCTTTTATATTACTAGATTAATAATTTTTAAGGGGAAACACTACGCGAATGCAATTAAAATATTTCTGAACTATACATCGGGCATGTACAGAAACGACTAGGTGAGTTTTTTTTAATGATATTCTTAGTATGTATGCGGATATCGCGTGGCATGTAAACCATGCTAATCACATGTTCCCTAACTTGTGGCATGTATAATTTAAACACTGCACAAGTTAGTACCACATAGAATATGCATCGTATACATGCCACGCGCTGCCCTCATACATACTGGAAGTATATATGAATAGAAAAAACTTACCTAGGTCGTTTCTGTACATGACCGGTGTACAGTCCAGAAATATTATATCCAGAATAAAAAAAATTGTAGGTAAGCGTTCTTATACAGATTTTATAGTTCTTCATATTTCTGTTTCTCCAAAAGTTTTTACTTTTTCCATAACAACGTTTTTTCGTTCACACTTCAAAATATGTTGAAGTTGCAAAAAACCTGGACTTAACACCTCGATTATTTTTTCGCTCAAAAAGTAGATACAATTTTACAATGTTTATGTGGAATTTTTTGAATACTCGTCAACCAAACGTTATTTGTTACCCACGGAGAGAATAGTGAATTCCAACTCGAGCGAACTAAGACCCTAGGTCCGATTTGCCGAAAAACTTTCGCTGTTGTTGGGATTCATTATTCTTCACAAGGGTAACACAATATTTTTTGTGCTTGCGCGTGACAATGTGAGTTCCGCTATTCAGTTTTATGTGGGAACGTGGAAAAAATATCTTATTTTCTCACCGTTTTTCTCACAGCGTTTTTTGACCGCAAGCAAGAATAAGTAATTTTAAAATTAATGCTAACCTAATTTTTGCTTCGGCGCATGTACAGTGTCCATTAAAAACATTTTAAAATAATCATAAACGAGGCTTGTAAATTTAGAAGTGCAAAAAAAATTGCTGACATCCAAATGTTGGCGAAAATCAGGTCGATCCGCATAAAGGCAGTTAAAAACAGCAAAGATGCTGTCGAAAACGCAAGTATTGTATGACGTTATAGTGCCGTTTCCAAATTGTGTCCGACTGCCTTTCTTAAAGATCTCAACTCGGCTAATAGTTTCGTCTTTTGCCTCTTTCGCAACTGATTGTTCGACATCTGCAATAATCATAAAATTAATTTCTGGTAAAATCTAGTTTCTTATGTAAAAGTTGCTGAGGCGGTAGCTTGAGATATGTGTTTAATGTTTCTTCTTACACATATATTACGTCACATTTAAGATAACAAAACACCCGTGACCCAACTTTCAGGTGAATATAACTCTGTTATGTTGCACGCATGACAAATTTGCTTTGTCAAGTTACAACCCATGAAAAAATCCAATACTATAGTACGCAGTACAACTACTTCTGATGACCAATTAACATTCTCTTCAAACGCTGATAATAGCCGCAATGAATTATATTTTCGATTGGTGAATTGTGAACTATCTCGGCATTAGAAATAAAAAAAAACTTCAAACCTTTTATGGACCCGTACGAAGTACAAAGGTCCTTTACGTTGACTACAAACAATTTTAATGTAACATGGAGTAGAATGAGACGGGAGTGGGGGGGATTCATTGATTATCATCTAAATGTGACGAATCAATAATAAAAAAAATGTCCGTCCGTGCGTCCGTCTCCACTTTTTTTTCAAACGGCTCAACCGATCAGCCTAAACTTTTTTTCCCTGAAAGGTACATGTCTCTGTCTCCCATGATTAAAGTTCGAAGATGAGCAAAACCGGCTAAGTAGGTCCGGAGATATGGTCGAAGAACTGGAGATCGGACATGAAATTTTCGAGTGTCGATGAAACTTTTTCGCAAATATCACAGCAAGTATAGCACGGAAATTCCTCATTTTGGTGTCAAATGAGAGCATTTGATGTCACAAAATTGGGAAAAAATTTTTGTGGGAATCGGGTCAGGGGTCTGGGCAATTGGACCAATGGAACGGACGAAATTGAGATTCTTGGCCATATACGAAAACAGTTTTTCGTCTATATTTCCTTAACTATGCAATATGGAGATTTACTATCAAAGGCTGTAGAGAATTAAATTTAAGCGAACACGTGTTTCAGGGTTTCGGGGAAATATGGCACAATCCGGGTATATGGCCACTTCCATAATTGATCAGGATGTCCCAGATCTCCAGAACTATGAGAGTTAGAAAGTTGGTTCCAAAGGAGAAGTTGTAGGGAATTAAATTTAAGCGAACACGTCTTTCAGGGTTTTGGGGAAATATGATCCAATCCTGGTAATGACCACTTCGATAACTGGGCAGGATGAGCCGAATCTCCAGAACTATGAGAGGTAGAAAGTTGCTTCCTGTGTTTTAGGTGAAAATCGCCCAGTTCTTGGACATAAGCTTTTATAGATTTGAATGGTCTGAGACGTACTTCGTTAGGGCCTTTGACATTATCTTGGGTAATTTCTATGGATCTTTGAAATTCTTACAGTTATAATAGAACAGAAAACATTGGATTGCTTGCTTATTTGTAAATTTAGATACGTTTGAGTGTCTTTGCCACATCGATGCTGTTTGCAACATCTATTCTGATACGTATGGGTCTTTGGTTATGTTTCCTTTATTTATTTAAATGGTTTTAACGTTGAAACAGTTTTTAGTTACCGTTTTTTGTAGCCCGTCGTTGCCGATAGTCGAATGGAAAAAGTAAAATGTGTTAAATGTATATTTTATAAGTCACATCCGAATTCCAGCACTATTATCATAATTTTTTAACAGAGTACCGCTTACACAAGTGCTGAGCTGATAAGTATTTGAAAATGGACATGCGAAGAATTACGCAAGAATAGTCTCTGTTTTGAACAACCCCTACTTCCGAAATTGTATAAGAACTATTGTCTAAATCAAGTACCCAGGTAACTGTTCTCACTGCGAGACTTTGCAATATGACCGATATAACGCAATTCATACGGATTGGAGAAAAGTAAGATAAAACAATATGCACAAATACTGAATGCTTTGTATGCGATCTATATGCTTTTTGTAATCGCAGAAACAGAGAATCGCATTGTTATTTTTCTAAAGTAGAATTATTTTGTTGTCTATTGTGCTTTCGATTTTAAAAATGAAGTACAAGTTTTGTGTACTTTAATCTGAAAAACATGTGATAATACATTACTACTAGTGCAACATTACACACGCCGAGTGTGGATGTATTTTTGTTGTAAGACATTTTACTTCATAAGTCTGAGAGTGTGTTGGTGCGTTTTTGACATTAAATGCATGTTATATTTATTACCTGACACCCAACACTCTCGCAGTTGCAATGAAGACATAAATTGAGCTTTGCGAAAGAGCATAATATAACCAGAACTAGCGTGGTAGGTTTGTTTAATTTAAAAAATTTTGATACACCGCAAAGTCATTTAGTTTTGACCAAAATGTCGACAATTTTAAAAGTAATGCTCTGTAAGGCATCATTTGCACTTTTATTTGTCGAATGGTTGCAGCCATAGCAGCTGAACTAACTGTTCATTTCATTATGAATTTGACTTTTTAAACAATAGATAAATTATTATTGGGAAATTGTGACGTAAGATGATAAGAAGCACATGAAATGCAATTTCTGGCTACATATAGGCAAGCTTTATACGCGCACTCATACACACTCGCATAACTCGAATAATAAATCTTTGTCTATCGAATAACATCTCTCTTACTCTTGGTATTACTGCATACATTTTATTTCGTTTTCGTCGACAACGCTTAACGCTTTGGTAATAATTCCGGATCAGGTTTTTTTGCGATCACTTCGAATCCAGGACGATAAAGTGCATCTAGTTAATATCATAAAATATTCAATGTTATAAATTGAAGAAAATTGTATTCTTAAAATAAATAAGAAGCAATACACCCACACACCCATGCTCTGCAACATAGCAAAAAAAAATTGTTTAGGTTAGGGCCGACCTTAGGACCGATATAAGGCCCACTTGAGCCCTAAGCAGAGGCAAGTTTCTTCTATAAATTGTCCGTCGTGGCTATATCTTTCAAACCAAAAAAAGTTTTTGAAAATCGGAAAAGATTTACTCGAGTTATGTACACAAAATACGTAGGGCCCTTACTGAGACTCGTTTGTAATGCCCTAGCTAAGTTCAAGGACTCAAATCCAAAAAACTTTCTTCCACAAACTGTCGGTCATGCCCAGATCTTTCAAATAAAGAAAAGTTATGAAAATCGGAAAAGATTTACGCGAGTTATGTGCAAAAAACATATAGAGCCCTAGCAGAGACTCGTTTTTAGTGCCCTAGCTAAGTCCAAAGACTCAAATTCAAACAAGTTTCATCCATAAATTTTCGGCTATGCCCAGGTCTTTCAAACAAAAAAATTTTTTTGAAAATCGGAGAGGATTTACTCGAGTTATGTACAAAAGACCAAAAACCACTTAAACGGCCCTAGCTCGGCGGTTCTTGGGCCAACAACGCCCAGATTCAATCCCATAAAAGATTTTTTGATTACCTTTGAGGGGAAAAGAAGTTTTTGAAAATATGTTCCGTTTTACTCGAGTTATCGTGTTGACGGACGGACATTTTTTTTATTGTTGATTCGTCATCTAAGGACCATGATCGATGCTCCCCCTACTCCCGGGTTGAAATTTGACTGGTTACAAACATCGTGGTAAACGCAATAGACCCCTTTTCGAAGCACTGCGTTCTTCGTACGGGTCTAAACATAACACAAATGGATCTTCGAGTCGTTTTTTGTGAAAATGCATAAACTCCAACGGGTATGATCTGCGGAAGATTTGAAAATACCGATAATGTAGAGGCATAGTGGGGTAAATTCTTATGTCGCTGTTCCATCGCATCCAACTTTAATCGCTTTTTAACTTCAAGGTGTAATATCCCGATCACTTCGCTATCGAAAACATTGCCCTAGCGCAAAATTTTGGGCGATATAATGGAGAACAGAAAAATCCATAGACTTAAGTCCAAAAAATATATTACAGATATATTAAAGACACACAAAATATCTTTAATTTAAACAGCTCCGTTTTCAAAAAATTCTTCTTTTCTTGTGCAACAGTACTATAATTAATTGTACCGTATTGAAAAAAAAATCAAAATATGAAGCTATGGTCGAAGTTAGGTGGTTTTTTACTTCAGATATTATACGATAATAATCTATACCTTTCCACGTTAATTTTTTCCCTATAAAAACATCTCAATTTCAAGTGACTGCACATTTTTTTGTATCATCTGGCTGATGATACATGAATTGTAATGGTCTCTAAATGCTATAATAGGCTATAAATGTATGCTCACTTTTTTCGGTACCTATTGGAGCATCTTCTTCCACATCATCAATATCATCATTAACCATGTTTTGCTTATGTTTGGCTTGTAAATGTCTACCGACATTGAAGGCATTCCAAGATCCCAAATCAGTACTTGAAGGACTATGGAAGGCAATGATGCGGGTTTGATTGTGGCGGTGTAAGTTATCTTCCCAGAACTTAGATCTTGTGACTTTTTCGCTACTTTAATTCCATTTCCACATAGCTGACTTTTTATAAACTCTACTCTCTGAAATTATTTATAAATTAACAAACTAACAAATGTGAAAACGGTAAAGCTACATGAAAAGGTGGTGAGCTGGCAAACAATTAAATACCGATACTAATGTGCTGACAGTTTAATTCGAAAAACAGCACTTTACAATTTAGATAGTATTCGAGGAATTAAAATTAAACGTAGGGAACTCTAAATTATTCGCATTTCAATGTGATCATGTGACAATATTCCTTTAAGAGCATCATCAAAATCTTGTCTTCACTATAACATGGTTTGAAATATTACCTCTTCACTCATCTCGGCATAGTGCTGTTCGTAGCTCATCATGGCTTTCATAAATAAAATTCGCTTGTGGTCTGCAATGTACCGATCAAATGATGGATCTTCTTCGTCTTCTTCAAATAAATTCGGCGGTAAATTTTTGAGAAAATTGGATTCCGAACACTTCTGACGCTTACTCCGGTTTACTTTGGAAGAAGATGCGCCCACATTTTTCGAGGCTTCTGTTTTCATAGACATTTTCTTTGTTTTTTTTTCGGAGATTCAACCGAAAATCCTTCAGGCCCACAATCTTCGATCCTTTTCTTTAGCAATTTCGCTATTTCCAAAATAAGCTTTTTGTGGCCCCGAACTATCTCAAATTCGTTAACTCCTTTAACCGACCCTATGAATATCTCATCCTAAAAAATATATGTCGTGTTTATGTTGATAACTTATATAGTTATATATATATTCTTTATTCAATAAATCAATTGTTACAAATATTGTACTGTGGATCAAGTGGTTAGTGTTCAGCTTATTTACTCTAGCTTTTCAAACTATAATATTATCATCATTATTAAAATCTTATTCTTGTTTGAAATGTTTTTGTTTTATGGGCAGAAGAAAATTTTCAAAAAACTTCAAATGAGTTTATTTTTTAATTAAGAACTAAGGACTAATATCACAGTTAAAGGTTGTTCAGTTCAGTCTCCTGATGATGGGATTAACTGAGCTTAAAATTTTTGACTTGAAGTTCAAGTTGATCTTCGAAATTTGGTGGTGAACCATTGGTATAGAGGCGAGATCATGCAAGTCAGCGGTTTTGTAGTACGGCGGCAAGCGGTAGATGATCTTCAGGCACTTGTTCTGTAATAGTTGGAGCTTCGCAATGTGGATTTTAGCACATTCGCCCCAAACTGGGCAAGCACTAAGCAAGACACTTTGAATGATTGCCTTGTAGACACATAACTTGTTTTCAGTGCTCAGCTTTGAGTTTCTGTTTAATAGTGGGTAGAGCGCGCCAAGTAGCTTTAAAGCTTTACAGTATATCAGATCCACATGTGACTTAAAGGTCAGAGTCTTGTCTAGAGTGACCCCGAGGTACTTTATGATGTACCTCCAGTCTATTTCGGAGCCACGGACTGCAATCCCTTGAGGAGGAAGCCATTTTTGTGACCTCCTCTTGGTGAACAGGGTGGCATTGGTCTTTGAATCGTTCAGCTTTATTTTCCACTTCGTGGTATATTCGGTGAGCTGTCTGGTGGCTGCGTTAAGCTTACTCAGAATTTTGAGGGGTGACTTTGCTGCTTGATAAAGGCAGGAGTCATCAGCGAAAAACGCTTTTTCACTCTTGGTTATATGTAAATCGGAAGTGAAGATATTGTAGAGGGTGGGACTCAGGACACTGCCTTGGGGGACACCAGCTAAAATTGTGAAAGCATTTGATTTTTTGCCGTTAATTTCAACATAGAAGGATCTTCTAAAAAGAAAGGATTGGATAATTTTCGTCAAGTATAGTGGCAACTTTAGGATGAACATCTTATGTAGGAGGCCTTTGTGCCATACACTATCGAATGCTTTTTCGATATCGAAGGTAACTATGCCAGTTGAGTGTTTTTTCCTCAGCGATTCGAGTATGTAGTTGCGTACCCTGACTAATTGGTGATTGGACGAGTGGTCCTCACGGAAGCCGAATTGTTCGTTCATGATAATATTGTTGGAAGAGATGTGGGCTTTTAGTCTCCTTAATATGAGTTTTTCCAGGAGCTTGCTTAATGAATTTAACAGGCTAATTGGTCTGTAATTGCACGCCAAAGTTAAGTCCTTTCCGGGTTTTGGGATAGGGACGACTTTCGCAAATTTCCAGGCTTCTGGAAAATATGTTAGTTTCAGGCATGCTCTGAATATGTACATCAATAGAATTACGGCCTTTTTTGGAAGCTGTTTCAGCAGGGCGTTATTTATGGAATCATCTCCAGGGCTTTTGCCAATCTTTAGGCCGCGGATAAGACGAGAGATTTCGCGGGGGGTGGGCAACGCAGATTCAGTGATGGTAGAGTTGAAATAATTAATGTTTACTATGGAACTATTGATGGAACTTTCAGTGGCTGGATCGCTCTTAACATGGAATGTTGTCGCGTGTGCTTTGCAGGAAGAACTTCCGATTTCGTTTGCCTTTTCAGCGTCCGTCGTGAGGGTGCCAATGGATGTTTTAATCGGGGGGATTTTGTTAACAGTGTTTCTCAAAATTTTCGTTACCTTCCATAGTTGGTTTGAGTGCTTTTTCAAGCGAGCAAGCTTAAGATTCCACCTTTCATTATTGAAGGACTTTATCTCGGCCTTAATAAGCCTGTTTAGGAAATTGATTTCCTGTTTTAAACCTCGTAGCTTGCCTCTTTGCCAAAGACGTCGCTTGTAGTTTCTGAGAGAAATCAACTGCTGCACTTCGTCTGGTAGCTGCAACACCTGTTCGGTGGGCTTTAACAGTGGGACTGCGTAGTTTTCGGCCTCCTTAATCAGGTTTGTCAGAAGTTTGACAGATTGTTCTATCAGGTGTGCAGAGGTCAAACTTTTAGACATTTTGTTGAGGTCAATATTTCTGTCAATGTAGAACTTATAGGCCGGCCAGTTTGCTGAAGAGTAGCAACGCCTTGGCGAAAGGTAAGGTTGGAAGGATTGCGAAAGCTCTACCTTGAGGGCCACTGGTAGGTGGTCGGAGGACAGATCGTTTATCGTCCTCACGTCAGTCACGTTGAAATGACCGTTAGAGAGAGAGAAGTCCACAGTCGAAGGAGTCGATCTGTTAGCCTGCGGCGGGTAATAAGTGGGAGTTTCCGGAAAATGTATATTGAAGTTTCTCTTTCGCATTTCCTCGAATATTATTTTACCAGTGGAATTGGCCTTCACACAATTCCAGAGCCTATGCTTAGAGTTCAGGTCGCCTCCGATTAAGAATTTGCCACGAAGTGACATTAGTCGACTAATGTCTTTTTTGAAACCTTGCAGTTTGAAGGACTCAGCTTGGAGCCGGGAAAGTAAATGGAGTACATTTGGATACCACAAATCTCTATGCCTATCGATTCTATTACATCCAAGCTCAGATCGGGCAGTTCCACATGGGGTATAACACTTCTGACCGCAATTGCCACCCCTCCACCAGCGTTTCGCTTGTTTGGTGCAGGTCTATCTTTTCTGTAGATGGTAAAATTTTGGATTGAACAACCTTCACCGGATTTAAGCCAGGTTTCTGAAATAAGGGAAACATCAATTTTGTGCTTGTTCAGGAAATTTGAGAGTTCATTGATTTTATAAATTGGACGAATGCTTTGGGCATTCCATAATACTATACCAAGTTCCTTAAGGGGTAACATTGTAGATATATTTGGTTGCCATCTCGAACATAAGGGTGAGTTGCTGCTCTTTGTTTTGGCATATTTTTAGACCCTTTAGTAGATCACACATTATGGGGCCTATTTCTTCAAGTTTGAATTTATCATTGTCAGCGGTAGTTGCTATGGGGGCGGACGTTTTTGAGCCATTTTTAGGGCTTCGGACCAACTGCTGAAAATTTTATTTACTCTGGGAGCTGGTATGGTTTGATTTTTCTGGGTTGGGGCTGAGTTGTCATTTCTGGATGACGGCCGCTTTTTCATTTCAGGGAAGTTTGTTGAGTTCTTCAGTGGGGGTGTTGGGTATTTTTTTGTTGGTTTATTTTTGTTGTTGGAAGAGCCCAGTTTGTCTCTCATAAGAAGAAATTCTTTACGCTTTGGGCATTCCAGGGAGGTTGCTGGGTGGTCTCCTTTACAATTCGCGCACTTTTGAATTGGGCTATCGCACTTGTCCATGTAGTGATTTAAACCGCATTTGGAACATTTCGGGTTCATGTTGCAATTTCTCATGCCGTGACCGTACGTTTGGCATCGTCTGCATTGGGTAACATTTCCTGTTGTTTTTTTAAAAATCCGCCATTTCGGAATTGTGTAGTTTATGACAATTTTACTCAGATTTTGTAGATTTGTTGTGCCTTGCTTGAAGGAGACAACATACGAGCCTTCACAATCGAATTTTTTTGTTTTCATCGTAATCTCTCTTATCTCGACCGGTTCGATTTGATATTTTATGAGAGATTCATATATAGCATCTATAGGCGTCGTGGCGATACCTGATAGTATGAATTTATCAAACCTTTCTGAGCTGACATCATGCGTGTAGAATTGAATGTTCTTGTCGCACAGGGCAGTTTTAAACTTTTTGTAGGCCTCGATATCGTTCAGTAGTATTTTCGTTCCAATTGACATGTACTTTAACATGTACGTGGAGTTAATTCCTATAGTATTTAATATTGTTAAAGCGGAGGTGAAATTTGACGCTCCAACAACAGTGACTGGTGGAATTCTCGATTTTTCCACTTTATTATGTTTAAGCTGTTTTGGTAATTCAGCATTTACGTTGTTTAATATTCCGAATGAATTTTGTGTAGGTATAGAATAATGTGTATTTTCTTTAGAGTTCGTTTCGTTATTTGATTGCATTTCATGCGTTTCATTTAAGTTAGGTAGGCTATCACTGCGCTGTAGAATAGAGCCTTGAATTAGAGTCCTTTTATTACCAAATATGTCTGCAATCGAAGGCTGGCTGACATTTTGTTTAGGCATTGTGTGCCTCTTAACGTTGAGTTGACAGGTTTCGCAATCCGGGTCTAGCTCAGTAGCTGATCTTTTATTGTTCATTAAGATCTGATCCCGGGACGTGCTATTGGTAGCATTCCCATTCGGGGGATCATTCTTGGTCTCACTCACAATTCACTGTTTTATTTGACTCAGATAATACAATGTATGCACTTATTTTGTTTTTATTCACTTAATGAATTATGCTTATTCAGGTAAATATTTTACTTTTGTATTAAAATAGCAGTTGAAAAAAAAAAAAAAAAGCAACCGTATCGCACTGCAGCGAAACTGAAACTGAAACTACAGTAAGCCAATTGCGTAAGGGGAAATGACTTTCTCATTCCTCTCAAATTAAACAGTGGTCCTTCTTTACACCACGCTGGACAGTGCGGGTTGGTGAGTGGTCTACATGCGTAACGTGAATTTTGCAGCTAAATATCAGATTTTTTTCGGTGTTTATTATATCTACGCCTTAAGATAGGCTCAGATATTTATCTGTACACATGTCATTCTGTATGTAACACGTCGCTATGGACACCAAACACCACAACTACCCTCATTTGGAAAGCTTGGCTATGTTGAGGAACGATATCATGCTAATAGTTGAAGAAAAATCCTATAATGAATTTTCCACACCAGAATTAAACCCGTATATTTTTGGTGGAAAGCCAGCTAACCCGTTCAAAATATTTATGTTGGCAATTAACTCTTTCTTAAAATGAATTTTACTCACCAACCAAATTTTGTTCTCAAATTTCCACTGTGGAAGTTATAAAAAGCGTAGAAACTAAACACGGCTTATCGGTGCGGTCATGTTCGTTTGACCACCGTTTACTTTGTCACCACACTCATTTCCCCTTTGGATTTTCTCTATATAATTTTTACAGCGTCCCGCCTTGTTGCAGGTGTAAGAAATAAATATTTTTAACTCAATGCTAGACAACATTTGCAAGAACTAAGGTTCGGAATGGGTCGACCCACTTCATACAACCTGATAATCAGGTTGTATGAAGTGGGTCGACCCATTCCGATCCTTACAAGAACAGTACGAAAAGAAAATATAAAAAAGAGTACCTTAAAGCTTTCATTTTCAAAGAAATTCAACATATTCCCCTTTCGAACTTCTATTTCGAAATACTCCAAGTCCTCTTCAACGATCGTAGACAATGTGTGGTAATTTTCGTAGCCACAGTACTTCAGAACATATTTTATGTATGGCGGAATTGAAACACCTAATTTCCTTTCGATAAATAACCATGTTTCGTTGAAATTGCCTAAAACAAAATGACCAAAACAAATTAACAAAAAATAGAGACCTATTCATATAAAACTGAACACCTAAGTGACTATGTTTGTCACTTTCACACTAACATTGAATGAATGAGAGAATCATAAAAGGTGTCCAGTTTCAATTGTATAATGGTTAGGTTATAAAACGATTAAAATATTGTTTGCTGTTGACACCAAACATAAAAAAGGGACCTTATTCGTATTACTTCCCTTGATAATGTACTTTGGTTGAAGTCATTTGCAGCCGATGTTGGAATTTTTTTATGTTACGTTGCTTAAGACCGAGTAAAATAAATTTTACGATTTTTCGGTCTACGAGATCAAGTTCCACTTTCGGCAGATACAAAAAGTTTGCAAGATCCAGACGCAGACATGAGTACCTACGTTTCAGCTGAACGAAATTTTTTCGCTATTTCACATATCTTCATGCGCCTCAACCTCTACTCTAGTTATTCTGTGATACACTTCACATAATCTGCCGAAAGTGGAAGTCGGCCGCGTAGATGTGAGAAGATCACGAATTCATAATGCGAAATTTTACTACCAACAATTAAACTCTTCTCAAGTATAGCTACGGCAAAAAATGACTCGATTACAATCAAATCTCGCATTATAGGAAATTTTTATAAAATTACTTACTCATAGTGAAAGTCCGATTTTAAACTGATTCAGACCAAAGAACTGACTACCGATCTCACTTTGGAAAGCAATGTAGCAACTCCCATGGTGGAATCTCTTCAAAAAATTTGGTTTGTGCACGAAGAAGTAATAAAACATAATTTTGAATTACTTCTAAAATCTGTCTTCAGTCTAAGCGCTTGTACTCCTAAAATGTATCAGAAGGTTAGTACAAAGAAAGAGTCTAGAATTTGTGCCAGCTTTAAAATTTTTTTTAAAAAATCATTTTTTTAAGATTTGCAAAGTTAATATTTGAAATGATAGTGCGTGTACAGTAAAGGAATGTGTATTTTTTTAGAATATCGACGTAATTTCAAATAAAATTTCGGACTTGGTAGTGATTGAAGTTCAGCCCACGCTCAATTGTAAGAAGCCAGTGTATTCAGCGAAAGTCAAATGTCCTTATTGCTTTGAAAGCATTGATATCGTTCACACTGACACATCGAATGGAAGTGCAACTTGGGAGACTTTTTGCTTCGACCAACATCTTCAAAGCATGCATAAAGACGACGAAATATACGAAGGCACAGTGTGTGAGAAACAAATTGGTGACCTGCACTTCAAGACAAATTCTGAGTTTGCTTTGCCCAGATTTTCGAGTCTCAATAAATTCGAAACGGACAAGGATGAGATCTGCTTGTTGCCAACATGTTCAAAAAAACTTAACACTGAAAAAATTGAAGAAATATTTACAGGTAAAAATCAATTAGGCTTAGACGAAAAATTTGAGAAAATATTTCCAAAAAAATCTCTTTAATGGCAAAAACGACAAAAATCGTGAAAGTCGAAAAAAATTTGGTGTGAAAAAAATTTTGGCAGAAGAAATTTTTGGCCGAAAAAAATTCTGATCAAAAAATTTGGGTCGGAAATTATTTTGGCCTAAGAAACTCTAATCCGAAAAAATTTTTGTCGAAAACATTTTATTCGGAAAAAAGTTTAATTCCATATAACTTTGTCTTTCAAGGGATCGTACATAAATGACGTCACGCGAATTCGGGTTCGGGTATACAGGGGTAATCAAAAACGTGACGCAAACGAACGGGGGGAGGGGAATGTTTATCATAAGGAAAAATTCCTAAAAAGCATGAAGTCATTTATGTACGTTCCCTAATTAAATATCGACGAAAAAGCACCCCCTATCGTCGAATCGGTGCACCGGACGGACATTTTAACTGCTGGTTTGTAATCTCTAGGTGATAATAAATGTATCCCCCACACTCTCGCGTCGATCTACCAAATAATGTTACAATTTATAGTCATGTGACGCTTACTGCCAGCAATTTTAACAGAACTGCATGATTTGTCCTTTTAATCCACTTTGTCCCACATCAAATAACTTCCTAACACTATCATACAATTCTCAATGTAGGACAGAGTGGCTTAAAATACAAAGTCATGCAGTTCTGTCAAATTTATCCATTGAAATAATTTAATTATAATAATTATATTATATATTATATGTATTATATTATATTATTATATTATATATTAATTATTATAATAATTAATTAAAATAATAATTAATAAATAATTTATTTAACTAATAAAAATATTTTAATCAAAATGTCAGACAATGGTCCCAGTGAACATACAAAAAAAAATCCTGTTACAAGAAATTGCATTTTAACTCCAAATAAGGGGGACTATGTGATTTGCTTGCTGAAACAAGACAAAGTCGAATGGCCTAGCAGCGTATCAGCAGTGAAACATGTTATAGGTCAAATTATTAACAATGAAAGTAAAGCACTTTACAGTCTTATATTATTTATTATATTATTATTTTCATGCAACCTTAAGGTATGATTGAATTGAAAATTTTAAAGAAAAAAGAATTTTCCAACTGGGTTTTTACTTTCCCCAAAAACGACGATATACGTGTTGTTCAAAAGAAGAGATTGTAAAATTGATAGATGTTCCTATTCTAAACAGGCGGAATCATTTGGTGTTTAGAGATAAAATTATTTTAGAATACAATATTTGATATATTTGTTTGAAATTTATAAATTTGGATTTATTAAAAAATGAAACTAGTAATACAAATCGAAATGTTCATCCTTGAAATTGTCCTACTTTGTTCTGAAATATAAGCAGAGTCCAAATCTTTTGAACGATCACAAAGGTTATTGTGATAACTATACAACGCGAGGGTTTAACAATTGTTTAACAATGGCGAATGGTAGGACAGTGTCTATTTCTCATTGACACGTCAATGACAGCGAATGCACAATAAAATGACGAATGGAAGGAAAATCGAAGCGGATGGCGGGACATGATATTCCATAGTTGTTTCCCACTCGATCCAACAGGCCATTTTGCCGAGCCATTTTTGAGAAATGACATGGACAGGACAGGTTGGTAGTCTAATCACATGAGGGATTCACTATGGTCATATTGGCACATATGGACTCTCAAGTATCAAGTATGAAGTCCCAAAGACACAAAGTTTTTTTGAATACATTTTTTCATTCCTATTTTAAAACAGAAAAGCAGTTTTCTGAACCCTTGCCGCGTGCTGCAAACCCCACACTCGTCAAAAATATTATATTTTTCCTAATTCACAAATTCACTCCTCCACGAGTAACGCAAGGCTTTTTTGCCCACTTACAAAAGATCTGAAATCAAAATAGGGTATGACATTAAGTTTCCCCACGTGAGGATTCAGTGAGGGTGACGCAATCAGATCAGGATTCCGATTGATACGCAAGAAAAATTTAAAGCAAAGTTTATGTTATATGTTTCAAAAATTGTGTCACAAATGCAAGACCTTTAAAGAAAATTAGGACTTGTGCTACAAAATCCACTTGTGCAACGAGGTGTACAATATACTTTTTGCTAAGATGTATCGAAATAGACAATCAAAAGTGTGCGGAAAAGCTATATGAAATTTCATCAAAAAAAATCCACATTTCAATCGCAGATATAAGAAATCTGTCGTATTTTGATACATCGTTGCAAAATAGTAGTTTTTGATACAAGTTAGGTATGAAGGTAGTTTAACGTACTACATGTGAGTTCGGCAACACATTGTGTGATTTTAAATACCAGCATGCGTAACGTGTATGAAACTTTTACATTAAAGTAATCTGTGATTTTAGCACTTGTGTAAAATCGAAACCTTGACCAAAAGATGTTTTTCGATTTGTAAAATTTTACATTTAAAATCGTAATGGGTAAGCTGTATTTTTTTTACATTTCTGGGTTCTATATGTTTGCTTTAAAATATCACAGATGATTGTAATGAAATATGGCATTTTATCGAAAGAGAAATGAATTTGCAAATTCCTTCTTATGTCAAATATATTTTAAAATATTGCGGCTATGAAAATTATCTGACGATTTCCACAATCGAAGAAAGTGACTTAGAATATTTTCGAGATGAAGTGCGAAAAGGCAAGATAGCAAGCTTTTTTGACAATACGACCGAGACAAAGCAGACCTTGAACTTTTTAAACGAATCTGCTGAAAACTTTGAATTTTGTCGAGGACATCAAAAGCTTATAATGTCAATTGCAAAATTTGTCAAAGATAAATTTCATGCAAATGGGCTAGACCGTTTTTCTATACCGAAAACGGTATCAATGGTAAAGAAAAGAGCAATGGAAAGTGCAAGTGCTGTTCCCAGAAAAGTGCTTAGGTTTTCAACTAATGAACATTCCTCTCGCACTGGTCTTCCTGAACTGAAACCAATAACTGCTTTAGAAGAACATACGAGCACTCTTTTACGTAAAATGCTACTAAGTCTGATAACGAATACACCATAAAAGTTTGCAAATGTACGTATATATAGGACATTGTGATGAAGTACATTTTTCCTCTGCCTGGTGTTACTTACGCCCTGACATTCTCTGCGGAGGAAAAATGATCTTTCAGTGGACATTGTGAGATCGAATTCAGATTTAAAGTTAAATCAGATTTAAGATTTCTAATTTGAAATCAATTCTTAACATATAATAATAATAATTTGAATTTTTAAATTTTAGAATTACGAAACAATAACAAAGGAGAAAAAAATAATTGACTTGATTCGTGTGGAAATCGTATTACCAGTACAGCCTAATGTGAAGCCCGAAGATACAACAGCTCTATATACAGCGGCCATTTGCTGTGCATTTTGTCCACGATCAATTTGTGTGTCACATTCTTTGAAAGAGGATAACAGGGAACGATGGTGGAACACATCAAATTTTGACCGCCATTTGCAGTCTCATCAAAAATTGTTCACTCTAGAAAATGGGAATACTTGTGAGTTCTGTTAATTTTTATCCCAACTTAACGATGACTGGTTTGTTCAAGTCTCTACTAGTGCCCATTTTTTTTCTACATAACTCGAGTGAATGTTATCCGAGCTCAAAAAATTGTAGAAAAAATTGAGGTAAACATTTTTGCCCATAGGGTCCAAGGCTCCAAGGAAAAACTCCATTTTTAAAAATTGGCCCCCATTTTGAAATCAACAAAAATTTTTATATTTGGGTTTTGAAAAAACTGGTCTAGGTCCGTTACATGGACCATCCGCAATCGATTTTTCCTTGTAAGACGTCTCTCTCTACGTATTAGCAACAGGTGACAACATAACAAAAAAAAATCTTTACAATTTTATTTGTTAAGTTGTCACCTGTTGCTATTACATAGAGAGAGTCAACTAAAATTGCTAAAGAGAGAAAGAGACAGCTACGACTACTTCTGTCAAATATTTTATAGGGAAGTTTTACACCCGTGGTCCGTTAATAAGTTGCAGAATAATTTGGCTCTCTGTCTCTGCACGAAAAATCATTATTCGGCGATTTCGACGGTGATTTTGACCTCCCGAAGGCACCTCCGTAAACGCGCACTAGATAGTCGTCTAAAATGTTATTTATCTATCTAGAACGATAAACTCGAACTTATCACTCTAGGGTAAATTTACTTATCTCGATATAATCTGTTCTCGATAGATAAAATAGCATATGCACCTCTTGGCAAAATTGTTATTTTGACGTGTGGGGCATTGTGGCATTGCCACACGTCAAAATAAAAATTTTGCCAAGAGATGCATAACCTACTATTGTTGTCTTGGCTCAATTTGATCCAACTTTTTCCAAAATTAGTCAAAACATGTTTTAACCTAATTTCATCCAACTTTGAACAAAAGATGGGCAGTTTAATTTATTTTGATTTACGGGGTCTAAATTTTATTGATGATCACTTATCATTGAATTGATGTACTAATTTAACATACTAATAAGTTGGTTCAATAAAGAACTCGGCTTTAAAAAGACTCGGAAAATTCTAGTTAACATTGATGATATGAGTTCGATCATGAGTGAGTAATAATAAAATTCTTATTGTTAGTTTAATCCTATGTTTTTACATATTTTGAACGCATCATAGTTTATTTAGTAGCGTAAGCTACTTTGTGTGTAGGGCGTGGCGGTCTCTCTGTGAACGAAAAAGTTCCTGATGATTATGACCTCCGGTAGGTAGGGAAATTAATTTGTCCATAAAATTCTTCCACCGCTACTTTTTCATATTATTACGAGAGTTTATTTTACTATATTCGAAGAAGTTTTTCGCAGGTGGAGGTAATACATGCTAGTAATAATACCATTATGTTTCTTCACATTTCTGAGGAGTTCCTTCGAATATGACCCTTTGAATAATCACAGAGCCACGTAACTCGACTCAATCATTTTTTTACTATCTAATCCTTAGTGAAAAGAACTCGATTACACCTTCAAAATAAAAACTGGTTAGAAGAAGAAAATCAAAAACAAAAAGAAAACAACAAACGTCCATCAACTAGTGGGAGCTTAGGCCTTATGCTGAAAACTTTTGTGGAATCTGCTGAAAGAAATTTTGATAGAAAAAAACCAGGCTACCGTTTCGATGAATTGACGAAAATGTTTTCATCGTATATTTTTTTACTCTCTGGGCGGTTAGCATATGAAACATGGAATGCAAATTTCCCACTATCAATTCCGTCTTGTTCTACTATAAGTCGATTTTTAAATGACAATGGGCCGATCGTTATAGAAGGGAAAATGCGAACGGAGGAGCTCGTGCAATATCTGAAAAGAAGAAATTTACCAATGAAAGTTGCTATTTCCGAAGACGCCACTCGAATAACAGCGAAAGTGTCGTACGATCCCATTACAAATCAGTTGATTGGATTTGCTCTACCACTGAGGGAAAATGGAATGCCAATACCTTTTTCATTATGTATGTATGTATGTTCAAATGGCTCAGCCATTAGAACCTAACGCAACACCATTTTGTCTTATGCTCTTTCTGACGGACAATACCTTCACGGCTCATACTACTTTGAAAAGATGGCGATTTCAGGCTGAGAAATTAAAAGAGAAAGGTATAATTATAGAAAACATTGCAACGGATGGTGATTCTCGGCCATTAAAAGTCATGAAACTCTTAAGCGGGATCGGTCAAGAAGATCAATTATATTTTGACTGCGAATGGTTTAGCTGTGGCGGTGCTGCAGAGACGACATTCACTCAAGATACCACTCACGTACTTACTAAAGCAAGAAATGCAATTTTGAAATGCTCTAGAATTTTTCCAATCGGTCACAAAATCATTTCTTCAAGCCATCTAAAGTACTTGATTCAGAACGCCTCGAAGGACAAACATCTTTTGACTCTCACAGACGTCGAACCTAAAGACCGTTAAAACTTTTTATCTGCACAAAAAATTTGTTCTGAGAACACCGTTCAATGTTTATTGGAGTACGTCCCTGGATGTGAGGGCTCAGTTATTTATCTCAATGCAATACGGAATGTCTCAAATGCTTTGATGGACTACAACATTAAATCAGCGCATCGGATTTACCTCATATGGTATTCCGTTTTCTTTTTTCGTGGTTGGCGTTCCTGGTTATTAAATTCCGAGAAAAAAATCCCAGCAAAAATAAATCAAAAAAAAATTACAACTTAAAGGAGAATTTCATCAGCTCGAACTGTTATACATGCATCGAGTTGAATGCACATGCATTGGTTAAAAAAATTCTGGTGAAAGAACCTTCTCAGGATTATTTAGAGTAAATATTCTGCATCTTTGGGGCTGTTCACAAATGACTCACGGCGTTTTGGCGTAGAAAGTCTACATTTTTATTAGGTTTATTATTTATTTTTATTTATTTAGTTTATCAAATATCATAACATACCTAACATACACACTTGAAAAAATATTGTCCCATTTTTTGAATGAAATATGTTTTTCATACAGTATGCACCGAAAGCACTACTTTTCATCGATCCTTTTGGTTCGGAAAGCAACGAAATGCAGACCTTTGAAATGTGTCCTAGGACGGAAATCTGTCATCTGTACCTGATGTTGTGCTATGTCTGGTAACTCCTAGTTCACAGTGCGTTGCAACGTATAATTTCCAATGCTGAATTGCAACGTTAAAGTGACGGATAAACACCACAATAAACAAACAAAAATATGTGAACAATTTTGTGATGCATATTTTCAGTGCATTTTCACGAGTTAACTTACAAGCCACACGTTAAACATCAAGAAAGTTAATAATTTTCATATTTCGTGCAAAATTATTTAATCACACATTAAAATGTCTTGAAAATAAACTCAATCAAATTACATCACAAAAAAATTCAAATGTTTATTACATTTTTGACGTGCTGTATTGGAAATCCATTGGAAAGATACGTTGGCAAAATTGAAAAAATTCAATTTGGGCGACGTATGTTTGACAGCTAGAACAAAAGAATTTTCTGCTGCGGCTGGAAAGTTTACGTATACGCGCTACTGTAAATCCACAGTAAATTGTGTATATAATTTATTGGAGAAATATGTGCAAATGAATTATGTGTTAAATGTTGATTGATGTGTTTGTGCATTTCGGTGCATATTGTATGAAAATTTTTTCGAATAACTAGAACGTACACTTCGGAATTCCAATATGTCTCTGTATTTATATACCTCGAAAATGATTGCAACATTCGTGTTAGCTCCTCGGTTACAATACAGAGATACATGGAAAATACTCACTTTCCGTCCTAGTGATTCAAATAACTATTTCATGAATTGGATTTCATCCATAAAACACTGGAACAATATTTTTCAAGTGATTGGGTAAATACTTTTTACTTTAAGAACGAAGATGAATTCGCACTTCGTGCGAATAGAATTTCTTGGAGGCTTTTGGCACTTGAATTATTGCGAGTAAAAAAATATTCAATCAACATCTCACCATGATTCAAGTACCAATAGTCTATCCTTTCACACATTCAACAAATTGTGACGGAATGTTTATTCTTTTATTTCATTGCTGGTCGGTAAAATGTACTTACAGTTTGTGGAGTTTGTATATAGCTTATGGTGTTAGTAAATTAATGAACACCCTTTCTAAGATTCCCATCATATAAATGTTTTTTTCATACGAGAATACAATACAAACAATGAATATTCCGAGCGACGCGAGGATGTATATAATTTTTGTTTGTATTGTATTCGAGTTTATGAAAATTTATTTTATCGTATTCACATGACTATTACCAAGAAATAATGGACGATAATTAATTTGCAAAATAAAAATCAGGAAACATGAATTAAGAACCATAAATCAGGAGAAAAAATTGTTAGGACTTACATAAAGAAATCCATAAAATATGCAGTTACTTGGACGTTTTTGGTGACCTGCCACAAATCCCGCTATGATTTTGTACACAAAGTTCACGTGCTGTATACCAAAAATAAGGTTTTGCACACAAAACATATGTACATATACATACAGCAAACTTATCTGCAAACAGTATATTTTATGTTGGGGGGCTAGGCCACTCATCCCGGCGCCTGCGGCGTGCCAGATTACGGTTACGGCAACCCTGTTCATTATTTCCCTCTTTTAGCGGGGCTGATTCCCCTCGACCCCGTTTTTTATATGGTTTTGCAATGCCTGCGACGCAGAAATTTATTATTACCATTCTTTGCGTAACCTTTATTAACATTTATAGGCGCTGTCCATTTTTTTATTTCATTTTCTTATTGTTATTATTGAGTCATTTTCCATCATTCAATTTCTATTGAAAACGATTTTCATAAAAAATTTACCCATATTTTGAATATTTTGAATATTTCCAAATAGTTGGATTCGGAATTATATTTCGGAATTTATGTTTCTTAATTTTTTTTCTAATTACACTTTACATATTAAGTTTTTCCTGATTAATATGCACTCCAAGAAATAATATTGATTGCTACGAAATAATGTATTTTGTCTCGTTCATGCTCACGCGATAAAGCAATATCTCCGCTTATGAAGGAGTAGTATCGCCAAATATCGACTCCCCCTTCATGAGGGTGTAGTGTACCATTACCACATACCACCCTGTGTTTACGGCACTAGCGCAGTAAGTATTTGATTTTTACAGTAGGGTTTTTAGATTATCTGTTATATCACGATTGAGCAAGTAAATTTGCTCATCTAGTGTAGTAAATAAATTTAAAAAGACATCACATGTTAACAATGACCCTTCGCCTTTCACAAAATTGGCAAAATGAGTCAGCAATACGGTCAAATTTTTTCTTGTTTTTCAAAAATCACAATTATTTTTCGAAAATATAAAATAAGAAAAATTAGGCCAATAAAATGCGAATCCAAAAAAAATTGAGAGGAGGGAAGATGATTAAATAAGCTCTAAACCAGAATTTCTGCGTGACATCTTTTGTGAACAGCCCCTTACTATAGTTTTTTATAGCGATGTAGTATGCGTTTAATAAAATAGGATCTCGCATACGTAGCTTAATGAATGCAACCAAAGAAATTTTTTCAATCTAGATTTTTCGAGAAATTTTGATTTTGAAAATACGAGAATTTCATAAATTAAAAATTTAGAGCTTAAATTAACGTGAACTCGGCCTTAGTTTTGCTGTATCTGCACTTTCCTAGTAGAAAAGTGTGTGTTGATTGTGCAAGACATTTACTTTCTTCTTATGACAGTAGAAAGCCATGCAGGAACGAAGTGTTCTTTCCGGACTTATTCGGAAGTCAGCCATGCGAATCGTTGTTTCGGCAAGCTCGATCATTCACATCTACATTCTCAACTGTGGTTAATTTTAATATGCTTGACATTATTCAAAGAGTGAAAAAAATACAAATGCAAAGCGACATCATAAGCACGTTAAGCAGTGAAATAAAGTTTCCAAGATTTGAAAAAAAGGCAGCACTGGCTGAAAACTTCAAGGAACAATTTCAATTTGAAAGCCTAAATGAAACAGAAATTAAGATGGAAATTGAAAAGGCTAAAGAGGCTGTCATAGGAGATTTGGAAAATCTTGGATTAGACACTTCAAAATTAAATTTCCGCTGTCAAGTAAAACCAGTTTTTGAGGAAGATTTTACTCATAGTGAAAGTCAAACTGATAGTAACACAGACAGTGATGATGAATATTTGAGCCCGTCGTCTGAACGCATTATCGAACACGACTTGGAGATTGAAAATTACGTGCAAGAGGAGACTTCAGACGACGAATCGGAGAACATTCAAAAAGATTTAAAGGCTTTGAAGGGTGGGGCCGCCACTCTTATCAATGTTTTGTTTCAAATTAAATTTTCATTTGTTAAGGTATAACTGGAGAATTGTGCTTAAAAGACTACAGTGAAGTCCAATCAGCAAGAAACATCAATTTGAATGAAGGCTCTCCATTTGCCGTCGTTGTTGACAAGAATTCAAAGGAAGTAGTGGTGCGGAAATCGTCAATATGTTGGCTATTATCCAAAGATAAGTTCAAACTTAGTAGTGACCGTTTGCAAAGGGTTAAAGAAAAAGAATATTTTGATATTTATACAGGTATTGAAATTTAATTTAAAATAAGACTATGGATTGTAGTAAGTACTTCTTGTGTAACAGAAGGAAATGGTGACGACATACCTGCTGACGTTTATACTGTCCGGGACCAAGTTTCTGTTGGACAATGGTGTTTGTTTTCTCAAGAAGAGTATGAACACATTTTTCCTCAAAAAAACTGTGGAGAAATAAAGATACTATTCGGCATGGTACTTGGTTTTACTTATATGGATGGAAAAACGTTCAAGGATCGTGAATTTAGTAAAAGCTCAGCAATGGTAGCAACCAGTCCAGGAGAAAATTTACAAAGAAGAGTAGGAGTTTTATGCTCTTTGTTTACTTGCAACGCAGGTGGTACTTTAACTAGCATACCGGAAGATAAACACAAATTTATAAAAATAGAATCCTACCTCGGAACAATAAAAGCACCTAAATATGACAACAAGCTGATCACGATTTCCAGTAAACTTCTTAATGCACTTAGTAAGTTAAATTAGCTCGTCAAGACACAAATTAATAACACTGAAAGCTTTGAAGTTTTAATGTGTTTTTCTTCACAGGTGCGAGAATAGTCACAAACTAGAGTACTATTTAGACTAATTATATTGTAATAACAACAACAACATTTTGAATATTACCAAATATCACTTTGAAAATGAAAAACAAAGTATATTGAATCCTTTTCATGTTCATATGAAAAATAAGTATCTTGAATGGACTCAAATATTTAAAGATTAGTTCATTCATAGACCCAAGCATAGACCGTCGTTCCAACTCAAAAAATAGTAGGATTTTTTTTCGATAAAAGCGAATGTCTTTCAACTTTCCCATAAACTAAAATGACCTAAAATATTATCTCTTCGGGAAAATTCAAGATCCTTTAAATATCTTCAACTAAGCGATGAACCATGAAGACCTAAAATTTATCCTTTAAATATCTGCCAACTAAACGGAAACATCTAAAAAATTATCTCATTGATAAAATCGAGAATCCTTTTGGTATTTTGCAAGTAGACCTGAAGGCTAAGCTAAAAAAAACCTGAAAAAGTATCCCTTTGATGAAATCAGGATCCTTTAAATATCTTCCAAGTAGCACGCAATACCAAAAGGCTATAAAAATTATCTTTTCGATAAAGTCAAGGATCCTTTTAATATCGTAAAACTAGTCGATAAAATAGGAACAGCTACCCATAACTAAAAAGATCTAAAAAATTATCTCTTTCATAAAATGGAGGATCCTTTCGGCATTTTACAAGTAGACCTGAAGGATGAGCTAAAAAAACCTGAAAAAGTATCCCTTTGATGAAATCAGGATCCTTTAAATATCTTCCAAGTAGCACGCAATATCAAAAGGCTATAAAAATTATCTTTTCGATAAAATCAAGGATCCTTTTAATATCGTAAAACTAGTCGATAAAATAGAAACAGCTAACAAAATATTCCTTTTTAAAATCGAGAATCCTTGTAATATCTTCCACCTAACCGATAACTAAAAAGATCTAAAAAATTATCTTTTTGATAAAATTGAGAATCATTTTAAAATATTTAAACTAGACGATAAGCTTAACAAATCTTTGATAAAATTGAGGATCTTTTTCTCTTCGACAAAATTGAAGATGACAAAAAATTCAGAAATATTATCTATTCGCTACGATTATCCGTTTAATATATATAGCTGATATAGAAAATCTGTTCGATAAGACCAGCTAATAAGATCAAAAAGATCTAAAAAGCTACCTCTTTGATAAACGTGAAACTCCTTTTAATTTTTTCCAACTATCCAAAAAACCCAAAAATCTGTAAAAATTATCTCTTTTATAAAATCTATAATAAAAAAACGTTTTTGTAAATTATCCACTTGATAAAAGCGATCATCATATTCCAATATATCCTTTGATATCATCCAAGATAAAACGAAAAAAACGATTCCTGATCTATGCGGACATCTTTCGAATGATTTGATGAACTTTATAGTGAAAAAGATATCGTTTTGATAAAGCTGACATTCGTCAAATCGACATAGTGAATGGCCCCTTGGTATCGTCTATTTCCAACTCAAAGGAAGTCTAAAACAGGCGCGCCGAGTATAGTGTGGCGTATATTGCAAATGCCACATATGAACAAATTCGTATGTGGCGGCGCCACATACGAGCAAACCAGAAAAAAAAATCAACACAAAAAATAGAGAAAGATTCAAATTAGTTCCCACTCTGTAGAAGTCATCTGCATTTTATCGAATGAAATGAATATGACATATGACCACAGATAGCGCAATTATCTCTTAGTTTCTCAATTTCAATTGAGTAATAATACAATAGATGCGAGAGGCGAGAGGCGAGACACATTATCTAATCAGAATAACAAAGTGGTTTTTTCAAAATAAAAATTTCTTTTTTACAAAATAAAATTTTGTAATCACGTTGTAAATAATTGACTTTTTACAAAGTAATCTTCATGGGCGTATCGTGAATGTTTTAATCGAACTTTGTTGCGTATAAATAATTGATTTGATCATTGATTGATACAAAGGTAAAGAACAACTCTTTTGTGCAGCTCAGTATACTCTTTTGTTCTTACTTCATTCGATGTAAATAGTTTTCAGAATATGGACAAGTTCGTTAAAAAGACTCCAAAATCGGTAAATAATCTTGACGCCGATCCGATGCCAACAGATAATTCTCAATGTTCAGATAAACCAGAACAGTTTTCAAGTGATATATACCTAACCCCGCGATTAATTTTGTTCTGATATAAAAATATTTTTATTTCTTCCTAACAAATTGCTACTTTATGTTACAGAATCTACAACAACATCAACTGATCAAAGAAAATTTCTACCGAAGTGGAAAGAAAAGTATCCGTGGGTGACTTACGACGAAATCAAATGCAAGGCATTTTGTTCTGTATGCTGTAAGGGCTATGACGAGATGAAAATACCACTTCCGAAAACTAGTTCCAACGAATACAGAGTATATCAAGCTTTTGTTAAGGATGGGTTCGAAGTATGGAAAAATGCTGTAAGCCGATTCAAAAGCCACGAAAAGACCGAAGTTCACCGAAAAGCGGCTTCGTCTATCGTGTCAGCATAAACAACTGACGTTTCGAAAATGATTTCTATTCAATACCAGCAATCAAGAAGAGATGCTCGGATGTCTTTAATCTCAATTTTTGATACCATCAGATTTTTGGCTGTCCAAAATTTGCCTATAAGAGGCCATACCGAAATCGGATCGAATTTCATACAGCTGTTGCACTTGAGATCGAAGGATAACACATTGCTGAAGGCTTGGATGGAGCGAAGCACTTTTAAGTGGATAAGCCATGATATCATAGACGAAATATTGCCGATCATGTCTCTAGCGGTGCTAAGGAAATTATTGTCGAAAGTCCGGGGATTACCATTTTATGCAGTTATGGCTGACGAGACAACCGATGTTTCTCGTAAAGAACAAATGTCCGTAAATATCCGTTGCGTCGATGATGACGTGAAAGTAGAAGAGATTTTCCTCGGCTTTTACGAAACACCAAAAACCGATGCTGAAACTTTGTTCATCGTATTGAACGACTCATTAATGCGATTCGAGTTACCAATTAACAAATGCCGTGGACAATGTTATGACGGAGCCAGTAATGTTAGCGGAGAAATCACCGGATTACAGACTCGGTTCCGTGAAGTTGAGCCAAGAGCAATATATACACATTGTGCTGGTCACAATTTGAGCCTCGTAGCTCAAGATGGTATGAAAAAAATACCAGAAGTAGCAGACTTCCTATCGAACATGAAAAATTTAGTCACTTTTTGTCGTGCGTCTGCAAAACGGAACAACATTTTCAAAAGCATTGTATTCGACGAGGAAAACGATGACGATCCTGAAAATTGTGGGGATAATAAAGTTGAATCACTCAAATCATTTTGTCCAACCAGATGGACCATACGAGTAAAGTCGCTGAAATCAATTAGAGAAAATTTCAAAAGAATATTGAAATTATGCGAAATTGTTGGGGCAGAAACTACGGACGCTGGAATTAAGGCAAGAGGATTTACGAGCTACTTACAAAAATTCGAGTGCCTCATCTTGTTGGAAATTTGCATCGCTACATTAGAAAAAGTCGAAACGTTGAACGCCACCATTCAAGCAACGACAATCAATTTCAAAAGCATCGTCAGGAGAGTTGACATTTTGAAAAGCAGCATGACCGCGGAAAAGTTTCATCAAATTTGGACCTCAACAACAAATTTGGCTAAGAGCTTTGGTTTAGAGGATCCAGTTCTTCCACGTCAACGAGTCGCACCTAAGCGATTTGATAACAATTCGAACACAGCATTTTTTACGAAAACTCCAGAAGAAAGGTACAGAATTATATACTTCAGTATAAAATGTACAAAAGGACCAAATTGTCTCAAGTCTAAATACCCGTTTCGACTTAGACAGTTACAAGATATTAAGCGTGATGGAGGACTTTGCTACACAGAAATGTGATATCTCAGAAATTGAATCATTTTTGTTTCACAACGGACAGTGTGACTTCGACATCGAACGTCCAGTGTTACACAGACAAATGTTTTTCGATTATATAAGGAGTAACAATATCGTCCTCGACGGATTGACTAACATTTCAATTGCATAGTTGTTTTTATTTTCATTCTAAATCAATTTTCAAAATACACAATTTACAATATTCATTTATCGGACAATGTAGTACACCTCGTCCAATTTGTCATCATCTTGGGGGGTCGTTCCAAGTACTGATGCTGCGTTGCCCCGTTGATTCGCAATGCTAATCCTCTAAAACTTTTCGCTCGAGGTTCTCCGGTTGCCTGGTTTAATTTTTTTCCGATTTCATCAATTTTTTTCCGTCGTTGCCCCAGGCACCCATTGTTTCGACCGAAATTGGACAAAAGTAAAAATTGTCCAAGTCTCTGTACTTCGTTTTCTTTGAGTTTTCTCTAACATCAGCAGCTGCACCTGCTCGACGACACGTTGACGTTACGTACGATTGGCACGTTGTGTCAGCGCAGGTGAAGTCCCAAATCAGGGGCTTGCCACATTTCCACGGGATCAATGTTAACCCGTCCGGTTTCTTTCCGTCTGATCTGCTACAACCTGATGGTTCACGAATCGCAGGAAAACCACTCTTTTGATCAGATCGTTGATTGTTTCATGTCTTGCTTTCCTTCCGTAACTTTTCTTGCACGCTAAACCGTGACGACCGAATTTGTCCACATTTGTTCCGCAAACACAACTGTGAGGATGGCACACTGGCAAACCCAAACGCAAACAAATGGCTATGCGGATAGACTGATTATCAAGCAGTGTACCTAACGATGAACTCGGCAGAACGCTTAGCCATGCGCTTGAGTATTGTGCTACGTTTGCTAAAATTCTCGCTTTTTCAATTCGGGACGAACTGTTTGTCAATATTTGATCATGTTTAGCACTGCACATCCCAATAACGCTGATAATTACGAGATGGACATTCCAAAGCCTCTTTCCCGGTGATCGCTCGCCATGCAACTAGGGCTTCATCGGCCAAATTTGTTGAGGCGGAAATGTTCGGTGGAAGAATCTGCTGAACCAAATCGGAAACGTAATGATAGGAACCTAAGAAACTGGAGAGACATAGATCAGTGACGTTTCTTAAGCCCAGACCGCCATATTTCACAGATAAGGTACATTCAATCCAAGCACTCGAATCAAATTGACAATTTACTATCAGTTCTAAAGATGACCGTAGTAGCTGATCAAACTCATTGAGACTGTCCATCGATCGCCAACAAGGGGTGGTTCGTAACAGGTAGGTCAACCTTGGAATTGAAAATGAATGTCGCAGCAGGTAAAAAGCCTGATGTGAATTCAATTTCTGAAGACGGCCGACCATACGTTCCAGAGCACACTTTTTTTCATGTAGAGCCCCTGCAATACCGGCTACAGTTAACGGCGATCCGAGTAAATCGATTTCCCCCAATTTCAGTTTAATTCCAGGCGCCACTGCTCGAAAACGTTCGAAAATTTCGGATATTTCAGCCTGGCTGTTAACTCCTAAAATCATCAACTCGCATTTATTAAAGTTGAGACGCAAACCGAGATCTGACGACCGTTCAATAACTGTATTTAGATCTTTCAAAACCATTTCTGGTGACCCACCCAAAGAGCCATCGTCTAAATACCATATGTTCAAATCCGATTCCAACACATTGACCATTTCTTGAATCGTCAAACAAAACAATGCCGGGCCGCATGGATCACCTTGCTGGCAACCCCTTTGTGACAAAACAGTGTATTCACCGAACGCTAGCTTAGTGGGGTATGAGTAGCATTGTTTTAGAAAAGGATAAATTTCCGGACAGTGTTGGTAGGCCGACATTAGCATAGGGTCTCGTTCCAATTCATTAAAACCATTTGCGAAATCCAATTTCAGAAAAACAGTTGGATTCGTATGATTCGCATTTATAAACGTTCTAGCCGCATGCGCACCTGCTTCGGCTCCCCCTTTCGTTCCACAACCAAGTTGTTTAGGTTTCAAAAGTAAACCCACCTTATCATTAACCCTCGCACAAGCAACCTTCGATACAAGCCTACGGAACGTATTACCAACTGCAATGGGACGAATGGATAGATCTTTTTTGTTAAGCGCACATAGCGACGCTCCGTACAAAATGGGGATAATAAAGTCCGGTGCTTTCCCGTTCAACAATAAATCGCTGAACCTGCTTAAACGAGTCAGCGTCAACACTGCATGATCACCGATTTCCGTTCCAATCATATCTTTTAAATGTTGCGGACGAAGTCCGTCTAACCCACCAGCGCTGCCATTCTGAAATCTCGCAATCGCTACTTTAACTTCCGACTCAGTGACAACGTCAATTGAAGGAATGGATGAGTCGTCGAAATCTACATGTAATCCTGGGGGAGGATGTTTTTCTAGCAACTTCAAATATGTTTCGTGATTGACAGGGGCTATCGATTCGTCCGATGACAAGATTCGAATTGCTCCTTTAACATCCCCATCATTTAATTTCGATTGAACCTTTTTAATCCTCGCTTCATCTGCGTCTAGAATGTTCTTTCGCTTGTGTTGTTTTAACTTTGTTGGCAGAATTTTTGCAAAGAAATCTTCAAACGGGAGGTGTTTAATTCCATTCCAAAATTTAAGATTTCTCTTGACACAAGTTGCTAGCGAGAGTTTTGATGTCGCTTTGTCCTTCCGATCCGGGGCTTTAAAAGCTACAAACGGAAATGTGAGAGCCTTGAACCATGACTCAAACGAATCAAAATTCCTAATCGTCTCATCCAAGACTTTGGAGAATTCCTGTGAAGAACAAAGACGCCCTGCCTTCGGAATTCTTTTGAGCACTCTGACATTCGATTTAAGAATTTTCATGTATGTCAACAAGCGGTCATCCGAAATAGTTTCTGGTGATGAGGTTATCGCATGTGGCTGTGCATCCAGCAGTGCATTATGAAATTGCTGTTCAGGATGAGCACTATTACAATGCAGCTTAAAACCTCTCGAACCTTTGTATGTCTTCGCTTTATCGGCTGGACATAAATGACACAAGATAGCTATTCCAGGGGAGTTTGTGAGCTGGCTTTCGGTTTGATCATTTGGATTTAGATTCATCGTTACGCGTTTAACGAAGGTAAAGTGTAAAGATAGAAGCATTCATCCGAAGCTACGGCCGTTTCACCTACGTAGCTCTCTCCCCGCTTAAATCAATGCACCAAGCCTCCTAATGCAGTCGAAATGAATAAAAACCAGCTGAGATGAAATTGCGCTTCGTTTATTGAGGTTATGTTCACCGTGGTTATATTTCACTCGTCGATATTTCCGTTCGTTGTTGGTTTATTCGTTGTACTCCAACGGATTGGAAAGCAATGTCCCGGGTCCTTGCCGTACTTGTCGTTCTATGACTTGTCCCGTTTTTAAAAATAGTAGAATTATTTAATTAAATCGTCCGTATTTAAAAATTATGTCAGTGCGATTTTGACAAGCTGAATGACATTTCAATATATCTGCAAAAAGAAAAAGACGTCAGGTGTTTTTGCAGTGAGTATACGAAATTTACGAAATATACGAAAATTACGAAACTGTTGCTTACTGCTCCACAAACTGTATGCATTGCGGAACGATCGTTCTCGTCGTTGAAATTACTTAAGACTTATGTACGCTCGATCACATGACAAACAAAAACCAACGACCTTGCCATTCTATACGTACATTAAGACGTTGCGAATGAACTAGACTTGGACACTCTTGTTGATGAATTTATACTCCGCGCGACAGTAAGAAAAAATACTTTCGCATTGAAAAATGAAATGCAAAAGATTTTATCCTCTAGAACTTAATTTACTTTCTAAATATCGAATAAAATTGAAGATCGATAACCATTAACCGTTTGTGATTTCTGATTATTTTTATACCTCACCCCCTTATTTTACCATTTTGATTTCGCCACATACGAGCAAAACAAAACTCGGCGCGCCTGGTCTAAAAGTGGCCGTATATATGGTTCCTCAGTCTACCAGAACACCATTCTTCCTTCCCCACCTAAGTTTTTCATGGATCTATTTACTTAACAGTAGATACCTACAATTAAATTATTGCGGTATCAGTTACGATTTTGATTTCCCAAACAACGCAATGAATAAAGAAGCGTTTTCAAAAAACATAAAAGGGAAATTTGAATTTCTTCTGAATAGAATTTCCAAAAATGAAGAAGTGCAAAAAGAAATTAGAGCGGAAATCGTTAAAGATTATTATTTTTCAACGAAGGAAATATGAAACGTTTTTCTTCGTTTGCAGCGTACGTTGAGAGCGCTAAAATTAAAGTGGACAAAAAAAATTGAACTCCTTAGGAAGGAAATACAGAAGAAAGAAAGGCAGCTGGCAGAGCTGATAGGCGCAACGTTGGGTGAATCCGCCTGTGCAGCTGCCAGTTCCACTAAATCCAACGACGATATGTTTTCTGAAGATTTAACCGACAAAGAATTAACACAAATGTGTACGGACGAAAACCTATCAATTAAAAAAGACAACATACAGGAAGAATAACGTTGAAATTAAGTACATAAAAAAATATTTACAATGAAAAACAAAATTTTTTATTTAAAATGAATCTTAGCTGAGACTGTTTTAAGAAATCGTTTAAAAATGTATGGAACATTAATTGACTCTTTGATTCGAATCAAAGTGTTCGATACGTTTTGAATCGATTTCTTGAAACAGTCCGACAGTCCGAGCAGATTTTTTGTTCCTCAAACGCATTTTTACTCATTGAAATCGGTTCAGTCGATCCGAAGATACGAATTAAAGAATATTTCTTTTTTGTATGGAAACAGACCCAAATCGAATATTTTTAAATAGTCAATTTGGGTAAAAATTGAGAAAATTCTCATTTTGATACAATTGCACGCATAGAAGTAATATTTTACTATGGCTGCTGTACCTTCGGCAGATTAAAGTCCACCCGCTTGAATAAACATTTAAAAGCCGCTCACAATTCTTAACCCTACTTCTAATTGTTTAACAAAAATCGAAAAACCAAAAGTGCTGATTTCGTCGTTTACGACTCATCAGTACACCTTGTCTTAATACCATGTGTATATCAGCAACGATGGCCATAGAATGATACTCAGACTATGTCAACTCGCCTTTCATACAATCCAGATCCTAAGAATTGTGAGTTTGTTTCGGTTATTTTTTAATTTGGATTATTCTGCTAAGCAGATTACCACAATTCAACGACTATCGAAAATAGTATTTACGTTGACTATTTCGGCTCCAAGGGGCTAACCATACCCTCTGTGCAAAGAAGTCAATTTGGTAAACCTTTCTGCAATTTTTGGAAGGATGACCCAGATCTCCAGAACTATGAGAGTTAGAAAGTTGGTTCCAAAGGGGAAGTTGTATGGAATTGAATTTAAGCGAACAGAGTTTTGGGAAATATGGCCTAATCCTTGGAATGTGGCCACTTCTAGAATTGGGAGGATTTCTACAGCACTTTTCAACTACCATGAGGTTTTTTGATATTTTCGGTTATTCTCGACATGACTGAGGTCATCCAATGGAGCTTCCTAGGTTTATGGGATTCTTGTGGATTTCTCTAGCACTTTTCAACTTGTGCTTTTTTGATATTTTCGGTCATTCTGGACGAGAGTGAAGTATTCAAATTGACCAACATTTTATGGGGCTTTTGGCTAGAGATAAACTTACAAAATTACTGATATCCGCCAAAAAACCTTTTACAGAGGAGGTGTGACGTAAATAAGTACAACTGGGTTTAATGGCCCCATTCAAGATGGACTTGAACATATTATCGTTGCATGAGATAATAGACTCTCCATACACTGCATCCTCTACCAAGAGCCATTTATTTTATTGAACAGATCAAATAAATGTAATAGGCCTTGGTATGGTCGGCCATTTTTTTCATATGTCTGTTATTCGCATATCCGCTCATATATAGTAAGGAGAGTAGGTACTCCGAAGGATGATAAGAGGTATAATGAAAAAGTGAATTGGACGGTATAGCCAATTGTGTTCAGTTGTGTGGTAGATATTAATTGTTGGTATGGCATGCTGTTGGTATATTAATGGAAATGTGAAGTGAAACATTTATTCCTAGTGTGACAATGAGAAATCGTTTATGCGACCTCTGTGTCGGTAAACAAACTCTCGTTAAAATTGTCAAATGAATACTGCATACGTGACGGTATGCAATAAAAATTTGCTTTCAAAGAGCTGTGCTTAGACCAATAAACGACAATTATTGGTACATTGTAAGAGAACGATGTGGATAAACGAATGAGTTGTGTTGTGAATGCAATGAGGAGTGCTTCGGGGTTCTTACATTAAAAATGGTTGAACTCTTAATAATTTGTTGATCACATGGTCTCGTATCGGCGACGGATCTTTCAAATGTCTGCCCTATCAACCCGACAATGAGAAATCGTTTATGCGACCTCTGTGTCGGTAAACAAACTCTCGTTAATATTGTCAAATGAATATAGCATACGTGACGGTATGCAATAAAAATTAGACCAATAAACGACAATTATTGGTACATATGAGAACGATGTGGATAAACGAATGAGTTGTGTTGTGAATGCAGTAATATATTTATTTAAGTTGTTATTGCTATTTTGATATTCATATGTCATATATACTGTTGAACTGGCATACGATGTTACTTATCGTATCCAGTGAAGAGTAATAATGAAAATGTATCAAAATTTTAGTTGATCCTGCCAGTAGTTATATGCTTGTCTCAAAGATTAAGCTATGCATGTAAAAGTACAAACGAAAATAAAGTGAAACCGCAAAAGGCTCATTACATCAGTTATGGTTTCTTAGATCGTATCTACAATTACTTGGATAACTGTGGCAATTCTAAAGCTAATCACAACAAAAACCTCTTTAAAGGTAGAGTGTGAGGCAGTCTGTAAGTCTGATTACAAAATTAATGATATCGCTTGAGGTGACGCTATCGCTGATAATACGTACAAGTTTGTTTGAATGGAACCTTGTGATCAAAGTTTTGATTTCCCGAAAAAATTAGAGCGCTTTTTTTAAAACAAAATTACGTGGTGTTAAAAAAATTGCGTCACAAATGCCGGACCCAACGACGAAATAATTTTTCTGTACTTTCAGTTTTTGCGCTGCAAAAATTTGACTTTTATTTCTTATTGCGTAGATTGTTTAGAGTAAATTTAAATTTTTGCGTGTAAAAACTGAATGTATTGAAAAATTATTCCGCTGTTTGATCCGGCATTTGTGACACCACGTAATTTTGTTTTAAAAGGTTCCATTCAAACAAACTTCTGCGTATTATCAACGAAAAAGGTTTTTGTTGTGATATCAGTCGTTTTGGAAGTTGTTGAAAAAATTTCTATTTTTTGAAAAATTTTTTATTTTTTGAAAAAATTTTCTCCGAAAAAAATTTTTCTCAGAAACGAAATTTTCTTAGAAAAAAAATTTCTTCGAAAAAAAAAATTGTCTTCAAAAAAATTGTCTCCGAAAAAATTGTCTAAAAAAAAATTGACTCGAAAAAAAATTTTTTTCTTCAAAAAAATTTTTCTTCGAAAAAACATTTTCTCCAAGAAAATTTTCTACAAAAAAAAATTCTCCAAAAAAAGATTTTCTCCGAAAAAAATTTATCTCCAAAAAAAATTTTCTCCAAAAAAATTTTCTTTCCGAAAAAAATTGCTCTCCAACAGCTTAGGCTACCATCGGAACACTTCGTATCACCTTTGGCCACCTTCGGAATACTTTGTGTCACCTTCGCCTGCCTTCGGAACACTAAGTGTCACCTTCGGAACACTTCGTGTCACCTTCGGCTGCCTTCGAAACACTTCGTGTCACCTTCGGCTGTCTTCGGAATGCTTCGTTTCACCTTCGGCTGCCTTCGCACAAAATATTCAAATTATCAAATTAGATGCAATAGAAGAAAGTGAAATAAAAAAAAATTCGCCCATGCTTGAACCTAAATGCACATTTTCTATAAATATGCATATATGTAACACAACCAAAGATTATGTTACAATGAACAATGCGCATGTGCATTCGAAGACAAAATTTCGAAGTAAACACACACACACGTGAGGTTCCATTCAGAGCCAATACATTTTTTTATTGCATAGTGGCGATATGACAAGCGGTAGCCACAAGTATTATGGCCGAGCGAGTTAGTGCATGCAAATACTAATTCCTTTTATGAGGTGTCTGTGGTTCAATGTCTAATGATCCAATTTTTTTTTTCTAAATGAAAAACTTTTTCATTTTTTATTTATTCCATCAAACATGTTCATTATTTTTCATATAAAAACTCGTACAAGAAATTGAAAGACTACTGTAAAGAAATTAGATTTTCAACCGAACCAATTATGACTTTACAAACGTTATTTCAAAATTCATCACATCACGTTTTCAAAGGCCTATTGCTCGGCAGATATTAGTCCGATTGAATAAACAATTACTTTACAGAAGTCCTGACATTAAGTGCTGCACACTGACATTTTGTTTGATCAAAATCCGTTTAGTCAAAAAGTAATTATTTTTTATGCTCTAAATGTTCTACCTTGTGCTTTCGGTGCGGTTCGGCTTACCAGACCGTCCCACTGTATTCATACTTGGTAAAAGTAATTTGGCACAGCCTCGGACGGGTGTTGGTCACGGGGTACGACTAACGCGGGACACGACAGGTACCCCATTGTTGACGATCAGGCAACGCAAAATGATTGATGGTTTGTTTATGGGAAGTCTTAACGTTAGTTGGCTAAGGGCTATGGTATAGACATATTAGCGCTGAGCGACGTTAGGACGAAAGGAGAGACGGAAGAACATGTGGGCGGCTATAAGGTGTTTTTGTGCGGGGTTCAGTCTGGTAGGGCTAACTGGGGAGTTGGAGTCGCTATCAGGAAGGAATTGGTCAAGTTTGTCCTAAATGTGCGTTTCGTAAATGAAAGGCTAATGTGGGTTTCTGTAAAGTTAGCGGGGGGAATTTTTCGCTTAGTTAGTGTATATAGTCCTTGCGAGGGCAGCAATGCTGCTGACTTGGACACTTTTTACGGACAATTAGGGGACGTAGTTAGCAAAAAGGGAAATGAATCTTTGATTTTGCTGTGCGATTTTAATGCAAGAATAGGAAATGGTAAAAATAAGTCAGGTTATGAAAGGGTAATGGGTAGATTCGGGAAAGAAACTTTGAATTCGCATGGTAAACGGTTGTTAGATTTTTGTGATTTCAATGGGTTAGCAATAACCACCTCTTTCTATAAGCACAAATGGATTCATCGGTATACGTACGTCAATGATAGTTTGGGTCACAAGTCCATAATTGATTACGTGATTATAGAACAGGACAAGAGGCAGTTAGTCAGGAACACTCGTGCTTTCAGGGGTTTCTCTTTCGGTTCGGACCCATCTGTCAGTTGGTAAACTCTGTCAGACTAAAAGGAAGAAAGTGGTAAGTCGCAAGTTTCGGGTAGGCAAATTCAAGGTCGAGGAAGTTAGGTCTCGTTTTCCGGCAAAATTCACCGAGTGATTTGAGGGGCTTCACACTGACTGCGGGGACATTGAAGCTGAGTAGGCGAATTTTAAGGAATTTGTCTTGGGTGTAGCTGAGGAATGTCTGGGTAGTGTAGCTAGCGGGGGTGGAAACAAAAAGACGGGTTGGAACGTAGATATCAAGCAAGCTGTATTGGAGAAAAGAAAGCTGTATTTAGTCTGGCTACAGGATAAGACGGCTGAGAAGAAAGGGGCTTAAAAGGCCTGTAGGAAAAAGGTGAATACTTTCCTAGAGGAGAAGAAGGACAGGGAGTGGAAGAAGTTAGGGGAGGAATTGAAAGAGGCAGGTCAAGGAAGGGGTAAGAAATTTTGGTCGACGATTAAAGGCATCAGGCGCGGTGGTGTGAAAGAGGGCTGTAGTAGCATTTTAGACAATGATGGCGAGTTAATTACAGATAAGGATGAAGTCTTGAAGACTAGGCGGGGTTACTTTCAGAATCTGTTCACATCTGTCAATCAGATAGGAGAACTTGATAGGGAGACGGGTCCTAGCTCGGAGGTGGACGAGGAAATTACATTGGAGGAGGTTTCCCGCAAGGTCAGCAGATTGATGGCAGGGAAATCCGTAGGGGTGGATGAAATCAGGACAGAATTTATTAAGTACAGCGAATCAGTTGGGATCCAATGGCTTTGTAGGATTTTTAATTTGGCCATGAGGTCTTCTACCGTACCTGCTGACTGGAGCTTCGGTGTTATTGCTCCGATTTTTAAGAAGGGCAGCCGTAAGGTTTGCAGTAACTACAGGGGGATATCGCTCTTGAGTGTGGTTGGTAAGGTGTACGCGAGTGTACTTGTGGACCGGGTTAGGAACATGGTGGAAGGTGTATTGGATGAAGTTCAGGGAGGTTTCAGGCCTCTGAGGGGGTGTCAGGATCAGATTTTCTGTCTCAGGCAGACTATCGAAAAGCTTTATGAAAAAAATAGGGACTTATACCTATGCTTCATTGACTTGGAGAAGGCATTCGACCGGGTACCAAGACAAAAGCTGTTCGGGGTTCTCAGCAAGTACGGTATCAATGGGAGTTTACTACGTGCCATAAAGAGTATATACTCAGGGAGCAGGGCCGCGGTAAGAATAGATGGTGAAATTAGCGAGTCTTTCGAGGTTAATGAGGACGTTCGTCAGGGTTGTTGTCTCTCCCCACTTCTGTTCATAATTTTCATGGACAAAATTATCAAGCAAGCCAACTTGCAGGGAAAGGTTGAGGTGGGTGAGGTAATAATGAAAATTCTGGCCTGTGCGGATGACTTGATTCTGCTGGCAGATTATCCCAGGGATTTACAGGATGGTGTGGACTGCCTGAATGCCGCATGTGGGGAGTACGGGATGAACATAAGTGTGGGAAAAACTAAGGTAATGCATGTCGGCAAATCTCGGAAGGGGATTGCTTGCAGTTTGGATGGGAAGGAGATAGAGCAGGTTTCTGAATTCAAAATAGGAACCATTTTTTCAGAGGATGGCAAGTTAGTTAGGGAATTTGGGGAACGAAGGAAAATGGGAAACGCGGTAGCCAGTCAATTGAGGTCGCACGTGTTCAACAAAAAGGAATTGAGTAGCGAAACAAAGTTAGCTATCCACAGGTCAATTTTCAGACCGACAATTTTGTGTGGTAGTGAGAGCTGGGTGGACTGCGGATATCTCGTGCATGATATGAGGGTTCTTAGGAGTATAGCGAAAGTTAATCGGAGGGAGCAGTGGGATAATCACACTAGGAACGACAACATTAGGGAAAACTTGGGGGTTTCGTCAGTGGAAGAGGAGGCAAGGGCTAGTCGTCTGCGCTGGTTCGGGCACGTTCAGAGGATGGGTAATAACAGGTTACCAAAAAGGATCTTAGGTGCACAGGTCCCGGGGGTTAGGACAAGGGGTAGACCAAGGAGAAGGTTTATAGACTCTATTAAATCGGATTTAGAAGTTAAGGGACTTTCTCTGCGCGAATAAACCATCCCCTTGGCGGGCGATAGGAGGGCATGGAGGGCGGTGGTACACCTTCCTAGGGATGTGTCATAAAGATCTCACACCGAAAGGTACTCAATAATAATAATAATAATCTGCCTTAACAACCCATGAAGGGTTAGGGGCTAGATCATTATTTACTAGTTTCGCTACTTTTTGTGGTTCTACTATTTGAGATCCTTTCATTACCGGAAAGTTTTTACTGTGCCAGTGGTAAG
>CM055404.1:71735384-71765133 GCA_029228625.1 Pseudolycoriella hygida
TGATTTGCGGTTATTTCTCTCACGTGCTCTACTCCCAGCTAATTCGTATTTAGTTCGAAATGGACATGTAGGGTCGTTAGCTTTGTGGGCGTGCTGAAGATTTGCTGATTTACAATTGAAACATTTATAAGACATACCTGTTTCGTCTGTTTTTACCGGACAGTCCTTCATTTCGTGACTACCACAACATATGAGGCAAATGACAAACCTATTGCAAGTGGAGGCACCGTGACCATACATGCAGCATCGATAGCATTGGGTTGGTCCTTTTCGCTTTGGTTTATAGGTCGACCAATTGATAATATGGTGGAGGACCGTTGAAATTGTTTTGAGTCGTTTCATATCGACTTCGTGTTTATTAAAATGACATAGATATATCTTGCTGGCTGATTTTGTATTAAACATGGTTATTTTAGATGCCTTTACATTATGCTCTGCTTGCAGGCTGTCAATTATATCTTTTGTGTCAATTTTCGGTAAACCACTCAAAATCACCTTGAAAACCGAATTTTCAATATCTGGATGGGAATAAAAATGAATTTCGTCTTTAACCAACAGTTCTGAAAATTTGTTTTTATCGTTAGTGGACTCAAACATTATCTTACGTCCGACGCTCAATATTTTCATTCGATACTTAATATTCAATTGCTTCGCAATATTGTCAATGTTTGTAGAATGATCGGTCACAATTATTGGTGATACAGTAATTTTTTGTGTGATAGTTTGTTGTGATGTATCCATTTCTTTGGCGTCATCTTGCAAAGCGTTAAAGCGATTTGTTAACGGCACTTGAATGGAGTTAAAGAAACCGGTATCAATCTTGTCATTTGTATCCTTTCTTTTTCTTTTTCTAGAGACTTTGATCGGCGACTGCCGTGTCTGTTGCTTATTTTTCACCATAAAAATCAAAATAATTTATATTATCACAGTAAATCTAGAAGAGTTTTGTTAAATTGAAATTCCGCAAATGGTAGTGAATGCTCAAAGCACGTCTTGCTCTTATGACGGATGAATTGTACTGTTTCGGAAGCATCAGATCTTTGGACTTCATTAGAAATAACTTCACCGGCGTCATTTATGGATCAATGATCGTGAAAAAATAGAAGATCCATCGATTTTGACAGCTCTGTCAAATTTATAAAAAATTTTGCGAAATTTTCGAAAAATGCGGTTTATGCGGAATATCTCCGCATATTTGAAGTGAATTGCCTTGGAGTGATTCTCAGAAAGATTATGATTTGGACCAAGTTCCTAACTAATGCTATTTTTAAAAATGCAGCTACTAAGAGTCTATTTCGAGGCAGCACTATCTAATTATCATACTCTCGTCGAAGTAATAACGATCCGAAATATTTCATACAAATTTGGTTATCCCTATGGTCATGTGGATAGCTTGCGTTTTCTTCTGTCAGTGGCAGAAGCATTGTTCGTTCATTTATTTGATACCTTGTTAAGTTGTAATATTCTCAGGCTTAGTTTGAGAATTTCGACAGACAAAAGCAGTAATTTCAGTTTGGGCTCATTGAACTGGTTTTCCAGGATCAAATGTCCTAGAAATAATTATTTAGAGACAAACACGTTTAACCAAAGGCGTTTGCTATTGGCAGCTGTCTCTCGATAGTCAATAAGAATGCTATCGGCGGTTATCTGTCGATAGTCAGTAAGAATGCTATTGGCAGTTATCTGTCGATAGTCAGTAGGAATGCGCGAAAACTCATTATATGTAATCACGGCACTGCGTTAACTGCCAATAGCATTTATATAGACTATTTCTATACTTATACTTAAAACAGACTGTAAATTATGATTCTTTATTGCAATGAATATGAAATAGGCGTTTGCTATTGAAAAAATTGAAAATTTGAGAAGTGAAGCGATTCAGCAATTCGATCCAGAATATCCGGCTCCACCGTCACAAAATCATGACATCACCGAACAAATTTCCAGTCAGCAGAGCATTGCAGGTGAATTGAATCTTCAAAATGGACTAAATACTTACGGTCAATCATCTCACAATCACACCATTTCCGATACAATCGTGGATCCAAGAAACACCGCTGACCCGTTACCACAGGGCCATTTTGTCACTGAAACGATTTCCGCTCCACCGAGAATTGCTGGTCTATCTTCAGACATTCGTTCCACTTCCGTTGCATTTACACAATCTCGTTTCGCAACTGAACCAATATCGAGTCAACGGAGCGTAGCCGGTGGGTCGAATTTTCCGAATGAACAGAGCAGTTACGGCCAATCATCACACAACCTATCCATCTCAGAAGCATTGATGGATTCTAGAAACCCGGCTGACCAATTGACACAGCTCACTTTTGACACTGAAACAATTTCCGCTCCATCGGGCATTGGTGAGTGGACTGTGCAACAGGAATCGTTTTCACGAAATGTAACGGAACGTCAACGGATAGATGGTGGTTCGCCAAAACAAATGCATTCACCGAACTACGTATCAAAACCGGTCATTCGCCCACTTCCTACTGAAGAAAATTACCAATGTATTAAAATGCCACCAAAATGTAACCCAATCGGAAGACCCAAGGGAGCCGTGAACACGGTACTAGGAAGACGAAAGAGAACCGTAAACCCTGCAGTTGGAAGACCAAACCGAACCACTAACACTGTAGTTGCAAGACCAAAGGAAGCCGTGAACACGGTAGTTGGAAGGGATAGAAGAGCTCAGACTGAAGTTGACGATGAACCACCACCGAAAAAGACAAAGTTTTTGAATAGAAGTTTGAAGAAATGAAAAAAAAAAAATGTTTTGTTTTTGAATTTCAAACTTACATTTTTATTTGATAAATTCCACAAAATTTATATAAAAACAAGTGCAAGTTTTATAAACTGCCTGTGATTTAACAATAATAAATTAGCTATGTAAGCAAACTAAACAGAAAAAAAAATCATTGGAAGTTTTTTGAAAATTTTCTTCTGCCGCAAAATTTGAATTATTAATAAACTGAAATTTACCAATCAATATAAGCCTCGATCATAGTTTGAAAAGCTGAAAAATTTTTGTACCAACTGAATTAATAAATAAATGGACTTAAACTTAAACTAAGGTAACTAACGGTGACATGTCCTAATGCGACATATGTCAAATCTACACGCAATTTTTTCTTTTATTTCAATATGTGAAGGGACCTTTTACTTTTATTGCAAAGATTTGTGTTTTCTTTTGAGTTTATTGAAAAAGTAGAGTTGTCCTAGGGGTACCGTGAATTGTCCTATTTCATATAAATTCATAAATCGTGAGATGTCCCATATACTAAAAGTCATAGGACAAATCAAGCTTTATATGATGTTGAGTTCCGCTTCATACAAATTTACACGGACAAATCAATGTCGCTTTTTCGAACGGACATGTCACCGTTAGTTGCCTTATATACAAATAAATAATTTTCTTGATCTTTGAAAATCAGTGTTTTGTTTGGACTTTTTCCGTGCACTCTATAAAATTACCACTAAACGTAAAAGACTTTATGGAGGAAAGAGAGTACATAAAGACCGTAGCAAACGTAAATGGTTTCCATGGAAGTGTTATTGACCAGCTGATAGAAAAACACTCGAAGAAAATTAGAAAACAGAATTTCTCAACTATGTTCACCGATTCCAGTAAAGAAAGAAGGAGAATTTGTTTTAATTACGCCGCACCACTAACGAACAGAGTAAAGACTGTTTATAAAAATCATAAAGTTGACATTGTGTTCGCGAGTGAAAACAAATTAAAAAGTCTCTTGAACTCCACGAAAAGTAAAACAGATAACTTGAAAAGATCTGGTATTTACCAAATAAAATGCAAAATTTATATCGGTCAATCAAAAAGACAAGTTTTAAAACGATATAAGGAACACTGTGCTCACATACGCTATAATAGACCTGAAAAATCTGCGGTCGCGAAACATATCTTAGAAAATATGCACTCAGGTATTACGGAGTTAGAGATGAAACTAAAAAAATGTGTTACAAAACCCTACACCCTAGATGCTTGGGAAAGTTATCATATGCACAAACGGAAAACAGAACTTATGAACACGGACCCGGCACCGATAATGTCACCGCTATTCAATTTTTAAAAAACCAATCGGATGACCAATTGTATGTAATTTATGTGTTTTATGTGTTCAGTTTCATCAAAAATGAAACGTTTAGAGAGAAAAGGAGAAACAGTCTTAATCTGCTACGCGACCGAGGATGATCCAGAAGGATCGAAATATATTTCGCGTGAGTTTATTTATTTCTAAAAAATTTTATTGAATTATTAAATAAATAAACAAATATAAAAAAGTGTGCTCAACAAACGGTCGAAAAATTTTGAAAAATTCAATCTTTGAAAAGTTAAAGAAAATTGGAATTAAAGTAAATAAGACGTCAAAACGTTAGGAAAACTTCCGTTTTTGTTGCTTAACGTTACAATGTGACCTTCCGTTTGTCACTGTTACTTTGTTCTCATTTCTTTTACCAAATCTCTCTAACCGTTTCTGAAGTTTTTCCAAATTCTCAATTTTATTCACTTCTTTCGACACCGATCCACCAAACCGTTCAGCCCGTTTGCTTAATATATCAATATTTGAAATGTTTCCATTCTTGACATTGGTGCCAATATTCGACTTAGTTTTACCATCTAAAGACGCTGTAATTTCCGGTTTTAAGCCGAATCGTTCGGATCTGGCCGCTTTTGACGATTCCGCTGAAACTGGTGCGCCAAATTTCTTCGCTCGTAATTCCAGTCGCTCCTTCGTAGAAAACTGCGAGAATTTCATAATTTTTTTCCCTATTGTATCATCACTATTGACAAGTTCAGTTTTCTCTTCAAAACTACTTTCTCACTTTCAACATTCAATGGAGCCGTCGGTTCCGGTGATTTCCATTTGATACTACTGGGTGGAGTCTTTAACACCATGTCTTAGGAATTCGAGTCGATGTCTTGATTAGCCAATTTAATTTCTTCATTCAATTCGTCGTCCATTATATCATAATCTAGGAGGTTGCCATCGCCTTCTAAATGTCACAAAATTCAAATGTCATCCTCCATTTTGGTTCATTTGAAAAAAAAAGTAACAAAAAATAATAAACTTACCAATCAACGCAGCTTCCTGCAGAAACATCATTGTAGAGATATCACTACTAACATCTGCCATATTTTAATTTAAATCTTAAGAATTCTTCAACGTTTTGCTTTATTTCAACTTTATTACAACTTTGCGAATTTGAAGTTATTTGCGAAAGGTACGTCTAGACTCGGCGAAAGACGCGATAATAATGTCAATCGATGAATGAATGAAACAATGAAAAACATCATGTCTATCATCAAACGCTTGCATCACTTTTCATCAGGCAATAGGAGCATCTGTGATGAACAGCACACGTTTTTGATGGCTGTCAAAGCCTTTAAATGAATCAGTTTGATGTGCTATGTCAGTAACCGATTCACAACCATATGAAGACTTCGGGAGAAAAAGGCGATAAAGCAATCGAAAGTGAACCTGCTCCCATATAAAATATATGAGAGTAGGTTTAATTTTGAGTAACTTATCTCCTTTTTCTCCCGAAGTCTTCATATATAATTTTATCAGAGTGCGAAGAATTGAAAATACAGTGTCTGTTACTCATATGGGCAGAGAAATGATACGCTGGTAGTGCGTTCCACAATGCAACGCCATCTAGATATCATTTCTCTATGTTGTGCCAGAGACGAGATGTTCTGAGCTCTGGATGTTGTGTGGCTTACCTTATCGACCTGTGATTAAAACCAATTTATTTGTTTTTCTTGCCGGGCATTCGACTGGTTACTACCAGTCACTTTCAGGCTCAGGTCTGGTCGATCCGCTAAAATTTTGGGTCAGGTGTGGGTCGACCCACTCCGATCCTTAGCGTTGTAATTCAAGTCAACGATAACCATAGTCAACGTATGCAAACCGCCATCGGCTGAATTTGATCAGAACGTGTTCCCTCGGTTTGACAAGCCATCGATAGTGCTGCGTGATTTTAATAGCCACCCCACACTTTGGGGCTACAACGGGATCGACCAAGATCAGGATCGATGCGTTGTGTTAAAAAAATTGCGTCACAAATGCCGGACCCACCAGCGGAATAATTTTTCAGTATCTACTTTCAGTTTTTGCGCTGCAAAAATTTGACTTTTATTTCTTATTGCATAGATTGTTTAAGGTAAATTTAAATTTTTGCGTGTAAAAGCTGAAAGTACAGAAAAATTATTTCGTCGTTGGGTCCGGCATTTGTGACGCAATTTTTTTAACACAACTCAATTCAGGAAATTAAAACTTTGAACACAAGATTCCATTCAAACAAACTTCTGCGTATTATCAGCGATAGCGTCACCTCAAGCGATATAATGATTTTCGGAAGCGGACTTACGGGCTGCGTCACACTCTAACTTTTAAGAGGCTTTTGTTGTGATATCACTCGTTTTGAAAGTTTTCAGCTATAATATCTAAAATTCAAGTGAAAATTTTCTATTTTTTGAAAAAAAATTCTTCGAAAAAGTTCTTCTGAGAAAAAAAATTTTCTTCGAAAAAAATTTTTCACATGGTGCCTGCCAATATGACCGCTAATATTAGGGTGGACCGAATTCAATAATAATTTTTAGAAAAATTTTTAATAAATATTTTGTTGATTATAGGGCCCATGTGAGTGTGAATCCAAGCACTTTCCTTAAGGTCACAGGTCAGTCCGTTACTTCGGAAGGGTTTTTCAATATTGTCGTTTCTTCGATTTTCAATGTAATTTAGGTATATGACACCTTAGTTTAATAAAATTTCTTTACATTCTTTGATATTTTCTGGAGATTTTAAATGAAAGGCAAGGTAAGGTCCTTAAAGTATAACAAAAGATTTGCAAAAAGTCGATTGAGCGGTTCGAGTTGTAAAGTCTCGACCATATACGATAGTTAGTGGTTTTTTTCATGAATATTTCGGTGATTATAAGTTTTTTTGCTGTGATGCAGATCAAAGTTCCTACAGTATTCAACAAAAGTAGGGCTGAGGCCTCTCCTTAAGGTCCAAGGTTATTCCTACTGTCGGGAAACATTGTTGTCTATTCAACTGTGGGTCCTAGATCAACAAATTAATTTTTGAAGTTTTGTATTTGGCTGTGAATATTTGGAATATTTTTTTCAATCATCATCTTAGGCCTCCAGGTCGATACTAGTGTCAGCTGGCCAGAAAATCAATTTTTGAAATGTTTGAGAGGATGTCCAATGGAACATTTTTACCCATTGAAGTCTTGGCTCCAGACCTCATCACAGTAAATCTTCATATAAAAGGTTAATTCCAGTAAATACGCGTAAACAAAGTTTTGAGAAGCCGGTGAGCACGAGGTTCAAAATTTAGTTTTTGATTTGCTGCAGGAGACGTCAAGGAAACTCAATTTCTCATGAAACTATTGGTCCCAGAAATCAACTATGATTCGTCCGAAGATCTAGAAATGATTTTTGATAGATGGTACATGACGCTTTGGCGCAGGTTTTAGACTTTTTTTAAGACTGTGGCAGAAGTCTGCCTTACAAGAGGTCAAAATAGCTCAGTCTTGCACAAGAATTCCTTTATTTAAGGAACGATACAACTTTCAAAAATTACTTTTTTCATCTGTCTTATTTCTCACTTCAATCGTAAAATCAAAATTTTGATGGGGTTTGTTTTATGCGAAATGTCTACAGCCTGAATTTCAAAGGCGAGCAAAGTCTAGCCGAGATGTCGGGCCGGAGTTATATGAGAAAAATGTTTCTTTGTAGGTGTAAAAGATACCACGCAAATTGAGAACAAGGTCTCAGTTTTTGGAAATCTGTTGAGTGATTCCGGTAGGACTGTCTATGTCGGAAATCGTAGGATTTGTGGGACTAGTTCTGATAGCACCAAACAAAACAGAATCACTTTTTAAACATTATAATCGATTTATTTCGATAACAAAAAATGATGTTGAGGAGCTTCAAAATCTAGAAATGTAACATAAAAATAAAACGTTACCAATGAATTCGTTCAAAAAGAATACAACAAAATTGCTTACTTCTAGTGCATTGAGTATATTTCAAACGAATTTCCGATTATTTTAGCGTTCCAATCTCAGAGAAATTAGAGAATCTAATTGATAGAAATCATAACCTCAAATTTTAAACATTTTTCATTTTTAGGAAAATTAGATAAAGTTAACTTACTCGATATTTCAATAATGTTCCGATAGTGTTGTGCACAAAATTCAACACAAAACAAATGGTAGAATTCTTCTAATTATGAGAAAACGATTCGAAAATAAATAAAAATTTCAAATGAGTCACTGGATTGGATACGTGTCAAAAATTAATATTTTTACTTCAAATGGATTATAAAAATGTCTGACGATGTAACATTCACATCTTTTTAATATGAAAAAGTAATGAATTCTTGTACTTCCGGAAATCAGAAAAATTTTAAAACTTGGTGATTCATTTGATTGACAACAAAATCTAGTACGAAAATTAGTGCTGCCCAACATCCTTCCTCCCGTTAACTAAGTCATTAAAACTTAGCTTAATCTTGTTCCATCTTGTTGGGAAGTTTTTTTGGAAACTGGTCTTCGTAAAAAAGTTCCCAAATCTGTTCTAACATCAGCGCTTCTTACTTGACCGTGTTTATCACTGTAAACCTTGACAACTATTGCTTTCGGCCAAGTATTCCGTTTTATAAGTTTTTATAAGGTTTTATAAGTTTGAACCACTTTGTGCGTTTGGTTAGTGTAGGCATATATTCCAAAAGAAAGGCTCGCCAAAATTTATCAGCCATTGCTTGAGAAGTTCTCCATGTATTTCTCAGCAAATCAGAACTTGTAAAGCTGCCAGGGGGCTTCTGACCACTTGATGAACCCACGATATAATGATTCGGGGTTAGAACTTCGTCATGCGGTGTGTCCAATGAGACATGAGTCAATGGCCTCGAATTGACAATGTTCTCTACTGAGATGAATAAACTTTTCAAAACTTTATCTGTTGGATATCTAGAAGTCAACGAAGCGTCCAAACATTTTTTGACTACTTGAACCAATCTCTCCCAGCTTCCTCCCATATGAGGAGCTGCTGGTGGAATGAACGACCATGAAAACTCAGAAGACGTGAATTCTTCTTGAATGCTATCTTTGTTCAACTTCTTGAATTCTTCTTTCAGAAGATTATTTGCACCATGAAAATTTGTACCATTGTCGGAAAAAAACTTTTTCGGCTGTCCTCGTCGGCCAATAAAATTGTTGATAGCCATAATGCATGAACTTGTATCTAAAGAATGGGCGATTTCGAGGTGAACGGCACGAGTAGTAAGACAAGTTATTAAAACACCCCATCGTTTAGCTGTGCTTCTGCCAAAAACTACTTTGATTGGACCAAAATAATCTATGCCGACGAACGTAAATGGCTTGGTATGAATGGTCACTCGAGCATCAGGTAAAGGAGCCATTTCAGGAATCCGTGGAACTGCTGCTGTATTCTTACATTTTTGACAATTATTGCGAATCATACCTAAAACGACACGTAATTGCGGAATCCAAAATTTTTGTTTGATTTCGTTCAGTACTGTCTGATGATGTAAGTGTTTGTATTTCTTGTGATAAAAATCCACGATGAGATGAGTCACATAATGATGACGATCCAAAATTATTGGACGTTTTGCAGTTTCAGAAATTGTCGCTGCGTCAAGTCGTCCCTTCACTCGCATCACACCATATTCATCGAGGTAAGGCGAACAAGTTCGAATAAAACTACTTTTCGGAAGATCTTTTTGCTGATCGATTGATGCGGTTTCATTGAATCTAATAATCGCGAGTTCTTCTCGAAAACTGTCATATTGTACTTTCTTATATAACAAAGACTCAGCCAGAAATAATTCATTGGACGAAAGCAAATCGAATTCACGACGGTCAAAGTCGGATTTTAAGTTATTGGTGAATCGTAAAACATAAGCGACTGAACGTACCAAGCGTAACCAATTTGAAAATCGTTTAAAATCAATGAATTCACTCACCGGAATTTCTAAGTGTGACAACAAATATGACGGACGCAGTTCTTCGTTCGTTTGAAAATCGGGTTCATCCAATTCGAATGTCCAGTCTGAGTCCTGATCTCGTAGAAATTTTGGTCCAATAAACCAACGTGATGAACCGTGCAAGTCCTTGTGTGTCTTGGACTTCGTTGCTTCATCAGCGACATTTTCACTGGATGGTATCCAACGCCATTCGATTTTATGCGATGAATCCAAAATTTCAGCTACACGAAAAGCGACAAACTGATTATATCTCCGCAAATCCGAATTGATCCAGGATAAAACTGTTCGTGAGTCGGACCAAATTATTGTTTTGCTAATGTGAATATCGTAAAGGCTTTTAATAATACTGTTAACAAGTCGTATACCTAGCACAGCTCTCTGTAGCTCCAAGCGAGGTATAGACATAGGTTTGATTGGAGCAACTCTTGATTTTGCTTCAACAAGACAGCTGTCAACTCCTGACTCATTTTCGATGCGAAAGTATGCTACTGCCGAGAACGCTTCCAAACTTGCGTCGACAAATATATTGAGTTGAATCGATTTCGGCAATGATGGTGAAATTCTAGGTGAGTATAATCGTGGAATATGAACTTGTTCGACTTGGGGCAATTGTTCTAACCACGATTTCCATTTGTTTATTAACGATTCAGGCAGTGCCTCGTCCCAAGAAATTTTCAGACGCCACATCTCTTGAAGTAATATTTTCGCCACTACCACGAAGTGTGCCAGAAGCCCCAAAGGGTCGAAAATCGAAATCACGGTACGTAGAATTTCGCGTTTCGTGGGAACAAATTCATCGGTTCGATAATTTAGTTTGACATATTTCAAGCAATATGTAAACACGTCTAATTTCGTGTTCCAATATAAGCCTAGAACTCTTTCCGTTGTAAAATTGGTTTTATCGTCCAAAATCGTTGTGCTATTTTGATTACGGTCGGTAAGAGCTTGTAGAACTTCATGTGAATTTGAATTAAAATTTCGCAATTCAAAACTAGCATGTTGATGAATGTGCTGAACTTCACGAACCAATTGAATTGCATCAGCAACGGTATGTGTACTTTCTATCATGTCATCAACGTAATGTCCCTTTGTTATAGCGTCAAAGGCTCTGGGAAACTTTTCTGCGAATTCTGAAGCATTTTTATTTTTTACGAATTGTGAAACTGCAGGTGAGCACGAAGAACCAAAAGTCATTACTTTCATGACGTAAAAATTCGGATCTCGAGATGAATCCCCATCACGCCACAAGAAACGTTGAGAGTCTTGGTCATTGTCCTGGACCAAAATTTGGTGAAACATTTCTTTAATGTCACCGGTTATACCAATTTGTCTCAGTCGAAACCTTCGTAAAATATCAGGTAGTGGCACTAGTAAATCAGGTCCGACTAACAAATTTGAATTTAAAGATTGATCACTCACTTTCGCAGCTGCATCCCAAACCAGTTTGACAAAATCGGCGATGTATTGACACATTTTATCAGCCAAAATCCGATCTTTTTTCATCTTAGATTCGATACATAAAAGCCTCTTCATAGCCATTCCGAAACTGTTTGGTAATTCGATGTTATCATCTCGCCACAACAAAGACGATACGTAACGATTTTCTTTCTTCGTTACTGTTGTTTCCAAAAGAAATTTTGCTCTTGTTGATTCTTTAGATTCGACCAAGACATTTGATGCTTTAACGCCAAAATTTTCTATGGAGAAAAATTCTTTAACAAGTTGATGTAAACTGTTATCGTCAACAGAACATTCGCACATAGTAAGACTAAATCTTGGTGAAGAGTTTGAAACGTTGTTATCATTTGGCCCTTGAACAACCCATCCTAAACGAGTCTTACAAACAATTGGTTGTGTCCAACCAGCTTCAATAGTTTGCAATGAAACCATCAATTTGGAATATTGGAGTCCAATAATCATTTTCGGTGTAGCGTTTCTGTACGTTGATATTGGAATGTTATCGAAATGTGAATATTGTTGAAGCCAATTTTTTGTGATTGATAGAGTCGGTAATTTTAACTTCTTGACAGTACGAACGTGATCTAAGACAAACTCTTCAGCATCGTTGAAGTCTCCACGAATTTTGACTGATACTTGTCGGGAATTATCTTGAACTTGACGATCTCCAAATGACCATAATACACACAAGGGACTTTTCGTGCCACCCAGTTCAATTTCGAAGGCAACTTGTTCTTCCAAGGATGTCAAATTAGACCCATCGTCCAGGTATGCAAATATTCTAATGGATTTTTTGTTACTTGACAGGATGACTGGCACAATACGAAAAATGTCCGGGAACTTTTCATTTTCTAACACCGTTCGATGAGAATTCGATACTTGTGTTGGAGATGTTTTCAACGTTTCTGATGTTTCACTTGGCTTAATTGTATTATGAAGTAAAACATGGTGAGTAGCAGTACATCCTTCATGGCCACACTTCTTTTTCGATGAGCATTTGAAGTAATGATGAGGTCCAAAACATCGACCACAAACCCTCGATTTTTTTATCAAGGCCCACCTGTCCTCCACCGACATTTGCTTGAACTTGCTGCAATTTTCTAACTTGTGGTTGTGATTAGAATTACATCCAGGACATGTCGTTTTTGTGGTAGTTGAAAACGAGGATTTTTTTATGCTACCGCTTTCGGAGAGGGCATTTGAATGTATTGATTGTGATTCTTTTTGATTGTCTTTTCGATCCTTTTTATCGTTAAATTTAAAATCCAAAGGATTAACAACTGAACAACTTAACAACTGAAGTTTGCCACTCGAGCTAATTGATAAAGCCAGTTCCCCAATGTAGACAGGTTGGCATTAACACAACTAAATTTAAAATATGCCCAATTCAATTGAATTTGTGTAGGCATTTTATCAGTCAATGATAGGTTTGTGTCAATGTTCCCAATGAATTGGAGACATAACCAGATTGATTACCGTAGACTGGTGGAAGTTGGGACGATCTCAAATTAAAACTTGTCGTGGCTTGTGGATTACATTGACTGGTGAATGTATTATTCATTGGAAATTGACTAGTAACATTGTCTTTCATATAGATATTATGACGACCGAAATTCGAAAAAGAATTTCTCTCAATATTGTTGACAGGAAATGTGGAATTCATTTTTGTTGGGCAGTTATTGATAACTTCCCACTTGGTCTCAGGTTCTAATCGTTGATCACCTTGATCACTCAAGCAAACTTCCATAGAATTAGATTGACCTAATATTTCTTTCAAATTTCGGGAATGCTCACTTTGATGTTTGAATTCACAAAATTGTTTCAATGTCGATTCACGTTGAAATCCTAAATTCGGCTTAGAATGACCAGGAAATGAGTCCAAACGCCCCGAAAATTTTCGTCGACTTGTGGAAATGGACTTTGGAGTGAAGTCCAAACGATCTGAACAGAATGGATTATCGTTGGGCGGAGTCGAAAACTGTTGTTTCAATTCTTCTGGTGACAGATTGTTGATAATGTCGCGTTCTTCATCACTTAACGAAACAGAAACATCAATATCTTTTAATGACATATCGGCGAATTGTGATGAAACTTGTTGTATTTGTTCTGCAAATCGGAGAGAATTTTTCAATGACGATGTTTTTATGCTTCCTTTCTCGTCGATCTCGTCAGACTGAATTATTTGATATTTACGATTCAAAATATCTAATTTTATAGCCATTTCCTCGTCAAGTTTTTTTCAAAGCAGCAAAGTATTTTTTAATTCACATCGACTGCAACTCCAGTCTTTGTTCGCAATGTCACTGGTTACGCCAACACAAACAAAATGATACCATAAGTTGCACATATCGCACTGAACCATTTCAGGGACGTCAACATTTTCGCATAGCTTACAACTGTATGTTGTATACAACGGCTTTTTTGAACCTCTCATTTTCTTCGATGCCATTTTTCACACCATAAAAATTTTGAAGAATGTCGGAAATCGTAGGATTTGTGGGACTAGTTCTGATAGCACCAAACAAAACAGAATCACTTTTTAAACATTATAATCGATTTATTTCGATAACAAAAAATGATGTTGAGGAGCTTCAAAATCTAGAAATGTAACATAAAAATAAAACGTTACCAATGAATTCGTTCAAAAAGAATACAACAAAATTGCTTACTTCTAGTGCATTGAGTATATTTCAAACGAATTTCCGATTATTTTAGCGTTCCAATCTCAGAGAAATTACAGAATCTAATTGACAGAAATCATAACCTCAAATTTTAAACATTTTTCATTTTTAGGAAAATTACATAAAGTTAACTTACTCGATATTTCAATAATGTTCCGATAGTGTTGTGCACAAAATTCAACACAAAACAAACGGTAGAATTCTTCTAATTATGAGAAAACGATTCGAAAATAAATAAAAATTTCAAATGAGTCACTGGATTGGATACGTGTCAAAAAATTAATATTTTTACTTCAAATGGATTATAAAAATGTCTGACGATGTAACATTCACATCTTTTTAATATGAAAAAGTAATGAATTCTTGTACTTCCGTAAATTAGAAAAATTTTAAAACTTGGTGATTCATTTGATTGACAACAAAATCTAGTACGAAAATTAGTGCTGCCCAACAGTCTATGTAGTGGTCGTGAGTCTAACGATACGAATGTACGTGACATGTCGTTAAGGACGCAAATAGGAGAAAATTGTCAAATTCTTGAATGTGGGTCAGAGCTTAAAGTAGGAAACTAATTTATACAATTTGAGGTTTCCTAGATACTTTCGGCAAAGAACTGATTGTGGAGGTAAAGGTTTGGAATCAAAAACATGTTTACTTGTAACCAATTTTCATAAATTATCACAACCATATACCGGGCGAAGCTCGGATAACCTTGCTAGTAGAGTATAAAGTACAAACAATGACATTCAAATTGCCAAATCGGAATACCAATATAAGATTCAAATGTCCAAATGTCCTTCCTATCGACTGCAAGATTCCCATAACAACCAACTCAGTCAGGTTAATATTGTCAGCCACGTATCTAAGGATGTTTTTAAATCGATCGTTGAGGCGGTTCTGAGCTATGTTGTCCGCTGTTCATCCAATAATTCCCTCTTCAAGCATCTAACTACCTTAACTATAACCACACTAATGCCACGTCATTGAATCGGTCAATCTTTTACGTCTGGAGTCTGTTTCTCACATTTATTTTAAGATTTTGATGGCTTCAGTGTTCGCCAACTCCTATTTCCACACTTTCAATATCTATTACTTTATTATTACTTCACTATTACTTTATTATTACTTTACTACTCTTTGAATTTATTTTTATGTTATTATTTTTTTTTTTTTATAAGATTATTTACTTTTCTTTTTCTTTAGTATTACTTTTTCTTCTATATTTTGCTATGTTTACATAGATAAGAAATTTCAATTGAGTAACTTCGCGCCGATATATTATTGGGATGTAAAAATTCTGTTTATTGGCCAGTCAAATAAATAACTAAATAAATAAATAAATAAATAAATAAAGTATAAAATGCATAAAATTGACATGCGACTTAGTAAGCATCTTCATTTGTTGTCAATGTTACTCAGTCTAATTTTTTCCTTATTTAAAAATGTCGAACGCTCAAAAGAAAAAAATTCCAAAGACAGCGTTTTGGTCCGACCAAAAAGTGGCCGTCTGAAGAAAGTTTGCATATGTTACACTATGCATTAGACCAGATGAACGAACGCAAGCCATTTGAGGTAAGAACTTTCGACCATTTCCATAAAACGAAAAGTGTTGTAACTATAACCAACAGAAACCAACGGCACAAATTTATTATGAAAAGATGATGAAAAGACTGAGTTTTGTGGACATAAAATCAGTACACTTTAAAGCTAAAATGAACAACATGAAAAGAAAGTATTTGGATATGAAGAAATGGTTGGAACAAACTGGGCAAGGACGCAAGGAGTTGATTCAGGGACCATCGAAGGTTTTTTTTCTTTACATGAGTCAGTATTACAGCCGGTTCATTCCTTTTTTACCTTGTTTTGAAGAAATAGATGACACTTTAAAATTAAACAATTTTTTGCTGTACCCACCAAATAAAGCTCTATCCAAATTTCGGGGAGCTGAGGGAAACGTGGAATTCGCATAGAAAAATTTGATTTTACCAGTAACCATGATAATAGGACGAAAGTTAGTGTTTTATTTAATTGAAGCCCATTCCATATGGAAGATTTTGTGTCAGTTAGTGTGTCAGTACGTATCAGAATTGATGTGGCAAACAGAATACATGTGGCAAAGAGACTCGAACGTATCTAAATATACAAATAAGCAAACAATCCAACGTTTTCTGTTCTTTTATAACTGTAAGAATTTCAAAGATCCATAGAAATTACCCAAGGCCCTACCGAAATACGTCTCAGACCATTCAAATCTAGAAAAGCTTATATCCAAGGACTAAGTAATTTTCCCCTGAAACCCTGAAACACGTGTTCTCTAAAATTTTATTCTCTACAACTTTGTCTTTGGAAGCAACTTTCTATCTCTCATAGTTCTGGAGATTCGGGTCATCCTTCCCAATTATGGAAGTGGCCATATGCCAGAATTAGGCGAAATTTTCCCAAATCCTGAAACACGCGTTCGCTCAAATTTAATTCTCTACAACTTCTCCTTTGGAACCAACTTTTTAACTTTCATAGTTCTGAAGATCTGGGTCATCCTGCCCAATTATGGAAGAGGCCATATACTAGTATTGAGCGATATTTCCCCAAAACCCTGAAACACGTGTTCGCTTATATTTAATTCTCTACAACTTCGCCTTTGGAACCAACTTTTTAACTCTCATAGTTCTTGAGATCTGGGTCATCCTGCCCAATGATGGAAGTGGCCATATACCAGGATTGGGTCATATTTCCCCAAAACCCTGAAACACAGTAAATGACAGTAAATCTCCATATTGCATAGTTAAGGAAATATAGACGAAAAACTGTTTTCGTATATGGCCAAGAATCTCAATTTCGTCCATTCCATTGGTCCCAGTGCCCAGACTTCTGTACCAATTCCCAGTTTTGTGACATCAAATGATTTCATTTGACACCAAAATGAGGAATTTCCGTGCTATACTTGCTGAGATATTTGCAAAAAAGCTTCACCGACCTTCGAAAAACCATGTTTTTGGTCACTTCCTCGACCATATCTCCGGAACCACTTAATCGATTTTGCTCATCTTCGAAGTTGAATCATGGGAGGCATGTACTTTTCAGGGAAAAAAAAAGTTTAGGCTGATCGGTGAGCCGTTTGGAAAAAAAAGTGGAGACGGACAGACAGACGGACATTTTTTTTATTGCTGATTCGTCATCTCTAGACGATAATAGAAGCATCCCCCCCTCCCACCTCGATCTACCCCATGTTACAATAAAATTGTTTGTAGTAAACGTATAGGACCTTTGTACTTCGTACGGGTCCAAACATTTATTTCGAAAAGCAAACAATCCAACAGCCCTCGTATTGAAGGCTGCTTACAATAACACAGCATACCGATCTATCAATAAAGGCAATCACATTACAAACTTTAAGTCGAATTTAAATTTGTTCACGTCAAAAAAATCAGTTAACTGTAAATATGCTGACTGATTATGTGGATAGTCTTTGTCAATGTCACGAAGTGATTGCAGATTAACGTGCGTACCTGGCATAGCCTTAACCGCACGGCCCCCATGAGTACGGAATTGGGATACGCCTAATTAGCTCGAGTCGCCGAAGTGCCTCTACCTATTTGTGGCTGGTTTGCGTAACCCTCCGCGACCTAGATGAGGCCCGAGATACTATTTTGTATTATTTATTGTATTTGTATTTGTACTGTATTTTCGCCAACCTGGTTGTCCAGGAAGGACTAGGGGTGCAGTCACCCATTTCAAAGCACAGACTGTTCTGACGCAGTCCACTATGTCCCACAGCCCCCGCGTTGCAGCGCCACTAGGCACCTCAACCAAGCGCTGGGGCCGGATGCGGCCATATCGCATGACACACTACACCCGGGGGCCCCCAGCCCCGCTGTACCGAATATACCCTCGGTGAGGGCTTTCGCGGTAAGGCTCTTAACCAGACCAACTTCGGTAGGGATGTACGCAATCATTCCAGGTACCGCTGGACCAACTCAGGAAACCATGGTGTCGACACTCACCAGTGGACCAACGGGTCAAAGCAAGCTAAGACCGTTGGCGACCACCTCTGTGGTATTTGTCAATGTTAGTTCGGAAAGTTCCAACAACTTAGATTTGTCAAGCTTAAAATTATTAAAGAAATCTAATACACTCTTCCCATAACAACCTTTACCGCCGAAAAAGAGACCATGCACTGACCATTCTCTGGAGCCAAATGATCAACTATACTTATCATTGTAGAATGGTATGCATTTACTGTAGATAGATCTTTTCTCCTCCTGAATTACTTCATCCTGTGCCTGGTCGCTCGTTTCATATCTGATAGTAGGGTCTATAATACATGACCTGGAAAATATCGGATCGAACGCAATAATGTCACTGAACCTAGAACAGCCGTCCTTCTCGACAGCGTATACTTCCTCGTAGCATTCGTAAACCTTTTTTCTAAGTAGTTCAGAAATTATGTTTTTCACACTATGATGCCGAGCGGAGTTATTGTGTGAGCAGCTTCCAGTGACATGAGGTATTGTTTTGATGTCTCTGTTACATCTGCGACAGAGGTTGGTAGTGCTACTAACTCCTGGGACACATTTGAGGTTTGCATAGTTTGATTAATTTGATGGCCGTCATCCACTCTGATGAAGATAATGCGTTTTTATTGTAGACAAAATCATTGCTCGCCGTGTGTGATGCAAAGTGGATAGCACCGTATCCTTGATATTTCAAGTTGCACCAACTTTCATATGCATTCATACATGTGCTGTCGCCTGTCACTCCGAGAGATTTGGTGCACAGTTTCATTTCTTCAGTGCAATCTGATATTTCCTGAAATAACTCATCGTCGATTTTGGATAATTTGAGTACCAGTGAAAAGTGTTGCAGGGAAAATATATTGATTGATTATATTTAGCTTTTGATCCGGTTTCAGAAGAGAGGTTGTTGACAATTTGTTCAAATTTTTGTTCATGACCCCAACGCAAGCGTCATCGAAAACTAACTCAGTTCTGAATGAACATCCTAAATATTTTATCCTCTCATCCGGCTTTATATTAGTAATTTCGGTGACTTTCGACAAATATAGACTTTCATCTGCTAGTTTCCCGTCTTTAATATTTATAACTTGGCTTTTACTCGGGTTTAGCAGGATACCGATCTTTAGGTAAAGAATTTGTATTAACTCAATCGTACGAATGGCGGCCTCTTTCGAGTGAGATGTAATAGCGTTATCGTCTGCGAAACCAGTGTCGCTGTGATTAAATCCATTGTTGAAGGCATACTGCGAATCACATATTTCTTCGTAGATGTAGTCAACGGCAATGTTAAATAAGATCGGCGATAGTGGGGCATCCTGTGAGACACCACAGTTGATTTGAATTGGTTTGGATGTTTCCCTACCCATCGAAATCTTTACGGTATTATTCGTACGACTCAAGAACGTTATTGTTTTGTTTTTCAAAAACACCACTACTATGCTTTTCCATTGTATGCATTTTTATATTACATTGCTTCGAGCTATCATTTGTCATCACCATTCTGACCGCTTTCTTTCGTTGGTTATAATACCACTACCGTGCCAGATCACACTGAAATTTGTTGCGCCGTCTCTGTCTTGCTTTGGCATCAGTTCTTTGGGGATTCGACGACCGCGATTGTTGAGCGTATGTTAATTTTCGATTTTTTGCTGATGACGTAGCTTGCAGTGAACAAAAATTGTCGGAAGATTTCAATATTGGCATCGAATTCGGTTTCATCGAAAGATTCGCAGTTTTGAAAATTTTCGAAAGATTTTACAAACTTTTCACATTCAGAATCCAATGCTGATTTGTTGGTTCTGGTGTCATCCTTTGGCGTTGTTCCATTCAGTCTTCCTCTTATTCGGCTGGCAGCCAGTGTCGCTTAGTGTAAAAAGATTGCTTGCACACGTCGCAAGCCAGTGAAGGTGTTTCATTCATCACTTATTTTGAGATGTACAATAGCTTTTGCATCAATTAAATAAAATACCATTTTTCATCCTATTATCGTGGTTTCTGTTAAAATCAAATTTTTCTTTGCAATGTTCACGTTTCCCTCAACTCCCCGAAAAATTTGAAATTTCTATCGCGCATTCAAATTTAGCGCAAAAAATCTATGATTTTGGAAATAACTTAATTGCTGGGTACGCTTGAAAGTGAAGCTGTCATCTATTTCTTCAAATTAGGTAAAAAAGGAATGAATCGGCTGTAGGTATTCAAACAAAATATTTTAGGGCGCAAGAATAATCTTCATTGTCTTTACGGCAAAAAGACGAACGTTGAAGTTCCTCTTATATATGACAGCATCGCATCTAATCAACAAGATTTTGGAACTGATGAAATTGTTAATGGTGGATTAAATGTTCAAGTAGAATCACCAGAAACTGACAATGAAGAAGTTGTTTCCATCATCGACATTGACAGTTCCTTGGAATTGCCATATACAAATGTTGAAGTTCCTTTCATTGAGGAGCAGACAGACGATTCAGATCCTCTTGCTGTATTATGTACCAATGAAATCCAACCAGAAACTCAACAGTATCGCCGATTTCAGCAAAATAAGTCGTCGCAAAAGGAAAGCGAGGGTTGTTCAGCATCGAAAACTGTAGAGCGAAACCCTATTACTGATGAAGAACTGAATTTTACGCGATTCTGCTCATATGGAACTGATAATGAAAAAGAAAATCAAGAAGCAAGTTCTCGTTTGGCTCGTTACAAGAAAGAATTATCGTTTCGACCATCAGGCAAGCAAAATTTACCTTATAATGCTGCTGCATTTCTATACGACGCAAATATTAAGAGAGCAGAAGCCTTGAATGATCGGAATCAAATCGAGTTGCGACGCGTTGAAAATGAAAAACTTGAAATGGAGATCAATAAAGAAAAGCTTGAATTAGAAAGAACTGCGCAAATGGAACGGGGTCTGGTTCCGAAAGAAGAAGTTAACTTGACAGATAAAGAGCTTATTTTAAAAGAGCAGGAGACGAAAGCGAAAATTGATTTAAAAAAGCAAATTTTTGGCCTAAAACGCGAGAAGTTGGCTTTAAAGAGAAAGGAAATACATAATGAGCATGATTTGAAGTTGAAGGAAATGGAGAAAGCCGAACGTATCGAAAATATGAAAAATGAATATGAATTCAAGTTACAGCTTGAATTAGCGAAACTGAAACAATAAAACTTCTGATTTTTCACTGGTCATTTATTACATGAAATAAAGCATTTCTTTTTTGCAAGGTAAATACTAACTTACTCATTGTCATCGCTGATGCTATATTCCGTTTCTTCTGATACGTTCGAGTGAGAGTAAATAATCCGAAAGTCTTCTTCGTCATACACTGGCAATAAAATATTGTGTAAAATGCAACACACTCTAATCCATGTGGATGCGATTTCGTATTGGAGATTCGAATACTAAGTTTTTTGCATCTTGAAAATTTTTCTTTCATTATACCGAACACATGTTCCACTCTTACACGGTACGAACTAAAGTATCTATTGAAATCATTCCGCAAAGCGGCAGTCAATTGTTTGGATGTTTTCCTGAATGGAGTTATCATTGTCGTACATAATTTATAAGCAGAATCGGCAACAATCTATTGTGGTGCAGTGAGAAAAGCGGACGGATTAGTAGCCAATACACATTCGCTTCCCGGATAACCAACCATGTGTCGAAACGATTTCATGTAGTCACACGTTCCTGGCAACTTCAAAGAAAAAACATTGTTTCTGGACAAATATGAGTCTTTGTAGAAAGTTGGTGCCTCATCAAGTTCAATTTCACAGCCGTCTGTATACGCTACACAATGTGGCAGTACGTGCATTGTCTTCTTTAAAATGTCCATTCTTTCGTCTTTAGATGGCCAATATATGTATTTACTTTCAAGGGAAAGTATCGCCTTAAATACCCTTGCGGTGACTCTATCAATTGTGCCACCATCACCCACACCGAAAAGGCACGAAATTTTTTGGATTGTTGCTCCTGCCCCATTTGAACCAAGTCTGTAGAGAACAATTGCCAGTTGAAACTCAACCGTAAACTGATCAGATAAACCATATCCATCACAAACTACCGCCACCGGAGCACAGTTCTTCCTAGGGTGATGACCAACGGATTGAGGAATAACGAAATCAGCATCATTAGGATCATCAGAATAATAGCCATTGTCGTTGTCATTCAAATCAATAGTTTGATCTCCATTACTTTCCTCAACAAATTCTGCTTTGATCCGTTGGCATTCAATTATGATGTCCCGAATTTGGTGCGTATTCAATAGTCTCTCAGAACGCTGGTCGGTTAAAAAAGGACGCAATAATTCTGGAACTTGATGTTCCACTTAGTACACTTAGTTTGTGCTGTAAAATTTAGATATGCGCCTGTAGTCCTTATGTATGTACATACCATGATTACACATTGCTTCACACGACCTATCGACACATTTGCTGGTGTATTGGGTGGGTCGGAAAGTTCTTGCCGATTTTTCCATTAGATGGAATCACTAACCGTACAAAGTTTTTGTCACCAATTATAACCAACTTGACTCCAGTTTTTATAAACAATAAATGGCTAGGCATTTCAATATAAACAAAGTTGAAATTCCATTTGATTTGAATGAGAAACGCATGTTCGAAATGGAGGACAAAAAAGTGCATTTTCGGCATATTTTGTTATTTTTGTTTAAAAAGAATTAAACGCGTCGCAGGCCCTACGTGAAATATGTGATGTTTATGGTAAAGATGCTGTAAGCGAACGCACGTGTTGAAATCGGTCTGCGTGCTTTCGTTGCAGAAATTTTGACTTGGTCGATGCACCCCGCTCTGGACGACCATCTGAGACAAACGAAGATGAAATCAAGGCTCTTATTAAAAAATGGCTGAAGAGATCGGAGAGAGGTTGAACATAGGTCGTACCACAGTACTCGACCACTTAAAATCAATGGGAATGGTTAAAGAAGTACGATGTTTGGTTGAATTATTTATTTATTTACTGCATCAATGGCCGAAGCCTCCTGACTGTTTACAATTAATTATGATAATGAAAATAAATTAGCTTAACACAAAAAAAAACATAAATGAAGAGCAGGTCCGGAAGTGAGTTGCCGACCCAGTCGACCCGTCGGAGTCAACAGTCACTCCTGCCCATCGTCAAAATTACTTTATTTATAGTTATTATACAATTAAAACAGCATCAATTGAAATTAGACGAAAATAGAAAATTGGAAATCAAGCACCGCCATATCGTGTAGCCACCTGAAATAAAAAGGATTAGCGAAAACTAGTCGTCTAGACTAGCTGTTTTTGCACAAGTCGACGTGACTTAGAGTTACATTTGAGAGTCGTGAGACCCAATTGACTAATCAGCTTTTGATTAGATTGAGAACCAAAGGTTCAGTTCATGAGATTCTGATCTTACCATTTAGTTTATATGTGATTTTTAATTTCCTAATAGTCAACTTGAACGATTCACGTGGTATGTTTTGAAACCACAGCAATGAAAAGCGATTAAATGCCATGCACATGTTATTGATAGGCTCATAAAGACCATATTTAGTCCTGTGTTTGTCAACAAATGTGTCTTGATAAGGATGCCAGACAACTGAAGCATATTCTAAGTAAGAACGGACATAGGCATAGTATATACTTTTTAAAGTTTTAATATTTTTAAATTGCTTACAAGTTCTCATAACAAAGCCAAGCATTGAGTATGCTTTTGCAATTATATATTCAATGTGTTTACTGAACGTCAGTTTTTGGTCCAAGAGGACTCCCAAATCTTTAATTACCTTAACACGAGTCAACGTAACATCATCGATATTGTAACCAAACTCAATCTTGGATCTCCTTCGTTTGAAGGAGATTACCTTACACTTATCAACGTTCAAATAAAGTTGGTTGATTTTACACCATTGTAGAAACCTGTTCAAGTCACGTTGAAGAGCACTTGCGTCAAGAACATTTTTAATTCTCATGAAAATTTTCAAGTCGTCAGCATACATTAGGTAAACTGACGTAGAGAAGACTTTAGTAGCGTCGTCCATGAATAATATGAACAAGAGAGTTCCAAGATGGCTACCCTGAGGAACACCAGAGGTCACGTTAAACGTTCGAGAAGAGCAATTCCCTAGTTTGACGAATTGTGAACGTCCATTCAGATAATATGCAATCCATGCTAGTAAGTTCAAATGAACACCGATTTGGTTCAACTTGTGCAAAAGAATCGAATGCTTGACTCTATCAAATGCTTTTCGGAAATCGGTGTATATGACGTCTAACTGATGCCTAGATTCCATCACTTTAGTAGCGTAGCTAACAAATTCAGCTAAATTTGTTGCGGTAGATCTGCGCTTCATAAAGCCATGTTGCGACTTTGAAATAATTCGATTGAACTTCGTGGATAAAATACTGGTGACGATGGCTTCAAATAGTTTTCCTATTGTTGGTAAAATAGCTACACCTCTGTAATTTTCAACATTACTTCTAGAACCACTTTTATAAATTGGAGTTATATAGGACGTTTTCCATCTTGTCGGAAACTTTCCGGTTGAGAGAGATAAGATAAAAATGCGAAGTAGCGGAGATGAGAGACTCTCAGCATAGGCTTTTAACAAAATCAGAGAGATTTTGTCTGGACCTTCACCCTTACTAGTGTCTATACTACTAAGATGGTTCAAAACGTCTTGGATCTCAAAAGAGATTGATCCGATGTCAATGCGCTTTTCTAAGGAGTGTATTTTTCCCGATAAGCTAGAACCACTCTCGTTATCAGAAACATAAACGCTTTCAAAGAATTCAGCGAAAAGATCACATGTTTCGTTAGGGTTACAAGTCTTCTTATCACCTCTAAACATAATTGACGGGTAGCCTGTAGTCTTTTTTCGCGATTTAACGTAATGCCAGAATTTTGAAGGATCAGACATTAACATTTCTTCGGTGTTAGCCAAATATTTGTTAAAGGCTCGGTCACGCACGGAGTGAAATTCTTTACTTGTAGACAAAAATTTCATTTTGAGTTTTAGTTTTTCGTCTGGGTTTGTTTCATTTTTAAATCGTTTGTGAGCTTTGCTTGTTCTATTTTTTAGATTACGCAAACGCTGATTGTACCAGGGTGGATCGTTAATAACCATTTTCTTTTTGAGCGGAATAAATTTTTCTAATCCGTCTAACAAAGTGTTGTAAAACCCATTGACTGTGTCATCAACGTCAGAAATGTTTGACAACAGTTGATTCCAGTCAATAGAATGTAAATGGTTATTGAGACCCGCAAAGTCGCCTTTGTTGAAGTTAAGTTCACTTTGAGATTCCTCACTTTCAATATTTTCAATGCTTTCGAGTGAATCGTCTTGACCACTGATCAAGTCATCAATGCTGTTAATGTGGGTATTGAAACTATCAGGAATCCAATCAACAAGGGTTAGATTGAAATCTCCTAAAATGCACATTTCGTCATTAACATCCAGGTCTATAAATTTAAGTGTATTTTCTAATGCATCGTGATACTCGGTGTATACTTTTACAGAAGAGCCTGAAGGGATGTAAAGGCAACAGACAAAAAGCGAATGATTTTGAAGCTGCACCTTAACTAAAACCATTTCGACGTTGTCGGTGCCGGGCACCAGAACGCATTCGCTAGGTAAAGATGATCGGACAGCGATCAGAACACCTCCATATCTCTCATGTACGCTATTTAATTCAGACCGATCAGTTCTGTAAACTGAAAACTGTTTAGGATTGAATAGTTCACTGTCAAAGAATGACGAATTGAGCGATGTTTCAGACAGTGCTATAACATCGTAGTCACACGTCACGGAGTTATTAGAAAAATCATCAGTTTTAGTTCTTAATCCGCGAACATTTTGATAATATAAACTGATATTACTCTTTGAAATCGAAACATCAGACTTAATGGGACGAATGGAATCAAAATACGTCTTAGCTGAAATTATTGACGGCGAATTGGTCATAATGTTAGCGTTACATCCGATTGGTTTATCACTATGATGGAAGAAATCAGAAATTCGCGACTGAATCCGACCCTGATACGTAGTGTTGCATGCTAAGTCGTTGTGTGACGTCCATACGCGTTGAGGTAGTTTCCTTTACCACTGGAGTTTGTTTCAGAACTGAAGTTGCAGGAGAATTGCAACTTTCCTGTGTTGATGCTATCGCTGGAGTTGTCGCAATTGGTAAAAAAGTATCTAAGGTCCTCTTCTTCTTGTCCTGAAATTCTCCAATTTGGACATGAGAGGGCCAGAAGGCAGGATCCATAAGTTTGTCGAAGAGTTCAACTGTGCAATTTAGCCGGAAAGAAATAAACGTAAGTTCATCCAGCTTTTGATCTTTTTTCACTAGAAGTCTGAGGCTAAAATCGTTGCTATTCAGTTCGGGCATTTTCGTCTTTATGTACGAGGAAATCGCTTCCGCAGTTACATCTGGCTTAAGGCGAGAAACGTAAATGAATTTTGAAAGTTTGCTCACTGGTTGACGAGATTTGACCGGGCTACCTAGTCCATGGTTGGTGTCTGAATTGGTGCCGGAGGTCAACTTGCGATGACGATTTTTATGGGAGACTTCAGACGCATCACTGCGGACGCGCTTAGGAGTGAAATGCGTTGACGGCTGAAGTTTACGCTTCATAGCTGCAGCATTTAAAAACGGGAAGCTAGACAAATCACTTGAAGAAGCTACTCCTGAAGCGATTTGAGAGGAAAGTGCAACCGTTCCCTTTTGATCCTTTCCTGGCTCGACAGAAAGGAGGGAGCGTTGACAATGAATTGTGATATCCAAGTGAATGGGTATAACAATCCTTAGAAATATGTGACAAAATATATGAAGAATGGAATGATAATATTATTTATGACGTTGTCCACACTTCACAACAATTATATACACTTTTTATGATCTGAATGGCTATTTCTCAATATAAAAGACTCACGGTTTCTCCTTAAAATACTAATCTTCTTCTTATGATTCGTGTGCAAATTGAGTACCAAGCGACGAAACGGAAACTTCCAGTGATAGCAATATGAACATGGGAAACATCTGATGGTGAGTTTGGCAAAAAGGTTCGAAATGCGTATGATCAGTCCACAAAAGGGTTCCAACGGTTTCGATCGTAATTATGATTGAGTCTTACCAACGAGACTCGAATGTATTTGTAATAATAAGCCAGACGCTTCTTCTTATGATTTATCGATGAATTTATTTATCGTAAATGTATTAACAGCTTGCAATTGATTTGATTTTATTTACAACGATTTAAACTTGAATGATTCTATGCTTTCCGTCTATAAGCGTGATGATGATATTTAATTTAGTAAAAATACTTTTATCTTCTTTGATATTCGAAAGCAAAACTAAGAGTTTAAAATGATACTTCTGTCTCTCAGGATGGTCGAAAGTAAAAAGGTACTGTTTAATTTAAGATCCTCGTCAGAGAAGATCTTCCCCCCCCCCCACTTAACTCTCTATTTTACGTATAAATTAGCGGTCTTAAAATCCGTTGATTCAATTTCCTGAGTTTTATTATAGCCATTAACTAGTACAATAGTATCTTAAAAGATGTCCCTACTGGTGTGGGTAACGTTACGTGCGGGTTAATTTGAATAATTATTATTATGTATATTGCATTTATGTGAATAGAAATATGTAACGTGCGGTGGAACGCCGTCACGTTACATTCCCCTAGACATGAGCTAGAGTTTTGTTAGTGGAACTTGTTTTACTAATGAAACTCTGTCGTTATACGATTTTTTTTTTTTATGAAGATAATAAATTTGTGAAGATTTTGATTTTATTTTTAAGTTTTGCATGAATGTCTTCTTTAAATTTTTGTGTGTTATTTACTGAGGAAAATTTATGAGACATTTTCTCACATTATGCGCGTATGACTTTGCCTAAGTATTATTGCAACTTAGCGCAGGTCATAATGTTTATTAAAACATACCGCTGCAATGCTGGCTTTATTTACCTGGCCTTGCATAATGTGGTTGTGATTTTATTTTATTTAATTTAGAAAAGACATTTTCGGGTGATAAATTAGCATTGAAGATTTTCATGCTTATTTTTGTTTAACTTGACGAATTTTTCAATTTTTAATATTGGTCATACATTTTTACCTGCGAGCTACGGTTTTTACTAAACGGTGATCGTTTCGGGAAATGTATGATTTACAACTTTTCCTTGTCAGATTTCTTTAATTTTTCTGATAAGGCTAATTACCTTGTTTATTTGTTTACGTTTTCTTGTTGCAATATTTGTTGGTACAATGTGTTGTTTTTACTATTTTTGAAAAATTTGTTTAGTTTTGGTCGTGATTTGTGTTGAATCGAAATTTTAGTTTTTGCTTTAATTTCGATGTTTTTCTTTGGAAATGCTTAAATATTTTTAGTGTTTTCGTTACGAATTAATTATTAAAACGAATTGTTTTATTGTTAGCTGCGATCCTAGCTTCCTATGGGGTATTCTTACTCGATGGGGCTTTAACTGGTGAGCTTGCAATAAGACAATTTCTTTCCCAATAAGAGCACTTTACCGCTTTGGAAAAGTCACACATTTTTGTCTACTAAAAATCTATGAATTTTAACCCTGTGTCAATGACTTTCGCGACTTTTGCGATCTATTTTTGGCGGATATTTTATTGAGCGATTTGCCTTCTTTTTCTTATGAACTAGTAAATGTTTATTCTTATTTCAAATTCTTGATTTTTCAAATTTTTGACAACCATTAGGGCTTGTGCCTGGGGCGAAATTGTGTGAAAAATTAAGTTGGATTTGATACAACGTTCTTTAAGAACGCTAGTTCTCCGTGTACGGAAATTTTTTTTTTTCATTTTTCCGTTGGCATTTTTTTACGATGTTTTTAAATTTTAACTTTCTTTCGTATGGTGCGACGATTTAACTCTAAAATCATTCTTGTATACCAAACATTATCCTTAGTGTAAACTAGGGAGCGTAATGTTGGTGTAATTTTTGAGTTTGTAAATTTTAATTTTTCTAACTTATTTTAAATTTTACTCAACTAACTTAACCTAATTTATTTTATTTCTTACTTAACTAATCTAACCTACTTTTTATTTAAATTTACTTTGATTTATTTCATTATTCTATCTTGTTTTAATTTTTACCTATTCTATCTTACGACTAACTTATAACTAACCTATGACTAACTTATGTCTAATGGTGATTTTATGGTGTTCCGTTAATAATGCGGATTTCTCGACGCATTTTTGGGTTAAGGCATGTAATGTAGTATATTTGCCTTGACATAGCTTGGTGATGCGTGTTGACTAAGGCTTATTTTGTTTAATTTTTCGCGGATTACACGTCGCGTTTTCATGTTAAGGCCTCGTCAGAGCCTTGGCATAGCTTTAGGTTTTGACGAATTAAGATTACTGTTCTGATGAAATAAGTGTTGGTTGATCAACTTATTTTAGAGTTTAAGTCTTGTCAGGACTTGGACATAGCTTTTTTTTATGATTTCATGTCTTGAATATGCCACTTGCCTAGAGGGTTTCCTTCTTGGTCTTCTATCTCATAAGCAATACGGGAAATTTTCTTTATTACTTTTCCTGGAATGTACTTTGGAG
>CM055404.1:71798120-71816889 GCA_029228625.1 Pseudolycoriella hygida
GTGTTGTTGACGAGGATTTTGACGGGGATTTTGGCGGGGATTTGGACGGGGTTGTTGACGGGGATTTTGACTGGGTTGTTGACGGGGATTTGGACGGGGATTTAGACGGTGTTGTTGACGAGGATTTTAACGGGGATTTTGGCGGGGATTTGGACGGGGATTTTGACGGGGATTTTGGCGGGGATTTGGACGGGGATTTAGACGGGGTTGTTGACGGGGATTTTGACGGGGATTTTGGCGGGGATTTGGACGGGGATTTAGACGGGGTTGTTGACGGGGATTTTGACGGGGTTGTTGACGGGGATTTTGACGGGGTTGTTGACGGGGATTTTGGCGGGGATTTAGACGGGGTTGTGGACGGGGTTTGGACGGGGATTTTGAGGGGGATCTCGACGGGGATTATGGACGGGAAAGTAGACAGGGAAAGCGCCGCAGGCTAATAATTAGCGGGGGTCCAGGGGGTGGCAGCCCCCTGGTATAAAAAAATAATTCTTCACGTCACATCAGAGCTTCATGCACGTTCTCGCTTATTGCTTATGAATGCCCTCGCAAACTCCCCTCCAAAACCTTCAAAGTGCCCTCGCGGGGTGCCCCCTAGGGGGCTAACGGGATCGACTAGTTACATATTATAAAGACGAGATGTTTGTTTGTAGGTTTGTTTGTATTTTTGTGAATAACGCTCAGCGTTACATCCCGTTATTTTGGCGTAACGCTATACCCACTGTAATAGAAATTTTTTTTTTTTTTTATAAACCACCCGACATGCAGGAATGAACGTAGAATGGAAGAATCGAAAGAATATAAAGAAGTGAAACGAAAAAATATTTTATATACAAGAGCGTGTATATAGTGAGTATAAAGGAAGAGGTCCAAATAACGGAAATATGATACACACGTTATGTGGTGTGTGTATGTTGCAATTGTTTTTCCTTTTGAATGAAATAAAATGACTTGGGTTTTTTCGTGAGGAGGAGATGTTCGGTGTAAAGTAAATATTTTTTGTAATTTTTTTTTTGCTTGATGTTACATGATGACTTGGGGTAAAAAAATAATTTTTTTTTGTAACTTTTTTTTGGTTGATGTTAGATGTTTGGTGGGATGTGTATGTAGTGTGTCGGGATGACCAGCAAAATGGCGGACGATGGTATGGGGCAAAAATAAATTTTTTTTGTAACATTTTTTGGTTGATGTTACATGTTTGGTGTCAAAGGGAAAGTTGTTAGGTTCGGTGTGGAGTGTGTCGGGGTGACCAACAAAATGGCGGACGATGGTATGGGGCAAAAATAAATTTTTTTTGTAACTTTTTTTGGTTGATGTTAGATGTTTGATGTCAAAGGGAAAGTTGTTGTGTTGGGTGTGTAGTGTATCGGGATGATCAACAAAGTGACGAACGATGGTATAGGACGGAATGGGGCTAAAAAAATTATTTTTTTTGTAACTTTTTTTAGTTGATGATAGATGTTTGGTGTCAAAGGGAAAGTTGTTAGTTTGGGTGTGTAGTGTATCAGGGTGACCGGCAAAATGGCGCACTATGGTATGGGACGGACTTGGAAGTAAAAAATTAATTTTTTTTGAAGCTTTTTTTTTGTTGATGTTAGATGTTTGGTGTCAAAGGGAAAGTTGTTAGGTTCGGTGTGTAGTGTATTGGGGTGATCAAAAAAATGGCGGACGAAGGTTTGGGACGAACTGGGGGGGGGGGGGGGGGGGGCAAAAATAATTTTCTTTTGTAACTTTTTTTTTGGTTGGATTTGTGACGGGATTCGGGAAGGGATTTGGTGCGGGTTTTTTGACGGGATTTGGGGCGGGATTGCGGAGGGAATCGCGACGAGATTTGGGACATTGTTTGTGACGGTTTTTAGGATTGTTGAGGGGATGTTCTTATGATGATTACGGGTCGACAAGAGGAAAGCGCCGCAGGCACGGAAAGCGCCGCAAGCGGGAAAATCGCCGCAGGCGGGGAAAGCGGCCGCCCCCTGGTATTAAAAAATAATTTTGCTTTATCACTTTACCGCTCTACTGCTTACAAGTGCTCTTGCACCCGCTCTCTGGAAAGCTTTACGAGTGCCCTCGCGCCCACCGTTCCCTCGCGCCCACCCCTCCTAAACTGAGCCCAACGGGGCTAACGGGATCGACTAGTTACATATTATAAAGACGAGATATTTGTTTGTTTGTTTGTATGTATGTTTGTTTGTGAATAACGCTCAGCGTTACATCCCGTTATTTTGGCGTAACGCTATACCCACTGCCATAGAAAAAAATATTTTTTTTGTATAAACCACCCGACATGCAGGAACGAACGTAGAATGGAAGAATCGAAAGAATATTTCATATGCATAAAGAAGTGAAACGAAAAAATATTTTATATAGAAGCGCGTGTATATAGTGAGTTCCAAATAACGGAAATAAGATACACACGTTATGTGGTGTGTGTATGTTGCAATTGTTTTTCCTTTTGAATGAAATAAAATGACTTGGGTTTTTTCGTGAGGAGGAGATGTTCGGTGTAAAGTAAATATTTTTTGTAATTTTTTTTTTTTGGTTGATGTGAGATGTTTGGTGTCAAAGGGAAAGTTGTTGGGTTGGCTGTGTAGTGTGTCGGGGTGACCAACAAAATGGCGGACGATGGTATGGGACGTACTTGGGGGGAAAAATAAGAATTTTTTTATGACTTTTTTTTGGTTGATGTTAGATGTTTGATGTCAAAGGGAAAGTTGTTAGGTTTGGTGTGTAGTGTATCGGGATGATCAATAAAATGGCGGATATGCACAAGGCGCGTATTGTAAGTGAAGGTAAGATAAGATAAAGATAAGATATTTTTTGTAACTTATTTTTGGTAAGAAATAGATGTTTGGTGTCAAGGGGAAAGTTGTTAGGTTGGGTGTGTAGTGTATCGGGGTGACCAACAAAATGACGCACTATGGTGTGGGACGGACTTGGAAGTGAAAAGTTAATTTTTTTTAAGCTTTTTTTTTGTTGATGTTAGATGTTTGGTGTCAAAGGGAAAGTTGTCAGGTTCGGTGTGTAGTGTATCGGGGTGACCAACAAAATGGCGGTCGTTGGTAAGGGGCGAACTTGGGGGGGGGGGGGCAAAAATCTAAACTTTTCTGTTCTTTTCTATCTGCAAGAATTTCAAAGATCCGTAGAAATTACCCAGGACAATGTCAAACGTCCTACCGAAGTACGTCTTAGACCATTCAAATCTAGAAAACCTTACATACAAGGACTGAGTCATTTTTCCCTAAAACCCTGCAACATGTGTTCTGTACAATTTAATTCTTTGGAAGCAACTTTCTAACTCTCATAGTTCTGGAGATCTCGGTCATCCTGCCCAATTATGGAAGAGGCCATATACCAGGATTATACCATATCTTCCCAAAACGCTCAAATTTCCAACTCTCATAGTTCCGGAGATTCGGGTCTGCCAAAAATTGCCACAAACAAACATACAAACAAACAAACAAAGGTTTACCGAATTGACCCCTGACCCGATTCCCACAAAAATTTTCCCAGTTTCTTGACATAGGATACTTTCATTTGACACCAAAATGAGGAATTTCCGTGCTATACTTGCTGAGATATTTGCGAAAAAGTTTCATCGACCATCGAAAAATTCATGTCCGGCCTCCACTTCTTCGACCATATCTCCGGAACTACTTGGCCGCTTTGGCTCATCTTCGAGTTTGAATCACGGGAGGCATGTACCTGTTTAGGCTGATCGGTTCAGCCGTTTAGAAAAAAAGTGGAGACGGACAGACGGACATTTTTTTAGTGCTAATTCGTCATCTCTCCACGATAAAAGATGCATCCCCCCTCCCACCTCGATCTACCCCATGTTACAATATTATTGTTTGTATTAAACGTGTAGGATCTTTGTACTTCGTACGGGTCCAATATGTGACAAAATGTTAGATCATATACAGCCTTCTTTTGACAGTGAAGTCACAACTTTTCGTTCAGAAAATATTATTCGAATTAATGAATAAAAAATGCTATATCAATCTAACTAAACTATGACGCAATAAGAACATAAGAATTTCATATTCTGCACTTTCTTCATCTTCTATCATCATCACATTGTCATGCGAAATAAAATAACATAAGGACAGGTTTCAGGGTGCTAGTGGTGGGGATAGAAATTTGACGAAAGACGATGAACTTGAACGAAGTACGTGTTATGAATGTATGAAAACTTTGGGCAAGTAGTTTTTACGATTTTTTACGATGAATTTATGAAGGAAGCTATAGCGAATTGTGTTAGAAAAACACTGTAGCATGCGCTCGAACTCATCAGTTTCAGTGGACATGTACTAAATTCCATGAAATTATTGAAAACTTTCAATCTTCACAATGGTTCACTTGATACATTTTTCAGAAATTATGCGGCTTTGTTTCATATGAAAAAAAATTATCACCTTACCTATTAGCGGCCACAAAGTCAGTTTTATTTATTTCAATCAAAATTGCACAAAAAAACCAATGAATTACTACATTGTAAGGCGATTGATTTTGATTGAGAATTTCCGTTTGTTTACAAAAATAACTGACATTTTAGAGACTTTCGTTTTGGTGTTGTCGTCGTTGAATATCGATAATACAGATCTGCGCCAGGAACATTTGGAATGACTCGAAAGTTTGTGTAGTTTACAATTTCAACGTAAAGTTGCGAAAAATAACAATGAAGAGCACATCTACTTTTAGATTTTGTGGGTTTACTATCCAGTTTTTGAAAATTGAAAAGTTGTAACTCTAGAGACACAATATTAAATTGAGAAAGAAAAGGGAAAAAACACAAATATTGTTTCGTTATCTGCATAGAATTGGCCGAGTAGAAACATGCTCGTACTAGTCACACTCGCAGGCGTAAGAGCAATAAAGTCGTTTTAGCACAGGTCAGTTTGTTCGCTGATGGTGAAACCCAGAGCAAAGTCCACAATAACTTGAAAAATACATAACATGCAAAATTCTATAACATAATTAGACCCGTACGAAGCAAACGTTTACCGCGCCGTTTGTAACCAGTCGAATTTCGACCCCGGAGTTGGTGGGATTTTATTTTTGGGATCTAAATAAGAGAAAAAAATTTTTGCCCATCGGTCCGTCAGTCAACACGTTAACTCGAGTAAATCTCAACCGATTTTCAAAACTATTTTTTCCTGAAAGGTAATCGAAAAAGTGATTTTGGGATTCAAGAGAGTCACCTAAGATGCCATTCATAAATGACGTCCGGTCGTTGGGGGGGGGGAGAGGTATATGAAAACCGGACGGATTCGGACGTGGGGAGGGGGGTTGTGAGAGGCGTGACGTCCGGTTGGGAATTTGTGGTGAATTTAAAACTGAGAGTATGCTCAAGGTTGTTTGTCGAATCACAAAAACACAGACTTAGTTAAAAATTTTCCTGTCGTCTCTTTGACAAATCACTTTGACAGTGTGTTACAAGAAAAATGTACATCAAAATCACAAAAGTTATTTCTATTCATGCTAAAATTAAAAAAATATATTTTTTTTGTAAGGCTCAAGGTTTTTATTGGGGGCGGGGGTAATGAAATCAGACGTCATTATTTTAGGACGAGGGAGTAGGGGGGAGTCGAAAAACTGTAAAAATAACCGGACGTCATTTATGAACGGCCCCTAAGTAGTTTTAGGTTTTTGTATGTAACTCGAGTAAATCTTCTCCGATTTTCATAAATCTCTTTTTATTAGATACGTCTATGAAAGCCCAACCATTTAGTTCGTATGACAGGCAATACATTTTTTTTGCAATCTCATACATTTTAGTGTGACAGGGGGGAGGGAGGTGCGGGAAACTGACATTTTTGCGTGAAATACTTTATGAACGGGCCCTATGAATGAGTATCGTCTATGGCCATACGTGTTTTTCTATAGGATCGTAATAAACTACAGATTACAAAAAAAAAATTCAGTTTGTAAGGTGTCGTCGATGAAGGACGTCCGCGCTAGGTGGGTGGGGGGAGTTTGTTAAAAGAGGACAGACAAAATGTTACCAAACGTTGAATGGAGGGGGGGGGTCAAAATACATTTCGGGCGTCCACTTGTTTGTTTAACACTTCCATCACTTTAATCAATTGAGAAAAAAATTTGTTGAAACAAAATAGACTAGATTACTGGAGTAGTTGGCAAATTGCAATCGACTATCAACTTGCACATGAGTACCCTATTTAAATTGAATAAACATAATGTATTTTTTGAATTTTGAAATTTTATATCAATTTTTAACTTTTAGCGGACGTTCCTGGGGGAGCTGGGTGCAGGTCGCTAAAAATGCGGACGTCCTTTATGGACGGACCCTAAAAGGAAAAATCTCAGATATAGAATAAAAAATTTCAAATATCCGAAATTTGTTTTTTTTCTGACTTTTTTAATTAATTATTGATCACTTTATAATAATCCTTTTTCTATATAGATCGGGTCTGATCCGATTTACATAAATCTTTTTCGAGTGATTAGGTTAATGAAAGCAACAGGGTGTTGAACTCAAATTTACAGATGATCTGTGAATGCTGCAAATGTCAATTTCAAATATTCAAATAAAGTTGGCAACGCAGTTCTGTGTGAAGTTTGCTATGGTTAAGCAGCAGTAGTGGTCATCCGGCTCGAAGGACCATGAACAGAATTGCGATATTTCAACCATTATAATAAGATCTTATTTGAATCTAATCTTTATTTGCTGCGATGTTTATATCAACTGGATATGAATACAAAGAGAGCGCGGATGTTTCCGCTTATATAACTTATTCCTAATACATAAAATATATGAAAGAGGGTGTTCAGGTAAGAAACTGCAATAATAATGTGCAAGGCCTTTCCTTAGGGCCGGTTTCAAGTCAGGGAAATTAACGGGGCGTTAAAAGGTTGAAGGGTTGCTTTAAGCGTGTTTTTCAATAGTGCCTTTTCAGCAATTTCCAATGAAATTTATTATCTTCTTTAATAATAATTTAATAATAAAAATTCGTCGAACAGTAACATATTTTCCTTTAGAAACTCAGTTTCAAAATTATTCAAATGTTTTCGATGTTGCATTATAAGTTCTCAGTTTCATTTTTCGGCGCTTGCGAGAGTCTACCAGTTCCTTAACCATCGCATCTTCGTAAAAAGAAACAAGTGGCTTTTCCATTATGTTAACCCAAAATTCGTCGTCTCGATAAATTTGTTCGATTTTGAAGTCTGACTCAACATAAACTACAACATATGCGAAAGACTTGCTCGCAATGTGTAGCTCCGCCTGAAGTTCAATGTACCAAGCGCTCAATTTATTTACAATAGTTTCACCATGATCTCTTTTCCAAAACGGAATCAGTTTTTTATCGATCGCCTCATCAATTTTTAGTTTATATGCAGCAACAGGGCATTTGACGAAAACAGTACCAGTATCACCATAAAGTCTGAATGGCGATGCTGCTAAAAAACAATGCTCCGAATCGATAAACATGCCACATCCAGATATATATTGAGATCCGTGTACATCTGTAAAACATTGAAGAGCCTTGCTTTCATAAATTTTTTAATGCCTTATCTCGGCAGTGTTTCCAAAAACAGTTTTTTTGTATATGATGTCATCAACAATGTTGGTATAAGACGACGGACTTCTAGCATTTACAATGCGACTGCAATACCAGGGAGTAAGGAGATTTTTATGCATATCACACCACGTCTGGTTTAGATGTCGCCCAATGGTACAACGGTTAATAAAGTCTCGTTTTTCTTGATCTTTCTTGAGCTTGTCCAAGAATCGAACTTTCGCAGCGTCGAACAAATGAGGTTGCATGTCATTAGCTTGACAATTCTCACCATAGTCCTTGCCGTCGTCGTTTACCTTTGGGTTGAGAGGTATCTTATATCTATCAATATTTTCTCGACTGTTGAACACAACATTGACCGCTGCGTGTAGACTGGTTGGAGTAGCAATTTTTCTTAATTTTAGCGGTCTTAGAAGAGTAACAGAATGAAGATTTTGGTGAAAAATTTTTAATGAAAATAATTTGTCATTGTAATGACTCTCAGGTTTTACAAAACTAGAAGCATCAACACTTCGTCGATGTGCAGAAATCTTCATGCTTCTAATACATATCCAGGAACAAAACTCTTCTAGTTGAGTTCAACCTGAGCGTCCGTCATTACAATGTCAAAGTAATTTCATTAAAAATTTCTCTCCAACATTATTCATTCCGTTACTATTCCAAGATCGCAAAAATCAAGAAAAATGGCTACTTCAACCAGTCTATACGCAAAGAAAAGTTATGATTGCGGCATTTTTAACTTTATGATCAATTACATTATGATCATCACTAATGTAGATTGTAAACATTTACCTGACCAGAATATCGACTTTTCTTAGGCTTTGCAGCTTTCGAAATTGCATTTCTTTTTATTTTACGTTTACGGACATTCTCTAAAGTTTTCAATGATTCAATGTGAACAGCATTGGAGTGCTTAAATTCGTGAAAAGTGGATCCCAAGTGACCTCCAGAGTTATATTGCACAACTGCTCTAGCTACTCGTGATTGATATATCTTAGCCAAACAATAGTTAATTCTTTTTCCACCTGAATGTATATATTAAAATAATTTATTTACGTACACTAAAAGTTCATCTATAAATCCATTCAGTTTTTTAGTCTCAACAAAATATTGTACTGAAACTGCCCATTATAAAAAATAACACCACTAAGAGCATATTCCCAATGATTAGCAAATTACCAGACATCCTACACCGAGGTTTTGTCTGGACTTTGTTCTACCAAATAACAGCAATAATTTTGAAAAAACTAAAATCGTCACTACAATGTCTCCCTGACTGCACTTCATCCCTTAGAGTAGCTTTCCATCAATTTGCAAAGTCCCAGACATCCTACACCGAGGTTTTGTCTGGACTTTGTTCTACCAAACAACAGCAATAATTTTGAAAAAACTAAAATCGTCAATACAATGTCTCCCAGACTGCACTTCATCCCTCAGAGTAACTTCCCATCAATTTGCAAAGTGCCAAACATCCTACACCGAGGTTTTGTCTGGACTTTGTTCTACCAAACAACAGCAATAATTTTGAAAAAACTAAAATCGGCAATACAATGTCTCCCAGATTGCACTTCATCCCTTAGTATAGCTTCCCAACAATGTGCAATGTCCCAGACATCCTACACCGAGGTTTTGTCTGGACTTTGTTCTACCAAACAACAGCAATAATTTTGAAAAAATTAAAATCATCAATACAATGTCTCCCTGACTGCACTTCGTCCCTTAGAGTAACTTCCCATCAATTTGCAAAGTCCCAGACATCCTACACCGAAGCTTTGTCTGGACTTTGTTCTACCAAACATCAGCAATAATTTTGAAAAAATTAAAATCATCAATACAATGTCTCCCTGACTCCACTTCATCCCTTAGAGTAGCTTCTAATCAATTTGCAAAGTCCCAGACAACCTACACCGAGGTTTTGTCTGGACTTTGTTCTACCAAATAACCGCAATAATTTTGAAAAAATTAAAATCGTCAATACAATGTCTCCCTGACTGCACTTCATTCCTTAGAGTAACTTCTTATCAATTTGCAAAGTCCTAGACATCCTACACCGAGGTTTTGTCTGGACTTTGTTCTACCAAATAACAGCAATAATTTTGAAAAAATTAAAATCATCAATACAATGTCTCCCTGACTGCACTTCATCCCTTAGAGTAACTTCCCATCAATTTGCGAAGTCCCAGACATCCTACACCGAGGTTTTGTCTGGACTTTGTTCTACCAAACATCAGCAATAATTTTGAAAAAATTAAAATCATCAATACAATGTCTCCCTGACTGCACTTCATCCCTTAGAGTAACTTCCCATCAATTTGCGAAGTCCCAGACATCCTACACCGAGGTTTTGTCTGGACTTTGTTCTACCAAACATCAGCAATAATTTTGAAAAAATTAAAATCATCAATACAATGTCTCCCTGACTGCACTTCATCCCTTAGAGTAACTTCCCATCAATTTGCGAAGTCCCAGACATCCTACACCGAGGTTTTGTCTGGACTTTGTTCTACCAAACATCAGCAATAATTTTGAAAAAATTAAAATCATCAATACAATGTCTCCCTGACTGCACTTCATCCCTTAGAGTAACTTCCCATCAATTTGCGAAGTCCCAGACATCCTACACCGAGGTTTTGTCTGGACTTTGTTCTACCAAACATCAGCAATAATTTTGAAAAAATTAAAATCATCAATACAATGTCTCCCAGACTGCACTTCATCCCTTAGAGTAGCTTCCCATAAATTTGCAAAGTCCCAGACATCCTACACGGAGGCTTTGTCTGGACTTTGTAATACTTTCAAATAATGTTTATCAAGCGTCAATAATTACGTTTTCCATTAAATCATCTTCATCCTCCCATTCAATTATTGTAACCAAGGATGCAGTTTCTGAATCAAAATCGTTGATTCCTTGACCCTAAAAAAGAAAGCGTTCATACAGCATCGATCACTGCTATTCGACCGCGCTAACGAATAGCCCACATAAATGCCAAGTACCCCAGCAAGCGAACGGTTGATAAATTTTTGTGACATTGCATACAAGCAACATACAAATTCACGATACGGTGCGAGGAGGAAACGACTCTTAAAAAACTTGTCACAATTAAAAAAAATCTTTGAAAAATTTTTAAAAAATCATTAGGATTTTTTAAGAAAAATACCAATTTTCGCAAATTTTTGCAATTTTTAGGCGAATATGCTAAATTTAACGTAATATTTTTTGAAAATCACAAACAAAATCATTAAAAAATCCGGTAAAATCTTTGTAACATTTGAATCTTGTCACACAATCTTAGAAAGTCGTTTACCCCTCGATATGGTGCGGGAGTTTAAGATTTTAGGGCTATTAATACACGCGGACGACTAGTTATTTTCGTTATATTTTCACATGATGAGTAGGATGAACTGGCATTCGATTATACGTAGACACATTACATTGATCTTTCAATAAAAAATTTGTTTAAAATCTTCTTTGAAATCATCAGACTACTTACTTCTAGCGCGTCTGAAACCCCACGTCCATCCATACATTCAATCTGAAAAAAAGTTGGAATGAGCCCAAGCGTACTTTCCCGAACTTCGTATAAACCCCGACCATAACCCAAACCCGTTATTCAATTAGTGTGGGAAAAGATTCTCGTTAAAAAATAGTGACGATGTAAGAAATTTTGGTACATCAACATATTGACATAAGCTAATTTCTCTTCTTTGTCTTAGGGTTCTAGGAAGACGGCTCGCGTTAACTTTAAAGTTAATGCTATTTTGCCTCTTCGAAAATTTCATAATAAATGGTGGCTATTTTTTTACTTCACTAGTAGAATTTACCTCTAATGAATCGACGGGCAAGTCAGCACAAGTTCCCAATTCTTCCGATTGATCCTAGAATTCAGGATTTTATTAAAAAAAAGTTCTACAGTAATTATAAATAGTACTTACTTCTAACGTTTCTGTTGCCTCGCTGACATCTGAATTATCGAACTGAAAAATTTGTATAAATTGACGCAGGTATAAAATATTTTTCTAAATAAAATAAGAACATAAGCTTAGCATAATTTCGGCCTTATTAAATTACACTAGAAATCGCACTAAAGGTAATATGGATAAACCCGTCCGAAGCAACGGAACAAAAACCCACTTACAGGAAGGGATTCATAAGCTTGTGCATCTTTTCACGTAATCGCTTGCATTTTGTTCAGGAAAAAATCGATTTTTTCTGTGTAAAGAGTTAAAACGAAACTTTGCCCAATCTCATAATACTCTTCCTGTAATTTCAAAAAAAAATTCAAAAATTTTTAATTTCTTTCCTACTATTCACCTATTCGTTTTCACAGCCGCCTTCTAATCGTCCTCCTCCTCCTCCAGATTCTCAACTACGTCTTTTGTGAGCATGAGAAAGTAATCTTGAATCCTCTCCCAGCTCTTCACCTAATAACCCTCCTAATCTTCTCGTAACCCTACACCGTACTAACATTACACGACCTTAATTTTTAGGTTTTACTATTTCGAGAGAGAAAAATATTTTGAAAATTGACCAAAATTCACTCCAGTTATCCTGTCGACAGACGGACGGACGGACAAAATTTTCTTGCATATTCGGGCTCGTTAGTTTATGCTCCCCTAAGCGAAGTGTAGCTGTCTTCTCTAATCTTCTCTAATCCTATTACTCGGGAAGTTAAAAAATTGTGGGGATGAAGCCCTTCAAATAATTTTGCTACATCAATATAATTGACATAAGTCCAATTGCTCTTCTTTGTTTTAGGAGTTGTCGTCCTTTACGTCAACTTTAAAGTAATTTACAGCACTGTTATCTTGCTTCTCCGAAAATTTCAAGGCTGTTTCTTTTCAAATTTACTAGCTGAATTTACCTCTAATGAATTGACGAGCAAGTCAGCACAGGTTTCCAGTTGTTCCGACTGATCCTTGAATACAGGATTTTATTAACAAAAGTTCTAGAGTCATTATAAATAGTACTTACTTCTAACGTTTCTGTTGGCTCACGGACATTTGAATTATGGAACTGAAAAAAATGTTCAAAACTAATCGTAATTATGTCAATTATAGTATAAAATATTTCTCTAAATAAAATAAGAACATAAGCTTCGCAGACCTGTATGATTCTAATCTTGAGTCCTCTCCCAGCTCTTCACCTAATACCCCTCCTAACCATCACTTAGCACCACACCTTACTAACCCTACACGACCTTAGTTTTGAGAATAAAAGATTTTGAAAATTGGTCAAGATTTACTCGAGTTATACTGTCGACAGACGGACGAACTGACAAAATTTTCTTGCATATTCGGGTTTTTTGGTCCATAATCGATGCTCCCTTCAACGACTAGTTATAAATCCTCACTGAGAGAAGTCCGTACAAACTATACAGGGTAGATGCGTTTACCATTCCATTTTATACCCTGAATTTTGATCCAAGAGCTGATGATTTTGTAATGGCTCTGATAAAATCAACAAAAACGCATGCTACGCGAACCCGTACAATTCCCTATAAAGCCTACGTCCGTTGCGCCTCGCAAGAAATGCCAATGAATTTAATAACATTTTGTTATATGGACTCCATTGACAAAAATATTCCCTTCAATTTTCTCTACAACATAGCAAAAAATATTTTTTTGGGTTAGGGCCGACCTCAGGGCAGACTTTTGTGCCGACCTGGAGCCCTATGGAGAGTTTCCGGCTCCAAGTGTGTTGTTGAATACCCTCAGAAAAAAAAATTTTGAGGAAATTGGGAGAGTGGTTTGGGTATAAATCGGGTTACTAGACCGGATCATTTACGATAGGTGGGGCTTTTCATATATCTACATTGATTAAGACTCTTAGAGATATTGAGAGGTGCATTTTCACCAATGATACCATCAGCCAAACCAAACCAAATTTTTTGATAGGCTGTAGAGGAAGATGAAAGAATGATTTTTACTCATTAAACCATGGGACTTAAGGCTCATGATAGAGCTGTAAGGTTGACTGGGGACTAAGACCGTAGGTTCATGGACGATATAAAAACTCTTTTGTGTTGTAAGTAATTAGGATGGATCCCATGGATCGCACATCTCATGTTTTAAGTCAGTCTAAAATATATTTTTTGGATGAATTTGAATTTGAATTTATTCAATTCAATTTTTCAGTATTGCGTTTTAACATGAATTTAAAAAAATTTCGTTAATTCCCTCAGTCAGGAAAGGGATTGTACAGGGAACTGTTGTGCTCTAGATAGCCTTTGTTTTACAAAACATAAATTTACTTTACGTATAGACCGTATAGACGATTAGCATAAAATTTTGGCGACCGATCATGTGCTGACGGCTGACGATAATTATGAAAAAAAGTTTCAGGTTTTCGCTTCTCATTCTTTTTTTGATACAGGCGTTAGAAATCCGACCGACTAGAAATTTCTTTTGCCGGATTATAGAAGTAGGTAAGTTCTACCTACAGCATCATCATTAATTTCGCACAGGTACGTAAAGTAAAATTTCAGCATGTCATGGGAGAGGACTGTGAAAAACATTATTTCCTCGATCTCACCCCTTGCGATCCGAGAAATGCACGTGTATGCGATCAAATTTTCAATTCGTAGTTTGAATTTCATTAAAATTTTTGATGACGGTCGTGCTGATGCAGCACATTCCACCGTCATCTCCAAAAAATGAGGTACCACTTTAAGCATATGCTTAGAAGTGGCATCCTCTCTACAAAAATTGCCTAAGGGGCAACAGAAACGCTAGAAGATCAATGCCATGCGTCTGCTGTTTGTAGTTTGTTTCACTGATAAAAATGTATTTAACGAAACTAACATGTGAACTTTTACCGAAGTCTAATAATAATGTTGATTTTTTTTCATGGTTGGAGAACCGAATATTTGATATTCCATGAAAAACATGATAAACGAATATTACTTTAGCTTTATAGTTCAATAAATTATTATGAAAATTCGACAGTGAAGGTTGCAAAAAATTACTCACCAAATTATTTAACTGGCTGTCTCCATCTTTTGGTGCAGCAAATTGATGAAGAGCCGATTTTAATTTCAGCTTCCTAATATGTTTTTTATGAATAAATAACGAATTACGTTTATGCAAATAATTCTTACCTCTGTTTAATCAAAAATCTCCAGTTATTAGATTTCTTTTTTGTTTTGCGGTTCAACGTTTTTTTTATTTCCCATGATTTCGACAGGGGATTAAAATACTAAGAAAGAACTAATTATGTAACCACACTGCAACGAATAAAAAACATTGACAGCACAAGTTGCTACTACGTGCGAAATGATGACGGTACACCGGAGCTGTATAGTATATTACAGCAGAACAACGACATAAGTAATATTACAGGCGTCCATTGTAATTAGCGTTTTTCTGTACTCACTTGAACGAATCAAAGAGATGAGACAGTATTTCCGTAGAAATGGCATTTCTGGTTCATCTTTAATTTTTATATCAAGTGCAAATCGAGTAGCGTCGTCATACGTTAGACATTTATTTAAGTTTAGTGTGCCAAAAACGCCAAAAAAATGTTGGGAAAAATTACGAATCATGTCTTAATTTCAGACATATTGAAGAAATAAACAATGAAAAGTCATAAGATACTTTTCGAGTATGAACGGATATAAAACACCGAAACTTAGAATCAATTCTAAATTACAACTCATTACATATATATATATGAACGTCTTTAGCTACGCTCCTATTAGAATTATTTTGTCCTTGACATGACGCTAGAACATTAACACATCCACAACATTTGTGTTACGGAGATCAATCATCAGGTAAGTCATTGAAATTACTTTGCTGTTGGGCGTGATGGACGTATCGATTTGACTCAGTTAGAGGTATTTTTGGGCTAAAAAATTGTAAGGGAATCGGTAACAGTCGCCATCTGTCGCAACATGCACCAACTATTTTTTACTCTATTGTCTCCTAAGATAATCCAAGAGCATATCACGTTCATCGAAGTCTGAGCTGTCATTTCGTGGCCTTACAACATGATCTACTTTACCAAAATAAACTCATAAATAGTGGAGATGGAGTACATTTACTCTTAGTCTTGAAACGCTGTTTTCCGTTTTTTTCTGAAATTACAGTTGTTAGGCATACATCAAAAGTTTTGAAAGTGACCGAAAGCGATCAAGTCAATAGCCTCTAGGTCGATGTTACTTTAGTACATTGCAGTTAAACCAATGTTCATTATGTTATATTACAATTATTATAGTCACTATGTTTTATATAATCTGAAACGTTGGCATTGCAACAATAAGTTGTAGATCAACGTGTGTACCTGGCATAGCCTAACCACACGGCCACCATGGCCGAGGAATTGGGATACTCTCAATTAGAGCGAACAGAGGCTCTACCTGTGATTTTCAGAAATTTCTGTGTTTATTTCGCGGAGATATACGTGAAACTTCTTTGACCATATCTTCGGAAGTTCTTGACCGATTCTTCAAACTCAACCTTCGGTCACGGTTTACTCGAGCTATCGTATTTGACATACGGACAGACTGACGGATAAATTTTTGGACCCGTAGGAGGTAAACGGGAATTATGTGTTTACCGCGACGTATGTAATTTGGACCCCGGAGTTTATAGGCTTTTCGTTTTCGGGTATGATTAATTAAGAGAAATCTTCAAACAAATTATTGTCCGTCAACACAATAGCTCGGGTAAATCTCAACCGATTTTCATAACTTTTTAGACTTGTACGAATTATGTGTCTCATACGTTTACCACAAAGTTTGTAACCGGGAATCGTACGGCTTTTCCTTCTGGGGTATAAATAAGAGGAATCTGCAAAAAAAATTGTTCGTCTCTCCGTCCGGGGGGCGGGGGTGGGAAACCTTTTCTTAGAGCCCTAGGTCGGTGCTAAGGTGGGCCCCAAACCAAAATAAAGTTTTTTGCTATGTTGTAGAGAAAAATGTAAGGAAAATTTCCAGTTCGGAGAATTTATTGGGGGTGGGAACCGCAGCTTCGGACCAGTTATTCGATAATGTATTTCGGACAATTTTCAAAACAGTTAATTGAGGGAGTAATACTTAGCGAAATGTCGTTACATTCATTTCATCCCTTGCGAGACGTACCTAGGCTTTATAATCGTACGGGTCTTCAAAGCATATGTTTCCTTCTGAGAGATAATCGATAAAGTGATTTTGCGATTGAAGATGACGTTTTTGGGTCCAACTTTTGTATATAGCTCGAGTAAATTTTTTCCGATTTTCACAATTTTTTATTGAATAGGTCAATGAAGGCCCAACAATTTATGAAAGAGATTTTTTTGAGTTTGGGTCTATCGAGTAAGACGCGCTACTACTTAGTGTCGTATAAGGCCCAACGTGTCTTGCCGGTTTTCCTATCGCGTAAATTCTAGCGGATTTTTTTCTATTTTAGAGGTTGCCGAAGGGCTAAAGTATAACCAAAAAATAAAATTACAAACTGAGAGTACAGTTGATTTTTTTCATTGCTACTGTCCAATAAAAAACAACATTTATCAAACTCTCACAACCACTGCGTTTCTGCGCCAGTAGGCACTTGAACCAGAACTTGCTAATCGATTACAGTTGGGGCCTTATAACCTCGACACTGCTAGGTCCGCGACGCACCCAGTGGTCCTGCTGGAATAGGCCGAATAGGCTGTTTAACCAACGGTGTCCACTACTGCTCATTTCTTCATTATTTTCACACATTACAATGTTGCCCGTAAATTAAATGGTTTTTCGGGATCGACCAGTGTCAGAACTCATAGCCGTACAGTTACAATTAGGATATCCGCCAGTTCAAAAACCTTTATACAAAATTTTTGGAGGTAGCTTCTTACAAAGTTGTTTGCATTATGATTAAAAATATAGAATATAGAAGAACTCGCTACTCACATCTACGAAGTAATGTAATAATTTCAAAAGTTGTGAGTCTTTTTTGAAATTCCGGCAACGGTCATAAAAAGGAAAACTAAAGATTTAGTATAGGAATAAGATTCTTCTATTTTTTTCGATTTTATTACTTTTATTATTGAAAATTTATTTGTTTCGTACAATTTGCCATATTTATCCAAATATCACCAAACATCATGAATTCAGTAAAATTCATAACAGCGCAAAGCGTTTTTGAGTGTCATTTTGATTTTGGCATCGATCTGTTCTGTATTATCGATGTTTGACGACGACAACACCAAAACGAAAGTCTCTAAAATGTCAGTTATTTTTGTAAACAAACGGAAATTCTGAATCAAAATCAATCGCCTTACAATGTAGCAATTCATTGGTTTTTTTGTGAATTTTGGTTGAAATAAATAAAACTGACTTTGTGGGAGCTAAGAGGTAAGGTAATAATTTTTTTTCATATGAAACAAAGCCGCATAATTTGTGAAAAATGTATCAAGTGAAGATTGAAAGTTTTCAATAATTTCATGGAATTTAGTACATGTCCACTGAAACTGATGAGTTCGAGCGCATGCTACAGTGTTTTTCTAACACAATTCGCTATAGCTTCCTTCATAAATTCATTTGAATCGTAAAAACTACTTGCCCAAAGTTTTCATACATTCATAACACGTACTTCGTTCAAGTTCATCGTCTTTCGTCAAATTTCTATCCCCACCACTAGCACCCTGAAACCTGTCCATAAGTCTGTTATATTATGGACTTTACTTATCCTTTACCTTAGTTTCATTTTCAATGCAATGCACAACATTCATTCTGTAATTCATAAAAACATAAACATTTTCTAAAAACATAAACACTTCACCAAAAATTAATTTCTTTTTTTTAAGATCATCACTTTTCGTTCTGAGCATAGTAACATAGATGACCAAACGTTACAGTTTATTTCTGTTCTTCGTGCGAGTCGGTTTCGGAAAAAAGTGTAGTGCCAGTGTACAAAAGTGAAAATTGTTGTGTGGGAAATAATTGTCTACAGGGATAGAAAAAACCATTGTAAGTGTTTCTTATTTCTTAATAATTGTGGTAAATAAAGCGCCCTAATATCTGTGACAAGTATAGCAAATAGTCATTTGAGGCTAATGAATTTTAATTTGCTTGAATTCATACAATCAAATACAAGCAACGAAAGCAATTCTGGTAAATAATCATGGGCGCGCGGTAGCAATGCGCCAGTGACGCAAGTCCCCATACGAACAAAAAATTCGGAAAAAATTTTTTCGTAGACTTCGGAACCATATATACAGCTAAGTTTTGACTTCCCCCCCTTGCGACGTACCCCCCGGAAAATATTTTTCCTGG
>CM055404.1:71817389-71828411 GCA_029228625.1 Pseudolycoriella hygida
ATTATCGCGTATTTCGCCTAGTCTAGACGTACCTTTGGCAAATAACTTCAAATTCGCAAAATTGTAATAAAGTTGAAATAAAGCAAAACGTTCAAGAATTCTTAAGATTTAAATTAAAATATGGCAGATGTTAGTAGTGATATCTCTACAATGATGTTTCTGCAGGAAGCTGCGTTGATTGGTAAGTTTATTATTTTTTGTTACTTTTTTTTCAAATGAACCAAACTGGAGGATGACATTTGAATTTTGTGACATTTAGAAGGCGATGGCTACCTCCTAGATTGTGATATAAGGGACGCGACGAATTGAATGAAGAAATTAAATTGGCTAATCAAGACATCGACTCGAATTCCGAAGACATGGTGTTAAAGACTCCACCCAGTAGTATCAAATGGAAATCACCGGAACCGACGGCTCCATTGAATGTGGAAAGTGAGAAAGTAGTTTTGAAGAGAAAACTGAAGTTTTCCGTGTCATCAACATCTGAAGCCTCATCGATAACTCCAATGGAAAATAAAAGGAAAATTGCAATCACTTGTCCAACAAGCACAACACTTCGAACAGATACAATTTCGAATACAGTCAATAGTGATGATACAATAGGGAAAAAAATTATGAAATTCTCGCAGTTTCAGCGGAATCGTCAAAAGCGGCCAGATCCGAACGATTCGGCTTAAAACCGGAAATTACAGCGTCTTTAGATGGTAAAACTAAGTCGAATATTGGCACCAATGTCAAGAATGGAAACATTTCAAATATTGATATATTAAGCAAACGGGCTGAACGATTTGGTGGATCGGTGTCGAAAGAAGTGAATAAAATTGAGAATTTGGAAAAACTTCAGAAACGGTTAGAGAGATTTGGTAAAATAAATGAGAACAAAGTAACAGTGACAAACGGAAGGTCACATTGTAACGTTAAGTAACAAAAACGGAAGTTTTCCTAACGTTTTGACGTCTTATTGACTTTAATTCTAATTTTCTTTAACTTTTCAAAGATCAAGAAAATTATTTGTTTGTATATAAGGTAACTAACGGTGACATGTCCGTTCGAAAAAGCGACATTGATTTGTCCGTGTAAATTTGTATGAAGCGGAACTCACCATCATATAAACCTTGATTTGTCCTATGACTTTTAGTATATGGGACAACTCACGATTTATGTATTTATATGAAATAGGACAATTCACGGTACCCCTAGGACAACTCTACTTTTTCAATAAACTCAAAAGAAAACACAAATCTTTGCAATAAAAGTAAAAGGTCCCTTCACATATTGAAATAAAAGAAAAAATTGCGTGTAGATTTGACATTTGTCGCATTAGGACATGTCACCGTTAGTTACCTTAGTTGATTTAATTTAATTTAATTAATTTTTAATTCATTCACAAATAACAATACATAATGTTCATTACGTTATACAAGAAAAAAGATTAAACAAATTATAATTTTATGAACATATTAAATAATCAATTCTGATTTATTTATTTATTTATTTACTGCATCAATGGCCGAAGCCTCCTGACTGTTTACAATTAGTTACAATAATGACAATAAATTAGCTTAATACAAAAAAAAAAAACATAAATGAAGGACAGGTCTGGAAGTGAGTTGCCGACCCAGTCGACCCGTCGGAGTCAACAGTCACCCCTGCCCATCGTCAAAATTACTTTATTTATAGTTGTTATACAATTAAAACAGCATCAATTGAAATTAGACGAAAATGGAAAATTGGAAATGAAAAATAGCCCGTCGTTCCATCAAGCACCGCCATCTTGTGTAGTCACCTGAAATAAAAAGGATTAGCGGAAACTAGTCGTCTAGACTAGCTGTTTTTGGACAAGTCGACGTGACTTAGAGTTACATTTGAGAGTCGTGAGACCCAATTGACTAATCAGCTTTTGATTAGATTGAGAACCAAAGGTTCAGTTTATGAGATTCTGATCTTATCATTTAGTTTATATGTGATTTTTAATTTCCTAATAGTCAACTTGAACGATTCACGTGGTATGTTTTGAAACCACAGCAATGAAAAGCGATTAAATGCCATGCACATGTTATTGATAGGCTCATAAAGACCATATTTAGTCCTGTTTTTGTCAACTACGAGAAAATCATCAGCACAAGTGGGTCTGGAATTTCGCATGATCTTGCTTTTGATTTTAGGTGCGTCGATGGTTCCATTCATCAGATCGGATACGAAAAGTGAGCAGGCGTTGATTCTGCGTCGGGCAAGTGTTTCGATATTGATCGATTCGCATCTCTCAATATATGGCGGAAGCTTGTGGTTTTCATCCCGCTTCACCGTCCGCCTCAGTGCGTACATCAAAATTTTTTTCTGAATTGATTCAATTCTGTCAACAAATGTGTCTTGATAAGGATGCCAAACAACTGAAGTAAGAACGGACATAGGCAAAGTATATATTTTTTAAAGTTTTAATATTTTTAAATTGCTTACAAGTTCTCATAACAAAGCCAAGCATTGAGTATGCTTTTGCAATTATATATTCAATGTGTTTACTGAACGTCAGTTTTTGGTCCAAGAGGACTCCCAAATCTTTAATTACCTTAACACGAGTCAACGTGACATCATCGATATTGTAACCAAACTCAATCTTGGATCTCCTTCGTGTGAAGGAGATTACCTTACACTTATCAACGTTCAAATAAAGTTGGTTGATTTTACACCATTGTAGAAACCTGTTCAAGTCACGTTGAAGAGCACTTGCGTCAAGAACATTTTTGATTCTCATGAAAATTTTCAAGTCGTCAGCATACATTAGGTAAACTGACGTAGAGAAGACTTTAGTAGCGTCGTCCATGAATAATATGAACAAGAGAGGGCCAAGATGGCTACCCTGAGGAACACCAGAGGTCACGTTAAACGTTCGAGAAGAGCAATTCCCTAGTTTGACGAATTGCGAACGTCCATTCAGATAAGATGCAATCCATGCTAGTAAGTTCGAATGAACACCGATTTGGTTCAACTTGTGCAAAAGAATCGAATGCTTGACTCTATCAAATGCTTTTCGGAAATCGGTGTATATGACGTCTAACTGATGCCCAGATTCCATAACTTTAGTAGCGTAGCTAACAAATTCAGCTAAATTTGTTGCGGTAGATCTGCGCTTCATAAAGCCATGTTGCGACTTTGAAATAATTCGATTGAACTTCGTGGATAAAATACTGGTGACGATGGCTTCAAATAGTTTTCCTATTGTTGGTAAAATAGCTACACCTCTGTAATTTTCAACATTACTTCTAGAACCACTTTTATAAATTGGAGTTATATAGGACGTTTTCCATCTTGTCGGAAACTTTCCGGTTGAGAGAGATAAGATAAAAATGCGAAGTAGCGGAGATGAGAGACTCTCAGCATAGGCTTTTAACAAAATCAGAGAGATTTTGTCTGGACCTTCACCCTTACTAGTGTCTATACTACTAAGATGGTTCAAAACGTCTTGGATCTCAAAAGAGATTGATCCGATGTCAATGCGCTTTTCTAAGGAGTGCATTTTTCCCGATAAGCTAGAACCACTCTCGTTGTCAGAAACATAAGCGCTTTCAAAGAATTCAGCGAAAAGATCACATGTTTCGTTAGGGTTACAAGTCTTCTTATCACCTCTAAACATAATTGACGGGTAGCCTGTAGTCTTTTTTCGCGATTTAACGTAATGCCAGAATTTTGAAGGATCAGACATTAACATTTGTTCGATGTTAGCCATATATTTGTTAAAAGCTCGGTCACACACGGAGTGAAATTGTTTACTTGTAGACAAAAATTTCATTTTGAGTTTTAGTTTTTCGTCTGGGTTTGTTTCATTTTTAAATCGTTTGTGAGCTTTGCTTGTTCTATTTTTTAGATTACGCAAACGCTGATTGTACCAGGGTGGATCGTTAATAACCATTTTCTTTTTGAGCGGAATAAATTTTTCTAATCCGTCTAACAAAGTGTTGTAAAACCCATTGACTGTGTCATCAACGTCAGAAATGTTTGACAACAGTTGATTCCAGTCAATAGAATGTAAATGGTTATTGAGACCCGCAAAGTCGCCTTTGTTGAAGTTAAGTTCACTTTGAGATTCCTCACTTTCAATATTTTCAATGCTTTCGAGTGAATCGTCTTGACCACTGATCAAGTCATCAATGCTGTTAATGTGGGTATTGAAACTATCAGGAATCCAATCAACAAGGGTTAGATTGAAATCTCCTAAAATGCACATTTCGTCATTAACATCCAGGTCTATAAATTTAAGTGTATTTTCTAATGCATCGTGATACTCGGTGTATACTTTTACAGAAGAGCCTGAAGGGATGTAAAGGCAACAGACAAAAAGCGAATGATTTTGAAGCTGCACCTTAACTAAAACCATTTCGACGTTGTCGGTGCCGGGCACCAGAACGCATTCGCTAGGTAAAGATGATAGGACAGCGATCAGAACACCTCCATATCTCTGATGTACGCTATTTAATTCAGACCGATCAGTTCTGTAAACTGAAAACTGTTTAGGATTGAATAGTTCACTGTCAAAGAATGACGAATTGAGCGATGTTTCAGACAGTGCTATAACATCGTAGTCACACGTCAAGGAGTTATTAGAAAAATCATCAGTTTTAGTTCTTAATCCGCGAACATTTTGATAATATAAACTGATATTACTCTTTGAAATCGAAACATCAGACTTAATGGGATGAATGGAATCAAAATAAGTCTTAGCTGAAATTATTGACGGCTAATTGGTCATAATGTAAGCGTTACATCCGATTGGCTTATCACTATGATGGAAGAAATCAGAAATTCGCGACTGAATCCGACCCTGACACGTAGTGTTGCATGCTAAGTCGTTGGTGTGACGTCCATACTCGTTGAGGTAGTTTCCTTTACCACTGGAGTTTGTTTCAGAACTGAAGTTGCAGGAGAATTGCAACTTTCTTGGGTTGATGCTATCGCTGGAGTTGTCGCGATTGGTAAAAAAGTATCTAAGGTCCTCTTCTTCTTGTCCTGAAATTCTCCAATTTGGACATGAGAGGGCCAGAAGGCAGGATCCATAAGTTTGTCGAAGAGTTCAACTGTGCAATTTAGCCGGAAAGAAATAAACGTAAGTTCATCCAGCTTTTGATTTTTTTTCACTAGAAGTCTGAGGCTAAAATCGGTGCTATCCAGTTCGGGCATTTTCGTCTTTATGTACGAGGAAATCGCTTCCGCAGTTACATCTGGCTTAAGGCGAGAAACGTAAATGAATTTTGAAAGTTTGCTCACTGGTTGACGAGATTTGACCGGGCTACCTAGTCCATGGTTGGTGTCTGAATTCCAGTGATATATTAATCATTGAAGGAATTTGTTTAAGTTTAAGTCCATTTATTTATTAATTCAGTTGCTACAAAAATTTTTCAGCTTTTCAAACTATGATCGAGGCTTATATTGATTGGTAAATTTCAGTTTATTAATAATTCAAATTTTGCGGCATAAGAAAATTTAAAAAAAACTTCCAATGATTTTTTTTTCTGTTTAGTTTGCTTACATAGCTAATTCATTATTGCTAAATCACAGGCAGTTTATAATACTTGTACTTGTTTTTATATAAATTTTGTGGAATTTATCAAATAAAAATGTAAGTTTGAAATTCAAAAACAAAACATTTTTTTTTCATTTCTTCAAACTTCTATTCAAAAACTTCATCTTTTCCGGTGGTGGTTCATCGTCAACTTCAGTCTGAGCTCTTCTATCCCTTCCAACTACCGTGTTCACGGCTTCCTTTGGTCTTGCAAATACAGTGTTAGTGGTTAGGTTTGGTCTTCCAACTGCAGGGTTTATGGTTCTCTTTCGTCTTCCTAGTACCGTGTTCACGGCTCCCTTGGGTCTTCCGATTGGGTTACATTTTGGTGGCATTTTAATACATTGGTAATTTTCTTCAGTAGGAAGTGGGCGAATGACCGGTTTTGATACGTAGTTCGGTGAATGCATTTGTTTTGGCGAACCACCATCTATCCGTTGACGTTCCGTTACATTTCGTGAAAACGATTCCTGTTGCACAGTCCACTCACCAATGCCCGATGGAGCGGAAATTGTTTCAGTGTCAAAAGTGAGCTGTGTAAATTGGTCAGCCGGGTTTCTAGAATCCATTTATGCTTCGGAGATGGATAGATTGTGTGATGATTGGCCGTAACTGTTCTGTTCATTCGGAAAATTCGACCCACCGGCTACGCTCCGTTGACTCGATATTGGTTCAGTTGCGAAACGAGATTGTGTAAATGCAACGGAAGTGGAACGAATGTCTGAAGATAGACCAGCAATTCTCGGTCCCTGTGGTAACGGGTCAGCGGTGTTTCTTGGATCCACGATTGTATCGGAAATGGTGTGATTGTGAGATGATTGACCGTAAGTATTTAGTCCATTTTGAAGATTCAATTCACCTGAAATGCTCTGCTGACTGGAAATTTGTTCGGTGATGTCATGATTTTGTGGCGGTGGAGCCGGATATCCTGGATCGAATTGCTGAATCGCTTCACTTCTCAAATTTTCAATTTTTCAAATAGCAAACGCCTATTTCATATTCATTGCGTTAAAGAATCATAATTTACAGTCTGTTTTAAGTATAAGTATAGAAATAGTCTATATGAATGCTATTGGCAGTTAACGCAGTGCCGTGATTACATATAATGAGTTTTCGCGCATTCCTACTGACTATCGACAGATAACTGCCAATAGCATTCTTACTGACTATCGACAGATAACTGCCGATAGCATTCTTATTGACTGTCGACAGACAGCTGGCAATAGCAAACGCCTTTGGTTAAACGTGTTTGTCTCTAAATTATTATTTCTAGGACATTTGATCCTGGAAAACCAGTTCAATGAGCCCAAACTGAAATTACTGCTTTTGTCTGTCGAAATTCTCAAACTAAGCCTGAGAATATTACAACTTAACAAGGTATCACATAAATGAACGAACAATGCTTCTGCCACTGACAGAAGAAAACGCAAGCTATCCACATGACCATAGGGATACCCAAATTTGTATGAAATATTTCGGATCGTTATTACTTCGACGAGAGTATGACAATTAGGTGGTGCTGCCTCGAAATAGACTCTTAGTAGCTGCATTTTTAAAAATAGCATTAGTTAGGAACTTGGCCCAAATCATAATCTTTCTGAGAATCACTCCAAGGCAATTGACTTCAAATATGCGGAGATATTCCGCATAAACCGCATATTTCGAAAATTTCGCAAAATTTTTTATAAATTTGACAGAGCTGTCAAAATCGATGGATCTTCTATTTTTTTCACGATCATTGATCCAAAAATGACGTCGGGTGAAGATATTTCTAATGAAGTCCAAAGATCTGATGCTTCCAAAGCGAGAGACAGTTAGCTGGAAAAAATTGTTTTTGTTTCTATTGGGTGGGTCGGAAAGTTCTTGCCGAGTTTTTCATGAAAATGAAATTCAAAATTTTGATAGATAGAAATTTAATCAATCAGTAATGTATTGCCCATTTTGATCAATGATCTTCTGCCATCTCTTAGCCAACTTCGTGATCGCTTTTGTATAAAATTCCTGGGTTATATTGGCGAAGAACTGATTCAATGCAACTTTTACATCCTCTTCTGAATCGAATTTTTTATAATCAAGGTAGTTCTGCAGAGATCTAAACAAGTGGTAACCCGAAGGTGCAATGTCTGGTGAATACGGTGGATGAGACATAATTTCCCAACCAAAGCCTTTTAAGCTGGTGCGAGTCATCACAGAAGTGCGTGGTCTGGCGTTGTCATCGTGAAATACAGCACCTCTTCTGTTGACCAATTTCGGCCGCTTCTGCTGGATTGCACGCTTCAATTTGCTCAGTTGGGACACATACACGGCGAAATTTATCGCTTCATACATAGCAACACCTTTTTCAGGTGCAATCCAGCTTTGGAGGCCTTTTGAGATGACTCACCGACACTGCACCAGGACTTTCAGCGCTTAACATTGTTGTAGACAACCTATTTCTCATCCCGGTCATCAATCGTTTCAAAAAAGGTTCTTTTTCGTACCAACGCAAAAGATTTTCACAACATTACATACGATCCATTAAATTTTTTTTCACTTAATTCATGAGTCAACCAAACATCGTACTTCTTTAACCATTCCCATTGATTTTAAGTGGTCGAAATTATACTAAAATGATTTCAGATGTCAAACGATCGGCTCGGAATATTCTCTTTCTCAAACTGTCGGCCGACATCTTGAAAATAGTCATCGACTATTTCTAAAAACAGTCGTCGACTGTTTCTGAAAACAGTCGAACGACTGTTTTCGAAAACCGTCTCCAGAAGGGTCGAAAAGTTAAAATTGACATTCTGTTGAAAATAGCAAAAATTTGTGCATCTAAGCTGGATACGTTTTAAGATTAAAACTAGATTTATCGAGTTGTCCCATAAAACCAATATCTTTAGAAGAAAATTGTTAACTTACAAGATAATGAAAACAGTCGTTACCGCGGCGATCGCCACGGGAACGACTGTTTTAATAAACACGGCATTTATTAATTTTCTTCCACAAACATAAGTTTTATGGGACAACTCGCTAAAAACAAGTGCAATCTTACGAGTTGTCCAGCTGACTCGTCTCTAATTGTAATATTTTTCAATAGAAAGTCAGTTTGAACTTTTCGACCCTTCAGGAGACTGTTTTCCAAAACAGTCGTTCGACTGTTTTCAGAAACAGCCATCGACTATTTCAAAGACGTCGGCCGACAGTGTGAAAAATGTCGCAAAAAAGTTTTAAAAACGCATTGGAAGGAGAATACGTAAATATGTTTTGCAATGTAAAGGACTTACAAAGAAAAATTTGTTTACGTTTTTTTTAGATTAAAAAATTAATTCCTTTTATGAAACGTAATTTGCAAGCAATAACATTTGGTAAAAAATCAGTATAAAGACTTCTAGTTTTTATTTTTTTTAATAATTAAATCGGCTGAGCTGAGCTGAGTCAATAAAAGAGTCTTTTAAAGTTTTCACTTTCTGTTTCGGCCAACAATTTACTTTATTGATCCCAAATGTTTTTAATTCTATTGGATACCTACTTTTATAGTAAGCACAAATGTGTGTATTAAATTTTTAAATTAAATTCTATTTTGTCTGTCTAAATGATTCACTCAAATATTCAACAAAATGGCGATATTGGTCAAATAAAAGCAGGCTATTAAATTTCAAATTAAGTGACAATTTTTTTCGTGGCGTCATTTCGATCATTATCGTCGTCGCGTTTATCACGGAGTGAAAAAAAATTGTAAAAGGAAAAAATTTCGGTACATTTGAACATCTAATTGAACTGTAACGAGATTTTGTGCTAATTTAAAATTAACAGATTAATAGATGGCATCTAAAAAGATTTGGACCGAAAATGGACCGGAGCAACGGCAGCTGAACCAGCTATTCGATATGAATAAGATCGACGATGCAGCCCTCAGTCTTCAGAACTTTTTATGGCCTTCCCGGCAAAAACATTCGCTGCGCATTTTCGTAAGACTAAAGCGAAATACGGTGTCTATGGTAACACCTTCTGATTTCGACTAAGTTTTCAATAAAATTAAATTTCCTAAAAAATTTGCAGCCAGCAACAAAGACGACCCGGTTGACTTTCCTATTCCCGAGTTGGGTGGTTCCAGTGAACCGAAACAACGTAAACGTGACGGTACTGAAGACTCTCTTGATGACACCGATGAGCCGGCCATAACATTTAAGAATCCACCCGTCATGATATGAACCCACTACGACAACACAGACAAAGTCGATATCGTCAATGTCGCCTTGCCTGTGATTTCTGGAAGTGAGAACGTTGATTTTAATTTGTCAGAGGATGGCATGAAGCTGATCGTGAATTACACTTGGCCGGCTCTAGTTATCGTCCCGAGACTTCTCTTCTGCAGAAAAGCTGACAGCATGCCGTTGAGTCATCCTCGTATCAACGCGATGTTGGTGGAGCTCGTGAAGCAAGAAATTTCTGAGAAAACAAAGCCTATGGGGTCCATTATTATACGTCTACCAATGAAAGTTCAGCGCGAAGTTGGAACCTGGGACTATGATGGCATGAGAATTAACAACACGCAAGCAATACTTTTTAGCTTTAAAGCGTTCCAGAAGAGAGCCGTAATCGACGATGCCGTTACCAATGTTACTTTCGAATAAAGCGATTGTTACACTAAATTTCAATAAAGTTACTAGAGATGGACCTTTATTGAATAGTTTTTTTTTCACTGAGACGACTTTCGTCTGAATATTTTAAATCGACTTAAAGGCACTCTCCCGCAGCTTCCGGGGTGCATCGACCAAGTCAAAATTTCTGCAAAAAAGCACGCAAACCGATTTCAACACGTGCGTTCGCTTACAGCATCTTTACCATAAACATCACATATTTCACGTAGGGCCTGCGACGCGTTTAATTATTTTTAAACAAAAATAACAAAATATGCCGAAAATGCACTTTTTTGTCCTCCATTTCGAGCAAGCGTTTCTCATTCAAATCAAATGGAATTTCAACTTTGTTTATGTTGAAATGCCTAGCCATTTATTGTTTATTAAAAACTGGAGTCAAGTTGGTTATAATTGGTGACAAAAACTTTGTACGGTTGGTGATTCCATCTAATGGAAAAATCGGCAAGAACTTTCCGACCCACCCAATACACCAGCGACTGTGTCGATAGGTCGTGTGAAGCAATGTGTAATCATGGCATGTACATACATAAGGACTACAGGCGCATATCTAAATTTTACAGCACAAACTAAGTGTATTCAAAGAGGATCAAGATGTCCTGTTCGATATAGCTGCTTGCAAATGCAAACACGAATGCAAATGTAGTGTGTCACATCAAGTTCCAGAATTATTGCGTCCTTTTTTAACCGACCAGCGTTCTGAGAGACTATTGAATACGCACCAAATTCGGGACATCATAATTGAATGCCAACGGATCAAAGCAGAAATTGTTGAGGAAAGTAATGGAGATCAAACTATTGATTTGAATGACAACGACAATGGCTATT
>CM055404.1:71837468-71853240 GCA_029228625.1 Pseudolycoriella hygida
GTGCCCTAAAATATTTTGTTTGAATACCTAATACTGACTCATGTAAAGAAAAAAAAACCTTCGATGGTCCCTGAATCAACTCCTTACCCAGTTTGTTCCAACCATTTCTTCATATCCAAATACTTTCTTTTCATGTTGTTCATTTTAGCTTTGAGGTGTACTCATTTTATGTCCACAAAACTCAGTCTTTTCATCATCTTTTCATAATAAATTTGTGCCGTTGGTTTCTGTTGGTTATAGTTACAACACTTTTCGTTTTATGGAAATGGCCGAAAGTTCTTACCTCAAATGGCTTGCGTTCGTTCATCTGGTCTAATGCATAGTGTAACATATGCAAACATTCTTCAGACAGCCACTTTTTGGTCGGACCAAAACGCTGTCTTTGGATTTTTTTCTTTTGAGCGTTCGACATTTTTAAATAAGGAAAAAATTAGACTGAGTAACATTGACAACAAATGAAGATGCTTACTAAGTCGCATGTCAATTTTATGCATTTTATACTTTATCGGCTAGTAGAGGCAAGGTTATCCGAGCTTCGCCCGGTATATGGTTGTGATAATTTATGAAAATTGGTTACAAGTAAACATGTTTTTGATTCCAAACCTTTACCTCCACAATCAGTTCTTTGCCGAAAGTATCTAGGAAACCTCAAATTGTATAAATTAGTATCCTACTTTAAGCTCTGACCCGCATTCAAGAATTTGACAATTTTCTGCTATTTGCGTCCTTAACGACATGTCACGTACATGCGTATCGTTAGACTCACCGGAATCACTCAACAGATTTCCAAAAACTGAGACCTTGTTCTCAATTTGCGTGGTATCTTTTACACCTACAAAGAAACATTTTTCTCATGTAACTCCGGCCCGACCTCTCGGCTAGACTTTGCTCGTCTTTGAAAGTCAGGCTGTAGACATTTCGCATAAAACAAACCCCATCAAAATTTTGATTTTACGACTGAAGTGAGAAATAAGACAGATGAAAAAAGTAATTTTTGAAAGTTGTTTCGTTCCTTGTGCAAGACTGAGCTATTTAGACCTTTTGTAAGGCAGACTTCTGCCACAGTCTTAAAAAAATGAAATGGCGATACTTAAAGTCTCAAACCTGCGCGAAAGCGTCATGTACCATCTATCAAAAATCATTTCTAGATCTTCGGACGAATCATAGTTGATTTCTGGGACCACTAGTTTCATGAGAAATTGCGTTTCCTTGACGTCTTCTGCAGCAAATCAAAAACTAAATTTTGAACCTCGTGCTCACCGGCTTCTCAAAACGCGTATTTACTGGAATTAACCTTTCATATGAAGATTTACTGTGATGAGGTCTGGAGCCAAAACTTCAATGGGTAAAAATGTTCCATTGGATATCCTCTCAAACATTTCAAAAATTGATTTTCTGGCCAGCTGACCCTAGTATCGACCTGGAGGCCTAAGATGATGACTGAAAAAAATATTCCAAATATTCACAGCCTAATACAAAACTTCAAAAATTTGTTGGTCTAGGACCCACAGTTGAATAGACAACGATGTTTCCTGACAGTAGGAATGACCATGGACCTTAAGGAGAGGCCTCAGCTCTACTTTTGTTGAATACTGTAGGAACTTTGATCTGCATCACAGCAAAGAAACTTATAATCACCGAAATATTCATGAAAAAAACCACTAACTATCGTATATGGTCGAGACTTTACAACTCGAACCGCTCAATCGACTTTTTGCAAATCTTTTGTTATACTTTAAGGACCTTACCTTTCCTTGCCTTTCATTTAAAATCTCCAGAAAATATCAAAGAATGTAAAGAAATTTTATTAAACTAAGGTGTCATATACCTAAATTACATTGAAAATCGAAGAAACGACAATATTGAAAAACCCTTCCGAAGAAACAGGCTGACCTTTGACCTTAAGGAAAGTGCTTGGATTCACACTTACATGGGCCCTATAATCAACAAAATATTATTACAAATTTTTCTAAAAATTATTATTGAATTCGGTCCACCCTAATATTAGCGGTCATATCGGCAGGCACCATGTGAAAAAATTTTTTCGGAGACAAATTTTTTGCGAAGAATTTTTTTTCAAAAAATAGAAATTTTTTTTATGAATTTTAGATATTATAGCTGAAAACTTCCAAAACGAGTGATATCACAACAAAAACCTCTTAAAAGTTAGAGTGTGACGCAGCCCGTAAGTCCGCTTCCGAAATTCGTTATATCGCTTGAGGTTACGCTATCGCTGATAATACGCGATAATACGCAGAAGTTTGTTTGAATGGAATCTTGTGTTCAAAGTTTTGATTTCCTGAATTAAGTTGTGTTAAAAAAATTGCGTCACAAATGCCGGAACCAACGACGAAATAATTTTTCTGTACTTTCAGCTTTTACACGCAAAAAAAAAATTACCTTAAACAATCTATGCAATAAGAAATAAAAGTCAAATTTTTGCAGCGCAAAAACTGAAAGTAGATACTGAAAAATTATTCCGCTAGTGGGTCCGGCATTTGTGACGCAATTTTTTTAACACAACGCATCGATCCTGATCCTGGTCGATCCCGTTGTAGCCCCAAAGTGTGGGGTGGCTATTAAAATCACCCAGCACTATCGATGGCTTCTCAAACCGAGGGAACACGTTCTGATCAAATTCAGCCGATGGCGGTTTGTATACGTTGACTATGGTTATCGTTGACTTGAATTACAACGCTAAGGATCGGAGTGGGTCGACCCACACCTAACCCAAAATTTTAGCGGATCGACCAGACCTTATTCGAATAAACAGCCTGAAAATGACTGGTAGTAACCAGTCGAATGCCCGGCAAGAAAAACAAATAAATTGGTTTTAATCACAGGTCGATGAGGTAAGCCACTCAACATCCAGAGCTCAGAACATCTCGTCTCTGGCACAACATAGAGAAATGATATCTAGATGGCGTTGCATTGTGGAACGCACTACCAGCGTATCATTTCTCTGCCCATGTGAGTAACACACACTGTATTTTCAATTCTTCGCACTCTAATAAAATTACATATGAAGACTTCGGGAGAAAAAACGAGATAAGTTACTCAAAAGTAAACGTACTCTCCTATATTTTATATGGGAGCAGGTGCACTTTCGATTGCTTTATCGCCTTTTTCCCCCGAAGTCTTCATATGGTTGTGAATCGGTTACTGACATAGCACATCAAACTGATTCATTTAAAGGGTTTGACAGCCATCAAAAACGTGTGCTGTTCATCACAGATGCTCCTATTGCCTGATGAAAAGTGATGCAAGCCCAGTAGTGCGTTTGATGATAGACATGATGTTTTTCATTGTTTCATTCATTCATCGATTGACATTATTATCGCGTCTTTCGTCGAGTCTAGACGTACCTTTGGCAAATAACTTCAAATTCGCAAAGTTGTAATAAAGTTGAAATAAAGCAAAACGTTCAAGAATTCTTAAGATTTAAATTAAAATATGGCAGATGTTAGTAGTGATATCTCTACAATGATGTTTCTGCAGGAAGCTGCGTTGATTGGTAAGTTTATTATTTTTTGTTACTTTTTTTTGAAATGAACCAAACTGGAGGATGACATTTGAATTTTGTGACATTTAGAAGGCGATGGCAACCTCCTAGATTATGATATAATGAACGACGACGAATTGAATGAAGAAATTAAATTGGCTAATCAAGACATCGACTCGAATTCCGAAGACATGGTGTTAAAGACTCCACCCAGTAGTATCAAATGGAAATCACCGGAACCGACGGCTCCATTGAATGTAGAAAGTATAGAGATAGTCGTTTTGAAGAGAAAACTGAACATTTCCGTGTCATCAACATCTGAAGCCTCATCGATAACACCAATGGAAAATAAAAGGAAAATTGCAATCACTTGTCCAACAAGCACAACACTTCGAACAAATACAATTTCGAATACAGTCAATAGTGATGATACAATAGGGAAAAAAAATATGAAATTCTCGCAGTTTTCTACGAAGGAGCGACTGGAATTACGAGCGAAGAAATTTGGCGCACCAGTTTCAGCGGAATCGTCAAAAGCGGCCAGATCCGAACGATTCGGCTTAAAACCGGAAATTACAGCGTCTTTAGATGGTAAAACTAAGTCGAATATTGGCACCAATGTCAAGAATGGAAACATTTCAAATATTGATATATTAAGCAAACGGACTGAACGGTTTGGTGGATCGGTGTCGAACGAAGTGAATAAAATTGAGAATTTGGAAAAACTTCAGAAACGGTTAGAGAGATTTGGTAAAATTAATGAGAACAAAGTAACAGTGACAAGCGGAAGGTCACATTGTAACGTTAAGTAACAAAAACGGAAGTTTTCCTAACGTTTTGACGTCTTATTGACTTTAATTCTAATTTTCTTTAACATTTCAAAGATCAAGAAAATTATTTGTTTGTATATAAGGTAACTAACGGTGACATGTCCGTTCGAAAAAGCGACATTGATTTGTCCGTGTAAATTTGTATGAAGCGGAACTCACCATCATATAAACCTTGATTTGTCCTATGGCTTTTAGTATATCAAAAGAAATCATTTCGAAGTATTTTTATAATAATTATTTGGTGAATTCATAATAATTATTTGGTAATCGGTAGCCATAAATAACCGAATCTAGTGTTCATCAGCCCTGGTTTATTATTATTAAAATTAGGGCGCATTTAATGTGAAAGGAAGTCACATTGGTCTAAAGTATTAAATAATACATAACAGCTTTGTTGTACACAACGGAGTTTAGAAGTAGTGTTAAAAATCTGACAAGCTGCACATGTGATTGCATAAGGTAAACATACGATGACACAATCATAACACTATATTTCATTAAAATGGTTCTAGTACTATCTTGTAAATGTTTGGACCCGTCAGAAGTATGTAGAATGTGCTTCAAGAAGGGTTCTCTCGGGTTTGTCACTACATTTCGACCCGGCAGTTGGTTAGTTTTTCGTTTTGGGTTCTAAATAAGCGGCCGAACATAAATTACGTAACGGAAAATTGACATTTTGACATGGAAAATTGTGAAAAATGGCAATTGAAACAAAGGAATGTTTAGAATTATTAGAAGTGCTAGATATTGTGAACACTTGTAACAAAATCCAAGCTAATGAATCTGATATGGAACTCGAAAATTATGTCGATGCCGAAATTCCTGATTCTACAGACGACGTTGTCATGGAATGCGAAATAGATTCCGCAGACACTAGCTTTTCTGACACTAATGATGATTTGGAAACATTGGAAACTGGTGATGGTGATGTGGATATATTACAAAGTTTCGTTAACATAATTGAACTGCATTGCATAACGAATTGCGGAGAAGAACCTTCCAAAGATCTAAAAAAACGCAAGAGACGATGGGGAGTTCATTCTATCAATCAAATGAGGAAGGAACTGGGTCATTTTGAAAATTTGGTGCAAGAAATGATGATCTACGATCATGACAAATTTTTCAACTACACCCGAATGAGCCCTGCAATCTTTGATCATCTATTGAAGTTGGTTGCGAAAATTACGAAATTCGCCCGAATGCGATACCACCCAAGTTTCGTCTGTTGCTTACTTTGAGGTAATTAAAATTACATCACATGACTTTGGAACGTCCATTTTTTCTTAGTTCTCTAGAAACTAATTTTTTCTTTCTATGGGGCAATGCACAAATTACGTCGCATTTCCTATAAAAAATGAGTATCGATAAAAAGGTCATAATTTAGTGAGAACAGCAAATTTTCTTTATAGAACTCTGCCTACCTACTCCCCGCCCCCTCCCCGCATTCATTTAAAAAAAGGAGTGATTTTGGGCGGGTAGCCTTTGTACTGTGTAAAGCAAAATCTCTGACCAGTTATGCCCAACAAAATTTTTTTAAATTACCGTACAGGTTAACAGTTAAAGTAGTATTGTAGAGATGAGCGGGTCGACCATTTTTCGAAACCCGACCCGGACCGAACCCGACCCGATAAAATTTTTCGAAACCCGAAACTCGAATTGTTTCAAAACCTGACCCGGAACGAACCCGACTCGATTAAAATTATCGAAACCCGAACTGTTTCAAAACTCGACCCGGACCGAACCCGACCCGATAAAATTTTTCGAAACTCGAACTGTTTCAAAACCCGACCTGGACCGAACCAGACACTCAAGTTTTTCGAAACTCACAACCCAAATTACTTCGAAACAAAATTATTTCAAGCCCGACGTCTGCATTCTTCATGGACCTTAGGCTAAAACAAAATCTTGCAATGTAAGATGATAAAATTTAGACGAGTTTTGTAGAATATAAAAAGTCAATAAACGATCGGGACCCGAATAAAATGATACAACAACCCGACCCGGACCGAACCCGACCCGATAAAATTTTTCGAAACGCGAAACCCGAAACACGAACTGTTTCCAAACCTGGCCCGGACTGAACCCGACTCGATTAAAATTTTCGAAACACGAAACCCATGAACCCGATAAAAACAATTCGGATTCGGGTTCATGTCGGGTTTTTCGAAGTTTCGGCAACCTGCTCATCTCTATTGTATTGGTATAAAGTAGCCCGCCAATATTCATCTTCTTACGATTTAGAGCTTTGAGCTAGTATTACTCTTTATGCTTCGTTTAATTCGCCTTTGATTCATTTTTGTTTTCTAACAGATATTTGGCTACCGGTGACTCTTTAAAAAGCATGCACTATATTTTTCGAGTGGGAGCTTCAACAGCTTTTAGCATTGTTAATGAAACTTGCAAGACTCTTTGGATTGTCTTGCAGCCAATTTACTTAAAGTATCCGACACAGCAGGATTGGTTGAGAATCTCAGCTGAATTCGAAGAGAAGTTAAAGTTCCCTAACTGTTGTGGTGCCGTTGATGGCAAGCTCATAGAAATACGGGCTCCTAAGAAGAGTGGCTCAAAATTTTTCAGTTATATGCGCTACGTTAGTACAAATTTGCTAGCTGTGTGTGACGCCAGAAAAAATTTCATATATGTGGATATCGGCAGCTATGGACGTCAAAGCGATGGAGGAATATTTTTTCATTCAACATTTGGAAAGCGATTAGACACGAATAGTTTGGGCATACCACCACCCGCCCCACTACCTAATACCAAAACCCTGTTCCCATTTTTCATCATTGCTGACACCGCTTACCCACTGCATCAGCATGTCCTTACACCCTATCCAGGAAAATACTTCAAAAAAACTACAACAAAGAGCTGAGTAGTGTTAGACAGAATATAGAGAACACGTTTGCTATTTTAGCTAGAAGATGGAGGGTTTTTATGGTCCTATAGAAGCCAATCCAGACATGGTCGACAATATCGTCATGGCGACAGTAACTCTCCATAATTTTATTAAATCCTTTGAGGATCCCGCAGCCGTGAGATATATGAGAGCTGAAAACGAAACGTCGCCAACAAATACTGGGTTGAGAGCTTTCGATTTCGTAAATGGCTGGATAGAAGCTAATAAAAGCACTGGTGAGGCTGGAAAAGCCCACTATTTCAGAGATAAATACGCAAATTATCTTTATAATGTTAATTAATTATGATTAAGAAATTGCTACATTTTAAAAGTTGTATTTTTTAATGCTTAAGTTAGAGCTAGAAGACTTGATGTCACGCAAACGGAGCCAAAATTTATCCCTTCTCGGGCTTAACGTAATATGTGAACAGGCCCTTTAAGGCGCACGGAATATAAGTGCGTTGTAATAACCCGGACGGAACGCTTTTTCTTTCGTCATACAAGTTTTCCATGGCATAATACATTCCCACACGATTCCTATACGATTCTTATGGGAATGTGTTCACTTATCCCTGACGGGACAGTATTGTCCAATTCACACAGTTGTAATTATGGATGGGTTAATGGCTCCAAAAAATAAACTATATCGCCAATAAAAACAATCAAACATCTAAATAGAAAGGATAAATGCTTAACAATGAAACAAATTTCTATAAATAAAAAAGATATTTTCCATTTACAAATTTTAATATAAATATTGTTTTATTCCATCTGTTAAAGTGATGTTTTGAACGTCAAACGAAAAAAATTACAAATAGTCAGATAATCTTTTATTTTTCCTCAATTCTGATGCTAAAACAAAATAGAGGAAAAATAAAAGATTATCTCACTATTTCAAAAAATATATACTATATTATAGCATATAATAATTTAGTTTTTATTGGACATACAGTTGTTTTATTGGACATAAAGTCTTTTTATTGGACATTATGTATTTAATTTTTGAACGGTTTATTTAGATCGTTAGTGTACCACTCTCTTTAAATTTTGTCGTTTACACAGAGTGCCACCTTGTAGTATTGGTAATACTGATGCCAATAAAGTTTACTCTCCTAACATTGATTTTCTGCATTTGGTAATTGTTTCAAAACGAAAATGTTAACATTTTAATATCGATAGAATCAGACTCATACATACCTTATATCAAAAACTGTTCAATAGGCTATTCGTATTTTCCTTCAATAATAAAACGAAAAACGCTGAAACGTAATGAACTTTCAGAGAAAATAGGCTTCATGACTTCGATTTTTCGAGTAAGGTTCGAGGGCTCTAGGACAAAATAGTCCCCAATCAACGGTGTGCGGGCATAGACTTTCGTTTTCCCGTGCCCGGTCAATTTTTAAAAACGAAGCTAGAGCCTGCTCGGGCCCGGTCAAAATTTTAAAGATCATGCCCGTGCTCGTTCAAACTGTCGATATGAGCTAGATAAGTTTCTAGTTTCTACTGTTATTTTCAGTTTATCTACCCGCCGTCGTCCTGTGAGCAACCGTACTCCACAGCCACGAGCATGCAGCACAGTTCATACCAAAAATATCAAGTTTATCAGCGTGTATGATTTTGAAGTTACGTTTAGTGCCTAAACTTTTACCTATTTTTCTTGCATTTCGCTCAGTAAGGACACCAAAAAAATAGAATGCATCAACTTTGCGGGTATAGGTAAAACGTATTGAAAAACATAAGCAAAGACTCGTAGGTATCAGAATAGATATGGCAATCAGAAGATGTTGCAAAAAGACTCGAATGAATCTCAATATAGAAATGAGCAAACAATCCAATGTTTTATGTTCTTTTATAACTATAAGAATTTCAAAGGTCCATTGAACCCAAGGTCCTACCGAAGTACGTCTGAGACCATTGATTTTGATCGCCGAAATATTCTATCCTGCACCATATCATACAGAGGACCAACGTAGTTTCTTCAAAAAATCCTGAAAGTATTTGCCTTAAGAACCAAATTTCAAGCTGAAGTAATTTTATAGATATCTGTCACCCCTCCCAATTCTAGAAGTTTCTTTATCCCGCGATTCGATCATTTTTCCTTAAGACCTTGAAACACGTATTCTGTAAAATTTTATTCTCTATAACTTTGCCTCTGGAAGCGATTTTCTAACTTCCAAAATTCTAGAGATATGAGTCTTCATTCACAATTCTAGAAGTGAGTAAATCCCAGAATTAGGTAATTTTTCCCTAAAACCCTGAAACAGGTGTTCTCTAAAATTTTATCCTCTACAATTTTTTTTTTTTTTTGTTCAAAGATATGAGTTATCACTCTTGATTCTAGAAGTGACTAAATCCCGGGATTAGATAATTTTTGCCTACAACCCTGAAACAGGTGTTCTCTAAAATTTTATTTTCTATAACTTTGCTTTTGGAAGCGACTTTTCAACTGCCACAATTTTAGAGATATGAGTCATCACTTACAATTCTAGAAGTGGTCATATTCCAGGATTAGGCCATTTTTCTCCAAAACCATGAAACACATATTCTGTAAAATGTTATTATCTACAACTTTGTCTTTGGAAGCAACTAACTAACTGTCATAGTTTTAAAGATATGAGTCATCCCGCCGAATTCTAGAAGTGGTTGGGCCATTTTTTCTTAAAATCCTGAAACGTGTGTTCTCTCAGATTTTATTTTCTACATCTTCGTCTTTGGAAGCAACTTTCTAACTGTCATAGTTCTAAAGATATGAGTGATCCTTCCCAATTCTAGAAGTGGTTGTAATCCAGGATTGGACAATTTTTCCACAAAAGAGCAAATACAGACGAAAAACCATCCGCTTTTGTATATGGCCGAGTAACTCAATTTCGTCCATTCAATTGATCTCAATGCACAGACGACTGACCCGATTTCCAAAAAAAATCTTTCTAAAGTTCTGTGAAACCAAATGCTTTCATTTGACACCAAAATGAACAGTTTTTGTGCTATACTTGCTGAGATATTTGCTGAGAAGTTTCACCGACGCATGAAAATTCACGTTTTTGGACACTTCTTCGACCACATCTCCGTAACTACTCGACCGATATTGCTAATCTTTTAACTTAAATCACGGGGCATGTCACCTTTCAGGAAAAAAAGTTTAGGGTGATCATTGTAGCCGTTTGGAAATAAAAGTGAAAATGGACGGACGACCGGACATTTTTTTATTGCCGATTCCTCATATCTAGACTATAATAGATGCATCCTCCCAACTCCCGCCTCTATCTACCCCATGTTACAAAAAAGTTGTAAACGTATAGGACCCTTTGTACTTCGTACAGGTCCAAACGCAATATGCAAGAGTAATTCGCACGGGTCTTAACAAAAATTGTCGCATTTATATTGTGTTATTCAATATTTAATTTGCAAAATTGAAGAGCGCACATAGAATTCCTCAAATCACACAGAAAACCTCATATCATACGAAGCCAACAATAACAATCTAAATACATATTTCTGATTCAATTGATTTAAAAAAAAAAAAAATCAATGCCATTTACAGTCTACATTAAGGTAACAAAACTGTAACCAGTTTGATTGTTTGAAAGAATTTGAATTGCATTGTGACTAATTATGTTTTGATGTTGGCTTGGTATTTTTGCAGTTCCGCATTAGGTGTTTGAGTAAAGATCTACGCAAAAAATTATTCTAAGCACAAAAATATTCTCCGGACGCCGCGTAAATAAACAATGCTTTTTTTTGAAAATTTTTTTTCACCCAGTTGCAATAAAAAAAAGCGGTGGCCGAATGAACTAGCAATAAAAGCTCATTTTTTTATCGAGTTTAGTTACTCAGAAAAATATCGATGGCTTTCAATTTCCAGCGACATTCTGCTTAATTATTTGTATAAAAAAATCGATGCACTCTGCAGGCGTACCGTAGAACAGTTTTTTGCACGGAGTCAAATAAAAATAAATTGTCGAGATACCCATTTCCAACTATAAAAAATCAAAAATTACTTATTAGGTCCTCAGTCAATCTTGAACCAACGTAGAGACCTACCAAGCGACTGTCCACAAATTATCTGACGAGTATCTAGCCTTATAGTTACACACATAACGCGACAACAAAAATATTGAACACGTAACGAATTTAAAACATACCTCGAACGTTTTCGGAATCTATGATTCCATCGACGGGAGACGATACACTAAAGATGCTGTCCTATATTCCTTCGTACATTTTTTCAAAAGTACACGTCGTTATTTTTCCGAATATTTAAAAACAATTAGAATCCACAGCATCGTTTAAGCAATGCCGTTTCGTTGATATCAAATAAAAGTAAATTGTCGTTACACACAAAATTTAAAAAGTGCACTGGTCAGTGATGGCGGGCGAATATTCATGAGGTTGTCGTTCTTGTGTTTGTCTATATAGTACGACTCCCACGCGTTTAAGTATTTTTCTTTTTTGACGTGTTTTATCAATTGACTGTTTTCTTTGATTATGTTATGCGAGGGGTTATCGAAAATATGTTTAGCCACTGCCGAGTTTAAATCTTTTTTCTTAATAGCGTTTATATGTTCTTGCCATCGAATCTGACATGGACGGCACGTCTGACCAAAATAAAAATGCCCGCAGGTTTCACATCTCATTTTGTAAATACCTGATTTTTGTAAAACATTTGTCTTGTCTTTATTGTTGCATAGAACATTTTTAATTTTGTTGTCACTAGCAAACGTCGTCGAGATGTTCACTGACTTTATAACGTCTTTGATTTTATTTGTGAGGGGTGGAAAATGGGAAAGTCTCATCCACGCTACCGTTTTCTGCTTAATCGGTTTTAAAGTTGTGTGCGACTTTATGAACAGAGACTTTGTTTGTTTTTCAATAATGTTTTTAATTAGAGGCTCACCATATCCATTTACCCTTGCGATGTAAAAGATTTTTCGCGTCTCTTCTTTTCGATCTTCTTCTGACATCGGAATGTTTAACATTCTGTAGACCATGGAATTAAAAGCTGCCATTTTTTGTTTAAAACAATGATGCGAGTCTGAAGTGATGAATCTATCTGTGGTGGTGTCTTTTCTATATACTTTAAAATGTAGTTTTTTGTCTCTTTTTCTCATCACCATGAGATCCAAAAACGGTAAGCATCCATTCACTTCTACTTCCATAGTAAACTTAAGTTGTCCTGGATAAATCACATTTAACCGATCTAAAGTATTCTTCGCCTTCTCTGTCTTTACAATCGCGAAAATGTCATCCATATATCTCCACCAAACTCTGGGGAACCATTTTTCTTTCGAAATTTTCTTCTCTAGATTACCTAGAAAAATGTCTGACGCAAGAAAAGGAGCTAAAGCATTCCCCATAGCTAAACCTTCTGTTTGATCATAAAACCTCCTTTCAAATTGAAAGAAACAATTTCTTGTATTCAGTTTCAATAATTCCAAATACATTTCTTTCATTTCTTCGTCTACGTCATTTTCTATCAACCATTGTTCCAATAATTTTTCTGCTTCTTTTATTGGAACGCTGGGATATAACGAAACGACATCAAAAGAAATCATGATCTCATCCTCTTCTATTGTTACCTCCACTAGCTTTTTAGCAAATTCTACTGAGTTTTTCACAGAAAAGCTAAACGGGGCGGGAATATTTTTAAATTGCTTAAGCAGCCACTTCGCAATTTTTTCATTCGGCGCATTGGTATTTGAGGAAATCGGTCTTACTTTTGGTGATGGGTCGCTCTCAGGCTTGTGGGCTTTATACAAAGCATAGAGCTTCGGGACACATGGATTGTGGACAAGAAGGTCGTATTTCACTTTTTTACTCAACAATTTTTTATATTTATTCAACATTGTCGAGGTAGTTCGTTTCCACCCTTCTAAAGGACAGTGAATTTCTACATATGGGCCGTCTGTTATCAATCTGTTGACTCGCTCAGAATATTCTGTTTTATCCATTATTACTAACGAATTACCTTTATCTGCTTTTGAGTATACACAATCTTTTTTGGCCAAGGTTTTTAAAATCTCTTGCGTTATTTTTGTTGAAGCAGATGTTGTTGGTTGCCACGACTCAAAGATTTCTTTAACCTCATGTTGAACCATCAATTTATGTTCCTTCGGTACTTTATACAAACCATATTTTATGTCCATGTCTGTAGCCACTTCCATTATTATGTCGTTCTGTATTTTTGCCGCAGGTGGCAGTGCAAAATTTAAACCTTTGTTCAAAAGCTTCAATTCATCTTCTGTAAAAACTATAGACGAACGATTTTTAATATAATTTTCAACTTGTTGTGGCTCAAACATTTGTTTTTTGACACTGCTCTGTTCACGTAATCTTTTTATTTTATTGTATTGTACTTTATATTTCTTTTCGACTTTGTGTTTCACAACTTCTCGCACTTTTTCATCGAACGCATCAAAAATCAAGTTCTTTTCCAGGGTGCTCTCCTTATTTATTTTTAAATGAAGATTCAACAACTGAACCTCTACATTGTTTAAAGCTCTATATTTTTGTTTCACTTCCCAATTTAACCACATTATGCTCGCACTTTTTATCGCTCTTTTCGATGATTTTGCCATAACTGCAGTTTTTATTTTTATAAAATTCGGAATTACATTATATTTTTTACATCTTTTCAAAAACCAAATATCAGCTTTTATAAATTGTCTTTTGGTTTTTAACAGAGTGTATCTGTTTAGCTCTTGTTGCTTGGCAGCCATTTCAATACAATTCAATGCTTTTGTCAATAGATTAAAATAACAAAAAACAAAAAACATTTATTTAGAGCTCTGTGCAACTGATACAAATTATCTGACGAGTATCTAGCCTTATACTACCCATCACCAAAAGTAAGACCGATTTCCTCAAATACCAATGCGCCGAATGAAAAAATTGCGAAGTGGCTGCTTAAGCAATTTAAAAATATTCCCGCCCCGTTTAGCTTTTCTGTGAAAAACTCAGTAGAATTTGCTAAAAAGCTAGTGGAGGTAACAATAGAAGAGGATGAGATCATGATTTCTTTTGATGTCGTTTCGTTATATCCCAGCGTTCCAATAAAAGAAGCAGAAAAATTATTGGAACAATGGTTGATAGAAAATGACGTAGACGAAGAAATGAAAGAAATGTATTTGGAATTATTGAAACTGAATACAAGAAATTGTTTCTTTCAATTTGAAAGGAGGTTTTATGATCAAACAGAAGGTTTAGCTATGGGGAATGCTTTAGCTCCTTTTCTTGCGTCAGACATTTTTCTAGGTAATCTAGAGAAGAAAATTTCGAAAGAAAAATGGTTCCCCAGAGTTTGGTGGAGATATATGGATGACATTTTCGCGATTGTAAAGACAGAGAAGGCGAAGAATACTTTAGATCGGTTAAATGTGATTTATCCAGGACAACTTAAGTTTACTATGGAAGTAGAAGTGAATGGATGCTTACCGTTTTTGGATCTCATGGTGATGAGAAAAAGAGACAAAAAACTACATTTTAAAGTATATAGAAAAGACACCACCACAGATAGATTCATCACTTCAGACTCGCATCATTGTTTTAAACAAAAAATGGCAGCTTTTAATTCCATGGTCTACAGAATGTTAAACATTCCGATGTCAGAAGAAGATCGAAAAGAAGAGACGCGAAAAATCTTTTACATCGCAAGGGTAAATGGATATGGTGAGCCTCTAATTAAAAACATTATTGAAAAACAAACAAAGTCTCTGTTCATAAAGTCGCACACAACTTTAAAACCGATTAAGCAGAAAACGGTAGCGTGGATGAGACTTTCCCATTTTCCACCCCTCACAAATAAAATCAAAGACGTTATAAAGTCAGTGAACATCTCGACGACGTTTGCTAGTGACAACAAAATTAAAAATGTTCTATGCAACAATAAAGACAAGACAAATGTTTTACAAAAATCAGGTATTTACAAAATGAGATGTGAAACCTGCGGGCATTTTTATTTTGGTCAGACGTGCCGTCCATGTCAGATTCGATGGCAAGAACATATAAACGCTATTAAGAAAAAAGATTTAAACTCGGCAGTGGCTAAACATATTTTCGATGACCCCTCGCATAACATAATCAAAGAAAACAGTCAATTGATAAAACACGTCAAAAAAGAAAAATACTTAAACGCGTGGGAGTCGTACTACATAGACAAACACAAGAACGACAACCTCATGAATATTCGCCCGCCACCACTGACCAGTGCACTTTTTAAATTTTGTGTGTAACGACAATTTACTTTTATTTGATATCAACGAAACGGCATTGCTTGAACGATGCTGTGGATTCTAATTGTTTTTAAATATTCGGAAAAATAACGACGTGTACTTTTGGAAAAAATGTACGAAGGAATATAGGACAGCATCTTTAGTGTATCGTCTCCCGTCGATGGAATCATAGATTCCGAAAACGTTCGAGGTATGTTTTAAATTCGTTACGTGTTCAATATTTTTGTTGTCGCGTTATGTGTGTAACTATAAGGCTAGATACTCGTCAGATAATTTGTATCAGTTGCACAGAGCTCTAAATAAATGTTTTTTGTTT
>CM055404.1:71853740-71872740 GCA_029228625.1 Pseudolycoriella hygida
ATTTTCAAGATGCAAAAAACTTAGTATTCGAATCTCCAATACGAAATCCCACGAATTCGCATCCACATGGATTAGAGTGTGTTGCATTTTACACAATATTTTATTGCCAGTGTATGACGAAGAAGACTTTCGGATTATTTACTCTCACTCGAACGTATCAGAAGAAACGGTATATAGCATCAGCGATGACAATGAGTAAGTTAGTGCCTTGCTAAAAAGAAATGCTTTATTTCATGTAATAAATGACCAGTGAAAAATCAGAAGTTTTATTGTTTCAGTTTTGCTAATTCAAGCTGTAACTTGAATTCATATTCAATTTTCATATTTTCGATACGTTCGGCTTTCTCCATTTCCTTCAACTTTAAATCATGCTCATTATCTATTTCCTTTCTCTTTAAAGCCAACTTCTCGCGTTTTAGGTCAAAAATTTGCTTTTTTAAATCAATTTTCGCTTTCGTCTCGTGCTCTTTTAAAATAAGCTCTTTATCTTTCAAGTTAACTTCTTCTTTCGCAACCAGAACCTGTTCCATTTGCGCAGTTCTTTCTAATTCAAATTTTTCTATATTGATCTCCATTTCAAGTTTTTCATTTTCAACGCGTCGCAACTCGATTTGATTCCGATCATTCAAGGCTTCTGATCTCTTAATATTTGCGTCGTATAGAAATGCAGCAGCATTATAAGGTAAATTTTTCTTGCCTGATGGTCGAAACGATAATTCTTTCTTGTAACGAGCCAAACGAGAACTTGCTTCTTGATTTTCTTTTTCATTATCAGTTCCATATGAGCAGAATCGCGTAAAATTCAGTTCTTCATCAGTAATAGGGTTTCGCTCTACAGTTTTCGATGCTGAACAACCCTCGCTTTCCTTTTGCGACGACTTATTTTGCTGAAATCGGCGATACTGTTGAGTTTCTGGTTGGATTTCATTGGTACATAATACAGCAAGAGGATCTGAATCGTCTGTTTGCTCCTCAATGAAAGGAACTTCAACATTTGTATATGGCAATTCCAAGGAACTGTCAATGTCGATGATGGAAACAACTTCTTCATTGTCAGTTTCTGGTGATTCTACTTGAACATTTAATCCACCATTAACAATTTCATTAGTTCCAAAATCTTGTTGATTAGATGCGATGCTGTCATATATAAGAGGAACAACGACAGTTTGTTTTATACGCCAATCATAACCGATATGTCGATCCAAACGATGGAAGTTATAGACTTCGTCCATATGTTGACAGACACATTGAACTAAATCTACAATCGCTAGTGAGACGACGAGCGAATGCAGCAGTATTCTTCATTCCCGATTTACTAACCGGAAAAGTCAATTCTAAATTACTTCGCGACAGCATCAGCTTGTACGATGGATCCAGAGCACTACGCAACCCATCGTTAATTCGCTTTCCTTTGTTTAGGCACGAATACTCGACGTACTCTCCATTCAATCTCGCTTGTCGTTTGTTTAATATGGCTGCTGCGCATATAGATCCAACATTACCATCACGAGAATTTCGTCGTTTTACACTGGAACTCGATGATTCAGTGTTTGGTTCATTTGGTAATTGCTGACAGTTGTGTTTCCTGATATCATCGCTTCCTTCCACAATTTGATTTTAGTTTTCTATTACATTTATTTAACGACACCATGATGGATTTGGTTTTGTTCTTTCTTTGACGCTGCTTTTTACAAAGTTTTCTTACTTTTTTTTTTAATTGCAATTTGACTTGAATTATCTTTTGATTCATCTATGTTTTATGACAAAGCTCTTGAAATCTCAAATTTTTTTTGAGTGATTTTTTTTATTTGTATTTGCAATTTTTAGAGCGATTTCTATATTTTATCATATTTTTATCTTTCTTTTTTAGTTTTTGTTTTTCCTTTGTGATTTTTATTTTGGCCGTGACTATGTTAATTTACTTTAAGTATATTATTTGTAACGTTTTCATGGTTTTAATGACAGCAGTCATAACCACTCTTTTTCCATGTCGGCTTGAGAAAAGTAGACAATAAAATTATTATCATATCATAACTCCAACGTTCGTCTTTTTGCCGTAAAGACAATGAAGTAGGTCATAAAATGGACATTTTTTATTCTTGTGCCCTAAAATATTTTGTTTGAATACCTAATACTGACTCATGTAAAGAAAAAAATCTTCGATGGTCCCTGAATCAACTCCTTGCGTCCTTGCCCAGTTTGTTCCAACCATTTCTTCATATCCAATACTTTCTTTTCATGTTGTTCATTTTAGCTTTGAGGTGTACCCATTTTATGTCCACAAAACTCAGTCTTTTCATCATCTTTTCATAATAAATTTGTGCCGTTGGTTTCTGTTGGTTATAGTTACAACACTTTTCGTTTTATGGAAATGGCCGAAAGTTCTTACCTCAAATGGCTTGCGTTCGTTCATCTGCTCTAATGCATAGTGTAACATATGCAAACATTCTTCAGACGGCCACTTTTTGGTCGGACCAAAACGCTGTCTTTGGATTTTTTTCTTTTGAGCGTTCGACATTTTTAAACAAGAAACTGAGTAACATTGACAACAAATGAAGATGCTTACTAAGTCGCATGTCAATTTTATGCATTTTATACTTTATACTCTACTAGCAAGGTTATCCGAGCTTCGCCCGGTATATGGTTGTGATAATTTATGAAAATTGGTTACAAGTAAACATGTTTTTGATTCCAAACCTTTACCTCCACAAGCAGTTTTTTGCCGAAATTATCTAGGAAACCTCAAATTGTATAGATTAGTATCCTACTTTAAGCTCTTGACAATTTTCTCCTATTTGCGTCCTTAACGACATGTCACGTACATGCGTATCGTTAGACTCACGACCACTACATAGACCGTCCTACCGGAATCACTCAACAGATTTCCAAAAACTGAGGCCTTGTTCTCAATTTGCGTGGTATCTTTTACACCTACAAAGAAACATTTTTCTCATATAACTCCGGCCCGACCTCTCGGCTAGACTTTGCTCGTCTTTGAAAGTCAGGCTGTAGACATTTCGCATAAAACAAACCCCATCAAAATTTTGATTTTACGATTGAAGTGAGAAATAAGACAGATGAAAAAAGTAATTTTTGAAAGTTGTTTCGTTCCTTAAATAAAGGAATTCTTGTGCAAGACTGAGCTATTTAGACCTCTTGTAAGGCAGACTTCTGCCAAAGTGTTAAAAAAAATGAAATGGCGATACTTAAAGTCTCAAACCTGCGCGAAAGCAGCATGTACCATCTATCAAAAATCATTTCTAGATCTTCGGACGAATCATAGTTGATTTCTGGGACCAATAGTTTCACGAGAAATTGCGTTTCCTTGACGTCTTCTGCAGCAAATCAAAAACTAAATTTTGAACCTCGTGCTCACCGGCTTCTCAAAACTTTGTTTACGCGTATTTACTGGAATTAACCTTTTATATGAAGATTTACTGTGATGAGGTCTGGAGCCAAGACTTCAATGGGTAAAAATGTTCCATTGGACATCCTCTCAAACATTTCAAAAATTGATTTTCTGGCCAGCTGACCCTAGTATCGACCTGGAGACCTAAGATGATGACTGAAAAAAATATTCCAAATATTCACAGCCAAACACAAAACTTCAAAAATTAATTTGTTTGTCTAGGACCCACAGTTGAATAGACAACAATGTTTCCCGACAGTAGGAATGACCTTGGACCTTAAGGAGAGGCCTCAGCCCTACTTTTGTTGAATACTGTAGGAACTTTGATCTGCATCACAGCAAAAAAACTTATAATCACCGAAATATTCATGAAAAAAACCACTAACTATCGTATATGGTCGAGACTTTACAACTCGAACCGCTCAATCGACTTTTTGCAAATCTTTTGTTATACTTTAAGGACCTTACCTTGCCTTTCATTTAAAATCTCCAGAAAATATCAAAGAATGTAAAGAAATTTTATTAAACTAAGGTGTCATATACCTAAATTACATTGAAAATCGAAGAAACGACAATATTGAAAAACCCTTCCGAAGCAACGGGCTGACCTGTGACCTTAAGGAAAGTGCTTGGATTCACACTTACATGGGCCCTATAATCAACAAAATATTTATTACAAATTTTTCTAAAAATTATTATTGAATTCGGTCCACCCTAATATTAGCGGTCATATTGGCAGGCACCACGTGAAAAATTTTTTTCGGAGACAAATTTTTTTTCGAAGAAAATTTTTTTTCTCAGAAGAACTTTTTCGAAGAATTTTTTTTCAAAAAATAGAAAATTTTTTTATGAATTTTAGATATTATAGCTGAAAACTTCCAAAACGAGTGATATCACAACAAAAACCTCTTAAAAGTTAGAGTGTGACGCAGCCCGTAAGTCCGCTTCCGAAATTCATTATATCGCTTGAGGTGACGCTATCGCTGATAATACGCGATAATACGCAGAAGTTTGTTTGAATGGAATTTTGTGTTCAAAGTTTTGATTTCCTGAATTAAGTTGTGTTAAAAAAATTGCGTCACAAATGCCGGAACCAACGACGAAATAATTTTTCTGTACTTTCAGCTTTTACACGCAAAAAAAAATTTACCTTAAACAATCTATGCAATAAGAAATAAAAGTCAAATTTTTGCAGCGCAAAAACTGAAAGTAGATACTGAAAAATTATTCCGCTGGTGGGTCCGGCGTTTGTGACGCAATTCTTTTAACACAACGCATCGATCCTGATCTTGGTCGATCCCGTTGTAGCCCCAAAGTGTGGGGTGGCTCTTAAAATCACCCTGCACTATCGATGACTTCTCAAACCGAGGGAACACGTTCTGATCAAATTCAGCCGATGGCGGTTTGTATACGTTGACTATGGTTATCATTGACTTGAATTACAACGCTAAGGATCGGAGTGGGTCGACCCACACCTGACCCAAAATTTTAGCGGGTCGACCAGACCTTATTCGAATAAACAGCCTGAAAATGACTGGTAGTAACCAGTCGAATGCCCGGCAAGAAAAACAAATAAATTGGTTTTAATCACAGGTCGATAAGGTAAGCCACACAACATCCAGAGCTCAGAACATCTCGTCTCTGGCACAACATAGAGAAATGATATCTAGATGGCGTTGCATTGTGGAACGCACTACCAGCGTATCATTTCTCTGCCCATTTGAGTAACACACACTGTATTTTCAATTCTTCGCACTCTAATAAAATTACATATGAAGACTTCGGGAGAAAAAGGAGATAAGTTACTCAAAATTAAACGTACTCTCATATATTTTATATGGGAGCAGGTTCACTTTCGATTGCTTTATCGCCTTTTTCTCCCGAAGTCTTCATATGGTTGTGAATCGATTACTGACATAGCACATCAAACTGATTCATTTAAAGGGTTTGACAGCCATCAAAAACGTGTGCTGTTCATCACAGATGCTCCCATTGCCTGATGAAAAGTGATGCAAGCCCAGTAGTGCGTTTTATGATAGACATGATGTTTTTCATTGTTTCATTCATTCATCGATTGACATTATTATCTCGTCTTTCGCCGAGTCTAGACGTACCTTTGGCAAATAACTTCAAATTCGCAAAGTTGTAATAAAGTTGAAATAAAGCAAAACAACGTTCAAGAATTCTTAAGATTTAAATTAAAATATGGCAGATCTTAGTAGTGATATCTCTACAATGATGTTTCTGCAGGAAGCTGCGTTGATTGGTAAGTTTATTATTTTTTGTTACTTTTTTTTTCAAATGAACCAAAATGGAGGATGACATTTGAATTTTGTGACATTTAGAAGGCGATGGCTACCTCCTAGATTATGATATAAGGGACGACGACGAATTGAATGAAGAAATTAAATTGGCTAATCAAGACATCGACTCGAATTCCGAAGACATGGTGTTAAAGACTCCACCCAGTAGTATCAAATGGAAATCACCGGAACCGACGGCTCCATTGAATGTAGAAAGTATTGAGAAAGTCGTTTTGAAGAGGAAACTGAACATTTCCGTGTCATCAACATCTGAAGCCTCATCGATAACTCCAATGGAAAATAAAAGGAAAATTGCAATCACTTGTCCGACAAGCACAACACTTCGAACAAATACAATTTCGAATACAGTCAATAGTGATGATACAATAGGGAAAAAATTATGAAATTCTCGCAGTTTTCTACGAAGGAGCGACTGGAATTACGAGCGAAGAAATTTGGCGCACCAGTTTCAGCGGAATCGTCAAAAGCGGCCAGATCCGAACGATTCGGCTTAAAACCGGAAATTACAGCGTCTTTAGATGGTAAAACTAAGTCGAATATTGGCACCAATGTCAAGAATGGAAACATTTCAAATATTGATATATTAAGCAAACGGGCTGAACGGTTTGGTGGATCGGTGTCGAACGAAGTGAATAAAATTGAGAATTTGGAAAAACTTCGGAAACGGTTAGAGAGATTTGGTAAAATTAATGAGAACAAAGTAACAGTGACAAGCGGAAGGTCACATTGTAACGTTAAGTAACAAAAACGGAAGTTTTCCTAACGTTTTGACGTCTTATTGACTTTAATTCTAATTTTCTTTAACATTTCAAAGATCAAGAAAATTATTTGTTTGTATATAAGGTAACTAACGGTGACATGTCCGTTCGAAAAAGCGACATTGATTTGTCCGTGTAAATTTGTATGAAGAGGAACTCACCATCATATAAACCTTGATTTGTCCTATGGCTTTTAGTATATCAAAAGAAATCATTTCGAAGTGTTTTTATAATAATTATTTGGTGAATTCATAATAATTATTTGGTAATCGGTAGCCATAAATAACCGAATCTAGTGTTCATCAGCCCTGGTTTATTATTATTAAAATTAGGGCGCATTTAATGTGAAAGGAAGTCACATTGGTCTAAAGTATTAAATAATACATAACAGCTTTGTTGTACACAACGGAGTTTAGAAGTAGTGTTAAAAATCTGACAAGCTGCACATGTGATTGCATAAGGTAAACATACGATGACACAATCGTAACACTATATTTCATTAAAATGGTTCTAGTACTATCTTGTAAATATTTGGACCCGTCAGAAGTATGTAGAATGTGCTTCAAGAAGGGTTCTCTCGGGTTTGTCACTACATTTCGACCCGGCATTGGTTAGTTTTTCGTTTTGGGTTCTAAATAAGCGGCCGAACATAAATTACGTAACGGAAAATTGACATTTTTTTGAAAATTTTGTTGTTGAAATTGTTTTTGGGAAAATTTTCCTTTGTTGAAGAATTAATTTGATACGGAAATGTCAGAATGTCTTCTTATGTTTTTTTTCTTAGTCACAGTGGTCTTAGTGGACGTTGTGACTAAGTAGTGACACAGCAAGTGTACATATTCGCAGTTCATGTTTATTTTTCAATGGAAAATTGTGAAATTGTGATTCTACAGACGACGTTATCATGGAATGCGAAATAGATTCCGCAGACACTAGCTTTTCTGACACTAATGATGATTTGGAAACATTGGAAACTGGTGATGGTGATGTGGATATATTACAAAGTTTCGTTAACATAATTGAACTGCATTGCATAACGAGTTGCGGAGAAGAACCTTCCAAAGATCTAAAAAAACGCAAGAGACGATGGGGAGTTCATTCTATCAATCAAATGAGGAAGGAATTGGGTCATTTTGAAAATTTGGTGCAAGAAATGATGATCTACGATCATAATTTTTCAACTACACCCGAATGAGCCCTGCAATCTTTGATCATCTATTGAAGTTGGTTGCACCCAAAATTACGAAATTCGCCCCGAATGCGATACCACCCAAGTTTCGTCTGTTGCTTACTTTGAGGTAATTAAAATTACATCACATGACTTTGGAACGTCCATTTTTTCTTAGTTCTCTAGAAACTAATTTTTTCTTTCTATGGGGCAATGCACAAATTACGTCGCATTTCCTATATAAAGGTCATAATTTAGTGAGAATAGCAAATTTTCTTTATAGAACTCTGCCTACCTACTCCCCGTCCCCTCCCCGCATTCATTTAAAAAAAGGAGTGGTTTTGGGCGGGTAGCCTTTGTACTGTGTAAAGCAAAATCTCTGACCAGTTATGCCCAACAAAATTTTTTTAAATTACCGTACAGGTTAACAGTTAAAGTAGTATTGTAGAGATGAGCGGGTCGACCATTTTTCGAAACCCGACCCGATAAAATTTTTCGAACGAATTGTTTCAAAACTCGACCCGGACGGAACCCGACCCGATAAAATTTTTCGAAACTCGAACTGTTTCAAAACCCGACCTGGACCGAACCAGACACTCAAGTTTTTCGAAACTCACAACCCAAATTACTTCGAAACAAAAATTATTTCAAGGCCCGACGTCTGCATTCTTCATGGACCTTAGGCTAAAACGAAATCTTGCAATGTAAGATGATAAAATTTAGACGAGTTTTGTAGAATATAAAAAGTCAATAAACGATCGGGACCCGAATAAAATGATACAACAACCCGACCCGGACCGAACCCGACCCGATAAAATTTTTCGAAACGCGAAACCCGAAACACGAACTGTTTCCAAACCTGGCCCGGACCGAACCCGACTCGATTAAAATTTTCGAAACACGAAACCCATGAACCCGAAAAAAACAATTCGGGTTCGGGTTCATGTCGGGTTTTTCGAAGTTTCGGCAACCCGCTCATCTCTATTGTATTGGTATAAAGTAGCCCGCCAATATTCATCTTCTTACGATTTAGAGCTTTGAGATAGTATTACTCTTTATGCTTCGTTTAATTCGCCTTTGATTCATTTTTGTTTTCTAACAGATATTTGGCTACCGGTGACTCTTTAAAAAGCATGTACTATAATTTTCGAGTGGGAGCTTCAACAGCTTTTAGCATTGTTAATGAAACTTGCAAGGCTCTTTGGATTGTCTTGCAGCCAATTTACTTAAAGTATCCGACACAGCAGGATTGGTTGAGAATCTCAGCTGAATTCGAAGAGAAGTTAAAGTTCCCTAACTGTTGTGGTGCCGTTGATGGCAAGCTCATAGAAATACGGGCTCCTAAGAAGAGTGGCTCAAAATTTTTCAATTATATGCGCTACGTTAGTACAAATTTGCTAGCTGTGTGTGACGCCAGAAAAAATTTCATATATGTGGATATCGGCAGCTATGGACGTCAAAGCGATGGAGGAATATTTTTTCATTCAACATTTGGGAAGCGATTAGACACGAATGGTTTGGGCATACCACCACCCGCCCCACTACCTAATACCAAAACCCTGTTCCCATTTTTCATCATTGCTGACACGGCTTACCCACTGCATCAGCATATCCTTACACCCTATCCAGGAAAATACTTGGACTTAAGTGTAATTCAAAAAAACTACAACAAAGAGCTGAGTAGTGTTAGACAGAATATAGAGAACACGTTTGCTATTTTAGCTAGAAGTTTTTTATGGTCCTATAGAAGCCAATCCAGACATGGTCGACAATATCGTCATGGCGACAGTAACTCTCCATAATTTTATTAAATCCTTTGAGGATCCCGCAGCCGTGAGATATATGAGAGCTGAAAACGAAACGTCGCCAACAAATACTGGGTTGAGAGCTTTCGATTTCGTAAATGGCTGGATAGAAGCTAATAGAAGCACTGGTGAGGCTGGAAAAGCCCACTATTTCAGAGATAAATACGCAAATTATCTTTATAATGTTAATTAATTATGATTAAGAAATTGCTACATTTTGAAAGTTGTATTTTTTAATGCTTAAGTTAGAGCTAGAAGACTTGATGTCACGCAAACGGAGCCAAAATTTATCCCTTCTCGGGCTTAACGTAATATGTGAACAGGCCCTTTAAGGCGCACGGAATATAAGTGCGTTGTAATAACCCGGACGGAATATGTGAACGCTTTTTCTTTCGTCATACAAATTTTCCATGGCATAATACATTCCCACACGATTCCTATACGATTCTTATGGGAATGTGTTCACTTATCCCTGACGGGACAGTATTGTCCAATTCACACAGTTGTAATTATGGATGGGTTAATAGTTCCAAAAAATAAACTATATCGCCAATAAAAACAATCAAACATCTAAATAGAAAGGATAAATGCTTAACAATAAAACAAATTTCTATAAATAAAAAAGATATTTTCCATTTACAAATTTTAATATAAATATTGGACATATGAGTCTGTTGGAATCAAAAGTAGGTCCTTTTCCATCTTTTAAAGTGATGTTTTGAACGTCAAACGAAAAAAAATTGCAAATAGTCAGATAATCTTTTATTTTTCCTCAATTCTGATGCTAAAACAAAATAGAGGAAAAATAAAAGATTATCTCACTATTTCAAAAAATATACTATATTATAGTATATAATAATTTAGTTTTTATTGGACATACAGTTGTTTTATTGGACATAAAGTCTTTTTATTGGACATTATGTATTTAATTTTTGAACGGTTTATTTAGATCGTTAGTGTACCACTCTGTTTAAATTTTGTCGTTTACACAGAGTGCCACTTTGTAGTATTGGTAATACTGATGCCAATAAAGTTTACTCTCCTAACATTGATTTTCTGCATTTGGTAATTGTTTCAAAACGAAAATGTTAACGTTTTAATATCGATAGAATCAGACTCATACATACCTTATATCAAAAACTGTTCAATAGGCTATTCGTATTTTCCTTCAATAATAAAACGAAAAACGCTGAAACGTAATGAACTTTCAGAGAAAATAGGCTTCATGACTTCGATTTTTCGAGTAAGGTTTGAGGGCTCTAGGACAAAATAGTCCCCAATCAACGGTGTGCGGGCATAGACTTTCGTTTTCCCGTGCCCGGTCAATTTTTAAAAACGAAGCTAGAGCCTGCTCGGGCCCGGTCAAACTTTTAAAGATGATGCCCGTGCCCGTTCAAACTGTCGATATGAGCTAGATAAGTTTCTATTTTCTACTGTTATTTTCAGTTTATCTACCCGCCGTCGTCCTGTGAGCAACCGTACTCCACAGCCACGAGCATGCAGCACAGTTCATACCAAAAATATCAAGTTTATCAGCGAATCTAGTTCAATTTTATGTATGATTTTGAAGTTACGTTCAGTGCCTAAACTTTTACCTATTTTTCCTGCATTTCGCTCAGTAAGGACACCAAAAAAATAGAATGCATCAACTTTGCGGGTATAGGTAAAACGTATTGAAAAACATAAGCAAAGACTCGTAGGTATCAGAATAGATATGGCAATCAGAAGATGTTGCAAAAAGACTCGAATGAATCTCAATATAGAAATGAGCAAACAATCCAATGTTTTATGTTCCTTTATAACTATAAGAATTTCAAGGGCCATTGAACCCAAGGTCCTACCGAAGTACGTCTGAGACCATTGATTTTGATCGCCGAAATATTCTATCCTGCACCATATCATACAGAGGACCAACGTAGTTTCTTCAAAAAATCCTGAAAGTATTTGCCTTAAGAACCAAATTTCAAGCTGAAGTAATTTTATAGATATCTGTCACCCCTCCCAATTCTAGAAGTTTCTTTATCCCGCGATTCGATCATTTTTCCTTAAAACCTTGAAACACGTATTCTGTAAAATTTTATTCTCTATAACTTTGCCTCTGGAAGCGATTTTCTAACTTCCAAAATTCTAGAGATATGAGTCTTCATTCACAATTCTAGAAGTGAGTAAATCCCAGAATTAGGTAATTTTTCCCTAAAACCCTGAAACAGGTGTTCTCTAAAATTTTATCCTCTACAATTTTTTTTTTTTTTTGTTCAAAGATATGAGTTATCACTCTTGATTCTAGAAGTGACTAAATCCCGGAATTAGATAATTTTTGCCTATAACCCTGAAACAGGTGTTCTCTAAAATTTTATTTTCTATAACTTTGCTTTTGGAAGCGACTTTTTAACTGCCATAATTTTAGAGATATGAGTCATCACTTACAATTCTAGAAGTGGTCATATTCCAGGATTAGGCTATTTTTCTCCAAAACCATGAAACACATATTCTGTAAAGTGTTATTATCTACAACTTTGTCTTTGGAAGCAACTAACTAACTGTCATAGTTTTAAAGATATGAGTCATCCCGCCGAATTCTAGAAGTGGTTGGGCCATTTTTTCTAAAAATCCTGAAACGTGTGTTCTCTCAGATTTTATTTTCTACATCTTCGTCTTTGGAAGCAACTTTCTAACTGTCATAGTTCTAAAGATATGAGTGATCCTTCCCAATTCTAGAAGTGGTTGTAATCCAGGATTGGACAATTTTTCCACAAAAGAGCAAATACAGACGAAAAACCATCCGCTTTTGTATATGGCCGAGTAACTCAATTTCGTCCATTCCATTGATCTCAATGCACAGACGACTGACCCGATTTCCAAAAAAAATCTTTCTAAAGTTCTGTGAAACCAAATGCTTTCATTTGACACCAAAATGAACAGTTTCTGTGCTATACTTGCTGAGATATTTGCTGAGAAGTTTCACCGACGCATGAAAATTCACGTTTTTGGACACTTCTTCGACCACATCTCCGTAACTACTCGACCGAGTCAAATAAAAATAAATTGTCGAGATACTCATTTCCAACTATAAAAAATCAAAAATTACTTATTAGGTCCTCAGTCAATCTTGAACCAACGTAGAGACCTACCAAGCGACTGTCCACAAATTATGTGTTTCCAAAAATATGATGGCATAAGACGGAGGGAGACAGCCCAGACGGGGTTAAAGAGCCAATAGTAAAAAAATACTTTAAACAAATTGAAGATCATCATGCGAAATGATTGACAGGAAGATGTGGAGTGCAAAAATTTTGACGACATCAATACTGGTTCGCAGTACATGAAAGGTGGCAATTATAGCCATCAATAGTTATTTAAGTCACAAGGACAAAAGCCGAAATTGTTTGCTTGCTTAGAGGTCCGAAAGTAGAAAAATGTCAATTTGAGAAGCGAAAGTTTACTTTGCCACTTAGTGTAAAATATTATTTTTGTACCTCTCGGAGGGTGAAAAAAATGACGTCATGTTTGATGATATGTAAGTTAGACGTAATGCAACCTGACAAGCGGTGGAGTCGTAGTCGAAAAATTGGAAAAAAAAGTGTGACGTAATATGCGAACAGCCCACAACAGCTCTCCGACCTATAGTTTCACGAGCGAAAAAATCCTTTCAAAAAAAGTTTCAAATTTTGAAAACTTTAAGAAGCTTTTAAAGCTTAGAGAACTTTTAAAAAGTTGAATTAAATTTTGAAAAACTTCAAATACTTCGCAGCAAAAGTTAACGGTAAAATTACTACCATGAATACATTATATGGACCTTTTTAACATCAACAAATACTTATTTACGTCACAAGTAGTGAAAAAAAATCTTCTCACGAGTGAGTTAAACTTCTTAGTGAGAATGTGGCCTACACTGAAGAAAATATCTACAAGTGAGGTAGGAATTGTGTTTATAATAATATACGCCGCGGTGAATGTACATTGATAGAGAAAAGCAACCAACTATCTTAATATTTTCAGGAATTGAACATTTTCGTTCTCGGTTTAACCGACTTGAATTTAAATTAATTAATTTTATAATCTTCGAAAAACTACGAATATTGAAATTAAAATCTGAAATAACAACACCCTTTGCTTCATATCCCAAGGATTCGAACACACGCCAGCAAATATTTCTATTTACTAGTCGAATGCTCTAACCATTGATCTACCGGGACAAGCAAAAAGTGACTTACGTTAATTCAGATTGTCGTTAATGCCACGGTGACGTCATTTAACCATACCAACAATTCATATGATTTACATCTTCCGACCGCATACGATTTGTTTGCCACATATGGATAAACGCCCGTGTTTAATTCGTCAAATTTCGATTTTTTCCTATTTCGTATTAAATTCGAGCGCATTGTCAACATCAATTCGATGCTATCATAATGCATTTTTAATACATGTGATATTATCACATAGGAAATATTGAGTTACTCAATGTTTTTAAATCAAATTTTCAGGAATTGAACATTTTCGTTCTCGGTTTAACCGACTTGAATTTAAATTAATTAATTTTATAATCTTCGAAAAACTACGAATATTGAAATTAAAATCTGAAATAACAACGTATAGAAATAAATAGAAAATAAATAGAAATTTTTCTTATGCGCATGAGCAGAAGGTCAACTATAACAATAATTGGTTGCTTTTCTCTATCAATGTCTCAATGCACGTTACGTCAAACGTGTAATATTCGAGATCAACCCCGAGCGACTTCTGGAGCCACCACCATAAACCAGAACAAGTCAACACATGCATCAACCTCCAATCCAACATCTTCGTCCGTACTTTCGAAAGACTCTCCTGTTGTACAAGCTACAGTATCCGCACGCCAGCATGAAAGATCATCTACGCAAAATAAATCGACGGGTAGAGGCACTAGTATGGACTCTATTAAACAAAAAATGGAAAGTTATTTAAACGCATGCCACGAAAAATTACAAGCAAAGCCAGACCGCTCACCACATGCTTCATTTCTGTCCTATTTAGGAAAAAAATTGGAAAAGATTCCAGAGCGAAAGCTAGAGGCGTTAGAACAGGAGATTCTGGCATTGGTTTATCGCTTTTCAATGGAAGGTTAAGTTTTAGATATGCAAGGACTTGAGATAACAGTAGAACTGAATCAAGTGCGATGTCATTTTACCTTTATGTCTTTTTAATACATGTGTACTTACTGAAATGAAGTAAAATGAATAATTCTAGATTTACAGACCACATTTTATATTGCTCATGCCGAATATTTAACATCGCGAAACCTAGAGCAGAAACTCGAATATTTGGTGATTCCTACTGTAGAATCTAGTCTACAAAAAATTTCAACAAATATTCCGGGCCTGATTATCATCTCAGCTCTCTAATGTGCTCAAATCGCCGTTCCTCAGTATCCTCCATACCGCGAAGTTTTTTCGGTAATAATCGGATACCGAGAAAAGATGATTTTGTTATTTATTTGTTGTTATTTATGCCACTAAGATGGAAATATAGTATTCATGCTTTGGGGCGAAAATAGCTACTTTCACCTCACACTTTCACCCTGCTCATGAATACAAATCAACTATTACAAGGGGGTTGAAAGTAGCAATTTTCGCCCCAAGATATGAAAATAACTATTATACCAGGGCCCACTTTTGAGAATTTAATTCCTAAAAATTCCATAAAATTCTTAAAAAATTCCTAGAAACTATTAAAAATTCCTAGAAACTATTAAAAATTCCTAAAATCTTAAATTTGAGAATTTAGGAATTTTTGGAATGCCATCCATCGTGCACGTATCACGAACGCCGTGCACGTATTACGAAGGCCTTGCACGTATTACGAACGCCGTGCACGTATTACGAACGCCGTGCACGTATTACGAACGCCGAGCACGTATTACGAACGCCGTGCACGTACTACGAACGCCGTGCACGTATTGAGAACGCCGTGCACGTATTACGAACGCCGTGCACGTATTACAAACGCCGTTCACGTATTACGAACGCCTTGATCGTATTACGAACGCCTTGATCGTATTACGAACGCCGTGCACGTATTACGAACGCCGTGCACGTATTACGAACGCCGTGCACGTATTACGAACGCCGTGCTTTATTACGAACGCCGTGCTTGCATTACGAACGCCGTGCACGTATTATGTGAGCTCATAACATGTTCGTTACGTATATCATACTACACAATAAAATTAATAATACATGGAAAAAGAGTGGCTATGACTATTGTCATAGCCCTCGTTAAAATATATATAAAAATATATATAAATCTTAAAAAAGTTCTTTTTCGATTGAAACTTCAGCACAATTTTTCGTGTCGTTTGAAATATGCCTATGTTTTACTATAGAACCTACACGAATGATGTTGATGGAATGGCTTTATGCGACGATCGACATGAAAGTCGAGGCGACTCTAGAGACGCTGTAGACTTCAGTGAAGGCCATTTTTTCCTTGAGTTGGAACGCGCCGATAGAGAAGCCTCTAGAGAAGCGCTAGAAAATCTTGGATGATGTTATGCTTGTTGACCAAAATGGATCAACGATTTTTGGTGAAAACGAAGTTGCTCCTCGTCATTTTCATTCAATTTCACAGCTTGTAAGCGATGATGAGCCGGTAAGTTCGGGTGCGATTTCGTCAGAAGCACCTGTGATGAATTCAGACACTTCGTACCAAACATCATCATTCCATTTTTTGGAGAATTCGCAGCAAGTTGTCGAAAGACCTTTAGCGGCGACGTCTAAATTGACATCCCCTCACACAATTCGAGGATGGAGTCAACGACAACAACCTCATATAATTTCTTCGATTGTCGGTACTGCAGATCTAGAAGCCACCCGCTCGCTTCCTTCATCATCAGCTTGAGAAAAATAGACAATAAAATTAATATTCATTCAAATCGATCACCGAAAAACAATTTTTGATCACCAAAAAATTGACCAACACAAAATAAAATTAAATTAATGGCGACTTTAGTTATTCTACATATTTTTAGTATATTTTCTAGTGACATATTAACCCGAAAAAGTACTGTTTTAGTTTGCTGGTGATCAGACTTGTATTTCTCGGAGATCAAAAATGTATTTTTCGGTGATCAATTTAACATGTTTGTACAAGAGAAAGCTGTCGCATGAAAAGTGAACGAGCTCCAGTATTGTTTGTGAGAGTAATAATCTCTCCAATACTCTATCTCCAATTTATTCGTATATTCTGAGGGGCTGGTTAGCTTAGATGAATTGAATAGGCTTGTGGTGCTGGACATCCCGAGTTCAAATCCAGCGGTTGACCTTTTTTCCGTGAGAAACTTTTGTCAAATGAAAAAAAACTGTTGTCGCTGGAATCGAATCCGGGTCTTCTGGTCGGGTCATTAAGCTAAATTGCTCACGCATATGTTAACTTGATGTACGAGTATAAGCAGTATAAAGCAATTTTTAGACCCGTACGAAGAACGAAGGACTTAGCTAGCGCACTAAAAACGAGTTTTTGGTAGGGCCAAACGTGTTTCTTGTACATAACTCGAGTAAATCCTTTCCGATTTTCAAAACATTTTTTTCAATCGAAAGGTCTGGGAATGCCCAACAATTTATGGAAGAAAATTTTTTTACTTTGGGTCGCTGGACCTAGCTAGAGCCTTAAAGAAGCGGACCGACTAGGGCCCTACTGGTTTTTTATACATAAAACGAGTAAATTCCATCCGATTTTCGTGATTCTTATGCTATTCGATAGGTAATCAAAGCCAAGAAAAAATACGGGCCCGGATCGCGCCTAAGATGGCCGCTAATGTTAGGGTGGATCGATCTAGGCAATTTATTTTGGAAAAATTCAAACATTTTGAAAATTATAAGAGATAGAAGATCGGTGTGAGAGTGAAAGTTGTTGGGTTCGGTGTGGTGCATGTAGTGATGCCTGCCAATATGGCCGCTAATGTTAGGGTGGATCGATCTAGGCAATTTATTTTGGAAAAATTTTAATATTTTGAAAACTATAAGAGATAGAAAATCGGTGTCGAAGGGAAAGCTTTTGGTTGCGGTGAGGCGCATGTCATGATGCCTCCCAGCATGGCCGCTAATTAGGGAGGATCGATCTAGACAATATATTTTAAAAAATTCAAACATTTCGAGTATTATAAGAGATAGAAGATCGGTGTCAAAGGGAAAGTTGTTGGTTTAGGTGTGGCGTATGTCGTGATTGAAGATCGGTGTCAATGGCAAACTTTTTTGTCTATGAAGGTATGGGGCAGAGGCCTCTTCTAAGTGCTCTAGGTCGGTTCTAAGATCGGCCGTAGTACAATAAACATTTTTTAAAAATATGTCTGAGAAAAAATTTTTACATTTTTTTTTAAACTATTTTAAATTTTGTTTATTATGGGGGTTTCTTCAATATTTGGAGAGACTTTTACACCGTTTCTTCGGACGGGTTTTTCAATATTGCCCTATCGGCAATTTCCAATACAATTTAATGTGAACGTAAGGCAATATTTACTTAAATACGTTCGAGCCTTTTTGTAACATCTATTCTGTTTGCCACACCTATACTGATACGTACGAGTCCCCTGCATATGTTTTTTCTCGAAGTACCTTAGCACAAGCTTCGAAACAGCTATGGTAGGAACTGTGTTCGAGGCTGCCTTCTGGTGTTTCCCGAACAACTTTGTAAAAGACTGTATTCAAAAAATTACTTTATACTGCACTCCAACATCAAGTTTACATGCATGAGCAATTTAGCTCAGAAAGATATTCGTAACTTGAAGGATTGGGTAGTTAGATAGGGTAGCGCCTGATTGCATATGAGCGGAGTGTGGTAGTCCGTGTCGTGTGCCAGGCGTGCAACTGTCTAACTATCAAGTGCTCTTTTTACGTCCACGTCGTAGTCCCCGGGACCTCAATTCTCTTCGCATTTTTGTGCTAAACTTAAGAGTGCTACCTGATGACTTGCCCACGGGTCAGAGGGGAACCGGATTAGTGGGTTGTGCGTGTGGCTAGCCACCATACCACACTCAAAAAAAGCAATATGGTTATGAATTCAACAACAGAGCTTCGGATTGGACAGGATAAACTGCAACGACTTAGGCAACGGAAAAAGGACAACGATTTACAATTAGGAACATGGAATGTTAGATCTCTGTTACGGCCAGGAGGGTTGAGATCACTCACTAGTGCGTTAAGGGCGACTAAACTTGACATTACAGCAGTACAGGAAACTAGATGGCCTGGGAAGGATTCTATGATCAGTAGAGACTTTACGTTTTGTTACAGCGGCAAGAGCAACGACAGCCCAAGAGGATACGGAACAGGCTTCATGGCCTTCGGTAGAGCCAGAAACGCGGTGATTGGTTTCACTCCTGTCAACGAACGAATATGCACTCTACGGATAAGAGGAAAATTTTTCAATTATACTCTTATCAACGTCTACGCTCCAACGGAGGAAAAAGATAATGAAGCGAAGGAGCTATTTTACGAAAAACTGGTGAAAGTGTATGATGGAGCACCGAATCGAGACATCAAAATCATACTTGGGGATTT
>CM055404.1:71882367-71896375 GCA_029228625.1 Pseudolycoriella hygida
GTCATTGAGATCATTTCTTTTTAAATAAATTTACATAAGATTCATGCAGCCCGTGCGTGTCGCTTAGAAGGTTAACAGCATTTTCGGTGTTGCAAATGTGCATTTTTTCCGCAATGGCTCTCTGATAAAAATTAGGGATGTGGTCTAAGATGATGACATTTTTAAAGTCGAAATTATGATTTTCTTTCAAAGCATGTAATGTTAGTCCGGTCGTTTCAGTCGTCTTTTTTAATTTAATGTCACTTCTATGTTTACTCGTTCTGTTCTTGGTTCTTTGTTTTGTTTGGCCCGGATATTTTCCAGGGCAGTCTAAACAGTTGATTTTATAAATGACCTTGGACTTCATGTCATTTGGCATGTGGTATTTGGTTCTGGAAAATAAGTTCCCTATGTTATTTTCCGATTTGCACCCTAGTGCCATGTCATATTCACGCATTGTTTTGTTGATTCTCTCAGATAAACCTGGTACATACGGTGTTGCAATATATCTAGTTTTTCTCCGGTCTTTATTCAAATTTTTTCCATTATAGAATTTGTTAACCCTATCTTTCACAGTTTTGTTGACGAATTTCTTAGGATAACCATTATCCATTAGCAAATTTCTCGCAGTTTTTATGCTATTTGGGCGTGCTTCTGGTATGGTGAAGGCTATGGCTCTATCCAAGAGTCCAAAATGACTCGAAATATAGCATAGAAGAAACAACATTTGGTTTATTTTTTCCTACGCCGCTATAGTACAAGAAGTATAACTCAACGTGAGGAAAGCTTATCACGAAAAAAGAATTTTAACCTAAAGAACTCGGGACGTCCAGTACTACAAGCCTATACAATTCCTCTAAGCTTACCCGCCCCTGAGAATACACGAATAGTCAGAGAGGGAGATTTAGAGAGGGAGATTTAGAGAGAGAGAGAGAGAGAGTATTTTAGAGATTCTTACTGTCATAAACAATTTTGAAGCCCATTCATGCGTCAACTTTTCTCAAATCCTTTTTAATTGTTTAAAAACGAAAAACTAGTACAATTTTGACTCTAAATAGCCGCTATCTCACTTATTTCAAAAGTTTTAGAATGAAATAGTAGATTTCATGCTTGCTAAGAAAACGAGTCATTACCGTGTTACGAATAGTTGCAATTCGTAGCAAGGTAATGAACGAGTTTTCTTTGTTAGCATGAATGCTATTTGGTCATGTTGTAGACGGGTCGTTGAAACCACCAAAACAAACTATCTACATTTTGCAATAAATTTTACATCAAATAATTATGTAAACAAAATCAATGGATATATTATGACGTCATATGACACCAAATGATAAGCGATATTGTTCGTTTATTGAAAAAACTATGACGTTTATCGAAATAACAATATCGTTTGTTGAATAATTTTATTGTGTTATTTTCCAGGCTGAAAACATGTTCAGCAAAATCAACGTACCCGTCTACAACATGACAAAAAGAAATCAATGTTTCAAGTTTTTCAACAGTATTAGAATTTGAAAAACCCCAAAAAATTACATATATGTAATGCCAAAAGCCCTTCCGAAGTTTTTCTTTTAAAAAAATGTTGGTCTTCAATACAATTTTGGTCGAAAAAAACGTTGATCTAAAATATTTTGATCAACAGTTTTTGGTCGAAAAAATGTAAACAAAGAAAATTTGCATGTGGTCAATTTTTTGTATAGGTTTCCGAGTAGGTTTCGAATTTTACCTCCGGAATTACAATAATAGTTAGAGAGTTATTTTCTATAAGAAAGTTTGGTCAGAAGAATTTTTCTGGAATCTTCAGGAAATGTGTGACAGCTGTCAAAGCGATGCCATCTTGGATTTTATGAATGCTGAAAAATGTTATCTTCTGAATTACAAAAGCTAGACAGTTGGTAACTTCGGGAAATTTATAGATTTGTGAGTAGTCTGTAAAAAAAAATTTTTTTGAATAAAGATTATGTGCTTTTTCCTGAAAAGGTTTTTCTCTTGAAAACGCTATTTTTCTTGAAAATACAATATTTACTGAAAACGTTATTTTCTTGTGATTTTAGTGATATCATTCGATATATTGACAGCTAATTAGTTTTTCAATCTACAATCTACAGTTTCTAGCAAAAAGAATATAAAGGACCATAATCGCGGGCAAGTTACAAAAGCCCTCGGTTCAATCACTTTACATCGACTATAATCACGCGATTGTGGTCTTTGTGTTGCGAATTTTGGTCGTTTTGAAAACCAACAAAATGTGATTTCTGAAGTAAAATTATATGCTCAAAGTGTTTGGTTGTTTCTTCGTTTCGATCGCTCTCTTTTCTGGTTGAAACTTATTGATAATACACGAATAAAGGAATAAAATTACCGTCTGAGTTTGATGTAATCGTCCAGAAATGATAGACGATCAAAGAAAACACCAGGGCGAAATGTTTCTTTGGTACGAGCGCATATTATTTCTCTCTTTTTTTCGCGGGCATGTTTTTGCCGAAGTGAATTATAACGTTTCTGCGCGGCTTCAACTAAATATTTCGAATTTTGAGGTTAAAGAATACAATTTTATTGAAAGTGAATACTTACCATCCATTCTGCTTTCTTCGGAAATTTTAATCCATTCTTCTTCTTTCTTTCTTAAATTTTTAAAATCTTTTGAACTGGTATCATATATAATACGATGATTTCGTATTATATTGATAAAAAGATCTGTTGACGCTTCCATTGAATTCGATTATATAATCAACTAACAATGAAGTCTATTTTGGCCACAATTTCGCATATTCACCTTATGACTTTATTGTTCGAAATTTGACAGTTAATTTTTTTGACGCCTCATATCGAAGTATTTATAAGCTAACATAACCTCAACACTGACCTCAACTCATTTCACGGCAATCTTTATATTTGAAACGTGTTTGGTACACAAGCCATTTTTTTTAACAATATAATACTACAAAATCGGGGAGGGAAAATGTCGGAAAGCTTAATTAAGGTGAATAAAAAAATATTGTTAGTCACGATAATTTTCGCTTATTCATAATATTTTGTAGAAGTGTAGAGAGAAGTATTTAACTTCATCTCAAAAAGGAGAACTGCTCCAATATGTAAGCGATAATTACACCGTTTTGTTCAATCGCAAGTCTAGTGATGATGTCAAGGGGAATCTGTGGGGAGTGATTGCAATGAGATTAAATACAATGGGACCGACTAAAACAGTGGATGGCTGGAAACGTTGCTTCACCACTTTGAAAGCAGCAGCAAAATCAAAATACGTTAATGGGCTGCCCCTGAATGAAACTGAATATCAGATTTCAGTAATGTGCAACATGCAAAATTTAGAAGTATCGACGGAGCCATCGAACAAATTAGAAAAGTCTCGAAAAGGGTCGACGACAGCACGTCCACAAGAAGATGGATCATCATCCAACCAGATGATCGTTGTGCAAACACAGCCAACTCAAGCCGAAAACTTCATCGAAACGTCAGAAGGGGAAACCCTGTCGTCACAAATTCCTAACCATCCAGTGGAGGTTAGCGGCGCTAAAGCAACTTTTGGACAAAAACGAAGACTCGTCAAAGTTGTCGGAGGTAACTATAGCGCCCTTTTCGGAAGAATTTCCACCCATTTCGGAGCTCAAACCATGAAGGACAAAATCTGGGCGTTGATAACCGTCCAATTGAATATATTGGGTCCGAAAAAAGATGTCAAAGGATGGCAAACCTGCTTTAATTATTTAAAATCACAGACCAAAGAAAAATTAGCGCTAATTCGTCAGCACAAAATGATGAACGTGAGCAGCCCTTCACACCTTGAATTAAACGAGATCGATAACGCAATTATCGAAATGTGCAACATTGAAATGCTGGACGGTAAAAGAGGAGTAGTTGAGTTGGGCGTAAACGGTTCCTTTATTGGTGTTGCGAATCAAAGTGTACCGTCTGCGGTATCTAGCCCAAGTCTTCCTAATGAAATCGAAGCGAACGGAACAGAGCCTAACGGAACAGAAACGAACGGAACAGAGCCTAACGGAACAGAATCGAACGGTACAGAACCGATCGGAACAGAACCGAACGGAACGGAACCGAACGGAACAGAACCGAGCGGAACGGAACCGAACGGAACAGAACCGAACGGAACTGAACCGAGCGTAACAGAACCGAACGGAACAGAACCGAACGGAACCACTGGTTGGCAAGAATTGTTGGAATACTTAATAGACGAATCGATAAATGAGGCACCTTCCCTACACGTGTTGGAACATAACAAAAACAACGATCAGAGCTCTCTTTCAGTATCTGGTGACTTCCTCCAAGATTGTGATGAAACTGCAGTTGAAGGGCCTTCTATTTTTAATCAAATGCAAGTTTCCACCGTTACCAGCGAAATGGAACGTTTTTCCAATTCGACAGATGAACTCGGAATGACCGTAGACAGACTCGACTCAACATACTACCTAACAAAGTTCCTGAACCGTTCACAGGTCGTCCTCCTCCAGTTCTTATAACTGACCGCTTTCGGCACATAGTCTTTCGCTCTAAAGTGTTCATACCCAAGGTCCACCAGTCCTTCGGAGGCCAGAGTAATATCAAGCACTTTTCACTCCTATTCATGGTGGCCTTACCCCTGTCCCGCTCAGTCCTGCGTCAGCTATGAATTGAAGCAGCTGTGACCCTCTCGGATTTGTATCTGAGCTACCACAGACCTTGTGGTGAGCGTTTGCATCACAGCCTAGAATTATGGGGACATTTTCTACTTCAACAATCCGCTGCATCCGCCATATAACAAGACGCCACGAGCAAGTCTCCTCCAGTTTCAGCTGTTCGACTGATCCTGACAACAGTCGTGTCTCTATCCGAAAGTAGGTGGAGTGCTCTCGCCTGCATGTCAGGTCTCATATAAACGGCCGCCCTGGAATTATCTCATACATTGACCCTAAAAATTGCCAGATGTTCATTCTGCAGTTTCCGGTAACCGCAGCAATCACTCTCCCAATGCGACTTCGGTGACTTAACTGATACATTCCATAACTACCCCAGCACTCAACATGCTCCGAGTGCACCCAGTACCTCAGCGATCTATAACAAAGTGAATACGGGATCGGGATCAAAGCTTCGGGACCACATGCTAAGTCTATTTTTGCTATGTCATCAGCCATTCCATTCAGACCAGCGGGCCCAGGCAACAAAAAAAATTTATTCCGGTTCTCCAGACTTAGTCAGCTCAGATGCTGCTTGTATTCTTTCACCACCTTGGACGATGTCACAGGAGATGTAATGGCCTTTTCAGACGGAAGCGCTTCTTGAGCCCTATCTTCCTCCAACTTCCACCTACCTTCTGGGCCCTTTGCGGAATGTATTCTTACCCTTTCCTACCCGGCCCTCATCGGGCAGGCATGCCGCCAAACCCGATGGCTCATTTTACTCCTTTCACAGATTAGGAGCGGATAGTGTAATGAAGAACGAGGAGATTAGTGGGGCACTGCGATAGTGATAAGGAAGGGGAAACTGCGCTGTAGCATCTGGAAGCTAGATTTCGATTTGAAAAAACTATGTTTCATGTTTACGATGTAGCTTTGATTTTTAAGTTATGCTTTCAAGAACAATCAAGTCTTTGCGTGAAAATAAATTGTGTTCTCTTTTAGAGAACTGTCCACAAATGAATAACTTAAATATGAAAATTACCACCACTAGCACCGGCTATTAGTCGGTCTCGTACAATTTTCCCTTGCTGAAGATAGTCGTTTTGCAGCCGGGAGTCAATTTCGCCATCCTCGAATTCGTAACTTCCGTCATCGGCGTATGGTACATTGATCTGATAATCTATGTCGAACGAATTATTTATGAGAAAATTGTGTAACGTGGTACAAGCATAAATTATGTTGGCTGCAGCTTCATGATCATAGTGCAGCGCACGTTCTTTGAGAAGACATCGAAAACGATTTTTTAATACAGCAAATCCTCGTTCATTCCTGTTGCGAAGCTTCCTTATTGTTTTACTGAAACGTTTCTCGCGTTGTTGATTTGATGTAAGCTTGTTAACAGCTAACATAAGCCAGGGTTGCAAGGGATAGCCCAAATCACCAATCAAAAAGGCATCGCGATATATGTTTTTTTCCTGGTCGTTCAAGTTGAAACTCATCTCTAACAGCGAAAATATTACCGAATTTTTCCAAATGAAGGCATCTTGGGTTGACCCTGGATAGCGAGCATTAACGTTAATAAAACGCATATCGCTATCCATGATTGCTTGGGTGTTTATGGAAGTGAATTTCTTATAGTTAATGTATGCTTTTTTGAAGTCTAACGATATGCCAGCCACTGCAATTTGAGTTCCATCAATCAAACCCAAAACTCCATCAACACCATAGTCCGTCTTAAATCTTGATTTAGTTAGCTCGACAGCAGCTGGAGTTTGCGGAAATTGAATGTAGACAGGAGCGAGGTACTTTGTAATGATAGTCGAAATTTCTCTGATGCATTGGGATGTACTTGGCTGGGATATCATACAAAAGGCGTCCATGGCAACACTTCGTTGATAGCAACCAGTAGCAAAAACGTTTAAGGTTGCGAGAACACGAATGTGAAGAGGAATTTTCAATTCGTGATCTACTTCAACGAAAGGGTAGATTTCATCAATCAAATTTATGGTCAACGCTGGTGGAATTCGATACCTTTCAATGAATCTGTTCAAATAAATTCAGAGTTATAAATTAAGATTTTCGTTTGTGTTTTTCAACAAAGAATCTCAATCTAGAATCTCTAGAATCTCAATCAAAGAATCAATCTAGAATGGATACATACTATCCCTGAGCCATTGCCCGTCATTCTTCAGCTTGTTCTTTTGAGCATGAATCAAGTGGAATAGCATTTTGTTCTTTTTACTCAAATCGGTATATGAAAACAATTTGGAAGTAATCTTCAATGAAGTAAATGTCAGATTGTTGAGGTTAACGTGAATCTGTGAAATAGTTCGATATGAGGCGCCAACAAAATTAACTGTCAAATTTCGAACAATAAAGTCATAAGGTGAATATGCGAAATTGTGGCCAAAATAGACTTCAATAACATGACATAACTTACATTGAAAATTCTATTACATTTTTTATGAAACTGATGAAATCCAAAAATTTGAAGAGATTATCTACGTGAATCCGCGCGATTATGAATACGAATATGAATGTGTTGAATGAAGTTTGGATATTTGAGTGATCGCGACCTTTTAAATTGAGATGGAAAGTTCCCAAAAGGCAATATTGAAACATATGCAGGGGACCCGTACGTATCAGAAGATGTGGCAAACAGAATAGATGTTGTTGATTCAAACGTATCAAAGTAAATGTTGCCTTAACTCTTAAGTGTATGAAATTACGTCGACATTAAATTGCCGAAAGGGCAATATTGAAAAACCCGTCCGAAGAAACGGTGTAATAGTCTCTGTAAATATTCAAGCAACCGTCAAAATAAAAAAAAGTTAAAACTTTTTTTTCAGACATATTTTCAAAGAATGTTATTTGTCCTACCGCCGATATTAGAACCGACCTGGAACACAGACCTCTGACCCATACTTCTATAGACAAAAACGTTTACCACTGACACCGATCTTCTATCTCTAAAAGTTTTCAAAATATTTGAATTTTTCCAAAATAAATTGCCTAGATCGATCCATCCTAACATTAGCGGCCATATTGGCAGGCATCACGACATGCATCACACCGATACCAACAACATTGCCTTTGACACCGATCTTCTATCTCTTATAGTTTTCAATATATTTGAATTCTTCCAAATTAAATTGCCTAGATCGATCCACCTTAACATTAGCGGTCATCTTAGGCTCATTTCGTCGGACGGACGAACATTTTTTTTTATTGCTGATTCGTCATCTAAGAACCATGATCGGTGCTCCCCTTCTACTCCTGGGTCGAAATTCGACTGGTTACAAACGTCGTGGTAAACGCATAAGACTCCTTTTCGAAGAACTTCGTTCGTCGTACGGGTCTAAACATATGCAAGGGACCTGTACGCATAAGAATAGATGCGGCAAACAGAATTCGCGTGGCAAATTCTAAGGTATTTGAAAATACGTCCACTTTAAATTGGATCGGAAATTGCCGAAATGGCGGTATTGAAAAGCCCACTCGAAGCGACGGTGTCAAAAACACTTACAAAACATCCAAAATGTTCAGAAAACATTTTCAAAGGAAATTTTTTCTGAAGTTTTTAAAAAAAAATTAAATATAATTTTATCAAAAAAAAGAAAAATTAAAAAAAAATCTCAAAAAAATACTTCAAAACACACAATTCTAAAAACGAAATTTCGAAAAACAAATTTTTCAAAGAAAAAATTTTCCCAAAAGACAATTTTAATAATAATTTTAATCTGCCTAGAATGATAATCTCGCATTTTTCTCCCTAGGGCAAAACTGTTTTTCTCGATATATCTTTTCTCGGCAGATAAAATAGCATATGCACCGCTGTCCAGGATGGTTTATTTTGACGACTTGGATTATTTCGCACGCCGTTGGCTCGGGAAATAACCTCCAAATCGTCAAAATAGAGCATCCTGGACAGCGGTGCATAATCTACTATTTTTCGGTTAGGGCAATGGGGCCAACATTAGGACCGACCTATAGTTCTAAGGAGAGGCCTCGGACCCAAAACCTCTTTATTAAATAAATATTCACGAAAAACCGTCAAATATCGTGTAGAGTCGCGTAGCGTGAGTTGGGCGCACACTGAGGACCATGCAGCCTAAACCACTCAACAGATTTTCAATGATTTAATATTCATTTCCATTTTCTGACGTACAAATCTTTATTTCAAAATCTCGAAAAGCGATTTCCGTGCTAATTTCTCAGAGATATAAGTCAAAACGTTTCACCAATCGTATAAAACCACGTCTTCGACCACTTTTTTGACCGTCACCTCCAAATTCAATCCAAAAATCACTTTTGCGACTACCTTGCAAAAATTTTTTTTTTTTTTGGAAAATCGGTAAATTTTTACTCGAGTTGTTTGTTAACGGACGGACGTTCAGATGGACAATTTTTTTTTTGAGACTTGCCTTATTTATAACCCAAAACAAAAAACTAAACGACTCCCAAAATTCGACAGTAATGTAGTGGCAAACTTAATAGAACCCTTCTTGAAGCATCTCGCACGGGTCCAAACATTTACAAGATAGTACTAGAACCATTTTAATGAAGTATAGCATTATGATTGTGTCATCGCATGTGTACCTTATGCAATCACATGTGTAGCTTGTCAGATTTTTTACTTATTAACTTAAATAAGTGAATTAATAATAAATTTAAAGTGAAGTGTATTGGAGGCGAAGTGACTATTAGATTTCGCCATCCACAAAGAAATTTAATTAATTTTAAGTTAATTGAAAGCCATAAGTATAGCAGACAAATTGCATTGTTTAATAACTGTAAAACAAACAACAGCAATTCCATGTTAAATGATTTATTAAGTTTCGTTTTTCAGTTTCTTTCTTCATGTTATTATGCCAGTCGGCTCATCGGGTTTATTCACAATAAACTCTCATTGCTTTGCTACAATGCATCGCTCACTGGGCATATGCTCTCATAAAATCAAGCCTTTCGGCATCTTGGGTTTATTCGTAAAACAAATAAACTCTCACGGCTCTGCTTCAACACACAGGTTATTAAGCGCTCATTGTTTTCAGATTGGTATGCAAATATGCTTATGCGACTTATGCATGTTAATCTTTTATTACAGATATAGGGTGACATGTGTATATAGTACATATACCTACAAAGTACGTAAATTATTGGCACAATCGCAAAAAAAAGTATTTAATACAGCCAAAATGAAATCTATCATAATTTGGCTTAAACTCTACAAGTTTTTTCTGTGTAAATGCACTCTCACAGCTCTAAAAGATATGAGTGAAATACTCTTCCCACTGATGAAATCATACCATAGACCTATATATCGAACGTTAAGAAAATACAACTTCCAAAATAAATTCAGCTATGTGGTCAAAAATCAATGTAATCTCGATTACACATTAAATTACAACCTTGTGGTGGATATACATAAAACGTCTAAAATGTCAACGAAAACCACACCAAGAAAATAAAAATGGATAGTGAAGTAGACTTTTATCAAATTAACCTGCACAAAGCATATGCTCCCACACACGAATTAAACAACTTGGTCAAAAACAAATCAACTTTTATAGTACTCATTCAAGAACCAGTAACAAGATCAGGTAAAGTGATGGGCTTAAATAGAAGAATAGGTAACATCGTACAGGTAGGAGGAACGGGTAAACCACGGGCGGTACTATTTGTCTCTAAAAATATAAACATACATCCCTTATACCAATTATGTACCTTAGATATAGCAGTAGCGTTAATAAATATAAAAAAAGACGGCAATGCCAAAGATATAATAATCTGTTCAAGCTATTTTCCATACGACCCTTCAGAGCTTCCACCTAACACAGAATTTGTGGCAGTAGTAGACTACTGTAAAATAAATAACTTATCGTTAATCTCGGGAATTGACTCCAACTCACACTCCAACACAACTAACACTAACAACAGAGGAGACAGTCTTTTGGAATATATTTTAGCAACGAACTTATTAGTTCAAAATGTAGGAAATAAACCAACCTTTGTCAACAAATTAAGGAAAGAAGTCCTAGATATCTCAGTATGTACACAAGAAATTGCACAATTTATTGTTGACTGGAAAGTCACTGACTCAATACTCACATCTGATCATAAATGTATTAACTTCAAACTTAGTCTCGAACCCATACCTCACTACTATTCAGAAATCCAGCCTCTACAAATTGGAAATATTTTGAAGATCTAATAGAAACAGAAATGAAGGACAGCCACATGAAAGATCCTCAAACAAGAGAGGAAACTGATGCTTTAGCCGATAGGATACAAAACTTGTTAGTAACAGCTTATGAAAAAGCGTGTCCAATACGAAAACACAAGGCAGGTAAATCAGTTCCATACTATACATCTGATGACAGAAAACAGAGATCGATTGTCCGAAGAACTTTTAATAAGTGTAAAAAATCAAAGGATTGGACGCCATACTATAAGGAATTAAGTTACAGTAGCAACTTAAGGAGAAGAAGTAGAATAGGATAGCAAAATCAATGCAGCTTAATAAGTGTACATGATTCAGCCAAAATGTTCAAGATCTTATCAAAAGATCCGTCACAGTCAGTTGGATCCTTATTGCTTCCATCAGGAGAGTATACAAAAGACCAAAATGAAACTTACAAACATCTCTTAGACTATCACTTTCCAAAATGTAGATTGATTAACGACACAAACTTAAACCAGTTACAAATAGTAGATGAGAGGGATGTCAATAATCCACTAATAGATAAAATTGTAACAGAAGACAGAATTGTTTGGGCTATAAACTCATTTATACAGTATAAATCACCAGGCTTAGATAAAATTCTTCCAGCTGTAACGAATCCGCTGACGCGAACTCGTTGCAATTCATATTAAACAATAATTACATAAAATATCTGAAAATATCGTAAACAACAATTCCACATAGCACTTCCTTACGATCATTTTCTATTCGCATTTTATAAATAAAACAATGTTTATAACGATGATGAAAAGAAAGGAGGGGTTTTGCGGCACGCAAATGTCGGACTGAAAAAGGTCCCACATTGGTGTCTTTCCCCTACCTCCAAGCGAAATCAAATTACGACTCACAAAAATAATCGTAGAATAAGTCCTCAGACTGTACAAGTAGTTTTAAGATAAAAAGATAAGATAACCTCCAGAACATTTCGGACCATCCTAAAATCCAGTACAAATTCTTTCGTCAAGATTGTTCTGGATTTTCGACTGGAGAAATAATTAAAAATAAATAGAAGTAGTAAAAGAGAAGCAAAGGCATGCTCTTCAGTTCGTGTCTGAAAGCGTATAAAGGCGCAAGCCAAAGTCGTGGAGTGGATATTTCGTTTTTTTTTTCTTTTCTTTTGCAATTATTTGATTTTTCAAGTGAACAAAATAAAGCAATTTCATAAAAGGAAAGTGATTGATCATCAAATGGTAAATTCATAAAGTAAGAGCTTAGAATTTCAAAATAATAATTCATCGAACGACACGCGCGCCATTAATGGAAAAGTCCATTATAGTATTAATCGTGATCCATAGTGAAATTTAGTGATCAAAGTGCAAGAAAGGTCGTCGTACTTAAAAGATATTATTCGTAAAGAATACTATCGCCTTATAATAATAAAAGTGAGATCATAAGCATATTAGATTTAAGTAATCTTTACTCGGCCATCTTGGGTCGAGACCGAATCGTTTACATTGGAATCGAATCGCTTGGTTTGGAACAAAATGAGCTCCAACGGTTCGTTGTTTTAAATTATATATTTATGCGCATAAAAATTTTCTTTATCTTTTTTTGGTCCTCATGGAATCTCAAGTGCAACTTGAGACTCCATAACCATTCAGGGTATCGCTTGCGTGTCATAGCGACAACCTGAAGACCAATTAGAGAATTAGTTTAAGATTTTCTTTTGTAGTTAATAAGTCATGTTAAGAAAAATTGAATATAATTTTTTTATGAGATCGTAAGAACGTGTTATTTTCTTACCGCGTTCACGACATCTTCCTAGTTATTGCCTTAACATTTTTTTTTGAAGCAACTTTATACTCTCTTTAAAGCATCTCTGCGTCTTAAATATATCCCGATCAGTTGGAGAGATGTAAAAGTCATATTTAGTCAGAAACCAGGAAAGAAAAACTACTCATTAGCAGAGAATTACAGACCGATTAGTTTGACTTCATTTATGCTGAAAACTTTGGAAAAATTAATTGATAGATACCATAGGGACGAACCTTTAAAGAAAATTAAGATACGTGATAAGCAACATGCTTACCAAAGCGGAAAATCGACAGAAAATGCTCTGCACAACATAGTAGAAAACATCGAGCTCTCATTAGCAGTAGACGAATGTGCACTTGGGTGCTTCATTGATATTTCTGGGGCATTCAATCATATAACGTATAGTGCAATAAAAGACGCATGCCATAAACATAACATAGATACAGGAATCATAGACTGGATTGTTGCGATGCTACTTAGTAGAATAGTCACCGTTCATTTTGGCACATCGATTATCTCAGTCACTGTCAGCAAAGGTTGTCCTCAAGGAGGCGTGCTCCCTCCACTCTTGTGGTATCTAGTAATAAACGAATTATTAACAAAATTAAATGATAGGAAATTTCTGACAGAAGGCTTCTCGGATGATCTTGCGATGTTAGTTCGTGGCAAATTTGTAGATACTCTATGTGACCTACTTCAAACAGCTTTGAACATAATTTCAAAATGGTGCGAAGACAAAGGACTCAGCATAAATCCAGAGAAAACTAAAATGATACTATTCACCAAGAGGAAAAGAGTCGAGGGAATAAAAATTGCAACAATAAATGGTATTCCCATAAAATTAGTAGAATTTGTGAGATACCTTGGCATAATTCTAGACTACAGACTCAACTGGTTATTAAACATAGACTCTCGACTAGAAAAGGCTTTAATAGCTCTGTGGCAATGTCGCAAAGCGTACAGCAAAAAGTGGGGACTATCACCAAAGGTAATGTTTTGGATATATACAACGGTTATTAGACCAATTGTAGCATACGCTTCTTTTCTTTGGAATCACAAATGTCAACTAAAATATATCCAGAATAAACTAGATAAATTTCAAAGGAAGGCATGCATTGCCATCACGAGCGCTTGGAAATCAACCCCTACAGCCGCAATGGAAGCAATGCTAAACTTACCTCCATTACACATCTTCATTCATACAGAGGCACTGGCCACTCTAAGTAGGATATCAGGACACCAACCTATCAGAGTAACAGACCACTCACAGACCTGGCTAGAATTATTAAACAACCTTGCTTCTGTCAACCGCATAGACTTATTGTGGGTACCAGCTCACTCAAACATAGAGGGTGATGAAAAAGCCGATGAATTAGCGAAAAAGGGTAATGAGTAAATTCAT
>CM055404.1:71896875-71908923 GCA_029228625.1 Pseudolycoriella hygida
ATTTATAAACGAATAATCTAACGAAAAACCAAACGTAAAATTACAGAGAAAATTCTAACCTAAGAAATATACACACGAATTACTACAAATAACTTAAAACCATACGTTAAACCAAAAAAAAAAAAACATAAGAAAACAAAATAAATTACGAAAAACCAAACGAATTACCAACCGATAACAATTTCAAAACAAATGTTCTCTTCCAACAGTGACATTATCGTCTACGTTTGATTTTAGCGCAATGGGCAAAGGCCTTAAAATTTATTACCAAAATGTCAATGGCCTGAAATCAAAAACTGTTGATTTCAGGCGAAACCTGATGGCCAAGTCAATCGATGTGATTCTTTTGAGTGAGACGTGGTTAAGACCAGATGTACTTACATCTGAGTTGTTCGATGATAGGTACGTAGTTTACAGGAAAGACCGTAATAATGCAGCCTTCAATAAAGATGATGGCGGAGGTTGTTTGATAGCGGTCAGACGCAATTTGCATTCTAAACGGATGGCTAGTTTCGAACTAGATACTGACATGTGGGTGTCTATTGAGCACATTGATGGTGGTAAGTTGTTTCTTAACGTCAAATATATTGAATTGAGAAGCACTGTTGAAACTTATGAGAAAAATTTCGATAAGATTGTTGAAAATGTGATGTCTTCTAACGTCAATGACACCTTTATTTTGACTGGGGACTATAATCTAGGTGATACAATCACATGGTTGTATGACTCAGAGACCGGTGGTTATATGGCATCGGATTTGAAGGGTTCCACACCGTCTAGGCTCTTAGACACTTTGACGTTATGTAACTTTAACCAACTAAATACCATCCGTAATGCTAATGGCAGAACGCTTGATCTCGTCGTGACGAATGTCGATGCTGGTAATATGTCTCTATCTAGGGCTGAAGATCCACTAGTCCGAATCGATGACCACCATCCCCCTTTCTACCTGAATGTAAATTTATCAAAGATCAAATACTTAACTGAGGATAAGGCACATAAAACGAACTTCTATAGGGCGAACTATGTTCAATTGAACGAAGATCTGATTAAGGTAGACTGGGCTGCTGAGCTGCAAGACCTTCAGGTCGATGAGGCGGTTGCCAAATTCTACCACGTTTTGGAACCATTTATAGATGCAATGCCCAAAATACGTACTTCTAATAGGGATTACCCGATATACTTCTCCCATGATCTGATCAAGTTGATAAAAAAAAGGATGCTGTGAGGCTTAAGATGAAGCATGTAAAATGCCCCGTGGAGAAAGAGAGGCTTACAATCGAATTTTCTAAACTTCGTAAATCTGTCAAGACTGGCTGTGATTCATGTTTTGACGATTATGTGGAAGATTGTGAAGATAAGATTGAGTCGAATACCAAATCTTTCTTTGCCTTTACGAAATCGCTTAGAAAAACCAATTCTTTACCGAGTAGTATGCATCTGAACGATGAAGAAGCCACGGACAAGCTGTCGGTTTGTAAACTGTTTGCGAAATACTTCGAATCAGTCTATAATCCGACAGTAATGGGTGCTCCTGAACCTTCGGATATGGTATATGACCCGTTCTCGTATCAATCGACTACTTGTCCTGATTTGGTCGATTTATCGTTTATCCCAGCTCAGGTGGAAATAGCGTTGAAAGGTTTTAATAAGAACAAGGTCTCTAGCCCAGACAACCTTCCGATGATGTTCTTTATGCATCTATCGATGTCACTCAGCCTCCCGCTTAGCATATTGTTTAACAGATCACTGGCAGAGAACGTATTTCCGTCTAAATGGAAGACCAGCTTTATTTCGCCTATCTTTAAAGAAGGTGAGAGAAGTAAGATCACTAACTATAGACCGATAAGTATTTTGTGTGCAATATCTAAAATTTTCGAAAGACTTGTCTTTAACAAACTCTTTGATAACATTAAGTTGAATATCCACCACTCTCAACACGGATTTATACGTAAAAGGTCAACTCAAACTAATCTTATGGAGTATGCATCGATGGTTGCTGACTCAATTGTAGCTGGGGGTCAGGTAGACACAATCTACACTGACTTTGCGAAGGCATTTGATAAAGTTGACCACAGAATTTTGCTATTCAAGATGAAGTCATTTGGTATACCTGATAGTCTACTTAAATGGTTTTCAACTTATTTGTGCGATCGATCTCAGTATGTTGTTATTGGAGGTACTAAATCTAACAGAATCTAACAGGTGTTCCGCAAGGATCTATCTTAGGACCATTACTGTTCATTATTTTCATTAACGACCTCCTAGAAACGCTCTCCACTTGCTCTGGATTTGCGGATGATCTTAAATTGTTCAAAGCAGTCAGGTCTACTTACAACTGTGAGCTTCTTCAAGAAGACCTCACGAAAGTTGTAGAATGGTGCAAAACGAACAATACGATAATTAATGTCGACAAATGCGCAGTTATGTCGACAACGCACAGCCGAAACAAGATTAGTTTCCCGTATAAAATTGATGATGAAACGCTTGTAAGAGTATCAACCAAGAAAGATCTGGGAGTATTATTTGACGAAAAATTATCATTTAATGAGCACGTCGACAACATAACCCGCAAATCCTATAAAATGCTTGGCTTTATCTTTCGGTGTGGCAAGTATTTCTCTAAACAAACTAGTATACGTCTACTGTACTTGTCACTTGTTAGAAACAGTCTCGAATATTGCTCAACAGTTTGGAATCCTATGTACGAACAATCCATTGATCAAATCGAAAGAGTGCAGAAGAAATTTTCCAGAATGTTTTATTTCAAGTTCGGAATCTCTCATCCAAGACCACCATATTCGGTCCGGTTAAATTATCTTAAACTTCATTCGCTTGAAACACGTCGACTGGAAAATGATGAGTTAACTTTATATAAACTGATCCACGGTCATATTGATTCATCATTACGTCATAGAGTCCGTTTTCACCGTCCGGCCAGATCAACTAGACAAAATCAAACCTTCTTCCGACCGACTTTTACTACGAACATTCAACAAAATTCGCCAATACATAGGATGCAGACTAACCACGATGTTTACTTTCAAAAAGTTGATATAATTAATGCGAAACAGTTTTCATTTAGAAAGAAAATTAAGAACCAGTTTGTATGGTGAAATTTTTACGATCACGAAGACTTATTATTTTTAATTTCTTTCTAATTTTTAAAATACAATTTTTTTCTCTTTCAACATTGTTAAATTTAATTTAAAAAATTTTTGTAATGACTGGCTTGTTATTGGGCTACGGCCTGTTAGTTTGGTCAATAAACAAGATAAAATAAAATAAATAAATAAACATTGTAGAAAAAAAAAAAAAAAGTCTCTGTAAATATTCAAGCAACCGTCAAAATAAAAAAAAGTTAAAACTTTTTTTTCAAACATATTCTCAAAGAATGTTATTTGTCCTACCGCCGATATTAGAACCGACCTGGAACACAGACCTCTGACCCATACTTCTATAGACAAAAACGTTTACCACTGACACCGATCTTCTATCTCTAAAAGTTTTCAAAATATTTGAATTTTTCCAAAATAAATTGCCTAGATCGATCCATCCTAACATTAGCGGCCATATTGGCAGGCATCACGACATGCATCACACCGATACCAACAACATTGCCTTTGACACCGATCTTCTATCTCTTATAGTTTTCAATATATTTGAATTCTTCCAAATTTAATTGCCTACCCGGGCCCACATTTCGTCTTGGATGTTCTTAAGGCTTCCATTATTTATCGAATAGAAAAAGAATCACGAAAATCGGATGGAATTTATTCGATTTATGTATAAAAAGCAAGTAAGGCCCTAGTGGGTCCGCTTTAGGGCTCTAGCTAGGTCCAGCGACCCAAAGTAAAAAAAAGTTTCCATAAATTTTTAGGCATTCCCAGACCTTTCGATTGTTTTTTTTTTTTTTTTTGAAAATAAGAAAAGGTTTACTCGAGTTATGTACAAAAAACACGTAGGGCCCTTGTAGAGACTCAGTTTTAGAGCCCTTCCATACATTGTAGGGAATTGATTTATCTTTTGATTAAAAAAAAGTTTTAAAAATCGGAAAAGATTTACTCGAGTTATGTACAAAAAACACGTTTGGCCCTAGCAGAGACTCTTTTTTAGTGCTCTAGCTAATCCTAGGGCCCAAGATCAAAAAAGTTTCTTCCATAAATTGTGGGCCATACCCAGGCCTTTCAAACAAAGAAAAGATTTTGAAAGTCGGAAAAGATTTACTCGAGTTATGCACAAAAGACCAAAAACCACTTAAACGGCCCTAGTTCATTGGCCCTTGGGCCGAGCGTGCCCAGATTCAATTCCAAAAAGATTTTTCGATACCTTATAGGGAAAAAAGTTTTTGAAAATCGGTTGAGTTTTACTCGAGTTATCGTGTTGACGGACGGACGGACGGACGAACATTTTTTTTATTGCTGATTCGTCATCTAAGAACCATGATCGGTGCTCCCCTTCTACTCCTGGGTCGAAATTCGACTGGTTACAAACGTCCTGGTAAACGCATAAGACCCCTTTTCGAAGAACTTCGTTCGTCGTAGGGGTCTAAACATATGCAAGGGACCTGCACGCATAAGAATAGATGCGGCAAACAGAATTCGCGTGGCAAATTCTTAGGTATTTGAAATTACGTCCACATTAAATTGGATCGGAAATTGCCGAAAGGGCGGTATTGAAAAGCCCACTCGAAGCGACGGTGTCAAAAACACTTACAAAACATCCAAAATGTTCAGAAAACATTTTCAAAGGAAATTTTTTCTGAAGTTTTTAAAAAAAATTAAATATAATTTTATCAAAAAAAAGAAAAATTAAAAAAAATCTCAAAAAAATACTTCAAAACACACAATTCTAAAAACAAAATTTCGAAAAACAAATTTTTCAAAGAAAAAATTTTCCCAAAAGACAATTTTAATAATAATTTTAATCTGCCTAGAATGATAATCTCGCATTTTTCTCCCTAGGGCAAAACTGTTTTTCTCGATATATCTTTTCTCGGCAGATAAAATAGCATATGCACGGCTGTCCAGGATGGTTTATTTTGACGACTTGGATTATTTCGCACGCCGTCGGCTCGGGAAATAACCTCCAAATCATCAAAATAGAGCATCCTGAACAGCGGTGCATAATCTACTATTTTTCGGTTAGGGCAATCGGGCCAACATTAGGATCGACCTATAGTTCTAAGGAGAGGCCTCGGACCCAAAACCTCTTTATTAAATAAATATTCACGAAAAACCGTCAAATATCGTGTAGAGTCGCGTAGCGTGAGTTGGGCGCACACTGAGGACCATGCAGCCTAAACCACTCAACAGATTTTCAATGATTTAATATTCATTTCCATTTTCTGACGTACAAATCTTTATTTCAAAATCTCGAAAAGCGATTTCCGTGCTAATTTCTCAGAGATATAAGTCAAAACGTTTCACCAATCGTATAAAACCACGTCTTCGACCACTTTTTTGACCGTCACCTCCAAATTCAATCCAAAAATCACTTTTGCGACTACCTTGCAAAAATTTTTTTTTTTTTTGGAAAATCGGTAAATTTTTACTCGAGTTGTTTGTTAACGGACGGACGTTCAGATGGACAATTTTTTTTTTGAGACTTGCCTTATTTATAACCCAAAACAAAAAACTAAACGACTCCCAAAATTCGACAGTAATGTAGTGGCAAACTTAATAGAACCCTTCTTGAAGCACCTCGCACGGGTCCAAACATTTACAAGATAGTACTAGAACCATTTTAATGAAGTATAGCATTATGATTGTGTCATCGCATGTGTACCTTATGCAATCACATGTGCAGCTTGTCAGATTTTTTACTTATTAACTTTACTAAGTGAATTAATAATAAATTTAAAGTGAAGTGTATTGGAGGCGAAGTGATTATTAGATTTCGCCATCCACAAAGAAATTTAATTAATTTTAAGTTAATTGAAAGCCATAAGTATAGCAGACAAATTGCATTGTTTAATAACTGTAAAACAAACAACAGCAATTTCATGTTAAATGATTTATTAAGTTTTGTTTTTCAGTTTCTTTCTTCATGTTATTATGCCAGTCGGCTCATCGGATTTATTCACAATAAACTCTCATTGCTTTGCTACAATGCATCGCTCACTGGGCATATGCTCTCATAAAATTTTCAAGCCTTTCGGCATCTTGGGTTTATTCGTAAAACAAATAAACTCTCACGGCTCTGCTTCAACACACAGGTTATTAAGCGCTCATTGTTTTCAGATTGGTATGCAAATATGCTTATGCGACTTATGCATGTTAATCTTTTATTACAGATATAGGGTGACATGTGTATATAGTACATATACCTACAAAGTACGTAAATTATTGGCACAATCGCAAAAAAACGTATTTAATACAGCCAAAATGAAATCTATCATAATTTGGCTTAAACTCTACAAGTTTTTTCTGTGTAAATGCACTCTCACAGCTCTAAAAGATATGAGTGAAATGCTCTTCCCACTGATGAAATCATACCATAGACCTATATATCGAACGTTAAGAAAATACAACTTCCAAAATAAATTCAGCTATGTGGTCAAAAATCAATGTAATGTCGATTACACATTAAATTACAACCTTGTGGTGGATATACATAAAATGTCTGATGCGTTTAGTCAACGAAAACCACACCAAGAAAATAAAAATGGATAGTGAAGTAGACTTTTATCAAATTAACCTGCACAAAGCATATGCTCAGAAACACGAATTAAACAACTTGCTCAAAAACAAATCAACTTTTATAGTACTCATTCAAGAACCAGTAACAAGATCAGGTAAAGTGATGGGCTTAAATAGAAGAATAGGTAACATCGTACAGGTAGGAGGAACGGGTAAACCACGGGCGGTACTATTTGTCTCTAAAAATATAAACATACATCCCTTATACCAACTATGTACCTTAGATATAGCAGTAGCGTTAATAAATATAAAAAAAGACGGCAATGCCAAAGATATAATAATCTGTTCAAGCTATTTTCCATACGACCCTTCAGAGCTTCCACCTAACACAGAATTTGTGGCAGTAGTAGACTACTGTAAAATAAATAACTTATCGTTAATCTCGGGAATTGACTCCAACTCACACTCCAACACAACTAACACTAACAACAGAGGAGACAGTCTTTTGGAATATATTTTAGCAACGAACTTATTAGTTCAAAATGTAGGAAATAAACCAACCTTTGTCAACAAATTAAGGAAAGAAGTCCTACATATCTCAGTATGTACACAAGAAATTGCACAATTTATTGTTGACTGGAAAGTCACTGACTCAATACTCACATCTGATCATAAATGTATTAACTTCAAACTTAGTCTCGAACCCATACCTCACTACTATTCAGAAATCCAGCCTCTACAAATTGGAAATATTTTGAAGATCTAATAGAAACAGAAATGAAGGACAGCCACATGAAAGATCCTCAAACAAGAGAGGAAACTGATGCTTTAGCCGATAGGATACAAAACTTGTTAGTAACAGCTTATGAAAAAGCGTGTCCAATACGAAAACACAAGGCAGGTAAATCAGTTCCATACTATACATCTGATGACAGAAAACAGAGATCGATTGTCCGAAGAACTTTTAATAAGTGTAAAAAATCAAAGGATTGGACGCCATACTATAAGGAATTAAGTTACAGTAGCAACTTAAGGAGAAGAAGTAGAATAGGATAGCAAAATCAATGCAGCTTAATAAGTGTACATGATTCAGCCAAAATGTTCAAGATCTTATCAAAAGATCCGTCACAGTCAGTTGGATCCTTATTGCTTCCATCAGGAGAGTATACAAAAGACCAAAATGAAACTTACAAACATCTCTTAGACTATCACTTTCCAAAATGTAGATTGATTAACGACACAAACTTAAACCAGTTACAAATAGTAGATGAGAGGGATGTCAATAATCCACTAATAGATAAAATTGTAACAGAAGACAGAATTGTTTGGGCTATAAACTCATTTATACAGTATAAATCACCAGGCTTAGATAAAATTCTTCCAGCTGTAACGAATCCGCTGACGCGAACTCGTTGCAATTCATATTAAACAATAATTACATAAAATATCTGAAAATATCGTAAACAACAATTCCACATAGCACTTCCTTACGATCATTTTCTATTCGCATTTTATAAATAAAACAATGTTTATAACGATGATGAAAAGAAAGGAGGGGTTTTGCGGCACGCAAATGTCGGACTGAAAAAGGTCCCACATTGGTGTCTTTCCCCTACCTCCAAGCGAAATCAAATTACGACTCACAAAAATAATCGTAGAATAAGTCCTCAGACTGTACAAGTAGTTTTAAGATAAAAAGATAAGATAACCTCCAGAACATTTCGGACCATCCTAAAATCCAGTACAAATTCTTTCGTCAAGATTGTTCTGGATTTTCGACTGGAGAAATAATTAAAAATAAATAGAAGTAGTAAAAGAGAAGCAAAGGCATGCTCTTCAGTTCGTGTCTGAAAGCGTATAAAGGCGCAAGCCAAAGTCGTGGAGTGGATATTTCGTTTTTTTTTTCTTTTCTTTTGCAATTATTTGATTTTTCAAGTGAACAAAATAAAGCAATTTCATAAAAGGAAAGTGATTGATCATCAAATGGTAAATTCATAAAGTAAGAGCTTAGAATTTCAAAATAATAATTCATCGAACGACACGCGCGCCATTAATGGAAAAGTCCATTATAGTATTAATCGTGATCCATAGTGAAATTTAGTGATCAAAGTGCAAGAAAGGTCGTCGTACTTAAAAGATATTATTCGTAAAGAATACTATCGCCTTATAATAATAAAAGTGAGATCATAAGCATATTAGATTTAAGTAATCTTTACTCGGCCATCTTGGGTCGAGACCGAATCGTTTACATTGGAATCGAATCGCTTGGTTTGGAACAAAATGAGCTCCAACGGTTCGTTGTTTTAAATTATATATTTATGCGCATAAAAATTTTCTTTATCTTTTTTTGGTCCTCATGGAATCTCAAGTGCAACTTGAGACTCCATAACCATTCAGGGTATCGCTTGCGTGTCATAGCGACAACCTGAAGACCAATTAGAGAATTAGTTTAAGATTTTCTTTTGTAGTTAATAAGTCATGTTAAGAAAAATTGAATATAATTTTTTTATGAGATCGTAAGAACGTGTTATTTTCTTACCGCGTTCACGACATCTTCCTAGTTATTGCCTTAACATTTTTTTTTGAAGCAACTTTATACTCTCTTTAAAGCATCTCTGCGTCTTAAATATATCCCGATCAGTTGGAGAGATGTAAAAGTCATATTTAGTCAGAAACCAGGAAAGAAAAACTACTCATTAGCAGAGAATTACAGACCGATTAGTTTGACTTCATTTATGCTGAAAACTTTGGAAAAATTAATTGATAGATACCATAGGGACGAACCTTTAAAGAAAATTAAGATACGTGATAAGCAACATGCTTACCAAAGCGGAAAATCGACAGAAAATGCTCTGCACAACATAGTAGAAAACATCGAGCTCTCATTAGCAGTAGACGAATGTGCACTTGGGTGCTTCATTGATATTTCTGGGGCATTCAATCATATAACGTATAGTGCAATAAAAGACGCATGCCATAAACATAACATAGATACAGGAATCATAGACTGGATTGTTGCGATGCTACTTAGTAGAATAGTCACCGTTCATTTTGGCACATCGATTATCTCAGTCACTGTCAGCAAAGGTTGTCCTCAAGGAGGCGTGCTCCCTCCACTCTTGTGGTATCTAGTAATAAACGAATTATTAACAAAATTAAATGATAGGAAATTTCTGACAGAAGGCTTCTCGGATGATCTTGCGATGTTAGTTCGTGGCAAATTTGTAGATACTCTATGTGACCTACTTCAAACAGCTTTGAACATAATTTCAAAATGGTGCGAAGACAAAGGACTCAGCATAAATCCAGAGAAAACTAAAATGATACTATTCACCAAGAGGAAAAGAGTCGAGGGAATAAAAATTGCAACAATAAATGGTATTCCCATAAAATTAGTAGAATTTGTGAGATACCTTGGCATAATTCTAGACTACAGACTCAACTGGTTATTAAACATAGACTCTCGACTAGAAAAGGCTTTAATAGCTCTGTGGCAATGTCGCAAAGCGTACAGCAAAAAGTGGGGACTATCACCAAAGGTAATGTTTTGGATATATACAACGGTTATTAGACCAATTGTAGCATACGCTTCTTTTCTTTGGAATCACAAATGTCAACTAAAATATATCCAGAATAAACTAGATAAATTTCAAAGGAAGGCATGCATTGCCATCACGAGCGCTTGGAAATCAACCCCTACAGCCGCAATGGAAGCAATGCTAAACTTACCTCCATTACACATCTTCATTCATACAGAGGCACTGGCCACTCTAAGTAGGATATCAGGACACCAACCTATCAGAGTAACAGACCACTCACAGACCTGGCTAGAATTATTAAACAACCTTGCTTCTGTCAACCGCATAGACTTATTGTGGGTACCAGCTCACTCAAACATAGAGGGTGATGAAAAAGCCGATGAATTAGCGAAAAAGGGTAATGAGTAAATTCATAGGTCCAGAGCCAGTAACAGGATCACCATATTCCAATATAAGACGTAAAATAACAAAACTAAGGTCCGAAATGTTCGCTTCACACTGGCATAGTATCCCAAGCTGTCGCCAAGCTAAAAATTGTATTAGAATCGACAACAAAACATCGAAATTCCTGTGAAATGTAAGTAGAACTAGACTGAAAAAATATGTTGGCATAGTAACAGGACACTTCGGCTTCAATAAACAACAACAATAGGTAATCGATCGGATCCAAGCTGTGAACTATGTGGGGAACACATGGAAACAGCTGAACATTTTCTTTGCTACTGCCCTGCTTTAATTACAGCAAGAAGAAAGCATCTAGGCGGTTACACCATTAGGTATAGCCTAATTAGATCTTTGCAACCAAAAGACATCCTGAACTACATTGCTAGTACAGGAAGGTTTAATACAACAGCAAATGTCTAAACCATATTATAGTAAGCACAATGGGCCCAAAGGTGGCCTCCGTGCGCGTTCTATCATTAGATAGAACTAATAACTTTAATAACAAAAAAAATATGGGACAGCTGACGATTTATGAATTTATATGAAATAGGACAATTCACGGTACCCCTAGGACAACTCTACTTTTTCAATAAACTCAAAAGAAAACACAATTCTTTGCAATAAAAGTAAAAGGTTCCCTTCACATATTGAAATAAAAGAAAAAATTGCGTGTAGATTTGACATTTGTCGCATTAGGACATGTCACCGTTAGTTACCTTAGTTTAAGTTTAAGTCCATTTATTTATTAATTCAGTTGGTACAAAAATTTTTCAGCTTTCCAAACTATGATCGAGGCTTATTGATTGGTAAAATTCAGTTTCAAATTTTGCGGCAGAAGAAAATTTTCAAAAAACTTCCAATGATTTTTTTTCTGTTTAGTTTGCTTACATAGCTAATTCATTATTGCTAAATCACAGGCAGTTTATGGTACTTGCACTTATTCTTTATTATAAAATTCAAAAGTTTGTCTGTTTGTCTGTCTGTCTGTCGGTTTGTCGTTCACAAATTTCCAGCGTGAACCAACATAGGTCCGACCTGCTTGAAGAGTCTAAAGAGACTGAATTAAAATACGGTTTTGCATTTCCTTTTATAGCAAAAAAACCATTATGCTACCTAGATTTCAATTGAAATTTTTTCTTGATATAATTTAAAAATTTTTTTTTGTGTTTTTAGGCAGTTGGTTTCTTCGGGAAAGTTGTTGATATTGATGAGTAGAACCTTTATGAATCCTAAGAAAATGGCTGCCACCTGTCAAAGTGACGCCATCTTGGATTTTTTGCTATCTTCTGAATTAGAATAGCTAGACAGTTGGTTTCTTCGGGAAAGTTGTTGATATTGATGAGTTAAACCTTTATGAATCCTAAGAAAATGGCTGCCACCTGTCAAAGTGACGCCATCTTGGATTTTTTGCTATCTTCTGAATT
>CM055404.1:71926268-71970639 GCA_029228625.1 Pseudolycoriella hygida
TTCGATTTAAAGTTGCACAATATTGCACTAATTTCAAGCACAAAAAATACGTTATTTTATCACCTCACAAAAATTTATAACGTCATTTTATTATGTCAGTTTAATATAAGTTCTAAATCAAATTTGGATAAAATTTGATCCAAAATTGAGTCAATTTGATCTAAGTTTGACTCAAATTTGATTCAAGTTTGATATAAGTTTCACTTAAATTTGACCCAAATTTGTGTCAAATTTGATCTACTTTTCACTCAAATTTGATTCAAAATTGATTTAAGTTTGACTCAAATTTGATATAAGTTTCACTCAAATTTGAGTCAAATTGAGAAGAAATTTGATTCAAAATTGAGTCAATTTGATCAGAGTTTGACTTAAATATGATTCTAATTTGATCTAAGTTTCGCTCAAATTTGTGTCAAATTATTGTCTAAGTTTCACTCAAATTTGATCCAAAATTGAGTCAATTTGATCTAAGTCTGACTCAAATTTGATCCAAATTTGATTTAAGTTTGAGTCAAATTGAGATGAAATTTGATTCAAAATCGAGTCAATTTGATCTAAGTTTGACTCAAATTTGATCTAAGTTTCGCTCAAATTTGACTCAAATTTGTGTTAAATTTTATCTAAGTTTCAGTCAAATTTGACTAAAATTCGTATCAAATTTGACTGAAATTTGTATCAAATTTGATCCAAAATTGAGTAAATTTGATCTAAGTTTTACTCTAATTTGATCTAAATTTGATATAAGTTTCACTCAAATTTGAATCAAATTGAGATGAATTTTATTTAAAATTGAGTCAATTTGATCCAAGTTTGACTCAAATTTGATCCAAATTTGATATGAGTTTTACTCAAATTTGATTCAAATTGAGATCAAAATTAATTAAAAACTAAGTCAACTTGATCTAAGTTTGACTCGCATTTGATCCAAATTTAATTTTTCACTCAAATTTGAGTCAAATTGAGATCAAGTTTGATTCAAAATTCGTTCATTTCCTTTTTCATTACTCGAACAACGAAAACTGTAATTTCAGACTCCATTTGAGAACCAGAGATAAAAAAGTTCAACTTATGTGTTGTCAACTTATCTACATTACACGAAAATCAACTTAGATAATGCGAAAGTAAAACTACACAATGTGAAAATCGCACATTGTTGTTTTTATGTTTTGACTTAAGGAAATTACAATTTTCATTGTTCTCGTAATGAAAAATTATGTGAATTACAAGTGATGACGTATAAAAGTTCAACCTATGCGATTGCAGCCCTTGGCTGCGGCGCGGGCAGCAATTCTCGCGCAGGGTTGAATTTTCATACTTTCATTTCTTATAAACCGGTTAATTTTTATTTTTGGATTATCAGTTTAAATTCTTCCTCCACTAGGATGCAATTTTGTAATCAAAATACATACATAACGTTAAAATAATTCATTTTATTCAAAAATTTCGACAATTTAATAAATTTGATAAGTTTGAGGGCAATATTTTTTACTCGGACATTTCAATCGAGATGTAGCTCTACGAACCACGACTGTTGCTAACGGTGGCTGAAGTTCTTTACTTTCATGTGTTAGAGTATCTTTTTGCAACAATACCTTATTGGCATCGCAGATAGTCAAGGATAGTAACTTCCAGGCCCACTGATGAAATTCTTCATTCAATTTCAATATCTTAGAATGTCGTGTTACGAAAAGCTCTTCTCCATTGATTACATTAGCAACATGATTTTCAGAAAGGATTACGAATTTCGATGTGTCGAAAGCTGACTCTGGCGAAATCTCTAATCTCACTATAACCGGCACAATTGTTCCTTTCTCCTTTAACGAAGTAATGAGACTGATAAAGTCATTGTCTTCAATTTGATCATTAAGCTCGGCTTCAAAATCCTTGTCGAAAGCTTTAGCGACTGAACTTGCAAATGATCGAAGAAAATATCCAGCTACCTTGCCAATCTTTTCCAAATCATTGTTTCTTGAGCTTTTGAACCATCCAGTCGCTTCACATAGCCGAAGGCTAGCTGTTTCCACTTTTTCTTTAAGGCGTATTCCACGAATCAACTGCTGATATCTTGTATCCTTTAAAATATTTTTGTCGTTCCAACAAAGAGACAAAACATGATAGAAGAAATCGTTAGGTTTTCTGATAGTTGACAAAACAACAGCAAAAAGAATAAAATGACACACTTTTTCTGTTGTCACTTTCCTTTTATTATAATTTTTGTTACTTTGACGAGCTTTAGTAAATTTCTTTAACCGTTTATTTCTTCGCAGCACAGCTTTCAATCTTTCCATTTCTCGATGATTGTTAAGAACTGAAGACGATCTTCTCAATCAATTTACTCTTTGCATCGCAATGCAAAATTTATAATGCATTGACATTTCTCTTGACTGCTATGTTGAGTAGCATAACTTTGACTAAAAACTCCCTTTTCAAATTTTAACATATCAAGTTCATTTATTTTAATAAAATAATAAATGAAGTGAAACTTGAAATAGGAAGACAACAGCTAGATAACTTGGTTGGGGGGTAAGTGCAAACGAAAGATCTCATTTGACTGAAGACAGATCCATTGTTAGAACTGACTTAAAATTTAAGTTCCACCTTTGTCAGACGGATATGAAGTGAAACTTGAAATGGGAAGACAACAGCTAGATAATTTTGTTGGGGTGTAAGTGCAAACGAAAGATCTCATCTGACTGAAGACATATACATTGTTAGAACTGGCCTAAAATTTAAGTTCCGCATTTGTTAGACGGGAAAGAAGTAAAACTTGAAATAGGAAGACAACAGCTGGATAATTTGGTTGGGGGGTAAGTGCAAACGAAAGATCTCATCTGACTGAAGACATGTACATTGTTCGAACTGACATAAGATTTAAGTTCCGCATTTATTAGACTGGAAAGAAGTAAAACTTGAAATAGGAAGACAGCAGTTTGATAATTTGGCTGGGGGGTGAGTGCAAACGAAAGATCTCATTTGACTGAAGACAGATCCATTGTTAGAACTGACTTAAAATTTAAGTTCCGCCTTTGTCAGACGGAAATGAAGTAAAACTTGAAATGAGAAGACAACAGCTACATAACTTGGTTGGGGCGTAAGTGCAAACGAAAGATCTCATCTGACTGAAGACATATACATTGTTCGAACTGACCTAAAATTTAAGTTCCGCATTTGTTAGACGGAAAAGAACTAAAACTTGAAATAGGAAGACAGCAGTTTGATAATGTGGCTGGGGGGTAGGTTAGAAGATAACTAAAATTGAAGTTTCGCATTTGTTAGACGGGAAAGAAGTAAAACTTGAAATAGGAAGACAGCTGTTTGATAATTTGGCTGGGGGTGAGTGCAAACGAAAGATCTCATTTGACTGAAGACAGATCCATTGTTAGAACTGACTTAAAATTTAAGTTCCGCCTTTGTCAGACGGAAATGAAGTGAAACTTGAAATGGGAAGACAACAGCTGGATAATTTGGTTGGGGAGTAAGTGCAAACGAAAGATCTCATCTGACTGAAGACATGTACATTGTTCGAACTGACATAAAATTTAAGTTCCGCATTTGTTAGACGGGAAAGAAGTAAAACTTGAAATAGGAAGACAGCAGTTTGATAATTTGGCTGGGGGGTGAGTGCAAACGAAAGATCTCATTTGACTGAAGACAGATTCATTGTTAGAACTGACTTAAAATTTAAGTTCCGCCTTTGTCAGACGGAAATGAAGTGAAACTTGAAATGAGAAGACAACAGCTACATAACTTGGTTGGGGCGTAAGTGCAAACGAAAGATCTCATCTGACTGAAGACATATACATTGTTCGAACTGACCTAAAATTTAAGTTCCGCATTTGTTAGACGGGAAAGAACTAAAACTTGAAATAGGAAGACAGCAGTTTGATAATGTGGCTGGGGGGTAGGTGCAAACGAAAGATCTCATTTGACTGAAGACAGATCCATTGTTAGAAATGACTTAAAATTTAAGTTCCGCCTTTGTCAGACGGAAATGAAGTGAAACTTGAAATGGGGAGACAACAGCTAGATAACTTGGTTGGGGGGTAAGTGCAAACGAAAGCTCTCATTTGACTGAAGACAGATCCATTGTTAGAACTAACTCAAATTTTAAGTTCCGCCTTTGTCAGACGGAAATGAAGTGAAACTTGAAATGGGAAGACAACAGCTGGATAATTTGGTTGGGGGGGTAAGTGCAAACGAAAGATCTCATCTGACTGAAGACATATACATTGTTCGAACTGACCTAAAATTTAAGTTCCGCATTTGTTAGACGGGAAAGAAGTAAAACTTGAAATAGGAAGACAGCAGTTTGATAATTTGGCTGGGGGGTAAGTGCAAACGAAAGATCTCATTTGACTGAAGACAGATCCATTGTTAGAACTGACTTAAAATTTAAGTTCCGCCTTTGTCAGACGGAAATGAAGTGAAACTTGAAATGGGAAGGCAACAGCTGGATAACTTGGTGGGGGGGTAAGTGCAAACGAAAGATCTCATCTGACTGAAGACATATACATTGTTCGAACTGACCTAAAATTTAAGTTCCGCATTTGTTAGACGGCAAAGAAGTAAAACTTGAAATAGGAAGACAGCAGTCCCCCTTGTTGCAGGTCTGGATTTATAATGCGTAGCACATGGACTGGCTGCGCTGATGATTGACACTCTACAGATCTCTTGGAAATACGACATCTCAATATATTTACAAATTTCATGCACCAAGCTGTTAAACGTATTAATCGTTGTAATGATGAAAATCGTTGCATTATTTCAGTACTTGTTTCGGTCATCACCAAATTTAGCACCGATTTTTTCTTCATGACATCCGTTTCTAACAAATGTTTTGGTTGTACGATCGAAGGCCATTTTGATTTGGCTTGACTCAACCAGCTTGGTCCATTCCACCATAACGTTTTTGCTACTAATTGACTCGGCATAATGCCACGAGTTGCACAGTCCGCTGGATTATTACTACACTCAACATAATCCCATTGGCTGTATGGAATCAACTCCAAAATGCAAATCAAACATATGCGAAACGCTACCAATGTAACGAGGAATTTGAATTTGCTCAAGCAACTGTAGCACTTTTCAAAATTTAATCCAACGTTTCATAATGTCTTGTGGTAACTGATCGTCCCAATTTAAGTTCAATTCCCAAAGCTTCTGAAATAAAATTTTAGGAATGATTGTACATGGAGATAAAAATCCCAATGGGTAAAATAATTTGCTAGCATGCGTCAACAATTTACGCTTCGTTGTTGTGTCTTCAGGTGGTGGCAATTGAACTTTGAATGCAAAACGTCAATTGCTGGATGCTATTGTATCCCAAGTAATTCTAATTGTAATTCGCTTTGTCCAATCTCTATTGGATTGCTTTGACGATCGTCCGCTGAAATCTCAACCAGGACAGCTTCGTTATTCGATGTCCATTTCCTCATATGCATGCCAGCTGCTTTGAAAATGTTGAAACCAAATCATCCATTAATAAATCTTCCATTAGTGGTTCGTAAGCTAATGGAAACTTGTCACGTTCATCGTGAGCTAACTGGTGAACAGTTCGAATCGCTAAAGACGGAGCTGAAGATATGCCATCTGTCACTACTCGCATGCGGTAAGTGCGGAGAATTTCTTTTGTATTATCACGCCAAACGATGTGCTGGTAGTCTCTGTCGTTTTTGTTGACTAGAATGCGGCGGTACATCTTCTCTACGTCAGACATATAGCAAACAAAATGCTTTCTGTAACGAATCAAAATGCAAATAAGTGAGCTTGTAATTTCGGACCCGTAAATAACAAATCATTGAGAGAGACACCAGTCGAGGACTTTTGAGACGCATTGAATAATACTCCTATTGATGTTGTTGGATTCTCTTTTTCTGGAACCAATTCCATGTGACCAGATTGAATCGATTCTTCCATAAATTTTTGGTACTTTTCCTTGAGAATCGGATTCTTAACAAAAAGATTTTCCATTCGGATTTGACTCGAGATCGCTACTCCTCTTGAATAACCCAAGCATTTGCTGCCTTGAGACTTAAATGCCAATCGTACCACTTAGCGACCACTCTTGTTTCGTTTATCATTTTCTTGATAAAATCTTTCGCAAGCTAGCTCGTCCATGTACAAAAAGCTCTTTGAATCGGTTGGAAGTTCTTCGATTTCCAAAACGATTTTCCAAAACGACTTGCGCATAAATGTCTGCAGCCAATAGAACTTCTACACTACTGTAACTGTCGTATTCCGGATCTGCTAACTTAATTTTCTTGAAACGCCTGCATGCTTCAAGGAACGCTTTGTTATGATGTATTTGTTTGTACTGAGAAACATTTTCGACGACTATTGCTGTGGTTTGAAACTGTGAATCGTTTAACCTTGATCGAAAACTGAAACTAACGATTCCTCCTTTCGTATCTATTAAATCAACACCAGCGATGGTCAATGGAACTCCCAAATACGGTTCCCTCTTCAAACGCAAACGATATTAGCAACGTTGGTTGAAATTAATGACATTTGAGAACCTTGATCTAGCTTACTTACTTAACCGGCCCTACAACCCATTAAGGGTCTTGGCCTTCTCCAACATGCTTCTCTAACCGGACCTATCCTCAGCTAACGTCTTCCAGCTGGTTACTCCCGCAGTTCTCAGGTTGGCAAAAGCTGCATCGCACCATCTGGATTTTGGTCTGCCTGCACTTCTTTTGCCTTCCGGTTTGGTGATAAAAAGTTTCTTCGGGATACGATTGTCGTCCATACGCTGCACATGACCAAGTCATCGTAGTCTGTTAATTTTTGTTGTTCTAACTATGTCTGGCTCTCCATAAAGCTGCATAAGCTCATGATTAAATCGTCTGCGCCATCTGTTCATATTTTCGTCATATACTGGTCCGAAAATTGTCCGCAGTACCTTTCTTTCGAACGTGAGCAGCGATTGTTCGTCTTGACTGCAACATTTTTATGGTAAAATCGAGAGAACTTGCACACATTTCCAAAACCAATCTTTAGTTCCTTAAATAATGCTAAATTACGTTACGTTAATTTCACACACTCTTTGCAGATATTCAAAAAGTCACTTAGAGAAATTTGAGTTTGTAACGAATTTGTACCAGGTCATTTCTACGACCCGAGTAAAAAAGTCTCAATCAAAACCCCAGTGAAGTTTCGGACGAGACGGACATTTTTTTTATTGCTGATTCGTCATCTCTAGACGATAATAGATGCATCCCTCCCACTCCCACCTCGATCTACCCCATGTTACAATAAAATTGTTTGTAGTAAACGTATAGGACCTCTTGTACTTCGTACGGGTCCAAACATTTTGAAAACAAAGAAAAATGCATTGGAAGTTGCCCAAAAGGCAGTATTAAAAAACCCGTACGAATCCCCATACATCAGTCGAACCCATACTTGAAGCCTAGGACCCATACATTCATGGACAAAAATGTTTCACCTAATTTTTTCAGCAACATAGCAAAAAATATTTTTTTGGACTAGAAGGCTGACCTTATGGACAATTTTTGGACCCAAATGTGGCCCTAAGTAGAAGCATCTGTCCCAATTTTTTTAATGCTGTTAGGCCTTCGACGACCTCTCAAATAGATAAAGAATTAAGAAAGTCCAAGGGTACAAACTGTCGCCGTGAACTTTTCCTTAACAGCTTCCATGTTTCGGCTCAAGATATCCAAATCATCAGCGAAGCCCAGCAATTGACTGGATTTGGTGAAAATGGTGCTGCTGGTGTCGATGTACATGGTTCTCACTGCTGCTTCAAGGGTCAAATTAAAAAGCAGCGTCGCGAGCGGATCACCTTGACGTAGTCCTTCCTCAATGTCGAAAGCGTCTGACAATTTGCTTCGGATTCTTACTCGGCTGTTAGCTCCATCCATTTTCAACTTTGTTAGCGAGATTAGTTTTTTGGGAACCCCTAATTCCTCCATCACTCCATAACTTCCTCCTGTTGACACTGTCGTATGCTGCTTTGAAGTCTACGAACAAATGGTGTATTTCCACGTTGTACTCCTTACACTTCTCCAAGATCTATCTAATGCTAAACAACTGGTCCGTTGTTGAACGACCTACACGAAAACCACCTTGATATTCACCAACAGTAGATTCCATGTATGGAAGAAGGCGTTTGTATAGAATATTCGCAAATATCTTGTAGGCGATATTCAAAAGCGAAATTCCGCGATAGTTGCCACACTCCAATTTGTCGCCTTTCTTGTACAAAGGGCATGTACGAATTGGAACATTAATGTTTGCCGTAAATAATAAGTCTTCACATCAACTTGAAATAGCACTTTATTTCTCTAGCAAATACGGATACGTGCGATCTATTTGACTATTTGAATAGGAATGAATAGAGATCTGAACTTGACCGATATCTGTAGAAATGATTTATTAATAGTGGTGGGGAGTAAAAGGGGTTGCCGCACATGAATGTTTGCAACAATCAAATGTTAGTTCTAATTTGAACTGTCTTTATGAGAATCGCGTGAACAGGGCAGATGATGCTAGTCTTCCACTCTCCCGGCAACTCTTCGACATTCCAGATGCGCTTGATGAGCTCGTGCATCTCCATACATAATGCGTTACCACCGTGCTTGAAAAGTTCTCCAGGTATGTTGTCGGTTCCTGGGGCTTTGAAATTTTTGAGCTTTAAATTTTCATGCTCCACTTCCTGTAGCGTTGGTTCTGCAATATGTGGCTGCGCGGTCTGAAATGGTAAGTTGTTGCTGGTGTCGTTTCGGTTCGGTGGTCTGTTCGGGTTCAGCAGTTCCTTAAAGTACTCCGCCATCGTCTGATGCACCTTTCCTCATCTGCTAAGACCAACCCATCCTTGTCCTTGCACAATAAAGGTTGTTGACTGTAACCTTTCCTCGATTCGTTTACTTTCCGGTAAAAATTCCGCGTCTCTTTTCGATTACGAAACCTTTCAATTTCGATTAAAACTTCCTTGTCATGTTGTCGCTTTTTTCTTCGGAATAGTTTTTTCTCGAAATTTCTCTTCGAACGGTACTCTGCCATGCCAGTTCGAGTGCATCTATTTAGATTTCTCGCTCGAGCCGCATTTTTGTCATCCAGTGCTTTTCTGCATTCGTCATCGAACCAGTCATTTCTTTTCTTTCCCGTTCTCGTTCCTATCGTCTCTGCTGCGGTTTGCTCTACGTTTCGTCTAATTTGATTCCATGCATCGTCTACGTTTCGTTGTTCGCTTTCCATTCCGTCAATAATTTTCTTCTCCAAACTATCCACATATTGTCGTTTAATATTTTCGTCCTGCAGTTTCTCGACGTTCCACTTCCAATGCCGGCTGTCGATTGTGTGAAATCGGAACTCGAGCCCTAACAACCACCTTTACAAGGTAGTGATCTGAATCAATGTTCGGTCCCCTACAACTTTTGACATCCAAAACATTTGAACAGTGACGCCCATCTATGAACACGTGGTCAATCTGGTTTTTGGTTCGTCCATCAAGTGATACCCATGTCGCTTTGTGGATGTCTTTATGTTCGAAATAGGTACTGCAGACAACCATGTTCCTTGACGCTGCGAAATCAATTGCCAACGTTCCATTTTCGCTTGTCTTTTCGTGGAGGCTATATTTACCAATAGTGGGACGGTAGTAGACTTCGCGGCCTATCTTGGCATTCAAATCCCCAAGTATGATTTTGATGTTTCGATTCGGTGCTCCATCATACACTTTCACCAGTTTCTCGTAAAATAGCTCCTTCGCTTCATTATCTTTTTCCTCCGTTGGAGCGTAGACGTTAATAAGAGTATAATTGAAAAATTTTCCTCTTATCCGTAGAGTGCATATTTGTTCGTTGACAGGAGTGAAACCAATCACCGCGTTTCTGGCTCTACCGAAGACCATGAAGCCTGTTCCGTATCCTCTTGGGCTGTCGTTGCTCTTGCCGCTGTAATAAAACGTAAAGTCTCTACTGATCATAGAATCCTTTCCAGGCCATCTAGTTTCCTGTACTGCTGTAATGTCAAGTTTAGTCGCCCTTAGCGCACTAGTGAGTGATCTCAACCCTCCTAGCCGTAACAGAGATCTAACATTCCATGTTCCTAATTGTAAATCGTTGTCCTTTTTCCGTTGCCTAAGTCGTTGCCGTTTATCCTGTCCAATCCGAGGCTCTGTTGTTGAATTCATAACCATATTGCTTTTTTTGAGTGTGGTATGGTGGCTAGCCACACGCACAACCCACTAATTCGATTCCCCTCTGACAAGTCATCAGGTAGCACTCTTAAGTTTAGCACAAAACCCGAAGAGAATTGAGGTCCCGGGGACTACGACGTGGACGTAAAAAGAGCACTTGATAGTTAGACAGTTGCACGCCTGGCACATGACACGGACTACCACACTCCGCTCATATGCAATCAGGCGCTACCCTATCTAACTACCCAATCCCCCTTGATCTAGCAAGGACTTTAAAAATACATTTTTTCCAGATCCACAACTTACCACAATACTCGCAGTCGCTAATAGAATTTCTTTGTTTGGATTGTTCACAATTTCCAGATGATGATTCGCTAGTGATGAATCCGAACTTGTTGTTGATTCTAATGCTGTAGCCAATGACTGTGATTTTTTTTTGTATGCTTCTGATCCCGAATCCATAAGTAGCAATGTATGATGCTGCAGGCCATATTTGTTACAGGTTCGGTTCGACCGATTTTTGTCCAGGACTGAGACAATTGAAACAAAGATTCGCCGATTCAACGATTTGTTTTCTTTGGGATGGATTTTTCTTCTTAAAGTTCTGTATCAACTTTGACGGCGATTTCCTTTGCAATAATAACAATTTATTCCATACGCGCGTCTTACGCCAACATTAAACGCATTTTCGCAGGTCGTTAAACGTGACGTTAATTTTCGAATTTAAGTCTCTAGGGGCTCAAATTTTTTGCCGGGAGTTAAATATTTGCTGTCAAACTCTTTGTTTACAACTGGTTGTATTTATTTATTTCGGCCAACGGCTATCGCTTACTGGCTATTACATTTACAATGAACACATTTAAAAATAGTAAAAAGAAAAATTTTATCAAAACCGAAGATGGACTGACGACCCGGTCGACCCGTCGAAGTCGACAGCCATCTTTTGCATCTTGTCCAATTAATCACAGAGTAGCAGTAAATTGAAACTGAAAACTGAAGAGCCCGTCGCGTCGATCCATGAGGCACCAACGTCTCGTGTAGCAATGGTCCACCTGAAACAAAAGGGATAAGCGGAAACTAGTCGCCTTGACTAGTTATTTTTGCACAAGTCGACGTGACTTAGAGTTACATTTGAGTTTCATTTGAGAGTCGTGAGACCCAATTGACTAATCAGCTGTTGATTAAATTGAGAACCAGAGGTTCAGTTTATGAAATTCTGATCTTACCGTTCAGTTTATATGTGATTCTCAATTTCCTAATAGTCGCCTTAAACGTTTCACGTGGTATGTTTTGAAACCACAGTAATGAAAAGCGATTAAATGCCATGCACAACTTCGAGAAAATCATCAGCACAAGTGGGTCTGGAATTTCGCATGATCTTGCTTCTGATTTTCGGTGCGTCGATGGTTCCATTCATCAGATCGGATACAAAAAGTGCGCAGGCATTGATTCTGCGTCGGGCGAGTGTTTCGATGTTGATCGAATCACATCTTTCAATATATGGCGGAAGCTTGTGGTTTTCACCCCGCTTCACCGTCCGCCTCAGTGCGTACATCAAAAAATTTTTCTGAATTGATTCAATTCTGTCAACAAATGTGTCTTGATAAGGATGCCTAACAACTGAAGCATATTCTAAGTAAGAACAGACATAGGCAGAGTATATACTTTTTAAATTTTCAATATTCTTAAATTGCTTACAAGTTCTCATAACGAAGCCAAGCATTGAGTAAGATTTTGCAATTATATATTCAATGTGTTTACTGAACGTCAGTTTTTGGTGCAAGAGGACTCCCAAATCTTTTATTACCTTAACACGAGTCAACGCAACATCATCGATATTGTAACCGAACTCAATCTTGGATGTTTTTCGAGTGAAGGAGATTACTTTGCAATTATCGACGTTCAAATAAAGTTGATTGATTTTGCACCACTGCAGAAACCTGTTCAAGTCTCGTTGAAGAGCACTTGCGTCAAGAACATTTTTAATTCTCATGAAAATTTTCAAGTCGTCAGCATACATTAGGTAAACTGACTAGTACTTTTCCCCCGCGAGGTCAGACTTTTTTGTGACATAAAGTACAGTGTGACATTTAAGCGATATATTAGCATATCTAGTGTTTATGTATAGAACTTTATAAGATGGAAAGAACGTGTGCTTATCAGAACTTTTTCGCCTGCGAGGTGAGAATAGGGAGGGTCACACATACGAATGGTATTTCGTAAAAGGGACCATCAGTCGGTTACGTAACATTTGTTAAGACGCAACATAATTCGCATTCGTAGAGTTTCGTAGAGGGGATCATCAGTCGCTTACGTAACGTTTCGTAAAAGGGATCATCAGTCGCTGACGTAACGTTTCGTAAAAGGGATCACCAGTCGGTCACCTAACATTTTTTAAAGCGCAAAATTATTCGCTTTCGTAGCATTTCGTAAAAGGCATCATCAGTCGCTTACGTAACATTTCGTAAAACGTATCATCAATCGGTTACCTAACATTTTTTAAAGCGCAACATAATTCGCTTTCGTAGCATTTCGTAAAAGGCATCATCAGCCGCTTACGTAAAGTTTCGTAAAAGGGATCATCAGTCGCTTACGTAACGTTTCGTAAAAGGGATCATCAGTCGGTTACGTAACGTTTGTTAAAGCGCAACATTATTCGCTTTCGTAGCACTTCGTAAAAGCCATCATCAGACGCTTACGTAACATTTCGTAAAAGGGGTCATCAGCCGCTTGGCTTAATATTTTTTGAGATTAAGATGGAGCGCTCTTAACATATTTCAAATTCCCCGTTGAAAATGTTGACATGCTTGGTGTGCTTTGGTTTCACGAATTTTGGAAATAAAATCGCAATAGGATTTAGCCTTAGTCAATGATAATGAAGAAAAATGCAAAAATCGAAAATCATATGAAATCTGGGATATTTGTTCAATCCATCGAAAATACCGATTGACAACTCAAATGACCTTGCAACAGACCTATATCGCAAATTGACAATAGATGGCATTATGCAAGTTTGGTCGAATTGTCACATTCTATTGTTCTTTGACAGATGAAGATGATTTGGCATAGTTCACTTTTTCACAATTATTATGGTGAATGTGGTCAACCACGAATACGTAAATATCGTTAAGTCTTTTTTTTTTTTGAAATATAGATGGAGTACTTTCACAATTTTTAAGCGACGTTTAGGAAAAAATTTGGAATAGGAAAATGAAATTAATAAATAAATAGTTTTTTGTAAGATATTAAAGAGTATATGTGCCCCTCCTGCATTTGAAACCGGGCTTGGGACCGTCATATAGTTTTTCGTTTTTTAAAAATGTTAGTGCAATAGACCAAGAGAAGGCCTATGAAAACTAAAACTGTATGGCTCAGTTGCCACATATGCTTTTCAATATCGTTTTTGGGAAATATGGAAAGAGAGTTTAGTTGTATTTTCCAATTCATTTACAAAAAATTATTTGTGTGAGAGATGAAAACAGTTCCTTCAAATGTGTCAGTTATGTGCAAAGTCGATTGAGAGACATTCTTGTAAATTTGATAACTTTCAATTCTCTGTATTTCTTCTGAGAATTTTCGTAGAAGAAATATGGAAAAGTCAGCGAGATATAATTTTTATATGCGAATGCTGAAATGAGAGGCAACTTGATTTAACTCTACGTGTTTCGTAAGAGTAGTGAAGATGATGAGCACTAAAAGTGCAGCCCATCGAAAATGAAAATGATAGGAAACCTACAAATCTTTTGTTTAATACAAAAGATTTGTACATCTCATATCAGTTTTATTTAGGACGTTCTGTAGTAAAGTTCGAAAATTGTACGACTCACACCCGAATATGCATAATTTGTGCATAGTTGTATGACATAAAAGACAAAGACAAAACAACACAAAAACACAAAATTAAAAATGTTCATCACACGCCATCACTGTTAAATGATGGGTGTGAGAACGTTTTAGTCTGCATACACTATCACTTGCGTGATAGGTAAGAGACTAAAACCTTAACTTCAGCATGCCACTACGTGCGTGATTGGCACCAGAAGTTGTTTGATGTTAAAAATTGACAAAATATATCAGAACACTAAAAACCATTAGTAGCATGCAATGGTTTTTAGTAGCTCTGCCATATTTTGCCAATACTCCATACACAAATTACCCATATAAGAATGGTAGTCGTACAATTTCCGCACTTGTCACTAATTTCGGTGTGCATCAATTTCACTACTCTTACTAAACACGAAAAGTTAAATAAGTGTCGTATCACTTCGGCATAGGCATAAAGAAATTATACCATGCTGTTGACTTTGCAATATTCGCTGCTAAGAAAATGCTGAGAAAAACAGAAAAATTGAAACTCACCAAATGTACACTAACGTCTTCCATTCGGCTTTGCTGTTAACTGGAACATGAGATGAAATTGTTATTAAAGTTGTATAGCTTGGAATAGAAACATAGGACGCTTTTTTCATTTTTTAGCGGTTTTTTTTATTTTTTGCCAATATTTCGGGAACTCTTTCCCATCATCAGGGCTAAAAATAAATAAATTCAATTTGTCAGTTTAACATGAAAAACTAATTTTGTTATTGAGTAATAAATTTTAAAAAATTACCAAAATTCTTATTCGAACCACCTAAACTTATGACCTAAGGAGAAACTCTTATTAGAACGTTTCGAATTTTGTTTATTCTGTCAAATCCATTCGGCGTGAAGTGATTCCAAATCCGTTCATAGAATGTATTCGCTGATGTTGCATAGTTCGTTTAACTTGTTTCCTTTCGTTCGTTGTTTTAAATTGTTTGAGCAACCAACCATAAGATGGCCGGATAATTATGCTGTCAGATTTAAAATTGCAGACTTTATCCTCCTGCATGACGATTTCATTTACCTCCTGGATGCGTAATTTTGTTTTATTTCTTTCACGCTTTAAGATTTTTACATTTTCAATATTGAAGACCACCGCAGAAATTGAATCAATTTTATTCAAAATTGAAACAGCCGTTGATGAAAGCTGACCTGTCTGGATTGGTTTATGAAATTTCTTGCAAAGAAAAGGACACAAAATACATTGGTGAAACTATCCAGAAACTTGAAAAAAGAACAGGACAGCATGAGAATGACTGCACTGAAGAGAACCTTGCGAAGGTTAACAAGAAACGTACGGCCTTGGCTTGTCATGCCAAAGAAAATAAACACAAATTTGACTTCAATATTGAAAATGTAAAAATCTTAAAGCGTGAAAGGAATAAAACAAAATTACGCATCCAGGAGGTAAATGAAATCGTCATGCAGGAGGATAAAGTCTGCAATTTTAAATCTGACAGCAAAATTATCCGGCCATCTTATGGTTGGTTGCTCAAACAATTTAAAACAACGAACGAAAGGAAACAAGTTAAACGAACTATGCAACATCAGCGAATACATTCTATGAACGGATTTGGAATCACTTCACGCCGAATGGATTTGACAGAATAAACAAAATTCGAAACGTTCTAATAAGAGTTTCTCCTTAGGTCATAAGTTTAGGTGGTTCGAATAAGAATTTTGGTAATTTTTTAAAATTTATTACTCAATAACAAAGCTTTATGCTTATACTGAAGCTTTTTTCAAAATTAGTTTTTCATGTTAAACTGACAAATTGAATTTATTTATTTTTAGCCCTGATGATGGGAAAGAGTTCCCGAAATATTGGCAAAAAATAAAAAATCCGCTAAAAAATGAAAAAAGCGTCCTATGTTTCTATTCCAAGCAATACAACTTTAATAACAATTAGCTAAGAAACAGCAATACAACAATCAAAAATAAATGAGATGAAATGTTCGACATCCAACATAAAAATAAAATAACACTCAAAAGATTTGCAGACAAAAAGTTGTATGCAAATCATTTTGATGTGTAAAACTGAAAAGAAAGTACAATTAAACAGAAGTTGAGGAAGGAATGGGGTGGGGAAAAGACAGTGCTCAGTCTGTCTTGGAAGGTTTGCGTAAGAAAGGTACCTCTGACGCTTTGTAGATGTAAAGTGGAAAATGCCACTTCAATCTACCATTTGCAATGTCTGTGTGCATATATGGCCTGAAGGTGGGAAGGTGGAAAAGTTAGGAAAATGAAAGAGATAATGGAAAAGGAGAACGATAATTGAAAAGGTACAAACTAATTTCCAAATGGAAAAAAATTTGCATCCAAAAGAAGTTACACAGACATTTGCGAAGCAGTTGAAATGAATGGGAAGCCATTAATTCAACACTTCGTGATAAACGACATTTGGAACGAAGATGTCGTTGTTACGGTTTAGATGACCCATAAATGGATCATCGATCACCTGAATGAACAGGCGATCCTTCCGTCTTACACGTGACATTGGCACATATAAATGGCCGTGGGAAAATGGTGGTTTTCGCAAAAATATTCCCACTGTGTCGAACGTTTGGCTTTGCGACTTGTTGAATGTCATGGCAAAGGCAAGCTTAACAGGAAATTGTATGCGAACCAATTTCATGCCATCAACGCTGGTAGTCTGTTCGATTTTCGGTAGTATAAGGAAATTGTCCTTAAACATACCGCTGAGCACTTTGACACCAATACTATGTTGATGTAGTTGCGTGACAACTAAGCGTGTGCCATTACAAAAGCCTTGACTCGGACTAAAGTTACGTAACAACATAACTATACATCCAATCTTTAGTCGAAGTCTATGCGGCGGAAAGTTTTTTGGCTTCAATTGATTCAGGTAGCTGATATCAATTGTGTCCACCGGATCGTCACTTTCGCGCGCTTCATCTGCACTCAAATATGCAATTTCAGTGGATTCAGCTTCTTCCAAGCGATCATAGATGCTATCGTTCAAACGATCCACATCTTCGTGTAGCGTAGTCAATATCGTTGTGGTACTAAATTGTTCGATATCATTTGCAGTAAATGAATCGCCAAAAATTTTCCCAACTATGTCGCTATTAACGATGCAATCAGGTGGTACTTTAACGTAGCTGTCATAGTAAAAGTCACCTTGGCGATCATTAACGGTGCCATTGCCAATGGCCAATTGCCAAGCAGCAAAAGGGGCATCTTGCGGATTTAGCAACCGTCTGTTTCGCACCAGTGCATAGCAGCGAAACAGCGGCCACAGATTGCTACATTTGACAGTCTGTTGAACGATTTCATTTCGTGAAGCATTGTCACCAACAATTGGTAAAATTTGCCGAAAGTCACCACCAACTATGACAATTTTACCACCAAATACTTCATTTGGTTGCTTCATCAAATCTCTCAGTAGTCTGTCAATGGCATTAAATGCGAATTTATCGACCATCGAAATTTCGTCAATCAGCACAACATCAGCGGCGCAAAGCTCGCGGCCGATTGGACTTTGAACTGTGACATTACATGAACTTGTGGCAGTAAGTTCTAAAGGCAATCGGAACTTGGAATGGCAAGTGGCACCACCTTTGAGTAATGATGCAGCAATTCCAGTCCATGCAACAGAAACAATTTTTTTCTGCATGCCAAGTAATGTACTTATCAGGGCAGAATACAAATATGTTTTTCCGGTACCACCGGGCCCATCAACATAAATTAATTTATCTGCTCCAGGCGTTTGATGAACAGCCTGTAAAACAGCGCCAAATATATCTCGCTGTTCGGGTTCAAATGTTGCCATTAAACGGGCACCATTCTCTCTTTCAGCACGAACTGTTGCATCCGTGGAATTGTCAGTGTCAACTTCCTCATCATCGGAATCGGTTGCACCGTTTACGATTAGCTCTTGTTCAGCAACACTAATCTCAATATCGCTTGGCAATCCGAAATCACTCAACTCTTTCCAGTGACGACGTAAACATCGAGAAATGTGCTGTAGTGCCATTTTCTCGGCAATGCCATTGGGAATGTTGCGACGACGGTAGTCTTCAATGAACGACCGCTTAAATTTGTCCCACAAACTCAACGGATTGCTTGGCTTAATAAACACTAACATGTTTACAAACAGACGGCGCAAATGACGTGGCATATGCTTGGAAGCAAGTTCTTCCAACGTCTGTTCGTGCAAGGTATCGTTTCTCATGAGGCCTAATGCAACAGCAGCCAAATGGTGTGTAGCATAAGTTACACCATTGACTGTTCTTAGATCTTCGTAGGAAGTAGCACCACGTACAGTAAGTAACAGTAGTCGCAATGCATACAGCTCAACATTGTTACAGTTGACTGTATACATACGACTTATTGTTCTGTCATGTCTACGCAATCGTGGTCGCCATCCGTATTTCCTACTGTAAGTGTAATGCGCCGGTATTTCTTTATACAAATACTGGTGTGCATTGACATCTGTCGCGTTGAGTTCAAAGTAGGCAGTAAATTCTGTTGTGGTTTGATCTAATGCCGCTTGAGGATCATCAGAATCAATCACAACATTATGTTCGCCACACAAATGTACAGGCAATCTGTACACTGTATCTGACATAATGTACAGGTCATTGGCAAGTAGACGCCAACTGGACTCACCTGAACCATGGTATCTGTTGTCATTGAAACGTCTGTATTCATTCAAAATTTGAATGCCATTTTCAATGGTAACACCAAGGTTGGCTCTGTCGCCGCCTTTGCACAAATATTTAAATAAATATTTGACACTCTGTAATGAAGCAATAACTTCTACATTTATGTGCGACTCGTATTTTAACAACTGATATGGATTATAACCAACAATCCATCTATTGTGTATGACATCATTGTTATTATCCGTCACAGTACGGCCGTTGTTGCGACGGTGATATACCGGATATCAATTGTCTTTGATTTGTGTTGTGGCAGCAAACGGTTTCGGAAAACGTTTGCAATACTTGTATCGCTGTGTTTTCTCATTCAACCGCATGCATGGCAAGTATACTTTATCAACGCCACATTTGTTATGTGTCATAAAGCGACTAACCAATGCATGCAATCGCGGATTCTTTTGAACATCGGGAATTTCAGCCGATACAAAACGGTCAACATCAGCCGCGAGTTTGGGCCGATCGTGCTCACGCATAAATAAAATAATGTGAGCATGTGGTAGTTGACGATTTTGCCATTCAATAACAATGACGTACGACGCCAGATTACCCAGAACCTTATTTTTATATAATATAATATATAATATATATAATCAATGCTTGCAATTTACATTTAAATATTCTGGCCACCAACAATGGGTCATCGATAATGTTATGACCTGGTTTTACATTATCTTTACATTCTTGCCACATTGGATTGAATGCGTACGTGACCAATAGACTTGGTTTGCCATAATGCGAGCAATATGCCAACGCATCATGATACTTTTCTATTAACCATCGCGGGCTCCCAACAACGCCCGAGTTCATCACAATCACTTTGCCTGGCAAATCAGGATTGAAATCAGGCAAATTTTCAAAAGAATCCTGTAGACCTTTGTACTGATCTACACGATTTTTTTTTTGAAAATCTTCCCTCTGCTGATATTCAAACGTATTGGCTTCCACCCGAGCAAATGCATCAATTACAAACAATTGATTTAATCTGCCTGCGTACGGGAATGGAGAAAAGAGATTTGGACGCCGCATCATCAAGTATGCATAATACTCTCGCAACGTTACTTTCTTCCGGTTTGAAGCCGCAGTGGCACCGTTCCGCATAAGCGTGAACGTCCGTGTTTGCTCGGCGTTTGGGAACAACAATGGGTATAACAATGCGTCGCGATTTGGATCGCAAGTCCGCAATGGTACACCGGCGTCAACGTTGCCCGATACCGGGAACACTATAATGTTCTTAGTATTCGCAACAGAAGCCGAGTCCATAATCATACACACTTCGTTCGAGGTAGGAACATTGTATGCGCCTTGGAAATGTTGGCGCTTGGCTATTTCTCTACGATCAGCCACAATTTCCAAACGGACGTTTGGAGGTGTCGCGTTTGGATAGCGCCGGTTAGTTTCGAGCAAGACATTACGTAGCATTCGGTACATTTGCGCAAACGGATTTATGCGTCGCAGCAAATTCTCCAAATGCCTCAGCAATGACAAATTCAACGGGTTCGAACCCATTGCAAGGCGACCTTGAGCAGCTGCATCTGTAGTTAAAACATACAGTTGTGCAGGTGGCATATTGTCAACAACAGTGTTGGTGCGGTAATGGTCGGCATTATGGTAAATTTGGCCGTGAATGGATATCACAGGTCCAATGGTACCTGACCGTCCCATTTGACGAAAATCAGTTGCTCCTCTCGAACCGAAACTCAATACGTTATTGTATTGCAAAATTTCATCGAAAAATGGTTTCGACATGGAATGCCGATACTGAAGCAATTCTCTCAACTCGTGTGGATAATTATTGTGTTGCGTAGTTGGCAAATCAAAAGAGACTGCACCATCCATGCAACATTTATGGAAGTATCCACGCGAATTTCTTTCTTCAGCGAAAAACAAAGCGTCACACTTTTCACATTGTTGGTCCATCGGACCAAGTCTGTGAGGTGTATACATAGCATTTGTTTCATCAACATTCTCATGATTCTGATATGCGTCGTACATTGTGGGACAGTCTTCACGATCCGCCAGACGACGGCGTGTGATTTCTTCTTCACGCAGCAATGTTTCGACAGCTCGATCCGATGCATCGATAATTTCTTCATCGGTAATGCCATTGTCGAATAGGAAATCACGAAACTCTTCGAAAGTTTCAAATTGTGACGGGAATCCTTTTCGAGACAATTTCTGGCAATACTCATTCCATCGATTGCGAAGTCGCAGCTCGACTTGTGTCAATGATGGACGTTTGACTTTACGATTACCATACTCAATTACATTTCGTATTTTGCTCTTCCTAACAGTATTTTGACTGAAATAGGCAGATGTGTTACCTTCTTTCCTATTTATCAAAATACCAGAACGAACGGTAGTGGCAATGGACGACTGACTAATATTGTCCATATATTTTTGTCGTAAAGCCGCTCGGCGTAACCGAGCGAGAGGAATGTCATCGGAGTCCCGTTCCTCTCTCAGAATTCTTTCACGTAGCACAGCCAAAGGAATATCGTCAGAGTTGCCTACGCTTATTACAGGATCTTCTTCAGCATCGTCGTCATTATCTGACGGCATACCATCATCCATAATAGTAGTAAGACGGACTCGTGTACGCCTTGGCGCTACCGTAACTTCGTTATTGCATTTCGCAACTGTAAATGGTGTAATGACACAATTGACAGTGAGTGCGCAATAACTTCGATCAATGAAATTCGCCAGAAATGTTGCACTTTCAAATAAGTAAATGTTTGCCACACCACTGTCATCCCGAAAACCGTCTCTGTTTCGACCATGTGAATCGAAAAGAACGTATACTTTCTGACTGTGTCTGTAGAGGCAAACATTTACGTCATCCGGAAGTGACAGAATACCATGCGAATTTTTTCGAAAGAAAGACTTAACAGATTGGAATGCATTTCCACGTATTTCGCCTACCGTTTGACGTTTACACATAACAGAACAATCTGTTCCGATGAAAATGCGTTCGTCTATGTCTGACAACTGAACGTTGTACCGTTCAGTATTTTTATTGAGACTATTATCCAAACACTTTCGGAATAATTCGTCTCCCAACAAAAGTATGTTATCTACGTCTTGACTCATCCATGTACTGGTCTTAACTGCGGTGTGAGCCAAAAACACTATACAATTGCATAAGGACTGCCGGCCGCGAGAAATACTGTCAAATATTTCATAATTTTCTGCAAAAGTGCCTGGCACAACCGTTCGGTAAAGTGGCTTCGACTTAACCGATGGGGTAGCATTAACGAAAGATTTTTCGTTATATGCGTCCACATCATCATCCAAGTATCTCCATTCATCGTCGTCATTATCACAGTTATCTGACTTATCGTCGTAAACGTTATCTGTAGACAATTCAGGTGGCATCTCGTTATCACTGTGAAATGCGTCACCTTCAATACGGTTGCTTTCGTCACCGATTATAAAAATAACTGTTAGTGAAATCCAGTCTTCACCAGCCGGATGTGCAGTCAAGAAGAAGCGTTCAAAGTGATCAATAGTACTAAAGAATAGTATTACCGACTTAGAACGACTTTCATGCTGATCAATACGTCGACCATGCGAGTCAAAAAAGACAAATCTTTCGCAATGACGATCTCGATATTTAATCAGTGCAAACGTGTATGAACTATGTACTATCAGTAAGTTTCTGTACACGTCATCAGTTTCAAATAAATGCAACATATTGTGAAAACTATGTTGTTCATAACGGTCGTTAAACTGATGAAGCTGGTCGCTCTTTATGGAATAAGTGCGACCGCCGATCTGCAACGAATAACTATTTTCGAAGACTAACGCATGTAACAATGTATCGGGCGTCAGTCTTCTTTGCATTTGCAGTATTCGTCTGTAACTGCAACCTATCCCCTTTCTATCTTTCTTGGCTCGACGGAAAGACGGGGAAAGTTGACAATGGATGGCTATACCCAAATAAATGAATATAACTATCCTTAAAGATACGCAACGAAATATAACAGAACGGAATGACTGAACCGTTATCACGTTGTCCACACTTTACAATCAGATGAAATGCACTTTTTATGTTTCAAATGGCTAATAATACGAATAATAAAACTCACGATTTTTCCTTGAATATAACTTTCTTACAACGGTCCATGCATGTGAGATATCAACGGGGGATTTGGGTACATCTAGCAACAGCAATGCAACCCTGCGAAATATCGGATGATGGGTTGTTGGATGGGCAATTGGTCCTCAGGATGACCTCGGCGGTTCAATCGTGATGACAATATAACACCAGTAATGTTTCTCCAATGGGTGTGCGGTAATGAACCAGGTTTATACTTCGGCAATTGAAGGTTGAATTCACTTATTGAGATGATATCAATAACGGGTGATGATTTACGTTTTATTGGAATCAAAGGAGATGTAGATATCCAATAACAATGTTTCTTCGTTTCAATTACTTTTGGTTTATTTAATATTCGTTAACAAAGTTACAACTTATAGAATGATATTTCGCCTCTGTGGACGGTGAAAAATAGTAAATTTCTTGCTTAGTTTTAACACTTCCGTCTCGCAGGACGGTTGAAACGAAAAAGAATAATCTTTAATTTGAGATCTCCGTTAAGTAAGATCTTCCCCCCCCCCCCACTCAATTCTCTTTTATACGTAAGAATTGGCGGTTTCATGATCCGTTAATTTAAATTCTTCAACTATATCATAGCCATTGATGATTACAATATTATTATACCAGGTGTCTCTACGGGTGTGGATAACGTTACGCGCGGTCAATTTGAATAATGATTGTTATGTATGTTGAATTTATGTAAATATGAATATGTAACGTGCGGTGGATCGCCGTCACGTTACATAACAGGAATCACCAATCGTAACTAGGCTGTCCAAATCACTTGAATTCCATAAATCTATCGATTTATGAACTGCATAAGCAGTGGACGTTGCGGCAATAGCAGTGCATTGGTTTCTGGGTAATTGAAAGCGACGATCAAACTGACAGAAAGTTCCAAGCACAATTTTGTAAAAATGATTGCGCGGCAATTCTGGAATTTACGTCACATCAAATGGCGAGTCTAAGAAATCAATAATGTCTGTCGAGCACGACAAATTGAAATCATTCCGTCTCACATCATTTGAATTGATCGAAATATTGTCGCTTCCAACATCTTCTCCACTACCGTTATTCAAGTTTACATCGTGTACACTTGGTGGAGTCGATACATCCTCAACCACTTGATCGTGTTTCTGAGGAACCGTGTTCTGCGAACAAATATCATGTACAGAAAATCCGAAAAAGTCAGACTCATTAGATAGAATGACGTCATGAACGGATTTTCTGTATTGAATGTCATGAGAACAAAATCCGAAAAAGTCAGACTCATTAGACAGAATAATGTCATGAATGGACTTTCTCTGTTGACTTTTGCCAATGGCACCAGAAGAAAATCCGTAAAATTCAGATCCACTTGATGAATTTACATCATCGATCGATCTGCATTGCTTTTTCGAAAGAAGGGGTGTTAAGTCATCCACACTTCTAAAGTTCTTCTGTGATGCACGATTTTCCTTTGTACACAGCATCGGCGCAGAAACAAACATTTCTGATTTGTCGCCACGTATGCTACGCTTAGGAGTATGTGTTTGTGCGCATAAATTTGCAATCGACCGACTCGTCAATCGGGACAAATTTACCGAACAATTCTTTGTTACGGTACTGTGTACCGTAGTTTTTTCTTTGGAAACACATTTGACAGGTGCGGCGGTCGCTGTCTGTGAAACCGATTCAGTAACTTTTTTAGAAGCACATATGATAGGTACGGAAGCCGCTATCTGTGAATCTATATTTTGAGTGGAGTAAGTAGGTACGGTAGCCGCTACTTTTTCTTCCAGTCTCTTTGCAGAAACACGTTTAACAGGTACGGCAGCCGCTGTGTGTGAATCTGAAGCAATACCTTTTGAAGTAGGTATGCTGGCAGATACATTTTGTACAGAAACACCCACAGGCACATCAGCCGCTGTGAGTGAGTCTGAATCCTTACCTTTTTTTGAAAAGTTAAACAACTTTTTCAAACGCTTTGCCTTAGATAAGGTACCGCCAAATAATTTTTTACCACCCATCCTTACCATCTCCGCTCTGCTTATGATCCTTTCTACCTTCCATGCTAATCTGTTAAAAAAACGAAATAGAAAATAATAGAATGTTATTCCATTTGTGCGTATAACCGGCCGATTATAGCACTAAAAATCATTAGAAAATCTAAAAATTTGAAAACGGATTTAATATAGGGACTTGTAATAAATGGCTTGCGTAATATTAAAAAGAATAATTTTTTGAATGGAATTTCTTTTGCTAATATAAAGAATCAAAAAATTTGTATGAAGAGAAGGTGGGGACGTGCAGGGGCGGTGTATTGAAACAATCATGTTTATTTTTAAAATAAGTTTATTTTTATTTATTTTAAGTTTGTATAAAAATTACTCGAAAGACATAACGAAACGTATTTAATTAAGTATTGCCTTTAATGCTTGTCTATAAATGACGTATTTAGGGGGTGGAACACACATTTGACTCGTTTATCGAGTTATTAACGATTGAAATGCGCTGGCAGCACTGTACAAAGTGGATGTAATTTATGGTTGGCCCCTTAGTCTTACGCGTATGAAATTACTTAACCATTACCCATTAACCAAAACCCGTTCCCAAAAAACGGTATTAAAAATTACTCAAATCCATAATAAAAGACCAAAATTTAAAAAAAACAAATTTGCAAATTTTTTGAAAAAAATGCACTTGAGTCGATCTTAGAACCGATCTGGAGCACTTAAGATCTGATCCATACTTCCATAAACAAAAATATTCGCCTCTTGTTTCTCTACAACACTACCGAGAGAACGTTATCATTAAAGGAATATTCAAGAAAAACCACTAAATATCTTGTAGGTTTAGGCCAGGGGGTTGACAGTCCTTTGTTCTCAAACGTGCATATGCTATTCAGAGTGAAGTTAGCTGCAGTTGCAATCGTAGCTAACTTCATTACAAACAAATCAGCTGTTTTTTTGAATTTATCAATGAAGTCAGCTGAATAGTATTTGAACGGTTCAGAACAAAGGACAGTCCACCTGGTTTAGGCTCTACAGCCCGAACCACTCAACAGATTTGCACCAATTTAATTTTAGTGGTTTTGTCATCTTCATTTAAAACCTTCAAGAGTCATTTCCGTTCTAATTTCGCATAGATATAAAGCAAAAAGCAACCTTCAAAGAACCACGTTTTTGAATACTTGTTTTACTGTAAGTTTCAAAGTTCTTAACCGATTTGGCCGAAATTCAATTTCGTAATCAATTTTGTAATTATCTTTGAGAATAAGATTTACCCAATTTATGTAGAAAAAACACGTTTGGCCATTGTAGATACTCAGTTTTAGGGTCATGACTAAAACCGCATACTCAAAATGCAAAAATATTCATGAATAAAAAGTCGGGTATGCTTAAACTTTCGAAACAAACAAAAGTTTATAAATATCAAAAATGATTTACGCGAGTTATCTGCAAAAGGCAAAAACCCACTTAAACGGCCCTATCACAGCGGTCCTTGGCAAGATTCAATCCGATAAAAGCTTTTTCGATTGACTTTCAGACAAAAACTTTTTCCAAATCGGTAAAGTTTTAATCAAGTTAAAGTCGGACGGACGGACGAACCGACAATACTGTTATTGCATTTTTCTCTTATGTAGATCTCGAAACGAAAAAATAAGCAAAAATCGAGTCGAAAGTGGGCTGATTGCAAACGCCGTGGTAAACTCATAAAAGCCCTTTTAGAAGAACATGGTTGTTCGTACGGATCTAAAAAATGTGCACATTAGGGAATCATTCATAAAACTTCTTAACATTTAGCAACAGATTCGCGGAAATATTTGAAAGAACAATTTTCCAGTCGATCTTAGAACCTATGTGGAGCACTTAGGAGAAAATTTTTTGCACCAACAGGCAAAAAAGTTTACCTCTTCTTTGTCTACAACACTACAGAAAGAACGTTATCATTAAAGGAATATTGACGAAAAACCACTAAATATCTTATAGGTTTAGGCTCTTCAGCCCGAACCACTCAACAGATTTGGACCAATTTAATTTGTGGTGGTTTTCTGATCTTCATTTGAAACCTTCAAGAGTCATTTCCGTTCTAATTTCGCATAGATATAAAGCAAAAAGTTCCAGCAACCTTCAAAAAACTTCCTTTTTGAACACTTGTTTCACTCTAAGTTTGAAAGTTTTTAACCGATTTGGCCGAAATTCAATTTCGTAATCAATTTCATAATTATCTTTGAGGATACGATTTACCCAATTTATGTAGAAATAAACACGTTTGGCCCTTGTAGAAACTCATTTTTAGGGTCATGGCTTCGAGGAAATATTTGAAAGAACAATTTTCCAATGAAACCATCGTATTGATGTAAACAAAATTGAAACACTCACCGTATGTCACTAATATGCCTTGCCACAGCAAACACTATAATCACTTGTTTAATATCACTTATTTATTTAATTTATTTATTTATTAATTCGTTCTGAAAAGAACGGTTGCAAAAGAAATTCTTGAGAAAGCTTTGCACTTGTAAATAAAAAAACGCATTATGGCTGACAGTTTGTTGACATGCAGAAATATAAGGGCTGTTCTTGAACATAGAAATGTAAAAGATCAGCGAGATATGAGCGGTTTTTTTAGATACAAAATTTAATTTGAATTTGGAAATTCAAGTAAGGAATATGTAATTTGGTCGTTAACGTAAATATAATTAAAATAAAAAACGTAATAGGCTGCTTCGACGGACACATTCGACGCATGTGCATGACTTCGCATTTCTTAAAAAAGAAATATAAGCGAACTGGCTTTTGTAATATGTTGGTATTGACTGATTAATTGCAGAAAATTTCTGTCAGCGATAATATAATACCGATTTGTCATTATTCGAAACAAAATTTCGAAATTGCTGGTAAACGTAAACACAAATGCGCTGTGACTATGACTTTTTTATGTTTTTATTCGAAATCAAAATAAAAAAATACCATTTCGTTTTTTTATAATCGACTTTAAAATTTTGAAAATCCAACTGACGACATGCCGATGGGCATGTTGTGAGTTTGACTATATAATGAAATATATTTTACTTTGTGTTGTTGATAACCGTGACGCTGTTATGCTGTCTTTCTACACGCGCGTATTTTGTTTGACATTTTTGAAGTTGTAATAAAAAGTCAGTTTATTTTTAATTTTAATAACAAAATTTGAAAGTAAAAATTATTGAAAATAAGTAAATATGATGACGTATATTTTTGATATTAATGATTTAATTGTAGAGGCACCGTCGAAAAATTGTGCTGTTATAAAACAAATTTAAACTTGTTGATGTTTACAAACGTATGACAGTTCAATGATGACAGGTGGTGTGATAGGTCTTTTTTGTTGGTACACCTGATAGTAAAGAAATGATGCTGTGAAATATTTTTAGTGACAAATATGTGAACACGAAATGACAATTTCAATTAAAAAAAAAAATTAACATTTTTGATGAGTGTCGTACAACTTTATAGTGTTTAACTGGAGTTTTTAATTGAATAAAAATATAAAAAGATGAATAAAAATTTTAGTCATTAAAAAAAAATAATAGTTTTTTGCTCGACGGCTTAGAGTAAAGCGAAACGTAAATATACCTTTTGCTCTTTCTAAAATTAATAACAAATTGATTTTGTTGTCAGTTGAACCAATATTTTTGGAAATGTAAGCCGAAATGCGAAAGTGTTTGAGAGTATATTAAACGTTATTATTTTTATGAATGACGATGACGATGTTGGAAAAAATCAATTCTACGTAAAAAAAACATTCATTATTTGTTTTAGTGTCGACTAATGTCAAATCGAAAATTAATTTTGTTGCAGCATTTATTAGCATCCAGCATCTATGGAAACCCGCTCGGTGTCAACAATTATCATTTCTATGTACTTACATTTTGTTCAACACACCCACTACGAAAATTGTTACATTTACTTCCCAAATGTGATGCGCAAAAATAAAAAAATGCAGTTCTCAGGCATCATAATATTCGGAAGTAGTTTCGCCCCGCACTAACAAAAAGTGAAATCAATTTAAATATAATTTAATGAAAAAAGAACGTGCACAATGTCGAAGTTGAAATTGAATCGTATGACATTTTTTCATATAAGTTCTGTTCTGTGGAATTGTTTTTGTAAAAAAGAAATAGTGTGCACTATGCGCAGTTATTGTAATGAAAAGTGCAAGGCAACGTAAAAATTGAACATGTGCAATTTGCGTCCTTGCTGTCTACAAAGAACTGAATTGAGGTTTTTTCGTCTCTTGCGATGCAAATAACTTTTTGCAAAATAATAGTAACGTGCTATGAAAACAACTAACGTCAGTTATAAAGAAAATGGCAGCGCGAAAGATATGGAGAAAATGGTGGACGCATTAGTGGCAAATGTAAGTACAAACTATAAATAAATTTAAACGAAACATATACAATGCAAGTACTACATGAAAATGTAGTGATTTAATTATATAAAACGACTTAATTTTTTGACGCTACCAAAAAGAAAAATGCTAAGAAAAAATGGCGCACCGCAAAGGCTGTTTGTTTATGTTAAAGAATAATTGCATATGTTTCGTTTTTGTTTCAAATAATATTTTGATACTATTGTAAATATATTTAATTTTCAGTCGAGAGCTTTAGAGTCAGCAACAAAGAAAATTGTTGTTGATTCAGGCCGCCGTGGAGGTTCGAAGCGTGGTAGCGGACGTGGCGGTGAACATGGCGGTGGACGTGGCGGTGGACGTGGCGGTGGACATGGCGGTGGACGTCGGTGGACATGGCGGTGGAGGTGGCGGTTGACGTGGCGATGGACGTGGCGGTGGACGTGGCGGTGGCCAAATTGGGAGAATGAAAGGCGCCGTTGGTGGTGGTGGTGTCACTGGCCAAGAAAGAAGTGGTGGGCGTGGACCGCACTGGCGAAACCGTGCCAGAATTCTTCAAAAAGTGATAAACAAAATGAAGACGAATACACAACAACAACAACAACAACAAACATGTGAAGACGAAGAGGAACAGCAACAACAACAAACATTGAATGAAAATGAACAACAACAACAACAAATAACAATCAATTTAGATGAATAATTAAAAAATAAAATCGACAAATAAATTGTTTGAAAATATCAATTTGGTTTTTTCATATATTGATTCTTTTAGATATTGATTGGTATTGCTATGATTTAAAGAGGCCCAAACGTCGAACCTCGACCGGTTTGAAAAGCTTTCCTTGTTTGAGTTGAAATTTACAGCATTGATGTATATTTTAACTTTAGAATGATTTGCTTTGGGAAAAAAATGGAAATTTTATGAAAATTGTCGACCCAACTTGGGCTCGTATTTTTTTCTAATTTTTCCTGCAACCAACAGTGATTTGGTGAGATTGACAGTGATTTGGTGGGTTCGTGTAGTGGGGGTTCTACCCCCACACCACCGGGCCTCCGGCGGTGAGATTGAGAGTGATTTGGTGTGATCGTGTAGTGGGGGTTCCACCCCCACACCCCCGGGCCTCTGGCGGTGAGATTGAGAATTATTTGGTTGTTTCGTGTAGTGGGGGGCCTCCGGTGGTGAGATTGAGAATGATTTGGTGGGTTCGTAGGTATCGTTTGGAAAAATTGCCACTTTGACGATACGCTACTCGAACACTATTCGACCGATTGTTGCAAATGAGGTATCATTTGAAAGAACAGCTCACGCGCTGTAAGCTAACGTTATTTGTGCTGGGAAAAATTTGGGTTATATAATTTGCTTTGGGAACAAAATGGAAATTTTATGAAAATAGTCGCCCCAACTTCATCAGCCCATAAATCAAAAATGGGCTCGTATTTTTATCTAATTTTTCCTGCATTCAAAAGTAGACGAATTGATCTTTCGATTGAAGGTAATTTGATAAAAATCGGCGGAACAGTTTTTGAATAAGATCTATTTAAGTTTTAGGCTTCGTTTTGGAAAATGGCCACTTTGACGATACGCTACTCAAAAACTATTCGACCGATTGGCACAAATGAGGTATCATTTGAAAAAAGAGCTCACGCGCTGTAAGTTAACGTTGTTTGTGCTGGGAAAAATTTGGCCTAGTGCACAGGGCATAGGGAAAAGTGCTCCCGACCTAAATTTTCATCAATTAAACACTCACAACATGAGCGTATGAATGGAAAAAAAATTGCGCATCATTGTTTTCTGATAGAATGCAAGTAGTAGAACGTTTAAAGTGAAAAAAGTGGTGAAAAAATGTTTTCATTCAAAGTTGATGATAGAAATTTGTTAAAAACGTCGGAAAATGCCAAACATTTTGACCGAAAAAGTTGTGATAGAGGCGAAAAAAAAATTCGGCACCCACAAAGAAGTGTTGAGGGAACCGTAAAGAATATTTTAGGTGAAAAAAAAAAAATTCCGGAAAATTCGGAAAATTTTGGACCTCCGATCTGGGTAAGAAAATGGAAATCGCTGCTCTCCATCCTTATGTTGATGTAAATATAGTTTGTTTTGGATTAAAATGTTTTTTGAGGACGTGGGGAACTTTCTCCGACCGTAAAACTCACAAATTAGTATAACGGGTGCTCGCTTCGGGTGACGTAGAGAAGACTTTAGTAGCGTCGTCCATGAATAGTATGAATAAAAGAGGGTCGAGATAGCTACCCTGAGGAACACCAGAGGTCACGTTAAACGTTCTAGAAGAGCAATTCCCTAGCTTGACGAATTGTGAACGTCCATTCAGATAAGATGCAATCCATGCTAGCAAGTTCGAATGAACACCTATTTGGTTCAACTTGTACAAAAGAATCGAATGTTTGTCTCTATCAAATGCTTTCCGGAAATCGGTGTATATGACGTCTAATTGATGTCTAGATTGGCAGCATAGCTAACAAACTCAGCTAAATTTGTCCTGTAGATCTACGCCTCATAAAGCCATGTTGTGACTTTGAAATTATTCGGATAAAATAGAGGTGACGATGGCTTCAAATAGTTTTCCTATTGTTGGTAGAATAGCTACGCCTCTGTAGTTTTCGACATTACTTCTAGAACCACTTTTAAAAATTGGAGTAATATAAAAAGTCTTCCATCTTGTTGGAAATTTTCCAGTTTCGAGGGATGAGTTGAAAATGCGAAGTAGCGGAGATGACAGACTCTCAGCACAGGGTTTTAATAAAAAGAGATTTTATCAGGACCTTCACCCTTACTCGTGTCTATACTACTCAAATGGTTCAAAGTGTCTTGGATCGCAAAAGAAATTGATCCAATGTCAATGCGCTTTTCTATGGGGTTCATTTTTGCCGATGAGTTAGAATTAGTGTCATTGTCAGCTACATAAACGCTTTCGAAGAATTCAGCGAAAAGATCACACGTTTCGTTAGGATTACCAGCTTTCTTATTACCTCTAGACATAATTGAAGGGTAGGATGTAGTCTTTTTTCGCGACTTCACGTAGTACCAAAATTTTGACGGATCAGAAGTTAACATTTCTTCGGTGTTAGTCAAATATTTGTTAAAGGCTTGGTCACGCAAGGAGTGAAATTTTTTACTAATGGACAAAATTTCATTTTTAGTTTCAGTTTTTCGTCTGGGTTTGTTTCCTTTTTAAATCGCTTGTGAGTTTTGCTTGTTCTATTTTTTAGATTACGCAAACGCTGATTGTACCAGGGTGGATCGTTAATAACTATTTTCTTTTTGAGCGGAACAAATTTCTCTAATCCATCTAACAGAACATCGTAAAATACGTTGACTATGTCATCAACGTCAGAAACGTTTGACATCAGTTGATTCCAGTTAATAGAATGAAAATGGTTATTTAGGCCAGTATAATCGCCTTTTTTGAAGTTAAATTCACTTTGTGATTCCTCACTTTCAGTATTTTCGATTCTTTCAACTAAGTCTGCTGAAATAACTATTTCGATAGGATAGTGATACAAATCAATTCGACTCATGGGAACATCAGATTTAATGACTTTGACGTTATTCGGATTGCTGTAAAAGACGAGGTCTTTCCATAATAGTTGCGAACGCTGTTAACTTGAAGAAGGTTACCACTCATCATAAGATAGATGATATCGGCTTTCGTTCCTTCACCAACTTTAGTAGGGAACATCACATTGCTTTCACATGATTCGTCTTGACCACTGATCAAGTCATCAATGCAGTCAATATTGTCATTAAAACGGTCAGGAATCCAATCAACAAGGGTTAGATTAAAATCCCCTAAAACACACATTTCATCATTAACATCCAGGTCTATAAATTGCAGTGTCTGTAGGAACCGGAATAACCGATAAGAAATAGTTACTGGGATCGAAATATAATCTAGTACATTGACATACAGCAGATTGACGGCGAGTCAATCAGCTGATGCATATTTCAATCACGATTCATTCTGCATCGCGCTCTCGGTTAATCAGCATCAAAATAAAGAACAAGGAAATATATTGTAATCTATCGTTGGAAAAAATACAACGGCGTTTTATTTGTTGCATACAAGAAACCGTGGCGGACCGACCCGCAACATTGGTGACCCCGACTAGAATACGAAGGGAATTAATTAATTAAAAACACAGTGCAAATAAGTGAAAGCAGAAGGATTTTCTACAAACATTTTTTGTGTTTCATCGAATTCAACTGGTGGCTAAAATTTCTTGTTGGACTTCGTGCAACAACGAGAAAATAGAATCGAGCCATAAGGAATTAATGAAAGGAAGTTTCATTGGACAAAATTAGAGCGAGCAGAATTATTCGAGCGCATATTTTTCATTGGAAGCGATCAAGCAGCGTAATTTAAATTATTTCAAGGCTTCATTAGTTGGACATCTCCACAGGTAACGACATATACCTGTGGGGATAAAAGGTACGTAAGAAATTACTTTTGTACTTTTCCCACTACAACAAGGGATAAAATTTGTGTGTAATTTTCATGTGGATTTCATCTTTGGAGACTCGAGAGGCAAAGAAAGGAAAAGTTGTACAAGGTCGTTTGGTCAAATAGTTCACGCCACGTGTTGACCGTTACATTGCCGAACAAAAGAAGAATGGAACAATAGGTGATCAAAGGAAAGAAAAGGAATTGTTTCATCATCAGGTTGTAATAGATCATCGAATGTTAAATAATTCATATGGAGTAGCGGTATGTTTTTTTATTGTTTCCAATATTGTTCGAGGACAAAGCCTGCGCATCATTATTCCGAGTTTTTCATTAATTTTCTATTCTAAATTCAAAAGATTTTTTTTAAAAGAGTTCCGGTAAAGTGAAATATTTTTGAATTGAATTGTTAGTTTTAAGTGAATCGATTGTGAATTGATCTTGATCGACTGCAGAATTAATTCAGGCGCGTAATAATTTTATTAGTGATTTATTTTTGAATATTTTGAGAAGAATTTACATTTTGAAAAGAATTTTCCTTAAATCATTAACAAAATGACAGATGATAAAAAAGAGGAAAATTCGAAACAGAGCACAGACTCACGCTCGTCGAAAAGTAACGACGATAAAGATGAATCTATCGAAGCGAATATAGTTAAAGTAAAATTACCTAATTTTTGGACAAATAGCCCAACTACCTGGTTTATTCAAGCCGAGGCACAATTCATATTAGCAAAAGTTACCTCCGACTCTAATAAATATTATCATGTTGTTGCTACCTTACCCGAAGAAGTTGCGGACTCTATTTCGGAATTATTAGAAAATCCGCCCGCGAAAGAAAAGTATACGAAAATAAAAGAAACACTTATTGAAAGGCATACCCTCAGTCTCGAAGCGAGGATTCGTAAATTAACGTACGGGGAAGAGATGGGAGACAAGAAACCATCTGAGTTTTTTAGAAAATTGCAGAAGTTGGCTGGGGGTGATAAGACAGTGGGAGCGGAGTTGTTAAAGAAATTATGGTTAGGTAGGTTGCCGAACATAATGGCAGTTGCTCTCATTCCTCATAACGAAAAAGATATAGACAACCTTATGAAAATAGCTGACAAAATCTGGGAAGCTATACAAAATGAAAACGTTTCGGTCGTCAATCAGAGTCAAACAGTTTTAAAGAATCAGGTGATAGCTAGCATTTCTAGTGATGAAGTATCAAATTTACGTGCTGAAATAAACGAACTAAAGCGCATGATTCAAAGTAGTTATCCGGAGAGATCGCGACCACGTTACCAAAGTAGGGACCGCACTAGATCAAGAAACCGATCAGTGAGTAAAAGTAGGTACAACCCAGAAGGATCATGGTGTTGGTACCATTATAAATTCGGCACTAATTGAAAGAAACCCTGCAACAAACCTTGCTCGTTTGGGGTGAAACGGAATCAGGGAAACGCAAACCAAAATACAAAAAACTAGATATTTCCACCGTCATTGCGGCGTACGGTGGGAGTAAATTCAAATCGAGCCGCTTAAGCGTTAGGGATAATAAAACAAAATTAAATTTCCTTATTGATACTGGCGCAGATGTATCAGTTATACCTCGTTCAAGTGTTCTTCAATTATCTAAATTAAAAATAAAAGATGATTTTTTCAAATTAACAGCAGCCAATGGTTCTAAGATAGAAACGTATGGAACTAGGGTGTTGGAAATCGATTTAGGCTTACGTAGAAAATTTACCCACGAATTCATAATAACCTCAATAAACAAACCTATAATTGGAGCCGATTTTCTGGCAAAGTTTGGTTTATTACCAGACCTGAGAAATAGAAAACTAATCGATTCAATGACATCTATGTCGATAAAAGCTTTTTCAGTAAATAATTCAAATATTCCAACACCCATACTTTTTTCAATCAACAACGAATACGGAGAAATTCTAAAAAAGTTTCCGACACTTGGCGCTCCGCCAAATTTCAATGTGCCGGTCAAACACAATGTAGTTCACCAAATAGTAACCAAAGGTCATTTACCATTTTTTAAACCTAGAAGGTTAACAAGTGATAAGATGAAAATAGCACAAACAGAATTCAAATATATGGTTGAGATGGGGATTTGTAGGCAATCTAACTCTCAAGCATCTTCGCCACTGATGTTGGCCAAGAAAAATAATAGTTCAGAAGTTCGTCCATGTGGAGATTACAGAAATTTAAATACTATTACAATTCCGGATAGATATCCGATGCCTCACATACATGACTTTAATTCTAAATTATCTGGCTGTACAATATTTTCAAAAATTGATCTCGTGAGGGCATATCATCAAATTCCGATTGCACCCGAAGATGTTTATAAAACGGCAATCGTAACGCCGTTTGGGTTATTCGAGTTTCCCAGGATGCCTTTTGGGTTAAAAAATGCCGGGAAAACATTTCAAATATTTATGTCGGAAGTACTCAAAGATCTAGATTTCATTTTTGTTTATATCGACGACATTTTAGTGTTCAGCAAGAATGAACAGGAACACAAATCTCACCTAGAGCAAGTCACATGAAGTCCCGATATAAGCGAAATATTGTTTTTTTTTATGATTTAGAATGATAATCATAGTCTGCTATGCTAAAAGTCGTATATCAGTTCTAGGATCAGGTCACTCCCTCATATTCCCAGCTCTAGAAGTCAGGCATTTTGAGGAGTTCGGAAATTATTTTTTGTTTTTTGTTTCACCAATGGGATTATGAGGTTGAATGTAGGTTGGTTCCTAGGATGAAGTCATTCCATCCTATTCCCTGCTCTAGAAGTCAGGCATTTTGAGGAGTTCGGAAATTATTTTTTGTTTTTTGTTTCACCAATGGGATTATGAGGTTGGCGGTAGGTTGGTTCCTAGGATGAGGTCATTCCATCCTATTCCCTGCTCTAGAAGTCAGGCATTTTGAAGAGTTCGGAAATTATTTTTTGTTTTTTGTTTCACCAATGGCATTATGAGGTTGACGGTAGGTTGGTTCCTAGGATGAGGTCACTCCATCCTATTCCCTGCTCTAGAAGTCAGACATTTTGAGGAGTTCAGAAATTATTTTTTTGTTTTTTGTTTCACCAATGGCATTATGAGGTTGACGGTAGGTTGGTTCCTGGGATGAGGTCACTCCATCCTATTCCCTGCTCTAGAAGTCAGACATTTTCAGGAGTTCAGAAATTATTTTTTTGTTTTTTGTTTCACCAATGGCATTATGAGGTTGACGGTAGGTTGGTTCCTAGGATGAAGTCATTCCATCCTATTCCCTGCTCTAGAAGTCAGGCATTTTGAGGAGTTCGGAAATTATTTTTTGTTTTTTGTTTCACCAATGGGATTATGAGGTTGGCGGTAGGTTGGTTCCTAGGATGAGGTCATTCCATCCTATTCCCTGCTCTAGAAGTCAGGCATTTTGAAGAGTTCGGAAATTATTTTTTGTTTTTTGTTTCACCAATGGCATTATGAGGTTGACGGTAGGTTGGTTCCTAGGATGAGGTCACTCCATCCTATTCCCTGCTCTAGAAGTCAGACATTTTGAGGAGTTCAGAAATTATTTTTTTGTTTTTTGTTTCACCAATGGCATTATGAGGTTGACGGTAGGTTGGTTCCTGGGATGAGGTCACTCCATCCTATTCCCTGCTCTAGAAGTCAGACATTTTCAGGAGTTCAGAAATTATTTTTTTGTTTTTTGTTTCACCAATGGCATTATGAGGTTGACGGTAGGTTGGTTCCTGGGATGAGGTCACTCCATCCTATTCCCTGCTCTAGAAGTCAGACATTTTGAGGAGTTCAGAAATTATTTTTTTGTTTTTTGTTTCACCAATGGCATTATGACGTTGACGGTAGGTTGGTTCCTAGGATGAGGTCACTCCATCCTATTCCCTGCTCTAGAAGTCAGTCATTTTGAGGAGTTCGGAAATTAGTTTTTGTTGTTTGCTTCACCAATGGGATTATGAGTGTGACGGTAGGTTTGTTCCTAGGATGAAGTTAGGCATTTTGGTGAGTTTCGATACCAATTATATAAATAAATTTCTAAATTTCCGTCATTCCTCATTGCTGATGATTTTGTCCATGAAAATTATGAACAGAAGCGGGGAAAGACAACAGGCAAACTTGCAGGGAAATGTCGAGGTGGGTGAGGTAATAATGAAAATCCTGGCCTACGCGGATGACTTGATTCTGTTGGCAGATAGTACCACGGAGTTGCAGGGTGGGATTGACTGCCTAAATGCTGCATGTGAGGAGTATGGGATGAAGATAAGTGTAGGGAAAACTAAGGTTATGCATGTCGGCAAAGCTCGGAAGGAGATAGCTTGCAATTTAAATGGGGAGGAGCTGGAGCAGGTTTCTGAATTCAAGTACTTAGGAACCATTTTTTCAGAGGATGGCAAGTTAGTTAGGGAATTTGAGGAAAGGAGGAAAATGGGAAACGCGGTGGCCAGTCAGTTGAGGTCGCACGTGTTCAACAAAAGGGAATTAAGTAGCGAAACAAAGTTAGCTATTCACAGGTCAATATTCCGGCCGACGATTCTGTATGGTAGTGAGAGTTGGGTTGACTGCGGATATCTCGTGCATGACCTGGAGGTTTCTGATATGAGGGTTCTTAGGAATATAGCGAAGGTTAATAGGAGGGAGCAGTGGGATAATCATATAAGGAACGGCGACATTAGGGAAAATTTAGGGATTTCGTCAGTGGAAGAGGCGGCAAGGGCCAGTCGTCTGCGCTGGTTCGGGCACGTTCAAAGGATGGGTTATAACAGGCTACCGAAAAGGATCTTGGATGCACAAGTCCCGGGTGTTAGGCCAAGGGGTAGACCAAGGAGAAGGTTTATCGATTCAATTAAATCAGATTTAGAAGTTAGGGGACTTTCTCTGGGCGAACAAACCATCTCCTTGGCGGGCGATTGGAGGGCATGGAGGACGATAGTTCACCAATCTGGGGTTGCGACAGAAAGACCTCACACCGGAAGGTACTAACGGTCTATAAAGTTTGATGATGATGATGATGATCCTCATTGCTTCAAAGTAACTCCCAGAGCAAGAACTCATCGAATAGGTCAACATCGAATAGATTTGTTTTATTCCCTACTGGATTTTCATTATTTCCAACATTTTTGGGTGTCACTTTCTAGAATGTATTATTCCCCATTACTCAAAAGTCTATGGTCTATCGGTTCTTGCTCTGGGATTGGCCCAGGAGCAATGAGGATTGATGAAAATCAGCAAATCTTAAGCGTATGGCCTTGCCTTTAGCAGTGTGATGGTTCTGAAAAATTTACATGGAAAAGTAGAAACGTTCACAAAGTGCTACAGTTTTAGTGGAACAAAAATTGGATGACAACAATCCTTCTTCCTAGGGCTGTATTTTCTATTCCTATAAAGGGTGAATTGGCTGCCAACTACCGTTTGTAGTGTATGAAAATAGCTTTTCAAAAAGCTCTCAAACCAAAATTTGCTTAGAAACGGCAAGTGAAATAGGGTCCAAAGTATGCGGTTTTTCCGGGACGCTTTATTTGCAGTCCCAGGAAGTTCTGGCTTAAAGAAAAGAAAATGATTTACGTATAACTCAAATGCGTTAACTCGGAATGAGTTATACGTAAATCATTTTCTTTTGTTTAAGCCAGACATTCAAGTTAATGAGATACAGATTCGCAATAAAGTATGTCTACAGTTGTTTGGTATTGAACCACACTATCAAATAAAAAATTATCGTGACAAAATATAATTTTTTGACCAAGATATTCAAGTGTAAAACATCAATTGCTGTCGATTCTCGATTCTATATTGTTACAATAGACAAAGCTGGCTTTGTCTATTGTTCGTCGTTCTGTCATTTAAATCAAAATTCGAATTCGATCATTTGATGTCGTTATTTATAAAAGTGTTGCTCCAAATTATAAAAAAAAGTCCGATTCTAAAATTTAGTGTAAATATTGGAAAACTGTCATTAGTGACTATTCGCTGCTATGCCGCCACGTAGTAAAAGGTTTGTTGTAAAATTGAAACAAAAGAAACGACCAAAAACTCCATAGAAAAAACTATGAAAGATTTTGCTTTGATTTTTCAGAACTAAGAAATCTAACCAAACTGCAGAAGGACTATATGATTTACTCGTGGATTCAGAGGTTGATGATAGTGATGATGATGATCAGCAAGAGCTATTTGATTTTCAACCGCGGAAACGCATTCGAGTGGGTAATTTAACATTGACACCGGAAGATGAACAATTCGTTGAAAGCGACGGTGAAGAATGTGATGATGTCGCATCGATGGTGAATGAATTCGCTCCAATTGTCGTCGATCCGAAATGGAAATGGACTGCCAAAAAAGATATCAAATGGCTTCCTGGTGCCATAAAGAAGAAACAATTCGAATTCAATCAATCCGACGAGGAAGAAATGATTGACGATCATTTTTCTCCAATCGATTACTTCTTGCGATACTTGCCGGAAACCCTATTCGATCAAATGGTAACGTACACAAATTTATATGCTGAGCAACAACAGACAAAAAAATGGAGGCCTACCGATAAATCTGAAATAAAACAATTCATAGGCCTTCAAATAGCGATGGGTAATTTAAAATTACCAAGAATCGAAATGTACTATTGCAGTGAACTTGGGCTAAAAATGTTTAGTAAAAGCATCCCTCTATATCGCTTCTACTTGCTCCGAACAAACTTGCATTTAATTGATGTTTCGTCTATACCACCCTATTCTACTGACAAGTTTGTTAGAGTTCGTCCGTTGTTGGATTCCGTACGACATCGATGTCTTCAACTACCGCTCGAAGAGTACTTGTCGGTCGACGAACAAATGATCCCGATGAGAGGAAGAGTTGGTAAAGGAGTGAAACAATATGTCAAAAACAAACCGAAAATCAAATGGGGCATCAAGAATTTGGTGTTGTGCGGGAAAAGTGGGTTAGCCTACGATTTCATCCTTTATCAGGGTTCTACAACAGAATTCGACCCTGAAATGTTGGCTACCTTTGGGTCCGGAGCGACGATGGTTTTGCACCTGGCGAACAGAATCAATGAAAGTGGTCACAAATTGTTTTTTGATAATTATTTTTCGACGTATCAATTGTTCCAAGTTTTGGCCAAAAAAAAAATTAATGCAGCTGGAACTATGCGACTCGACAGGTTTGCGAAGCCTCCGTTCACCGAAGACGGCAAGATGAAGAAAAATGGTAGAGGGTGTTCGGAAGAAGTGGTGAGTGATGATGGGTCGGTCACTTGCGTGAAGTGGTATGACAACAAATGTGTCACTTTAGCATCAAACTATATCGGCGTCGGCAAATCAGATAAAGCACACCGCTACGATAAGCTCGAAAAGAAACAAATTTCGATTGATCGGCCGCAGATTGTTCGAGAATATAATATATACATGGGTGGAGTGGATTTGATGAATCAAATGCTGAGTTATTATCGAATTTTCATTAGGTCCAAGAAGTGGACACTCCGCATGATCACCCATTTTATCGATTTCTCAATTGTGCAATCATGGATTGAATACAAAAACGATTGCCAAAAATTGGAGATTCCGAAGCGTCAAATTATGGATCTCTTGGCGTTTCGAATAAAGCTTGCCAAAGATCTTGTTGAGCCAACAACAACCATCAAGGGATCGGGACGCATCGAAATGGATGAAATTCGAAATAGACATACAAACGATGGCGAGAATCCACGGGAACATCGAACACATGATGATATCCGATACGATGGAATGCATCATATTCCTCGTTTCACTGAAAAACGTTTACGGTGTAAACTGGAATCTTGCAAATTGCAGTCCAACATTTCGTGTCGAAAGTGCAATGTTCACCTTTGTGTGAACAGAAACAACGATTGTTTCGGTAAATATCATATCATTTAAACTATCGATTTTCCGAAATTTTTTCTCATTTTTAATATTTTTAATTTTGATGTTTTTCTTTTATTTTTTAATTTCTTGGCAACAAAAATTCGTCTTGCATTTTTCCCCGTGAACAAGATAAAATTTCGACTCTATTCCAAATCAATTTTTAACTTCTGTTACAATTTTAAAATATTTAATTTCCATTCAAATCAATTTTTAATTTTTGTTACAATTTTAAATTTTTTTAGTTTTATAAAAATAATGAAAATATAAATAATTACGAAATTTGTATACGAATTACTCCTAAATTGTATAATGGTTGTGCAATAAAAACTGTTTATTTCTGTTACAAAATCCAATCGTATATTTCGAAAACCATCCGACCTATGCTGTCAAGTCGCGGAGAATGAGCGATGATTGAAGGCAGCAACCGCATTTTATATGATAACTTAATTGATTCAAGATTGAAGTACAACGATTCAATTATTAAATTAGGGGTTGTTTCTTCGCCGTTGGAATTAAATGTTGAGTTATATTTCTTGGACTATAGCGGCGTAGGATAAATAAACCAAATATTGTTTCTACTATGCTATATTTCGAGTCATTTTGGACTCTTCATCAGGCTATTTTGATCACAAAATTTCAAAAAGTTAATTAAATTGATTATACAGATTATTTAAACTATTTAAAAAATTTCCTTCATATCAAATAATAAACTTAAAAATATAAAAAACAATGAAAATAAATTAATAAACGAATGAATTTCTTGCACCTAAACATATCACAGACAGATGATGACGAAGCAATAATTTGTTGTCCTTTTTACTTTTTAATTTCACATTAATCGGTTTTCGATAAATCATATGGACAGCCAACCTCATAATCCCATTGGTGAAACAAAAAACAAAAAATAATTTCCGAACTCTTCAAAATGCCTGACTTCTAAAGCAGGGAAAAAGATGGAGTGACCTCATCTTACGAACCAATCTACCGTCAACCTCATAATCCCAATGGTGAAACAAAAAATGAAGAATAATTTCGGAACTTTTCAAAATGACTGACTTCTAGAGCAGGGAATAGGATGGAGTAACCTCATCCTAGGAACCAACCTACAGCCAACCTCATAATCCCATCGGTGAAACAAAAAACACAAAAGTAATTTCGGAACTCCTCAAAATGCCTGACTTCTAGAGCAGGGAATAGGATGGAGTGACCTCATCCTATGAACCAACCTACAGTCAACCTCATAATCCCATTGGTGAAACAAAAAACAAAACATAATTTTCGAACTCCTCAAAATGCCTGACTTCTAGAGCAGGGAATAGGATGGAGTAACCTCATCCTAGGAACCAACCTACAGTCGACCTCATAATCCCATTGGTGAAACAAAAAATAAAAAATAATATCGGAACTCCTCAAAATGACTGACTTCTAGAGCAGGGAATAGGATGGAGTGACTTCATCCTAGGAACCAATCTACAGTCAACCTCATAATCCCATTGGTGAAACAAAAAATGAAAAATAATTTCGGAACTCCTCAAAATGCCTGACTTCTAGAGCAGGGAATAGGATGGAGTAACCTCATCCTAGGAACCAACCTACAGCCAACCTCATAATCCCATCGGTGAAACAAAAAACACAAAAGTAATTTCGGAACTCCTCAAAATGCCTGACTTCTAGAGCAGGGAATAGGATGGAGTGACCTCATCCTATGAACCAACCTACAGTCAACCTCATAATCCCATTGGTGAAACAAAAAACAAAACATAATTTTCGAACTCCTCAAAATGCCTGACTTCTAGAGCAGGGAATAGGATGGAGTAACCTCATCCTAGGAACCAACCTACAGTCGACCTCATAATCCCATTGGTGAAACAAAAAACAAAAAATAATTTCCGAACTCCTCAAAATGTCTGACTTCTAGAGCAGGGAATAGGATGAAGTGACCTTATCCTATAAACCAACCTACAGTCAACCTCATAATCCCATTGGTGAAACAAAAAATGAAAAATAATTTCGGAACTCCTCAAAATGCCTGACTTCTAGAGCAGGGAATAGGATGGAGTAACCTCATCCTAGGAACCAACCTACAGCCAACCTCATAATCCCATTGGTGAAACAAAAAACAAAAAATAATTTCCGAACTCCTCAAAATGCCTGACTTCTAGAGCAGGGAAAAAGATGGAGTGATCTCATCCTACGAACCAATCTACCGTCAACCTCATAATCCCAATGGTGAAACAAAAAATGAAGAATAATTTCGGAACTTTTCAAAATGACTGACTTCTAGAGCAGGGAATAGGATGGAGTAACCTCATCCTAGGAACCAACCTACAGCCAACCTCATAATCCCATTGGTGAAACAAAAAACAAAAAATAATTTCCGAACTCCTCAAAATGCCTGACTTCTAGAGCAGGGAAAAAGATGGAGTGATCTCATCCTACGAACCAATCTACCGTCAACCTCATAATCCCAATGGTGAAACAAAAAATGAAGAATAATTTCGGAACTTTTCAAAATGACTGACTTCTAGAGCAGGGAATAGGATGGAGTAACCTCATCCTAGGAACCAACCTACAGTCGACCTAATAATCCCATTAGTGAAACAAAAAATGAAAAATAATTTCGGAACTCCTCAAAATGCCTGACTTCTAGAGCAGGGAATAGGATGGAGTAACCTCATCCTAGGAACCAACCTACAGCCAACCTCATAATCCCATTGCTGAAACAAAAAACAAAAAATAATTTCCGAACTCCTCAAAATGCCTGACTTCTAGAGCAGGGAAAAAGATGGAGTGATCTCATCCTACGAACCAATCTACCGTCAACCTCATAATCCCAATGGTGAAACAAAAAATGAAGAATAATTT
>CM055404.1:71971139-71991899 GCA_029228625.1 Pseudolycoriella hygida
GAAACAAAAAACACAAAAGTAATTTCGGAACTCCTCAAAATGCCTGACTTCTAGAGCAGGGAATAGGATGGAGTGACCTCATCCTATGAACCAACCTACAGTCAACCTCATAATCCCATTGGTGAAACAAAAAACAAAAAATAATTTCCGAATTCCTCAAAATGCCTGACTTCTAGAGCAGGGAATAGGATGAAGTGACCTCATCCTATGAACCAACCTACTGTCAACCTCATAATCCCATTGGTGAAACAAAAAATGAAAAATAATTTCGGAACTCCTCAAAATGCCTGACTTCTAGAGCAGGGAATAGGATGGAGTAACCTCATCCTAGGAACCAACCTACAGCCAACCTCATAATCCCATCGGTGAAACAAAAAACACAAAAGTAATTTCGGAACTCCTCAAAATGCCTGACTTCTAGAGCAGGGAATAGGATGGAGTGACCTCATCCTATGAACCAACCTACAGTCAACCTCATAATCCCATTGGTGAAACAAAAAACAAAAAATAATTTCCGAATTCCTCAAAATGCCTGACTTCTAGAGCAGGGAATAGGATGAAGTGACCTCATCCTATGAACCAACCTACTGTCAACCTCATAATCCCATTGGTGAAACAAAAAATGAAAAATAATTTCGGAACTCCTCAAAATGCCTGACTTCTAGAGCAGGGAATAGGATGGAGTAACCTCATCCTAGGAACCAACCTACAGCCAACCTCATAATCCCATTGGTGAAACAAAAAACACAAAAGTAATTTCGGAACTCCTCAAAATGACTGACTTCTAGAGCAGGGAATAGGATGGAGTGACCTCATTCTATGAACCAACCTACAGTCAACCTCATAATCCCATTGGTGAAACAAAAAACAATACATAATTTTCGAACTCCTCAAAATGCCTGACTTCTAGAGCAGGGAATAGGATGGAGTAACCTCATCCTAGGAACCAACCTACAGTCAACCTCATAATCCCATTGGTGAAACAAAAAACAAAAAATAATTTCCGAACTCCTCAAAATGCCTGACTTCTAGAGCAGGGAATAAGATGGAGTGACCTCATCCTACGAACCAATCTACGGTCAACATCATAATCCCAATGGTGAAACAAAAAATGAAGAATAATTTCGGAACTTTTCAAAATGACTGACTTCTAGAGCAGGGAATAGGATGGAGTGACTTCATCCTAGGAACCAGCCTACCGTCAACCTCATAAGCCTCTAGCGGGTGAATTGGCGGCCAGCTACTGTTTTTGTATTTGTATTTGTATTTTTTTAGAGACTCCACTAACAGCTTTTTACAGCCAATAACAAGTGTTGTCTGGACCACCGGCTTAACGTGACTTCCGAACGGTATTACCGGTTCATGAGCCCCAAGTAAAAAAAATTTCCGAAATATTGATACCTATTGATACCTCAACAGTATCTAGTTCCCAAAATTTCACTATACTTCGAAGCTCTCGGGAATTTCATAAGATCCCGAACTAATATACCAAATGATTTACGGATAACTCATTTCAAGTTAATGAGTTAAACGCCTAGAAGAATACGGGTTAAACATAAAAGTTTCTAAATGTATATTGGGCGTAAGCTCACTAGAATTTTTAGGTCACTGGGTATCAAAGGACGGGATCAAACCTTTGAAATCCAGGGTGGAAGTGATAGCAAACTTCGAAAAGCCGGATAATGTGCGTAAATTGCAACGATTTGTCGGCATGGTTAACTATTACTTTAGATTTCTTCCTAAATTAGCGGATATTTTAAGTCCATTATATGCTCACATAACAGAAATGAGCGAGAAAATAAACAAAACAAATAAAAAATTTAAATGGCCCGATGAATGCAACGATGCATTTACCAAGGCCAAAGAAGCGTTAGTTAATGCAACTCTTTTAGTGCACCCAAAGGAAGAGTCTTTGGTGTGTATTTCGATGAATACTGACGCCTTACAATTTGCGGTAGGCGCAGTGTTGCAGCAGTACAACAAAGGTACGTGGGAGCCACTGGGATTCTTTTCAAAGAAATTGTCCCCCGCTGAGAAAAAATATTCCACTCTAGACAGGGAATTACTTGCAATATACCTCGCAATTAAACATTTCAGATATTACGTGGAAGGTCGAGAATTCGTGCTATACACCGACCATAAGCCATTAACCCAATTCACTACTAATATACAACACATTAAAGGCAAAAGTAATGTTGTAGCGGATTTTTTGTCACGAATCGGCGAAGCCGAAAATGCTTCAATTCAAGTATCTTTAGAATTAAAGGCGCTAGTAGAGTTACAAAGAGAAGATGAAGAGTTGAAAGAAATGATTGAGAAGTCAGGAAAATCGAAATGGAGGTTAGAAGAGTTAGAACTTCCATTAGGGCAAGGAAAAATATGGTGTGAGGTGACTCTGGGGAAAAACCGACCTTATGTTCCGATGCCATTGAGGAGAGTAGTTTTCGAAAACTTGCATTCCTTATCACATCCTGGTATTAGAGCTACACGTAAATTGATCAGCTCACGTTATTTCTGGAATAATATGAATAGGGACGTCAATAATTGGACAAAGGGTTGTGTGCCATGTCAAAAAGCGAAAATTAATAGGCACACGAAGTCACAAATAGAAAAGATTCCGATACCAAATGAGAGATTTGAACACATACATATAGACCTGGTTGGTCCGTTTCCGGTATCGAACGATTGCAAGTATCTGTTAACGACAATAGACAGATACACGCGATGGCCGGAAGCATTCCCTATAAAAGATATAACCGCCGAAACGGTGGCGAAATCGTTAGTATCAAATTACATTGCTCGTTTTGGCACTCCCCTTACAATTTCAACAGACAAAGGGAAACAATTTGAATCACAGCTGATGGGCGAATTGAACAGCTTATTAGGAGCCAATAGAATTAGAACCACATCTTATCACCCTCAGGCCAACGGTATGGTGGAAAGATTCCACCGACAAGTAAAGACAGCTTTGGTCGCAAGATGCAAGACAGTACATTGGAGTGAAGAAATTCCATTTGTTCTATTAGGTATCCGAACCGCAATTAAAGAAGATTTAAAATTTTCCCCGGCCGAGCTCGTTTATGGTCAGTGTTTGAGAATACCGGGTGAATATTTCGTAGATTCCAAAGACGCCAAGAATTTCGAGCCCGAGGAGTTAATAAATAGGCTAAGGCGGTATATGCGTGAATTGCGACCGACCGAAGTCAGAAACTGTAAACAAGATAAAATTTTCGTACCAAAGTCATTAGATACATGTTCTCATGTGTGTATTCGGGTAGACAAAGTCAAGCCGAGTTTGAGTCCTGCTTATGAAGGTCCGTATGAAGTTATACGCAGACTTAGGAAACAACTCGTACTTAACATTAAAGGCAAGCCAGAGAGTGTTTCGATAGATAGGGTAAAACCAGCGTTCGGAATATTGAGTCATTCGGATAACGGTGAAACAAAGAATAATATTAAGAAGAGCGTAAAATTCAGAGGATCATAATAATTTTTTTAATTCAAAGATAATATTTTATTTTAGTATATCGCTTCGCTAGAAGGGAAGTAATGTAGGAACCGGAATAACCGATAAGAAATAGTTACTGGGATCGAAATATAATCTAGTACATTGACATACAGCAGATTGACGGCGAGTCAATCAGCTGATGCATATTTCAATCACGATTCATTCTGCATCGCGCTCTCGGTTAATCAACATCAAAATAAAGAACAAGGAAATATATTGTAATCTATCGTTGGAAAAAATACAACGGCGTTTTATTTGTTGCATACAAGAAACCGTGGCGGACCGACCCGCAACAGTGTCTTTTCTAATGCATCGTGATATTCGGTGTATACTTTGACAGAGGAGCCAGAAGGAATGTAAAGGCAACAAACAAAAAGCGAATGATTTTGAAGCTGGAATTTAACTAAGACCATTTCGACGTTGTCGGTCCCAAGCACTAGAACACATTCGCTGGGAATAGATGAACTAACAGCGATCAAAACACCTCTACATCTCTGATGAACGCTGTTTAATGCAGACCGATCAGTTCTGTAAACTGAAAACTGCTTAAGATTGAACAATTCACTTTCATAGAAGTACGAATTGAGCGATGTTTCAGACAGTGCTATAACATCGTAGTCACACGTCAAGGAGTTATTCGAAAAATCATCAGTTTTAGTTCCTAATCCCCGAACATTCTGATAATACAATCTGACATCACTTTTCGAAACGGGGAGATTAGACTTAACGGGATTAGCGGAATCTAAATAAGTTGGCTTATTCTTAGGTTTGAATAAATCAGAAATAAGCGGCTGAAAATGGCGGTTTTGACACAAAACATGGCTTACTAGATTGTTGGTGTGACATCCATTGCCGTATCTGTCATTTCCTGTTCCACTGGAACTTGTTTTAATGCTGATGTTGCGGTCGTATCTGATTTCTGCTCTGACGATCTTGGCGATGGAGTTTTCTGAAACGGTAAAAAAGAGTCGAAGGTTCTCTTCTTCTTATCATGAAATTCTCCAATTCGGACATGAGCTGGCCAAAAAGAAGGGTCCAAGAGTTTATCAAAAACTTCGACTGTGCAACCAAGACTATATGAGATGAATGTAAGTTCATCCAGCTTCTGATCTTTCTTGAATAATAGCCTAAAATTAAAATCAGTATCATTAAGTTCGGGCATTCTGCTCTTTATGTAAGAGGAAACTGATTCCAGAGTGACATCCGGTTTAAGGCGCGAAACATAAATAAACTTTGTGAGCTTATTCGCTGGCCGTCGAGAAGATTTAACCGGACTACCTAATCCATGATTGGCGTCTAGACTGGTACCGGAGGTCAACTTACGTTCGCGAATCATTGGATTGTCGTTCAATTTCCTGTGATCCTCGCGCATCGTCTTAGGTGTAAGAGCGGAATCTTGCACGCGTTTACGCTTGTTAGAAGAAGTTAATGCGGGAAAGTTCGAAGCAAATAAAAGAAAAGAAGTGAATTACGGATTTCGGCACTTTCAATCCAATTTTTTGTGTGCACAGAATGGTAGTTTTTTAAAATTCAGTCACTTTTACCCAAATTTCCGGGTGACCAAAATTTTTCCAGCTTCTATAGTCTCACTTACACAAAATAGTTCGTTATCGACGTTGTCACTCATCTTGGGTTTTTATTGGTTGTTGGTTGTCAACGAGGAACTAAAAATTGAGCGAATCAAATTTTGCGACCTTTAGATTCAAGTTCGTTTGTTAAAATAAAACTAAAAAGTCCGGGGCTACTTTTTTTTAAAATTATTCAGTTTGCTTCGATTTTAAAACAGAATTAAAACAGAACTAGTTTCCAATACAATAACTACATTCTCAATCAACTTCTGTAGAATATCGCCAATGCCGACCTGGTCGGCGTATCGTTACGATCGCTCAACCGGCTCGCCTGTCTTACTAATAGTAACCTAGTTTTGCCTACCGCCCTGCAAGCGCCGTTTTGAAGCGAAATAACTCATTAGCAAAACTGTGCTCCCGCAGTTTGTATAAAATATATGCAATGGACCCGTACGTATCAGAATAGATGTGACAAGCAGAACAGATGTTGGAAAAAGACTTGAACGTATCTGAGTAAATATTGCCTTAACTCGTAAGTGTATGAAATTAGGTCCACATTAAATTGGATTGGAAATTGCCGAGCGGGAAAAATTGGAAAACCCGTCCGAAGTGTAAAAACCTCTCCAAATCCCCACAAAGCCCCCAAAATGTAAAAAAAAAATTATTAACGAATTTTCACAAAAAGTTTTTTGTAACTGGAACTTCCCGTTTCTAATTTAAGTCCCCCCAACATCATTTATGAAAGATCATTACACGTGTAACTTATAATTGTAAATCCAGGGGCACTCACTTCATTAAGACCGTATTAAGACTCATTAAGACTCATTAAGACTCATAAGACTCATAAGTTTCATTAAGACTCATTAAGACTCATAAGACTCATTAAGACTCATAAGTCTTAGAAACTGTCCCGAACCAAATTATGCATTCAAATAAGACATTGATACCAATTAAGTCAAACTGACACAAAATATTAAAAAAATCAGTTTCGCAGAAAAAAATTCGTCAAAAAAATTTTTTTTGAAAGATCATGTCTGTTGTATTAACTATCATGCACAATCTTAATTATATTTCAGTACTATTATTGTTCTGTACGAGCTACGGTTTTTTGACATCAATAGTAACGTAAAAGAACAAATTTTGAATTCGGAAAGTTTACTCTAAAACTAAAATACTTCATGTTGAAATCCGAATAATTTACTCTAAGATAAAAAAAATACTTCACTCATAATCGATTTCTTAATTGTAAATCTAGTATACTTAAAACTTTAACGTCGCATGAAGTAAGGATTTTCGTCCTATAAATACGTTGGTTTCTTTACTGAAATACAGCATTCAAATACGAACAGTTGTGACTTTCATTTCTAAGTAGTTCTCTGGTGTCTGCGGACTAGAAAGAATATTCCCCCAGATTAAATAGAAACAAATACGAACAGCTGTGGCCTTCATTTCTAAGTAAATATCTAGTGTCTGCGGACTAGGAAGAATATTCCCCTAGATTAAATAGAAATAAAGCGGCCTGTGTTTTGTATAAGCTACACGACTTTGGGTGGTATTTTTAACGTGTACAAAAATTTGGGCCACGTAAATACTCTGGTAGAGATTTCACTGTGGATAATTTAGCTGCAAAATAGCTTTAGATTTAAAAATGTGCGATTTAGACAAGTTTTGGAATGTGATTGAAGTGAAAATGGGGTGTAACGTGCCGAAACACATACAAAATATTCTCGCTCTGAACGGTTACGAAAACGCCGTTAGTATAAAAACAATCACATCGGAAGATATGCGATCAATACAAATTTTTGCGCAAACGACCATGAAAGATCGTATTCCAGAAGATTCGAATTTAGAAGACTATTATGGGTCTTTTGGGCTAACACCCGATAAGTTCGCTTTTCTACCTGGGTACATTAAGTTGATCGAAGAAATCGTTTCTTTCATTAAGCGGGCTTCAAGGACAGGTAAACTATAAATCATGCAAAAATAGCAGACAAAATTTAATTTTAATTTGTGAATGTAAAGTAATGCACACTACGAAAACGAGTTCTTCGACATCGATTGCTTTGAATCGGATGACATCAGCCACTTCGAATCCTTCGACATCGATTGCGTTGAATCCGACGACATCAGCCTCTTTGATACCAACAACATCTTTTGCTGTCGTACCCAGAGAAGCGGATCAAGTAGACTTGCAAAGTGCTTCTGCAGACGAATCTATTCAACTAGAGATTCTCAGCATACATCCGGATCTTCAAATACAACGGAAGCAAATACATAGTAACGTCATTTCATGGACAAGAAAACACGCTCGTGGAATTTATGAACAGGTTAGTTCTGTGTAAAACGAAATTCTGCTAAAAAAATTATGGATCGAAAAATTTACTTTAGTTATTGACTTCAAAAATCTAATTATTGTTTCAGTACTCAAAACGATTTAACATCGACATGGTTACCTTCGCTACAAAGAAAAACGCGATGAATCACGAAATTGTTGGCAGTGAAGAAACAATTGAGTCAGGTAGGGAATTGTTTGCTGCTGTTCGATGTCCCATTTGTCTTTTACTACTAGCAATTTATAAGACGATGCAAAAACTTGTTGATGGGCGTGAAGTCGAATACTGTCAGATTGGCAGTTATCAACGGCACATAAAACTAGTTCATATGAAAAAATCAAAAAAAAATCGAAGTCAAAAATAAAAAGTGAAACTTCGATGCCTTCCAAGGAAGGGAGAGTTGCCAAACGTAGACCTCAACGTCGATCAAAGTGTGTTGAAGATTTGGAACAAGAGCTTACATATGATTCGGATGGTAACTCCGACATCGAGAAGGAGATGCAAAACAATTTTGAACGAGACAGTACGGATTTTGGTACGTTGTCGGAGTCCGAAGAAAGCTTGTCAAGTCAACAAATTAATGATACACCGTCTGCAATACCAATGCATCAAAGGGAAATTAAAAAAACTGATAACCTTTGCGAGAAGAATGACGACCTAGGTAAGACATTTTCAATTTTTTTTTCATGTGATCGTTGACTTTCTTCATTGTTATATTGTTAACACGATTTTACTCCAATCAATTACTTTTGTCAGATCTAATGAATAATTCATCTGGACACGCACTCATCGTACCGAACAATACCTCTGCTTTTTCTGAAGACACCATGTTGGGAAAAGCAAAAGGTGGAGTAGTTTCTAATGACGACGTCATAGAAAAATCTAAGAGAAAAAATAAAAAGAACAGAACAATTCTCGTGAAAACGAGTGACAGGATCACTCGATCAAATAATTCAAACATTTTTGCGAAGTCAGACAAGAGGCGATAACACTCTCTTGTGCAATCGCAAAGTAACTTAATTTTTCTAATTTCAATTAATTTCGATTCGAATTAATTTTATTCCGCTTGACCTTTTTAAGTATAAATAAATCTACTTTCCTCCTAAAAATATGTTTTAACAATTTTCGCTCGTAGCTTCCAATCGTAGCTTCCAATATTTGACAAGCTTTACTTCATAAATTCAAAGAAGAGTACTGTATCAGCCTAAATTTTGTTAGAAAACCAATAAAAACTTCGAGTGTTCCGAACTTGAATGCCAAATTATCGAAAAAATGTAAAATTTTAGGAAAATGCATACTTTCAGAAAAGTATATGTTATTGGTGAAGGGTGAGGAGATTTGTTAGGGCAAGTTGATTTTATTTGGTATACATATAATAGTCCAAAGGAAGCCATTCTTTAGTTGATTAGTGAATCTACGTCCTATCCCGTGTCAATAGGGTGGTTAGTGTGAGGTTATCGTTTTGGGTGTAGACCGAGGCTAGTAAATTAGAATGTGGCAAGCTGATTATCGCAAAATGGGCCATCCCAAAATATCACTTTTCACTTAATCACTTTTCATAATCGTCAAATAATAAAATGTTGTTCATTTCGTATAAGATATTACAAGTGAGACAATCCTCAACCACCTCCGGAAAACTGTCGATAAATTAATGAAGGAAAACAAAATGTTACGAGATGCAGTAGATGAGTTGACGAAGGAAAATGAAATTTTGCGGAAGGATGCAAAAGGACAGACAATATCATTTTGCAACAAGCAATTTGACACGAACGATCATTTAATGTTAAGGACAATGATAAACGCAGCTAACAAAAACGTTTTGCTTGACAAGCACGGATATCGACATGAAGAAGTCATGAAAGCATTTGCAGCTTACATGAAAATTATAAGTGGACCATTGGCTTATGAGACATTACATGCAAATTTGTCGCTTGCATGGCCATCGACATCAACAGCAAACAAATTTATTTATGACAACGGATCTACAGTACTAGAAGGTAAACTAAGATATGAAGAGTTGTATAAATATCTACGAGACCGAGACCTTCCTTTGAGAGTTTCGTTGTCAGAGGACGCCACTCGTATTCAGGCAACCGTGTACTATGATCCCAAGACAAATCAACTCGTTGGATTTTCGCTTCCTCTTGACGAAAATGGACTTCCGATAACATATTCATATATGGCCAACAATACAACGAATTGTAACATATACGCAGGACGTTCTACACATTGGCACGAAATGTAGGACCCGAATTTTGAAAACTTCAAGATTAACTCCGATCGGACAAAAAGTAATATCAAATACATATTTAACACATTTGCTCAAAACCGTTTCTAAGGACAAACATCACTTAACAAGCTATGACGTCGAACCTAAAGATAAGCAGAATTTCCAGTCCGTCGAGAAAATTTGTTCCGAAAGAGTTTTAGCATCTTTCTTGGAATATGTACCTGGATCTGAAGGAACTGCCATGTTGCTGAAGTCATTGAACTTCACATTATATTCGTACCTCGAAACATCAATGGGATCTGCTGAAAGAATCTACAAAAATTGGTACGGTCTGTTTTTTTTCCGGTTATGGAGATCGTGGATACGCCAATCAAAATACACGTTGAAGGAAAGCTTTATAAGTTCAAACTTATATTTCTGCATCGAATTAAATGCTCATTCATTGGTAAAGCAATTGCTGAAGTTAGAGCAAGGCAAAGAATACAAGTTTCTTCCTGACTTACAAGGAAGTCAGCCTTGTGAAGTTACATTTCGCCAAGCAAGATCGTTTTCTACAATGTATTCAACTGTAGTCAACTTCAATATGATGGAATTTCTAAATCACGTTAATAAAATTCAACTGCAGTGTGACATCATTAAGGCCTATTCCAGTCACATCAAATTCCCACGGTTCGAAGACGAAAAACAAAAAACTTCAACTCAACCGCTTAGATCATCAGTGGTGCTCAGTAAAACTCAAATTAAAGAGCAAATTGAAAAAGCAAGATTTGATGTTACAAAAGACATGAAGGAGTTAGGATTAGACACAAAAAATTTAGACTTTCATTGTCAAATATCTCCAACGAATTTTAATGAATTTAATTACGACGTTAGTGATTTTGAAGATTCTAGTGAAGACGATGGAGACTACATGACTTATGTGGATCTAAGTGAAAATGAAGAGGGAGACAACGCGCTACCGGAAATTACTGGTGAACTCATAATGCGTGACTACTCTAACAGCAAAATTTGTTTGAACGAGGAGGATCGATTCGCAGTTGTAGCTGACAGCACCGGAAAAGAAAAGGTGGTTAAGAAATCTGGAATAGTAAACTTACTTTTGAAAGATAGCTTTAAATTGAGTAGTGATCGACTGCATCGAGTAATGGCAAAAGACTTGGTTAGAGATCACGGTAACATTTTTGACATATTTTGTAATGTTAAAGTGACATAAAAAATTTCACGTTTCAGCATCAGAACGTCAACATATACCTCGAGAAAAAATTTTGAGAATCGGAGAAATAAGACTTGGAGATTGGTGCGCGTTAAAAAATGACTTACACATCGTGGTGGGACATGTGCTGAGCTTCGCCTACTTAAAGGGAAAAACACTAACAGACCGTGTTTACTCCAAATCGACCACGTCGACTCAATTCAAACGAGGATCTGTTGGAGTACTAGGGTCATGGTATTCATGGAACGGTGAAGGAGTTTTGGAAAGTGTCGACATGTCACACAAAAACGAAAAACACAAATTTTTGAAAGTCAAATACTACCAGGGCACTATATGCCAGCCATTTTTCGAAAAAAAAGTTTTGAAAGTGTCGACAGAATTAGTCAAGAAACTTAACCAATTAGAAAAAGACTCCAAGTCGACGTAACCTCGAAAAATATATTTATACTTCACAAATCGGCAATTAAGTGACAATTTTTCTTCGAATTACATAATTTTCAGATCCAAAAAATACGGTCCCCACTCATCATTGAAATCGTCATTAAGTTCCATTATGTCTCATTAAGACTCACAAGTTTCATTAAGACTCATAAGTTTCATTAAGACTCACTAAGACTCATAAGTTTCATTAAGACTCATTAAGACTCATTAAGACTCGTAAGACTCCGTGAATAAGAAGTGAGTGCCCCTGGTTGTAAATATTATTTCAACAGACAATCTCGGGTTATTTGAGGAATTGGCAGGAAGTGGATTTGATGTCTTTCCATACATAAAGACTCTGAATTTTTAGCTGCGCAAGTGGGCCATTACGAACAATATCAAATTAATTGCGTTGAGACGGTTATTACGTATTCTAAAAGAAAATGGTAACTTTCATTCGTTGCCGAAAGATGCCAGAACGTTACTAAAAACACCGAAAAATGTACATGTCACCAAAATGGACACAGGCGAATATTGGCACGGTGGTTTGGAGCAAAAACTGATTAAGATTACTAGAAATAATCCTCATTTGGAAGCACTTAAGCTTACCCTTCACATCGACGGCACACCGATCTATAAAAATGGTACATCAGATTTCTGGTCTGTCCAATGCTCCGTAGACAGTATTGAGATGAAGTCGTTCTTCGTGGCCATATTCAAAAGATCATCAAAACCCGATACAGCAGAAATGTTCTTACGACAACTCTTAAATGAAATTCAAGAATTCCCAGTTACGTGTTTTGCATGAGTAGACGTGCTTTGCATCGCTCTGTTACATATCAGTTATTATGAATATTGAACGAATAAGATTTCAATTAAATGATAAATTAAATTGAAACTATAGCTTCAGTGAATTAATTATTGTGGATAGTATGACTAAATTGGTTGAATAGAATTGTGTAAAACTAAATTACAAATAGTAAGAGTGTTGACTCCACTGGACAGTACAAAGGAATAGACAATTGATTTTAGGTGTATTTTAGAGACGATTATTCCGATAAAAAGAAGTTAAGCAATGAAACAGACATTAAGATTAACTCAGTTATTAAATGATAAGTGATATAAAGTGATGAGAAATCGAGCCTGTGCTGAGTGGTGATTGTAAGAAATCCAAAGTTGCACGTGGGAAAAAAGTAAAAAAAAAAAAAAAACAATTTACAGTTAATACTAAAAAGCGGTTTGTGCGTATGTGTTTGACCATTGTTATCAATTTTATCAATTTTATGTCTGTTTTGGCTTGAAAAATCTACATAAGGAGATTTAAATTTTCATGATTTGAGTTCTGAAAGCGTCTTCGCTAAAAAGTTAGTGTCCGTGAAACAAACGTTCATAAAAAGCTTGTACTTGGGACCTGATATATAGAAGGTCACCATATAGCGCGAACGTTTACAGGTACATTTCTTGGTTATAAAAATCTGTTATTGAAAATTGTTATAAGCTCCTAGTCAGAATTCAAGCCAACACATTCAATGTTTATTTCTTCCTGAAACTGGTCCATACACCACATTCAGCCTTTAGTTTGTTAAGAGTACTTTTGACACTAAGCTACGTTACTAGAAATTGGGAAATAGTGAAAATAATATAACTTGAATGTGGTTGGTGAAAGAGTCGGTGGTCCAACTGGCTCTTCGGAAATTAATACACATAAGTTCATAGTGCAAAACAAGTTCTGCTCCGATATGCCGAACAAGTGTTTTGAATGCAATAAGACCTTTACGAAGAGATTAAAAGGTGTTGCTTGCTCCATATGCAGCAATAACTATCATCTTGACTGTGGAAACATTGACAATAACTTGTTTCTGGCAATTGAGAGCGGTGATTCGGAATGGAAATGCTCAAAATGCAAGTCTCGCTCGACACGACGATCAATAGTGCTCAGTGGACCACCCAGTCCATCTACTGAGTACCCGCAAGAGCTGGTTAAAAAAAAGGTTATGGATAAAGGTGAAGCCGTGCAATCGAATGTCAGAAAGGGTGAACCCACTGCTATTGATATGGCTTTAAAAGACATCAACAAGCAGCTTCTGAAACTTCAGGAGGGGCAGATAGAGTACTGCAAGTCCATTAAGTCAATACGGGATCAACTTTCTTCCTTTGAAACTCTTAACGTAACAGTAAAAAAACAGGAAAAGAGGTTGAAAAAAGTGGAAAATAACAATAAAATAATGAGCTCCCAGATACAGATGCTAAATGAACGTCTAAGTCAAATAGAAGGTAAAACAACTTCACCTTCTGTTCAAATTAATGGTGTTCCAGTGAGTCAAAACGAAAACCTGATGAAAATTATGGACAAAATTAGCAGCGTAGTTGATTTGGATCCGAAAGCCACAGAGGTTAAGTCAATCATTCGGATTAAGGCACGTGACCAACAATCATCATCGAAGGGAAAATCTCAAGAGACGGATGCTTCCTCCAATCCTGCAACGGTTCATGAGACAAGACCCCCAACTATTCTGGCTACGTTCGCATCACGAGACTCCATGACTACATTTCTTGATGCGTGTAGGAGGAAAAGAAATATCTACACTGAAGAAATAGGATTATCGGGCAACAATGAGAAAGATAAGAGAAAAATTTATATTTTTGAAAATTTAACACCTAACTTGAGAAAATTATTCATGAAAGCTAAAATTTTTCAGAAATCAAATAACTATAAATATTTGTGGACGAAGAATGGCAAGATTTTACTTAGGAAAGAAGATGGTAGTAAAATTATTCGAGTGTTTCAAAACACAAACTTTGCAAAGCTGGAGAAGGGTGACGTCGGACAGGATGATGCTGAGGGGGAGAGTGCCGATGAATAATGGTGAGTTGCTTGTACTTCCATTTCTCACACCTTAATGTAATAATGACCTTTTTAAGCAAATTACTGTCCCCTCTTGCCATGAATCGACTTTTCGATGACGTTGAGCCTTTAAACGAATACTTTCTCAATAATTTTTCTTCATTTCGAGGAGTGAATATTTTGCAAATAAATGCTAGGAGCATCAATAGTTATGATAAATTTAATAAATTCAAATCTTTGCTCTTGAGTATCAGGTTCAGAGTTGACATTATAATTGTGGGTGAAACAAAACTAACGTATGAAATTGCTGATCTTCGAAATTTGCAAAATTTTACGCATTATCCTTCTTGTAATGATACTCCTGCTGGTGGATTGAGCCTTTATATAGGCTCCCACATCAAGCATAAGTTCATTGAGACAGTCGATTCCAAGTTTTTCTCTATTTCCGTTGAAGTTTTTATGAGTGACAACAAAAAACCTTTGCAAGTAGTAGGATATTACAGACCCCCGCTTAGCGATAACATGACTCCATTTCTTAGGCACCTGCAAAGTATTCTTGAGCAACCACCTTGGAAGCGATGTGCCATCTTTGGTGATGTGAACATAAATCTTCTCGAAAAGCCTTCGCAGACCTTTTGCTCCTCTCCGCAGCATAAATACGCGAACTTGCTGTCCTCATTTGACTATGCAATTTCAAACGAGCATGTCACAAGGTCCACTAGTGGGACTTTGCTTGATCACGTCGTTAGTAATTTTGACGACAATTTGAAGACGTACTGTAACACAGTCAAAGTTGACGAGACCTTGAGTGATCACTCCGCGGTGTTTACGCATATTGATGTCAGAGTGGCCACTATGCCTAGATCTTCCCTTAAGTTCACTACTGACTACGAGTTGTTGAAAGGAGTTCTTGCAGGTAGGCTAGCTGATTTCCCAGTCCTGCACTATAACGACCCAGATGCCTGCCTTAATGATTTCTTATCAATTTTCAAAGATAGTCACGATGAATGTACGACGTCGAGAAGGATTTCCACTGACTGCAAGGATGAGTTGTTCCCCTATATGAATGACCATCTTCGTAGTATGTTAAGCAAGAGAAGAAATCTGTATTCCAAATCTAAAAACCCGAGATACAGGCATGATGTAGCTATTAAGTGTAAACTGAAGTCACTGGACGCGGAAATTGATGATCTTCACCTCTTTTACAGTAACAAATATTATGAGGAAATGTTTAGTGATATGAGTAGCTTAAAAAGAACGTGGAGAAACATTAATGGAATCTTAGGTAGGAAAAAAGCTAAAAAGGAGTCGGTTGATAAACTAGTCGTAGATGGGGAGTCTATCACGGATGATCTGCAAAAAGCGACTGTATTTAATTCGTTCTTCTCCAAAATAGGCCATAAAATAGCCGAAAAATTACGAGACAACGAGATATTAATGAGCTTTCTACTATGCGTAGCAATCCACATAGCATTTTCCTTGAGCCAACCAGTGAAAGCGAAATTCTTAGTATGTTACTAAGCTTAGACGTTAATAAGAGCGCGGGTTTCGACGAGATAACGTCCTTGAGTCTGAAGGTGTGTGCGAATGAGATAACACCGATTATAACTTGCATTGTAAATCTTTCTATTTTCACTGGTATTTATCCTGATAAGCTTAAAATTGCTCGCGTATCTCCTGTACATAAATCAGAATTGAAAACTGATCCTTCAAATTATCGACCAATATCGGTCTTGCCAGTGCTAAATAAAATTTTTGAATCAGTCCTGCACAGGCGCCTGACCTCTTTCCTTGAGGCAAGTGATTTCTTCTATAAAAAGCAATTCGGGTTTCGAAAGAAGTCAGGAACCCACGCGGCTACATTTGAGCTGCTAAATAAAATGCTGTTGGACATTGACAGGGGGAAAGTTGTCAGTGCAGTCTTCTTGGACCTCATGAAAGCTTTTGATTGTGTAGACCATGGTATTCTTCTGAGGAAACTGGAGAGTGCAGGCGTCCGCGGAATTGCTTTGAGTTTGTTTAGAAGTTACCTTGGTAATCGCAAGCAATGTGTGTCTCTTGGCGACATCCAGAGTCCACTTGCTGACGTGAGCGTGGGTGTACCCCAGGGTAGTGTGCTTGGCCCACTTCTGTTTCTGGTTTATGTCAATGATATCTTTCGGCATCCGTTGAAAGGGGTAATCCTCTTGTTTGCAGACGACACGGGTGACTTTTGTTCTAACATCACTTATGACCAAAACGTTTCAGACATCAATCATGACTTAGCTTTACTGTATGAATTCTTCCAAGTGAATAAACTGTCTCTGAATGTAACTAAAACCAAAGTAATGCACTTCCGCAGGAGTATGAGAGATCAGCTTATAACTCAAACAGTCGTACTGAATAGTGAAGAATTAGAAGTGGTTACTGTCTATAAATACTTAGGCCTCATGATAGACGAAAACTTGAAATGGGGGCCACACATTACGAGATTGTGCAAAAAGCTAGCCTCTGTTAGTGGAGTGCTCAACAAGGTTAAGAGGATTCTTCCAAAATCTGTTCTCTTAAAGGTGTACTTCGCCCTCGCACATTCCCATCTTGTTTATCTCACAGGTATTTGGGGACAGGCAAGCAAGAGGCCAACTGCAGATCCTGCAAAAGAGGTGTTTGAAACACGTATGCAAGCTACCGCAGCGCCACCCTACTGTTGATTTGTTCAAGGTTCAGTGTCCGGGTGTTTTGAATATTAGTAGCCTATACAAACAGAGCATTTGTAGCTTCGTTCATGATTCGATCCGAAAGCAATCGCATAGTACAATCAATTTCAAAGAGGTTACGCACAGATACGAAACGCGAAATCGGAAACCTCTATACTGCGCTGTTACACGCACTAAACTAGGGGAAGGGGCACTGACTATTGCTGGTAGTACTATGTATAGCTCCCTTCCGGCGGCGATCAGGAGTTCCAACGCGTATTTGTTCAAGAGAAAGCTAAAGGAATGGCTGTCGGAACATCAGTACCCGGGCTAAACTTTTGCATCTCTTGCTCCTCTGAGCAGCTCCGTAAAGAAAAGTCGACTCATGGTAATTGGGGGTAAAAATTTTTTTTTTTTCTTTTTAAAAAAATTTTCTTTAATTGTTTATCAGGTGAAATGAGAGATAGGAAGTATATGAAATTTTACATTGTTTCGGTCACGCTCGCCATTGGCGTCTCCAAGTCAGTAAAAACATTGCCCTCAGCTTTGCAAATTTTAAGTTAATTGTATAAAAACAAATCGCTCACATGCCATTCTTCGCTACCATTATTTACAATGTTATTTGCTTTTACGATGCTAAATTTAATATTCGTCTAAGTTAATACTTTTCCTTTTTTTTCTCATTAAATTTAATTGAACAAAACTGAAAACAATTAAATTAGAACCAAAAATCAAAAATTAAATTAAAGTTAAAATTAAAATTATGAAAATTAATTAATGTTTCTTTAAAGTGCCTAGCACACTGAAACTTAAAATTAGATTAAGATGAAATTGTAATTTAATAATAAATAAATAAATAAATAAAATAAATAAATAAAGTTGAATGGATTGTATTTTATGCGAAATGGAGAAATGTGTAACACCCGGATCGAAGTCATCAAGTTCATTCTGGACGCTCCGACCAGAGCTATTCTAAAATGCATAATTAGTCACAGTGTCTATTTTTCTTGTGAACGTTGTGAAGAAAGAGGAGAATATTTATACAAGAACATGGAAACAAACAGATCGAAAGTCAACAAAAAGTCCGGGCACGTATGCTTATGCTTAATTGGTATAAACGCTCCTTTACGCACTGACGAATCATTTCGGAACCAAGAAAACGAGCAGCATCACAAAGGTTATTCTCCCTTGGACGAATTACCCATTGACATGGTTCGGGACATTCCGCTTGAGTACCTCCACTTGATTTTGTTTGGAACTGTCAAGCGAATATTGCAATTGTGTGTCGATGGAACACAAAAATTTAAATTTTCTGAGGCTGGCATCGCTCAACTTTCTGCAAAACTCATAAAAGCGAACCACACCAGGCCGACAGAAATTAACAGAGCGAATCGTCTTAGTTTTTGGAAAGCAACTGAATTTTGGACTTTTGTATTGAAAACGGGTCCTGTATTTTTACGAGATTGCTTGCCTCCTGACATGTACAACCATTTCTTGGCGCTGCACTGTGCTGTTACAATCTGTAGCAGTGAATCACTGAGAAAATATGTGCCGGTTGCCAAAAATCTTTTCAGATCATTTACTGAGCGATTCGGAGAGTTTTACGTGGAAGAAAATAAAACCTATAGTATTCACTCCTTAGTGCACGTTACTGATGATGTAGACCGTTTCGGTGTATTGGATAATTATTCAGCGTTTCCAGGAGAGAGAAATTTGGGATTCTTAAAAAACCTAGTAATAGGAGGGCATCTACTATTGCAGCAAGTAATCAAGAGGATTACTGAAAAAGATTCTTGCGAAAAAGTTATGGAATTAGAAGAAAAAAAAATTGCTTCTGAGGATAATTTGCGAAAGAATATTCTTCGAATGAAAGGCCTACACCTTGACTTCTCTTCTCTGAAAAAAAATAGATGGATACTAACGAAAACGAAAGACATTTTCAGAATCGATACCATATCAAAAGACCAATCCTCAATTCAGATTCAAGGTGCTATCATTTTAAAGGAAAACCAAGAAAATTTATATGATTTGCCAGTCCAATCAAAAAATTTGTTTATTTATAAGTCGAAGCTTGCGTCAACTCCATATTCAATTAGCTTGCAAGACTTGTTCTGCAAGTTATATAGAATTGAACTGGATGATGATTATTCTGCTTTTATGCCTCTTTTTCACTATCCCAATAAATTTGTTTGAATAAATTATCGCTTTAGTTGTTGTGTGTTTGTAGGCAATATTTTACTGTGAAGTATACTCGACATCAACATAAACGTTTGTCTCCTCCCCTGATTAACTGACCATTTCTATTTCAACGGTTAAGTCAACAATTGATTTCTTATTGATCGAACTGTACAAACGTTGTCATTAAAGTTACATTCAAAATTCGGTTGCAACTTTAGTCATGAATTTCCAGTTGAAGCGTTGATGAAATCGTGTGCAATCGAATTACACTGCAAATCTGCAGTTTTTCTACTTATCCGCCAACTCTAAGTTCAACAGTTTTACAACTTGTTTTTAAATGCTAGTTAGGGCGTACATAAACGATCTGTCAACTGTTGCATTAACTGTATTGAAACAATAGGAAAAACGACTCAAAGATTCGTTGTGGAAATGTTTGATCAACGGAGAGCCGCAAAATTGTCGACGACGACGACGGCGAGTTGTCGAAAAAAGAATGGCAGCTAGATAGGCTAAGCCGTTCAAAATAATATGGCGGCGCGGCGTCTGACCGCCGCCGCTGTCGAAAAAGTCGGCTAGCGGCGGCTAAATGGCAAATTCTTGTTTCAAAAAAATATAAATTTATTGCCAACTCAATAAAGAAAAGTCGAATAAAAAGGAAAATTAAAGCAGGTTTCATTTTGGCGTTACAGAAACATTTTTCATTTATTTTTCGATAGAACAATTTTTTTGTGGAAAAAGTAGGACAACTATTATAAAGATTATACTAAACATTCTGAGAAAAACGAGCAGTTTGTTGAATTGGTCGACTGTTTCTGAAAACTGAATGTTTTTCTCAGAATGTTCAAAATCTTCACTAGAGTTTCACTTTTGTAACGCAAAAATGTAGGCTACAATTAAAGAAGGGTGAGAATTTCTGTTGGGCATTTTAAGGAATTAAATTTTTGGTGCTTGAAGCAAAAAAAGAGCATCGAAATCATTAATGAATGATGAATTTTCATGAGCTTCATTATTTAAATATTTCGTAACATTAAAAAAAAAAATTTTTTTTACCAATGAAAATCTTGAAAATTTACAATATTTAGAAGAAAAGTCGCAGATTTATTTCACTATATTAAAACGAAAATACTCCAGCCGCCATGTCAGCCGACTGAAATCCTTGTTCAGGCGTTGTTCAGCCGTCAATATAACTCGGCGTTGGCGGCGACACATTTAGCCGCCAGCCGTCAGCCGCCGCATATCAGCGGCTCTCCAGTCTGTACGGTTTCTAAAACATCGAGCAATCGAATTACACTGTTAATCTAAAGCTCAATTCAACCCCCAGATTAACGTTTATTTACGCTTGCACAGTGGTTGGTACAATGTTGATCTGAGGTTGTCCAACTAATCGGGCAACTATAAGTTCAACAGTTTAACAATTTGCAACCTTCGTTTTCGAGAGCAACGATCTATCAACTGTTGCATTAACTGTATTGAAACAATTGGAAAACCGGCTCAAAGATTTGTTGTGGAAATGTTTGATCTACGGTTGCTAAAACATCGAGCAACCGAATTACACTGTTAATCTAAAGCTCACTTCAACGCCCAGATTAACGTTTATTTACGTATACAGAGTGGTTAGTACAATGTTGATCTGAGGTTTTCCAACTAATCGGGAGACTATAAGTTCAACTGTTTAACAATTTGCAACCTTCGTTTTCAATTGCTATTTAGTACTTAGAAGAACTTGCATTTAAAAGATAAAATAGCAGAAAAATAGTAGGAAATTAGAAAAAGAGTGATACAACTCATAC
>CM055404.1:71992399-72015392 GCA_029228625.1 Pseudolycoriella hygida
TCTCTATTTCCGTTGAAGTTTTTATGAGTGACAACAAAAAACCTTTGCAAGTAGTAGGATATTACAGACCCCCGCTTAGCGATAACATGACTCCATTTCTTAGGCACCTGCAAAGTATTCTTGAGCAACCACCTTGGAAGCGATGTGCCATCTTTGGTGATGTGAACATAAATCTTCTCGAAAAGCCTTCGCAGACCTTTTGCTCCTCTCCGCAGCATAAATACGCGAACTTGCTGTCCTCATTTGACTATGCAATTTCAAACGAGCATGTCACAAGGTCCACTAGTGGGACTTTGCTTGATCACGTCGTTAGTAATTTTGACGACAATTTGAAGACGTACTGTAACACAGTCAAAGTTGACGAGACCTTGAGTGATCACTCCGCGGTGTTTACGCATATTGATGTCAGAGTGGCCACTATGCCTAGATCTTCCCTTAAGTTCACTACTGACTACGAGTTGTTGAAAGGAGTTCTTGCAGGTAGGCTAGCTGATTTCCCAGTCCTGCACTATAACGACCCAGATGCCTGCCTTAATGATTTCTTATCAATTTTCAAAGATAGTCACGATGAATGTACGACGTCGAGAAGGATTTCCACTGACTGCAAGGATGAGTTGTTCCCCTATATGAATGACCATCTTCGTAGTATGTTAAGCAAGAGAAGAAATCTGTATTCCAAATCTAAAAACCCGAGATACAGGCATGATGTAGCTATTAAGTGTAAACTGAAGTCACTGGACGCGGAAATTGATGATCTTCACCTCTTTTACAGTAACAAATATTATGAGGAAATGTTTAGTGATATGAGTAGCTTAAAAAGAACGTGGAGAAACATTAATGGAATCTTAGGTAGGAAAAAAGCTAAAAAGGAGTCGGTTGATAAACTAGTCGTAGATGGGGAGTCTATCACGGATGATCTGCAAAAAGCGACTGTATTTAAATCGTTCTTCTCCAAAATAGGCCATAAAATAGCCGAAAAAATTACGAGACAACGAGATATTAATGAGCTTTCTACTATGCGTAGCAATCCACATAGCATTTTCCTTGAGCCAACCAGTGAAAACGAAATTCTTAGTATGTTACTAAGCTTAGACGTTAATAAGAGCGCGGGTTTCGACGAGATAACGTCCTTGAGTCTGAAGGTGTGTGCGAATGAGATAACACCGATTATAACTTGCATTGTAAATCTTTCTATTTTCACTGGTATTTATCCTGATAAACTTAAAATTGCTCGCGTATCTCCTGTACATAAATCAGAATTGAAAACTGATCCTTCAAATTATCGACCAATATCGGTCTTGCCAGTGCTAAATAAAATTTTTGAATCAGTCCTGCACAGGCGCCTGACCTCTTTCCTTGAGGCAAGTGATTTCTTCTATAAAAAGCAATTCGGGTTTCGAAAGAAGTCAGGAACCCACGCGGCTACATTTGAGCTGCTAAATAAAATGCTGTTGGACATTGACAGGGGGAAAGTTGTCAGTGCAGTCTTCTTGGACCTCATGAAAGCTTTTGATTGTGTAGACCATGGTATTCTTCTGAGGAAACTGGAGAGTGCAGGCGTCCGCGGAATTGCTTTGAGTTTGTTTAGAAGTTACCTTGGTAATCGCAAGCAATGTGTGTCTCTTGGCGACATCCAGAGTCCACTTGCTGACGTGAGCGTGGGTGTACCCCAGGGTAGTGTGCTTGGCCCACTTCTGTTTCTGGTTTATGTCAATGATATCTTTCGGCATCCGTTGAAAGGGGTAATCCTCTTGTTTGCAGACGACACGGGTGACTTTTGTTCTAACATCACTTATGACCAAAACGTTTCAGACATCAATCATGACTTAGCTTTACTGTATGAATTCTTCCAAGTGAATAAACTGTCTCTGAATGTAACTAAAACCAAAGTAATGCACTTCCGCAGGAGTATGAGAGATCAGCTTATAACTCAAACAGTCGTACTGAATAGTGAAGAATTAGAAGTGGTTACTGTCTATAAATACTTAGGCCTCATGATAGACGAAAACTTGAAATGGGGGCCACACATTACGAGATTGTGCAAAAAGCTAGCCTCTGTTAGTGGAGTGCTCAACAAGGTTAAGAGGATTCTTCCAAAATCTGTTCTCTTAAAGGTGTACTTCGCCCTCGCACATGCCCATCTTGTTTATCTCACAGGTATTTGGGGACAGGCAAGCAAGAGGTGTATTCGCCAACTGCAGATCCTGCAAAAGAGGTGTTTGAAACACGTATGCAAGCTACCGCAGCGCCACCCTACTGTTGATTTGTTCAAGGTTCAGTGTCCGGGTGTTTTGAATATTAGTAGCCTATACAAACAGAGCATTTGTAGCTTCGTTCATGATTCGATCCGAAAGCAATCGCATAGTACAATCAATTTCAAAGAGGTTACGCACAGATACGAAACGCGAAATCGGAAACCTCTATACTGCGCTGTTACACGCACTAAACTAGGGGAAGGGGCACTGACTATTGCTGGTAGTACTATGTATAGCTCCCTTCCGGCGGCGATCAGGAGTTCCAACGCGTATTTGTTCAAGAGAAAGCTAAAGGAATGGCTGTCGGAACATCAGTACCCGGGCTAAACTTTTGCATCTCTTGCTCCTCTGAGCAGCTCCGTAAAGAAAAGTCGACTCATGGTAATTGGGGGTAAAAATTTTTTTTTTTTCTTTTTAAAAAAATTTTCTTTAATTGTTTATCAGGTGAAATGAGAGATAGGAAGTATATGAAATTTTACATTGTTTCGGTCACGCTCGCCATTGGCGTCTCCAAGTCAGTAAAAACATTGCCCTCAGCTTTGCAAATTTTAAGTTAATTGTATAAAAACAAATCGCTCACATGCCATTCTTCGCTACCATTATTTACAATGTTATTTGCTTTTACGATGCTAAATTTAATATTCGTCTAAGTTAATACTTTTCCTTTTTTTTCTCATTAAATTTAATTGAACAAAACTGAAAACAATTAAATTAGAACCAAAAATCAAAAATTAAATTAAAGTTAAAATTAAAATTATGAAAATTAATTAATGTTTCTTTAAAGTGCCTAGCACACTGAAACTTAAAATTAGATTAAGATGAAATTGTAATTTAATAATAAATAAATAAATAAATAAAATAAATAAATAAAGTTGAATGGATTGTATTTTATGCGAAATGGAGAAATGTGTAACACCCGGATCGAAGTCATCAAGTTCATTCTGGACGCTCCGACCAGAGCTATTCTAAAATGCATAATTAGTCACAGTGTCTATTTTTCTTGTGAACGTTGTGAAGAAAGAGGAGAATATTTATACAAGAACATGGAAACAAACAGATCGAAAGTCAACAAAAAGTCCGGGCACGTATGCTTATGCTTAATTGGTATAAACGCTCCTTTACGCACTGACGAATCATTTCGGAACCAAGAAAACGAGCAGCATCACAAAGGTTATTCTCCCTTGGACGAATTACCCATTGACATGGTTCGGGACATTCCGCTTGAGTACCTCCACTTGATTTTGTTTGGAACTGTCAAGCGAATATTGCAATTGTGTGTCGATGGAACACAAAAATTTAAATTTTCTGAGGCTGGCATCGCTCAACTTTCTGCAAAACTCATAAAAGCGAACCACACCAGGCCGACAGAAATTAACAGAGCGAATCGTCTTAGTTTTTGGAAAGCAACTGAATTTTGGACTTTTGTATTGAAAACGGGTCCTGTATTTTTACGAGATTGCTTGCCTCCTGACATGTACAACCATTTCTTGGCGCTGCACTGTGCTGTTACAATCTGTAGCAGTGAATCACTGAGAAAATATGTGCCGGTTGCCAAAAATCTTTTCAGATCATTTACTGAGCGATTCGGAGAGTTTTACGTGGAAGAAAATAAAACCTATAGTATTCACTCCTTAGTGCACGTTACTGATGATGTAGACCGTTTCGGTGTATTGGATAATTATTCAGCGTTTCCAGGAGAGAGAAATTTGGGATTCTTAAAAAACCTAGTAATAGGAGGGCATCTACTATTGCAGCAAGTAATCAAGAGGATTACTGAAAAAGATTCTTGCGAAAAAGTTATGGAATTAGAAGAAAAAAAAATTGCTTCTGAGGATAATTTGCGAAAGAATATTCTTCGAATGAAAGGCCTACACCTTGACTTCTCTGAAAAAAAATAGATGGATACTAACGAAAACGAAAGACATTTTCAGAATCGATACCATATCAAAAGACCAATCCTCAATTCAGATTCAAGGTGCTATCATTTTAAAGGAAAACCAAGAAAATTTATATGATTTGCCAGTCCAATCAAAAAATTTGTTTATTTATAAGTCGAAGCTTGCGTCAACTCCATATTCAATTAGCTTGCAAGACTTGTTCTGCAAGTTATATAGAATTGAACTGGATGATGATTATTCTGCTTTTATGCCTCTTTTTCACTATCCCAATAAATTTGTTTGAATAAATTATCGCTTTAGTTGTTGTGTGTTTGTAGGCAATATTTTACTGTGAAGTATACTCGACATCAACATAAACGTTTGTCTCCTCCCCTGATTAACTGACCATTTCTATTTCAACGGTTAAGTCAACAATTGATTTCTTATTGATCGAACTGTACAAACGTTGTCATTAAAGTTACATTCAAAATTCGGTTGCAACTTTAGTCATGAATTTCCAGTTGAAGCGTTGATGAAATCGTGTGCAATCGAATTACACTGCAAATCTGCAGTTTTTCTACTTATCCGCCAACTCTAAGTTCAACAGTTTTACAACTTGTTTTTAAATGCTAGTTAGGGCGTACATAAACGATCTGTCAACTGTTGCATTAACTGTATTGAAACAATAGGAAAAACGACTCAAAGATTCGTTGTGGAAATGTTTGATCAACGGAGAGCCGCAAAATTGTCGACGACGACGACGGCGAGTTGTCGAAAAAAGAATGGCAGCTAGATAGGCTAAGCCGTTCAAAATAATATGGCGGCGCGGCGTCTGACCGCCGCCGCTGTCGAAAAAGTCGGCTAGCGGCGGCTAAATGGCAAATTCTTGTTTCAAAAAAATATAAATTTATTGCCAACTCAATAAAGAAAAGTCGAATAAAAAGGAAAATTAAAGCAGGTTTCATTTTGGCGTTACAGAAACATTTTTCATTTATTTTTCGATAGAACAATTTTTTTGTGGAAAAAGTAGGACAACTATTATAAAGATTATACTAAACATTCTGAGAAAAACGAGCAGTTTGTTGAATTGGTCGACTGTTTCTGAAAACTGAATGTTTTTCTCAGAATGTTCAAAATCTTCACTAGAGTTTCACTTTTGTAACGCAAAAATGTAGGCTACAATTAAAGAAGGGTGAGAATTTCTGTTGGGCATTTTAAGGAATTAAATTTTTGGTGCTTGAAGCAAAAAAAGAGCATCGAAATCATTAATGAATGATGAATTTTCATGAGCTTCATTATTTAAATATTTCGTAACATTAAAAAAAAAAATTTTTTTTACCAATGAAAATCTTGAAAATTTACAATATTTAGAAGAAAAGTCGCAGATTTATTTCACTATATTAAAACGAAAATACTCCAGCCGCCATGTCAGCCGACTGAAATCCTTGTTCAGGCGTTGTTCAGCCGTCAATATAACTCGGCGTTGGCGGCGACACATTTAGCCGCCAGCCGTCAGCCGCCGCATATCAGCGGCTCTCCAGTCTGTACGGTTTCTAAAACATCGAGCAATCGAATTACACTGTTAATCTAAAGCTCAATTCAACCCCCAGATTAACGTTTATTTACGCTTGCACAGTGGTTGGTACAATGTTGATCTGAGGTTGTCCAACTAATCGGGCAACTATAAGTTCAACAGTTTAACAATTTGCAACCTTCGTTTTCGAGAGCAACGATCTATCAACTGTTGCATTAACTGTATTGAAACAATTGGAAAACCGGCTCAAAGATTTGTTGTGGAAATGTTTGATCTACGGTTGCTAAAACATCGAGCAACCGAATTACACTGTTAATCTAAAGCTCACTTCAACGCCCAGATTAACGTTTATTTACGTATACAGAGTGGTTAGTACAATGTTGATCTGAGGTTTTCCAACTAATCGGGAGACTATAAGTTCAACTGTTTAACAATTTGCAACCTTCGTTTTCAATTGCTATTTAGTACTTAGAAGAACTTGCATTTAAAAGATAAAATAGCAGAAAAATAGTAGGAAATTAGAAAAAGAGTGATACAACTCATACCTTTGCGATACTCCACCCCAACAGCCCACAAAACCTATTCGCTGACCCAGCAATACCCAAATGTTCAGTACAAGCGCGACTAAAGCGTGTACCAGAATGGCTTCATTTAAATGTTCCAATATTAAAGCAAACGTTCCAAAAAAAAATATTTTTGTTCCAAAATTAATACACTTTGCTCCAAAACAAATTGAAAATCGTTCCAATATTTTGAAGTCGATTTTCCATATTAAATAACAAACGCTTCAATAAAAAATAAAACGTTCCAAATCGTAATGTACAGGGTTCCAAAAATTAATCATTTTGGTACAATACTGGACATTATTTTTTCCAATAAAAATGTCATAGTTTGCTCCAAAATCTCCCACTAATTTTTCACTAACTTTTTTTATTTGAACTGGATAGGAATTAGAGGTGTGCGGGCCGAAAAGCTCGGACCGGAAAAATTAAATGTTTACCGATTTTTGTATCAAGATCAATGACTTCGGGCCGAATTTTTCGGGCCGCCCGAGCTTTTTGGCCGAAGCTATAAGCATTGATATAATTTCCGAATAAAAAACTGTTTGACGATATTTTTCAATTGTAAAAAATTTGAGGGTCAACTCTAAAAAATTGCTTGAAACAGATCAAGAAAAAGTGTTATTGTCTTTGATACAAAAATCGGTAAACATTTAACGTTTCCGGCCCGAGCATTTCGACCCGTACATCTCTAAAAGGAATTCAATCATGGCCCCACGGTAATAAAGTGGTGATGACGGAAGTCTTACCACCGAAAAATTTAATAGAAAATTTTTTGTAATATCGGTATTAATACCTGTATGAATATCGGAAAATCCCAATATCGAATACCGGTTTTGACCAAAAAATGCCGGTATTAATACCGAGAGAAGGATTAAAGCAGGGTGACGTAGTGTCCTGCTTACTCTTCAATTTAGCGTTAGAAATTTACAAATATGTGCGAGAGAAATTGCAATGAGGCGTGCTGGAATTCAAACGAACAAAACACTGGCGAATGGTACCGTTCAAGTTCTGGGCTTTGTAGACGACTCGGATCTCGCCAGTCGTACACACGCAGCGGCAATTGACGCTTTCACAAATCTGAAAATCCAAGCGGAGAGAATGGGATTACATATGAACGAATCCAAGACCAAGTACATGAAGACCAACCCGAATCCGGTAGCAAATCAACAAGGTATCTTGGAACGCTGGTACGATGTGATGGTGATACGACACCTGAAATTCAGAAGCGTGTCATGGCGGCAAGCAGATGCTATTATGGATTACTCAGACATTTGCGATCAAAGTTGATATCGAAGAAAACGAAGTGCTTTGTTTACAGAACTCTTATCCGTCCAGTGCTGATGTATGGCTGCGAAACATGGACGTTGAAAAGAAGTGATGAACAGCTGCTCCTGACTTTTGAGCGTAAAGTCCTCCGCACGATATATGGAGCGATGCAAGAAGGAGAAAGGTGGCGGCGACGATACAACTTTGAATTAAAACGTGATAAAACGTGATTTTGCTGAACCGGATTTAGTGGCAGTGGTAAAAGTCCAGCGTTTGAGGTGGGCAGGACATTTGATACGCATGGAAGAAAGCAGAGCCCCCTCAATGCTATTAGGAAACAATCCAGAAGGGCGCAGGGGAGTGGGTCGCCCGAAAATGCGATGGATTGATGGCGTCGAAGCAGATCTACGAGCGCTAGGAATAAGGAGCTGGCAAAGTGTAGCACGTGATAGGGGAAAATGGATATACGTTCTCGAGCAGGCCAAGGCCCATAAGTGGCTGTAGCGCCGGAAAAGTAAAGTAAGTAAGTAATTTAGGGACGGCCCCTTGTAGAGAGATAATTTTTTAAAATATTAGCTAGAAATAAACGCATTTTCAATTGATAGTTTAATTGTTTTATGTTTTTTCGAAAATGCATTAAAACCTGCATGAACAATATCTATCGCGAATTTACACTCAATAATCGTTAGTCATCTAATGACATTCAAAAAACTTAAAAATAAAAACAAAAAATTTACTGAATTATTAAAGAGTGCTTAGCTTTCGCTGGTCGACCTCTCTTTCTCTTACTGCCAATTGGCCAATTTTTTGCTTCTGGAGGAGCTACTGCTACTCGGAGTCCTAAGGCTACGCCTACAATATGCTTGCATAGGTATTCTTTTTGAAACATAGGACAGGAACATTTACTTGCTTTCCAATCTTCTTTATTAGAGTATAGTTTCCAAGCACCCAGAAGATTTCTTTGAATTTATCATATGATTCCCAACTCTTCCGTTCCTCCCATTCGTTTTTGAACTGTATTACACTTCCAGCGGGAATCACTAAATATTCCTCGACCTCGTCACTTCTTTTCCGTATCGCTTTGTTCAACCGTGACCACTGATATCCTTTCGTTTAATGATCAAGAGTTATACTGGGCTCGTAGACGAATGCACCTTTGGCACCACTATCATATTCGACACTCCAATCTCTAATCCATCCTTTAAGTAGATGAAAAAATTCAAAAAGTTATAACCAATTTCTAAACGTCCGCTCTTCTTTGAAACAACGGTTGAACGCTTCTAAACTATTGTTGGTACTTGGATTTTCATTTGAAGCTCCCTCGTACCAATTTCTGAATTGCTCGAAGCATTCAAATTTAAAGTATGACACAAATTCTGAGTTGGAAGCATATTTTTGCAAGAATAATTCCGATGCATTTTGAAAAATTTCTGGCGACGTAGAAAGTAGCAAGCAGTCAATGTCGTCCAATACCCCTTGCTGCATTTCCTTAGGAAAATAATCTTTGATGTTTTTCTTTATCGCCTTTTTCATGTGGAACCAACACATCAAGACGATACAGTCATCGCCGAACACGGAATGAAAAGCATTCGAAATCGCCTTACATGCATCACACAAAATAAATTTTGGAGTTAATTCAACATTAAAAATGTCGAAAACGCGATTTTTTATCGTTTGAAAAAAAAAAACGAAAAATCTTCCTGCTTCTCATATGTTGAGACGCTCAATGCAATTAAATGAAAATGTCGATCCTTGTCTACGGTACCAATTGGTGCAACGGAAAACCCCTGCCATAGAATCTTGTAAGTTGTGTCTGCATTAATAAGTTTTCTTTTAATAGCGTTGGAAAGCAATTTCTTAGAGGAAACAACTAAATCGAATTTTATCTCACTAGTTTCTGTAATCTTGTAGCCTAGTACAAATGCTTCATTCATGTCTTGTGGAACATTTAAATTGTCTTCGATTAATTTCACAAGTTCACTTAACTTAAGTATAGAAGGTCCATGTAATTGTTTTCGAATACTGGTAAATAAATTATTTATCTGAGTCTTACTCGGTACCGAAAATCCGTTTTCATGGAGTCGATTTATGATTTGCTTACGCCTAAGTCCTTCTCCTACATAGTCGACTATTGCGTTGTAAACGTGATCGTCTATTCGTTTAGATTTTGCAGTGAGAGTGTCATGATTGTGTTTATTTAGGGATCTATAAACTGATACTGATGGACAATTGTTGTGATACAGTGAATAAAGTCCCGAAGCACATTGCTGCTTTGATCTAGATAAAATCTTGTTGCAGCGGTATAGAACACGTTTCTCTAATTCGTTTTCACTTTCGGTCTTCACAGACCAAATTCGTTCCTGGCTAACTGCCTCGAGTGCCTCAGTAGCCGTGTTGAATTTTGTGCAAAACGCCCAGTTTTTATCACACCCTATCCTTTTTTTTGTGTTGACCAAACCATCACCTTTGTTGGCATTATTTGCAACTGCTGACGTATTTGGAGACTGGTACTCTGGGATTGCATCATCCTTCAAATATAGAAAAGGTGAAATTCATTAGAACGTTTCAGTAGACATTCGCGAATACATCGGAAGTTCAACCATATACTAATTCCCGGAAATGAAATTAAAAATTGAAAGAGATTATTGGCACCGGGTGCCAATAGTCTCTTCATATATACTGCGGCTAATGGCACCGGGTGCCAATAGTCTCTACATATATACTGCGGCTAATGGCACCGGGTGCCAATAGTCTCTACATATATACTGCGGCTAATGGCACCGGGTGCCAATAGTCTCTACATATATATGTACAGACTATTGGCACCCGGTGCCATTAGACACAGTATAATAAAGAGACTATTGCACGGGTGTGTTACTCATAAAAATATTAGTCAAACCAAGTTAGCTGCAGTTGCGATCGAAGCTAACTTCATTGTAAGCAAATCAGCTGATTTCATTCATAATTGGTAACTTTATGAATGAAATCAGCTGATTGCAACTGCAGCTAAATTCGTTTGACTAATATATTTATGAGTAACACACCCGTGGACTATTGGCACTGCATGAAATAAAGGAATCGTAAGTACGTAAAATAAGGGAAAAATAATTAATTAATATTATGATAAATATGCTAACAACAATTGTTGTTCATCATAGATACACTATTTTTTTTACTCACTGCAACGCTGTCTCAATCACTCTCATGCGAAGCCATCAGTGTTACAGAAAGTTTTCTACATAGTTCTGAGCGTATTAATCAAGTTTTTGCGCTGTATCAAAACGATGTTCCCATTTCAAAAGCAACGCGTCGCCGCTAGTAAAATATTATTAAATCGCGACGATGTTAAACATTTTGAGACGTTGATGCTTTCTTTGGGTCTTGCACGTACAAAAATAGATTGACCGCAACAACTTTTGGTTACCTCAATGGGATCAGTATGGATCAGCTAATACAAAAGATGAAACAGCTCTACATTTTGTAAAAGTACGAACTTCCCAGGCTTGTTAGCCACCTAGTGTGTGGCATTTCGTTAAAGCGCAAATTTCCTAGGTTTGTTAGCCACCTAGGTCTAGTCTAGTGACATTTTGTAAAAGGACGAACTTCCTAGGCTTGTTAGCCACCTAGTGTGTGGCATTTCGTTCAAGCGCAAATTTCCTAAGTTTGTTAGCCACCTTGGCCTTGTGACATTTTGTAAAAGGACGAACTTCCTAGGCCTGTTAGCCACCTAGTTTTTTGTGACATTTCATAAAAGGAAAAGCTCACTAGTTTTGTTAGCCACCTAGTTTTTTGTGACATTTCGCAAAAGGAAAATCTTTCTAATTTTGTTAGCCACCAAGTTTTTTGTGACATTTTGTAGAAGGAAAATCTTCCTAGTTTTGTCAGCCACCTAGTTTTTGTGAGGAAAAGCTACCTAGGCTTGTTAGCCGCCTAGTCTGTGACAGTTTGTTAAAGCGCAAATTTCATTAGGTTTGGTAGCCATAAGTAGGTTTTGTGACATTTCGAAAAGGACGAACTTACTGGGCTTCTTAGCCACCTAGTCTATCGCATTTCGTTAAAGCGCAAATTTCCTAGGTTTGGTGGCCAACTAGTTTTTGTGAAATTTCGTAAAAAGAAAAGTTCCGTAGTTTCGTTAACCACCTAGTTTTCTGACATTTTGTAAAAGTAAAAGGTCTTTGGTTTTGTTAGCCACATAGTTTTTGTGACATTTCGTTAAAGCGCTAAATTCTTCGGTGCCATTAGCCACACTATATATGTAGAGACTATTGGCACCCGGTGCCATTAGCCGTAGTTTATATGTGGGGACTATTGGCACCCGGTGCCATTAGCCGCAGTATATATGTACAGACTATTGGCACCCGGTGCCAAAAGCATTTTCGTTAAAAATTTACGCGATTCAGAAGAGAATTCAAAAATTGGAGAATCATGAAGTGATCATCTTACGTCCCTAGCAGATTGATATAGCCTTCTTGTTGATTTTGTTTTGGTTCCAGCAAATCAGCGTGAGGCAAAGCTACGCCCTCTACGCTGACAATTTTTGACTTTTTGATGAAATCGTCGAAAATTGTCGGCGTAAACGTTGTAGTGGCCTCTTACTCTTACCTTTTGCTAAAAAACAACAGAAAATTCTTGCTATATGCAATTTTGTATGGAGCAAATATTTTCTGTGTTCTTTTTAACAAAGTACGGCAGTCTATGTAAGACTCAGAAGACTCAGAATCTAGTTATGTGTCGGAAGGTAGTAAAAATAATTTTGAAAAATGTCGACGCTTCCATTCCATAGTTTCCACAGATACCCTTTCAAGTCAGAAAATCTGCGTCTACGAAGCAAAAATACATAAGGAAACTACAACCTCAATCAACTCTTGATTCTCATTTTAATTCAATTAATTTTTATTCAATAGAAAATCTAGAAAATAAAGAGTCAGTGTAGCTCTAATATGCTGTAAACGCGAATAATTGACATTAAAATGTAGCTAATTGTTGTACTACATAAGGAAGCCCCAAAAACATTGGAGAATGTGCACATTAAAATTCTATTAACGTGATACCGATGAGCTTATTTCGACGAAATAATTACCTTATCAATTTCAATTCGCTCGCACGATAAGTTGCCCAGAGTTTCGTTACCGCCATTTATCGATTGAATTTCGATTTCTTCTTGCACGTTTAGAGCATGATTTGCCGATGGTTCAGCACATCCTTTTGTTTGATTTGGTTCACAACCCGGTGAATACGTTTCTGTAGATTGATGATACAGTGGCTTTTCGTTGGATTCCGTTCTTGCTTTTAGCAGAGGAACACTTGGCTGGGACAAGGTTGATTCTTTGTTAATTTGACGGAAAGAATCAATCGTCATCTGACTTTTTTGCAGTAAAATCCTTTGCTTGTGTCTCTTCAATGGAGCTTTAGATATCTTCGCATAGCTTCTTCTTTTATTATTCGATTGCATTTCAATGCTAAAATTGAAATTCAGGTCGTATCGTGAGAAAAATGAATAGTAAATGTGAAAGTTAACCTCAACTTGGGTAAGTTTTTAAACTTCACAATCCAAGTTGGGGTAACAAATACAAATGCATTTGAGGGTCGTTTCAAACGTAGATAATAATAATGTTGATTAGCTATCACCAGCTTATCTTATTTTCTTGAAATATTAACTCAAACTTTGTCAAAGTTGAAGTAGTTGTGCGAACTTTAAAATGGCGAATTTTATGCGTGAAAATGTGATATGTACTAAATTCTAGTTGATTACATAGTTCCTATAGATCACAACGATGGTAACACTTAACCAAAGAGATGATAGCAGATGTCTTTTCCACGGAAACGCCATCTGTTATCTCTCTGCACGTAATAAGAGCACAATATAAATAAAATCATAGGGTTACAATAACCTTGTTGAGTCCCTGAGATCACATAACTTGATATTTCTAATGTTCCAAAAGACTTGAAAATATCGAAGTTTGTGTCATACTTTAATTTCGAATGGATGTGGCAGTTTAGAAATAGGTACGAGGGAGGTTCAAATGAAAACCGAAATACCAACAACAGTCTCGAGGCGTTCAATCGTTGTTTAAAAAATAGGCACCAAAAAAATTTATTAGTTTTTGATTTTCTCAATTTCTTGTGTGAGACAATATTTATTTACTAGCTGCCCCCTGCGGAAGTTGATCGTATCATGTCAACGTGCCCCCCACGAAAATGAACCATTTCATGACAGCACGGTACCCCCCTTGACCCCCTATAGCGGGGGCTGCCGCCCCTCGACCCCGCTTTTTTGACGCTATTTTGCTCACTTTTTTCGTTTCAATTTATTGACACCATATCAGCCATTCAACCTATACAATTTAAATATTACAATAAATGTGATTTTCTCATCGTTCCGTTTACAACTTTTCATACATTATGACTTGCTCATACTTCGGTTGCCGGCAATTACTTTAAAAAATTTGATTTTGGAGTTTTTTTGGTCGTAGTTATTTTGTCCGATCTGTTTTGTCCGGCTGTCCTACAAAATCCAGAGGCGTCAAAATCCGGACAAAAAATCCGGAGGCGTCAACATCCGGAGACGTCAAAATCCGGAGGCTTCAGAATCAGGAGGCGTCAAAATCCGGTGGCGTCAAAATCCGGAGGCATCAAAATCCTGATGTTGTTGCGTCTGGATTTTGTAGCCTCCGGATTTTTATTAATACTAAGTACGTGACGATCCTAATTATATTTAACATTGGGGGCTCTGCCCCCTCACCCCCGCGCCTGCGGCGAGCTTGGTTGCGCCATGCAGGCGGCCGTATGTGCATGGGGCTCTGCCCCAAACCCCGCTAGGGGCTCTGCCCCTTAGACCCCGCAAGGGAGATATTCCCACTTGACCCCCTTTGCGGGGGCTGCCGCCCCTCGACCCCGCTTTTTTTAATTTTTATTCACGGCCTGCGGCGCAGCAATACACATTCATAACACAATTTGTATAAATAAACTGTAGCTGCTGTAAATAACAGTGTAACGAATCCGCGGGCACGTATTCGTTCCAATTTAGTGTAACTAAACATCACGGAAAGAACGCATTTCGCGATCATGTTCTTTATAAAATTGTGTTAAACGAAATAAAACATTATAACGTCATGAGAAAAGAAAGGCAGGGGTTTTCTGATACCGAAATGTCGTATGGAAGAAAATCCCACATTTGTATCTTTCCCCTGCCTCAATTTAATAACAAACGCATCTCACACAAAAACAAATTAGTTAATAGAAAATGAATGTAATAATTATAATTATTTAGAACATAAGTTTTAGCTTTAAGGACCACACTATAATCTATTACAAAACCATTCGTTCAGTTCATTCGAGAATTTCGAATGAGTACTTCGCGCCTTTTGTAAGTAAATAAATAGAAGTACAATCAAAGAATCTGGGATTCTCTGATCAGTTCGTTTTTGCACTCGATATCTACGCACGAATTTGTTCACGCGTGTGACTATAATAAATTTCTTTTTAATTTTGCTAAGTGATTTCATCCTAAATTAAAGAAATTTCACACCTTGTGTATTTGATTCTTGATAAGTGCATAACATACCGCGCCGGCACCGGGTTATTAAGAAAATAAATCAAAATTTTGCCAAAATCCAATTTGCGTCCGCTTGGGAAACAAGGACGAATTGGAATTAATTTTAATAAAGTGTTGATATAAAAGGTCGTCGCAAATATTCCGATATTGTCCGCAAAGGACAATATCCATTCAAAATCAAAAGTGTTATTAATCTGAAAGTAATTTTGGTTGGTCATAATAATCGCCTCCGCTGCATTCGTCGAACACATTGGGACCTGCGAAATCGAGCTCCAACGGTTCGTTATTCAATTTTATTATATTGCGCAATATACGTTGTAGGCTAAGATAAATGGTAGTCCAACCGTGTGTTGGAATTCCATATGAATATCTAAATTATCGTCTGCAAGACAGGATGGTTCAGATCTAGTTTTAAGTATAAGTTCAATATCATTTTATAAGAAATCTTATTCATCATTAAATAAAATTAAGTTTTGTGAGATCGCGAAATCCGTCTTGTTTCTTTTTGATTTACTCTGAAGATTTTTACTGACTAACGGTAAGTCTCATTCGAGACGCCGATTAACGGACATCAATTTTCCGCGTCGAGCCAACGGAAAAAGTCACGTTATAACAGTACATATTTCGTCTAGATTTTATCCTGATTTTTTATTTTCGTCTGGATTTTGACGCCACCGGATTTTGACGCCTCCGGATTTCGACGCCTCCGGATTTTGTAGCCTCCGGATTTTGTAGCTTCCGGATTTTTCGTCCGGATTTTGACGCCTCTGGATTTTGTGCCTCTGGACTTTGTAGCGGCACCGTTTTGTCCGGGGTATTTTTGTCCGAATGCCAATCCATGTATCCAATCCAGATCAGATCCTTCACTTAAACTTTATTTTGCTTCACAGACACCGTGTGGAGGGGTGGTGTCTGGACCTGTATTACGTCATGCGAAATTTTTTAGAAAGGTTTATTTAAATTTTTTGTTCGCTACATGAATATATAATATTCAAAAAATAGAAGTTCTGAGAGAGTAACTTTTTTTTATTTTATTAGCGTTACTTCACCTTTCAATGTTTATTTTGGAAATTTTAATGTTCAGCATTGGAACACTTACATTTTTTTTTGGAATATGATTGAGAAATATTTGGAACGTTTGATTTTTTATTGGAACATTTGTTATTTAATATGGAAAATCGACTTCAAAATATTGGAACGATTTTTAATTTGTTTTGGAACAAAGTGAATTAATTTTGGAACAAAAATAATTTTTATTGGAACGGTTTCATATATCCCGTACCAGAATAGAGCCTCTTTATGCTAATCGGAAGCGAGTTATAGTCAGATACTGTTTTAACAAAAAATGACTGATTATACTGCTTAGACAAGTGCTTCGGAAGGACGAAAGTTCGGCATCTCGACGAATTACCAATTACTAGCTTCTCACACAAGTACGACGGACGGGGCCCTCGTATTAGTTTAGATTAATTGTATTAGAAATTACCGAGAGGGCAACATAGAAAAACACGTCCGAGGAAACGACGAAACGAATAGACAAACATAGAAGGGACCCGTACGTATCAGAATAGATGCGGCAAATGGAGTTGATGTTACGAAAAGACTGGAACGTATTTAAGTAAATATTGCGTTCACATTAAACTGTATTGGAAATTGCCCGTTGGGCATATTGAAAAACCCGTCCGATGTAACGGTGTAAAAAAATTCTCCGAACGCACAAAATTGGCCTCCAAATAGAGAAAAATGTGCTCCTCAATTTTGTCTACAACATTGCAAAAAACTATTTTTTGGGCTAGGGCCGACCTTAGTACTGACCTAGGGCCTTGAATAGAGGCCTCGGATACATACTTCCATAGACAAAAATGTTTCCCTCAATTTGCTCTGCAACATAGCAAAAACATTTCTTTATGTTAGGGCCGACCTTAGGACCGTCATGAGGCCCACTTGAGCCCTCAGCACAGGCAAAAATTCTTCTATAAATTGTCGGCCGTGCCGAGATCTTTCAAACAAAAGAAAAGATTTGAAAGTCGGAAGAGATTTACTCGAGTTATGTACAAAAAACACGTAGGGCCCTAACAAAGACTCTTTTTTAGTGCCCTAGCTAAGTCCAAAGACTCAAATAGAAAAATGTTTCTTCCACAAATTGTCGGTCATGCCCAGATCTTTCAAACAAAAACAAAATTATGAAAATCAGAAAATATTTACTCGAGTTATGTGCAAAAGACCAAAAACTACTTGAACGGCCCTAGCTCGGCGGCGCTTGGGCCGACAGTGCCCAGATTCAATCCCACATAATATTTTTCGACTACCTTTCAGGAAAAAAAAAGTTTTTGAAAATCGGTCAAGATTTACTTAAGTTATCGTGTTGGCGGACAGACAGACCGACAGACGGACATTGTTTTTTTCGCTGATTTGTCATATGGAGGCAACAAAAAAAGTTTCCCCCTTTACTCCCGGGTTCGAATTGGCAATGTAACAAACGTGGTAGTAAACGCATCAGACCTTCGTACTTCGTACGGGTCTAAAAATTTTCATGCCAATTTTTTGTACAACATAGGAAAAAACCATTTTTTTGTCTAGGGCCGACCATAGAACCGATCACTAGGTCGAGGAACCACTCTTTTCCAAAAAGATTTTATGGTCATTATCTGGTGATTATTTGGATTATTTGGTGATTATTTGGATTATCTGAGGATTATTTGGTGATTATTCGGATTATCTGAGGATTATTTGAAGATTATTTGTGGATTGTGGATTGATTCGCGAAAATTCCGGGTAGTTGTAATTAGTGTGTGAAATAGTTGATCCCGTACGTCCCTAGGAACAGTGCAAAAACAAATTGAGAGTGGCCGTGAGGGCTCTCAGAACCTGACATCTAAAGCTGCAGGATTCCTAGCGAGCTACTCCGAGAACGTACATTTATAGAATATTTTTGTATATCTGCATGCAGTGCTTTTTTTATAAGCATTCTCTTTTCGTCCAAATCCTCATCATAACTCCCATCCAAATTTCCGTCCGAACCCAATTCTTCTTCCGAACGTCTGTCCACGCTCCCGTCAAAAACCTCAAACAAGTCCCCTTCCGAGTTTTCGTCTAATCCTCCTTCCGTTTCTCCGTCAAGAACCCCGTTAACAAATTTGATATAAACTATACAGTTCCAAAATTGATCATTTTGGAATAACAAGTGATATAAACTATCTTATTAACCAAGGGATAAATAGCTTGATTATAGTATCGGTACGTGAATATGTAGAGAAATGCATCACGCCCACAGAGATAATTTCTCTTTGCAACATTGAATCCATCACCGCCGGTGAAACATCACCTCGGCAGGAACATTCAATGTAAACGAGTTTCGATTAGTTAGTCTATTCGGAACTCTGGTAGCGAACGCATAAATAAATTTTGTACATATTGACGAGAACAAAGAGTGCATAAAATTCATCACATTGGTCCAGAACAAAGAAGGTAAAAAACCAAAACGTGCTTAACGCATTCCGCATATATTTATATCTAATCCACCCACCGTCCACCACACATCCGACATTATACAAGTTACCGAGACAACTTGCGAAGGCATCTCCATAATTAAAAAGCTTCGCACTATGCGCTGTTAACGCATAACATATTCATGTAAGTTCGGTACATTAATTCGGTTTGTGTACTCAATTAAGTTCGTATATAAAAAGCTACGAGTACACTGTCGCTTTATATAATATACACAGACCACACACACTATATCATTTGGAACTGGTTTGAACTACAACTTTTTCATTGAAAAAAGCACACTGCATATTGTAGTCAAGGCGTTTACGGAAATTTTATGTTAACATAAAATTAAATTTGAAAATCATTTTGGAGAACTAATTTTAAAATGGCTGAAAACGAAGACGATTTTGTTATTGCAAATCAACAAAAACAAGGACAAACAAGAATGATCCAACGAGTTGGGTTAAAAATTCCACCTTTTTGGGAAGAATCTCTGGATATCCTGTTTACGCAAATCGAGGCTCATTTCAAATGGCCAAAGTAACAAAAGACCAATCAAAATTCAACTCAGTTGTGGGCGCAATAGAAAGCAAAATTCTAACGCAAGTAGCCGACGCCGTTTTAAATCCACCAGCAAGTGATAAGTATAAATATTTAAAAAAAAAAATTCTAGAAACCTTTTCAGAGTCAGAACACAAGAAAATGACAAAGCTTTTAGAAAACATTGCTTTGGGCGAGTAAAAACCATCCATGCTATTAAACGAAATGAGACGTTTGAGCACCGCAGATGTGACCGATGATTTGCTAAAAGCCCTCTGGCTAAAACGTCTGCCTTCCCAAGTGCGAGTTTCTGTCAAATGTCAAAACAATTTGTCGTACTATAATGTTTGTCTACAAATATTTTAAGTATTGACGATAAAAACGAATTTGCATCGTCCCTGCAGTGAGTCTAAAGGATAAAGCGTGCTCTTTTGTCAATAAAAAGGATCAAGGATCACCGGAAACCGAAGGAGAAAGAGCAAGCTTTGGAGGCGAAGCCCACAAACGACAACATAACCTCACTAAAGAAACAGCAAGTCCGTAAAAACGACTGAATAGACACCAAAGCAATTAAATAAACAGCGTATCCGAAAGTTTTTGTGGAAAATTATTTTTCGGCTAAACTTGGCCACACTAATTAATTGCTCGACTGGATGATAATAGCCTCTAGAGACCGGTCTGATTACGTTTCAGAATTTACTGTAAGCCTGAACAACAAAATATTATCGCTTTGGCGTTGCACCTGTTCTTCGAACCTGGCGACGAACGTGTTTTTTGAACTACCAAAAAACTATTCAATCACAAATCACTATTTACATCCAAGTTAAAGAACCAACAAAATGACGCATAATAAAGGTTAAATAAACATCCGTCGAAATGTATCGGTGATGCATCTCAACATTGAAAGTTCATCGCAAGAGAAGTCGGAGTTTTTGAGCCGCAAATGCATGGACAACCAAGTTGACGTTATTGCAATACAAAAAACACATATTTCTGATGCAGCTGATTATCACACGTTACGTTATCACGGGGATACGTTCCAGGTTTTAGATTAGCTGCTCATGTATCCAGTAAAACATACGGCATAGCAACATACATTAAGGAAAGTCATATGAACTACAGGGTGATTCATGCGTCTGAAGAAAACGATGTATCGTGCATAGTCATAGAGATTTTTGGCATCAAGGTGGTAAATACATACAAGCCACCAAGTAAAACCTGGTCAGACACGGTTTTACGACGAGAAATGCATCCTGCAGTGTATGTAGGTGACTTTAACAGTCATCACTCTCTGTGGGGTTACACGCAGAATAATACAGATGGAAACAAACTAGCTGACTGGGCCGAGACATGCAATTTGTTTTTAGTTCATGATCTCAAGGATCTTTCAACGTTGAAACTCAACGGATTTTGCACGATCTAGTGCCAGGAAATATAAAGAAAGACAAACGCCAAATTATTTGGACAGAGGAAGCAAAAATAGCATTCGAGAAGTGCAAGAGCGAATTAGTAAATTGCACACTGCTGGCTCATCCCGTTCACAATGCATCGCTACGTTTGAGAATCGACGCCTCCGAATTCGCTGTTGGTGGAACCTTGGAACAAATTGTGGAACAAGGCACACAACCGTTGGCATTTTTCTCAAGGAAACTCACTCCAACTGAACAAAAATACGGGACGTATGACCGTGAGTTGCTGGCTATGTATAAATCTGTAAAACACTTCCAAAGTATGCTGGAAGGCTGCGAGTTTTACATCCAAACGGATCAAGAGCCATTACAACACGCGTACAAACAAAAACCAGAAAAGGCAACCCCTCGACAGCTAAGACACCTGCTATACATAAGTCAATTCACCACTGACATCCGGTGAATTCCTGGGGAAAAGAACGTAGTGGCAGATTTCTTCTCACGCATAGAAAGCATCACTAGTGAGGGCCAAATCGATTTCAATGCATTTTCAAAAGCACAATCGACGGACTCTGACTTGCAAAAATTTTTGAAAGAAGAAACAGGTAATTCATTGAACTTGAAACTCCTAACTATGCCGAATTTCTCTGTCAAGGTTTACTGTGGTACATCGTCAACTTTCGTCAAACCATTTGTACCGAAATCATTCAGACGGGCAATTATCGAAAAACTGCACGATTTATCACATCCCGGCATTCGTGGCACATCAAAATTGATCATTGAACGACACGTCTGGCCACACATGCATCGAGACATCAAGGAATTCGTTCAGCAATGTGTTCCGTGTCAACGGGCAAAAGTTCATAAACAGAATAAGGCTCTACTTGCAAAATTTCTAGTACCTAACGAGAGATTTTCTCACATCAACATCGATCTCGTCGGACCCATGCCTCCATCCAGAGGACACACGTATGCACTAACGATCATAGACCGATTTACTCGATGGACCGAAGCGATTCCTTTGAACGACATGAGCACCGAAACTGTTGCACGTAATCTGATCAGCGTATGGATGGCACGTTTCGGAGTGCCATTATTCATCACAAGCGACAGGGGTGGTCAGTTCGAATCTCACTTATTTCGAGATTTAAACCACATGCTGGGAATCGACCATTTCAAAACAACGTCATACCATCGGCAAGCGAACGGCGTAATAGAAAGATTTCATCGCACACTCAACGCTGCAATCATGTGTCATCAGTCGAAAGATTGGGTCGAAAAATTGCCGTTAATTCTTCTTGGATTCAAAACACAACCAATTCAGTGATTAGTGATAAATAAAAGCGGCAAAAGTGAGCAATACACAGAGAAATAAAAAATTTGGTATCTCTACCACAACAATGCAATTTGCTCTCCTGATTCCGTGGGAATCGTTTCCCACCAACAGATATCAACGTCCATTCTCAACAAACACAAGGTAATACTTTATCAAAATATTTTCTGTATACGCAATTTTGCTCTCCCGCCAATTGGCAAAACCGTCGTCAAAAAACTTAACGAGGATAATTCCTTCCTTCCTTCCTTCCTTCCTCCTAATACCGCTTCACCAAAGACTATTTTACAAAATTTGCTACAGAAACGGTTATCAATAATTATCACACTTCCCGATTCTCACAATATGTATGATCACTTTTAAACCACTTTTATATTATAACTAGTCGAACCCCCGCCCCTAGGGGCTAAGCAGGCTTTATCATTTTCGTTTTAACATTTACGGGTATGTTACATAGTCGAACCCCCGCCCCTAGGGGCTAAGCAGGCTTTATCATTTTTGCTTTAACATTTACGGGTATGTTACATAGTCGAACCCCCGCCCCTAGGGGCTACGCAGGCTTTATCATTTTCACGTGTTGTCTATTCAGAGAGTCAAAGCTTATTTTTTTCCGTTTTAAATAATGATGCGTAATGTTTCATGTCATTATATCACTTCGTTGATATTACCGCTAATAATACTAAAATCAAAGTGGGCGAGAAAGGTATGCAACGTTCCCCGTTTTCCACTTCCCCCGTATTCCACTTACCCCGTATTCAACGTTCACCGCATTCCAAGTTCCCCATATTCCAAGTTCGCCGTATTCAACTTTCCCCGAATTCTATTTCCCCGTATTCCGCTCCCCCGTATTCCACTTCCCCCGTATTCCACTTCCCCCGTATTCTACGTTCACCGTTTTCCACTTCCACCGTATTCCACTTCCCCCGTATTCCACGTTCACCGTATTCCACGTTCACCGTATTAAACTTTCCCCGTATTCCAAGTTCCCCGTATTCCACTTCCTCCCTGCTCCACGTTCACCGTATGCAACGTTCCCCGTATGCAACGTTCCCCGTATTCAACTTTCCCCGTATTCTAGGTTCCTCGTATTCCACTTTCCCCCTGTTCCACGTTCACCGTATGCAAAGTTCCCCGTATTCCACTTTCCCTGTATTCCACGTTCACCGTATTCC
>CM055404.1:72017992-72070638 GCA_029228625.1 Pseudolycoriella hygida
CCAAAAAATAGTTTTTTGCTATGTTGTAGACAAAATTGAGGAGAACATTTTTCTCTATTTGGAGGTCAATTTTGTGCGTTCGGAGAATTTTTTTACACCTTTACTTCGGACGGGTTTTTCAAAATTGCCCAACGGACAATTTCCAATACAGTCTAATGTAAACGCAATATTTACTTAAATACGTTCCAGTCTTTTCGTAACATCAACTCTGTTTGCCGCATCTATTCTGATACGTACGGGTCCCTTCTATGTTTTTTTACTGTTTCAATGCTGCAGGCGTCCACCAATTGATGTCAGTCGTTTTTGAAGAAGGAACAAAGAGACTTACGTCACGTTTCCCTTTTAAAAAGGGTTTTTGTTGTGATATCAGTAGTTTTGGAAGTAGAGTCAATTCCTCTACAACCCTCATTCATAAAATTTTTTTGGCGCGACGGCACCTCGCGCGGCTACCATAGCTGGCGGCTATAACTTACATCTACGAAAATGATCACAGTCACTTCTTCTACAACTCTCATTCAAAAAAATTTTTTGGGCGCCTCGTGCGGCTGCCGTAGGTGGCGATGGCGGCCACCACTGATCGCCGCCACGATTTCTCCATCACCGCCGTTTCACGTCAAATTCTAAAAATTTTGCTCATGTTTGACCCATACGTTGAATACACACACAAACACATACAAAATATGCTTTTATTGTATTGTATTGTGTTGTAACGTTTTGATAGTCATAGACACTCTTTTTCCATGTCATCTAGAAGATAGAAGACAATAAAATGCAATTCATCATATGGGATTTGTATGCTAGCTTCCATGAGCGCTGGCGTCCAAACGAGGCCGGTATCCCCAGCCCCTTTTTTTAAATCTCATATGGCGTAGAATGCCCAGCCGAAGGTCCCTGCAAATTTTTAAGAAAAGTTAACCATTTTCGAGTCGCAGCCGAAAAAGTGATTTCTAACGGTTTTTTATTCAAATGTCCGTGGAACCAATTTACGAACTAACTAACTAACAACTAAGGAACGAACGAACTAACTAACTAACGTAGGATATTTTTATTTACTTTAACTTCTATGAAAGGAACATTTTGTACCGGAGATTACAATTTTCAAAAGGTCATATATCCGGAACCACTGGACCGATTTTAATCAGTAAAATGTCGATTTCAATCAATATTTTACGTAGAATCCGGTCTCAGGGGACGCAAGGGAAAAAAGTCAAAACTTAGCTGTATAGTATACATAGTTCCGAAGTCTACGAAAAAAAATTTTCTGAATTTTTTACTCATATGGGGACTTGCGTCACGGGCGCATCGCTACCGCGCGCCCATGATACATTAAATCGTATTGGAAATTGCCGAGAGAGCAATATTGAAAAACCCTATAACGTTACTACCCGCTAGAGGTATGCGCCGGTCGCAAAATTTCGGCGGCGGCGTAGTCGGCTAGCCGATATTTTATTTTTTATCGGTGGCGGCGAAAAATTAATTTTTAAGCATCAGCGGCGGCGCGGCGCACGGCTTAGCCGAAATTTTATTTTTTACCAGCGGCGGCGTAATTCTAGGTAGTTTTTTCGGCGGCGATCGGCGCGGCTCAAAAAAAATAACTAGAATAACAGGGCCTATTTTAAGAAAAAAAATTAAGTACACACTTTTTCGTAAATAATTTTTTGGCTTCAGTAACACAGCTACCTCATGATCTTTTTGCAGCGACGCCGAGTTTGACTTTCGAGTGGGGGGCAAGACAACTTTTTGCAATTTGATGAAGGAGTGAAATGGTTCTATTCTAATTGTTACGCTATATTCCGCGACGAATTATTTATTTATTTTTTAGATAAATTTTAGAAATTACATTTGCAATTGGATTTGAATTAAAAATTTTTGATGTTCACGGGTGAGACACGAACTCACAACCTTCAACTTGCCGGGCTGATGCTTTACCATTGAGCTACCGTGGACATTTTCATTCCAAATCCAATTTTGAACCGTTGATACAACACGTGGGGTTCACTCATTATTTGTATTTTCTATCTCCATTAAATTGTGTTTGTGTTAATTAGTATACATCAATGTAATTTCTAAAATTTATCTAAAAAATAAATAAATAATTCGTCGCGGAATATAGCGTAACAATTAGAATACTTGTACACTATCCTTGATTGGATTCTCCTATGCTTACAATGCATTCTGTGTTGCAAGCGGTGTCAATGGGTTTAGAGTTTTGAAAAATATATCGATATGATGTATACTAATTAACACAAACACAATTTAATGGAGATAGAAAATACAAATAATGAGTGAACACACACCCACGTGTTGTATCAACGGTTCAAAATTGGATTTGGAATGAAAATGTCCACGGTAGCTCAATGGCAGAGCATCAGCCCGGCAAGTTGAAGGTTGTGAGTTCGTGTCTCACCCGTGAACATCAAAAAATTTTTAATTCAAATCCAATTGCAAATGTAATTTCTAAAATTTATCTAAAAGAGTGAAATGGTTGTTCCTGAATGCTTAACATTCAGACTTGTAGTATTTTTCTGTGTCGCAGTTTTTATAATTTCGAAGTCTTATAGCGCATTAATGACCAGAATAGTTATTCATGTTTTTAATTGCGAGCGAAGCGAGTAAAAAATTTGGTTTTTATAAGCGAGTAGCTTTCACCGAGCTTGCTCTTTAAATATTCAAAGTACTCTAATGTTGAGGGCGAAATACTTCGGTAAATCAGTAAATCACGTTTAAGCAAATAAATGAATTTCCGTGATTTACCGAGACCAATAATTTCTAGTTATAATAAATCACCATGGACGCTATGGCATCATTATTCGGCTAAAGTTCACTTTAGCCACCCACCCAAAACAAGGGGTGGGGGTGGGTGGTAATGAAAGGTCACCACCCCCACATCACTAATCAGTAGTTATTTGCCGGCGCTCACCTCATTTGGGGGAGAGTAGGGCGTTCAAAGTTGCCTAATTGATTTTTAATTTTTTAGTAATTCTAAGTGTGTGGAGGGCAATAAACCACTTGATACAAACAATAAAATTCAGGCACAACCTCGAAAATCTAACAATCACAGTATTTTGTCAACTCAGGATGGAAATTTTCCTTGTACAAATGCTGCTAGCATTTTGCATTTCGTAATAAAACCAAATTGATTTTCGTTGTACAAATGTTACTTTCAATACAAAAAACAGCAGTTCGAGTGAATGTTTCATCAGAAAAAATTTACTTACACTTATTAACATTTTAAAATGGACAGATTTCTTCGATTTGATTAAAACACGATGAACTAGAATTCTTATATTCTACATTTACCACACCGGCTGTGAACTTTATTGCGGGTCTTTTTCAATCCGAATTTTCCCATTTTTTGAAAGTATTGTAGGCTTAGTATTTGTAAAGCAGTTGTTTGAATTTATAAAACTTCATAGTTTTAAAAGCAGGTTAATTCAAATTTTTAATTTAACGTTGTCTGCACCTCGTAATAAGAACATAAGAACTGAAGAACTCAGTAAGCAAACACAGCAATGAACGACAAGCATGTAAAATACTCCAAGAATGCAGCAAAAATTGGAACTTGATTTTCATAAATGTCAAATTTGTCAAGTAACTTGATGTAAAGCTGGTAGCGGTTGTGACAATGAAAAAACAAATTCAACATTTTGGTCGCGATTTTCTGTTGATAAATTGTTCGTTCAAAAAACTTTCAAAGGATTCAAGTGAGATAAGTGAAGCGATTAAAATTTCTGTCTGGAGAGATATTCGTTGACAAAAATTTTTGTGAATAGCAAACAAAGAAATATTTGTTTTAAGAATTATGTATTGGCTTCAGAATTTGTACATTTTAGTGAAGTCGTCAGAGATTTTCGTAAAGTCATTAACTAAAATTTATCCTGTATATACATAAAAAACTTCCTCCAGTTCTTCAGCGCCTGATCGGAGGTGCGTTACCATTACTGAAGCCGCATTTGTTCTTTGGATGGCGATGCTTACTTCTAGCTGCAGAAATGATCTGGTTCTTGGTTCGTTCGTTTTGGTTGCTATCCTTTTGCCTAGCAACAATTGAACAATTTTATTGTTTCCGAACTTCACGGACCGAACGTTTATACCGAAAAAGGCACAGAATGGAGTTTGTTATATCTTCATGTGTAGATTTGATGCAAGCATCCATTAATCCGTCTCAGCAGATAAACCAGTTTCGGATACAAATACAATTTTTCAGCGGGTAAAACGCTATGTACTTGTTTTCTAATTCTAGTAATCTTGAAAATAGCAGTTGCATTCGGTTCCATTTTTCACTGAAATGTTCTTCGAAAGCATTATCCGAGATTGGAGCTCCCAACAAAGTTTCAATTCGTCGGCGACTTTAATACCGGGAGCAATCTCATTGAATTTTGTTAAAACTTATGGATCTACTTCTGAACAAAAATAGATTTCGCATTTCGCTGTGTTTACATGCAATCCGATTTTGGAGCGTTTCAAAATCTTGAAGCTAGTTGTCGTAATTTTCATATACCAAGCCGTCGTATAAGTAGAATGTAACAAAGTCTGACAATAATGATTGGATAACTGCCTGGATTCCCGAGCAAAATAGAAGTGGTCGACAGGGATCGCCCTGTTTCGAGCGGACTGTATCTTCACCAAAGAACAGTATGTCGGTGCGAAATAGCATTGCCACAAGAACGGGTAGATTGCGGGGCATTTAGTTTTCAGTTTGCGGCTCTTCAAGGAATTTGTCGCGGTTGATTTAATTGAATGTGTTGTGGAAATTTTAGCAATCAACTTTCGAGTGTTTAAATATTTTTTCATAAAAGTTCTTCTTGTTGCATTGGCTGCGGCTTCACAGCCATCGTTGATACCGAACCCTACCTGTCTGGGTGCGAATCGTGTGGCCATTTCCAATCGAACTGAAGCGCAAGACAACTTGGACGTGAGACAACGGAATGTGTTGTCCACAGCGATATACGGAGGCAACATAAAAAATAAAGTTTTTGAGGTTCGTTACTGCGTTGAGCAATCGAAGGCCTGCCAGGGTAAGTTGATGTCATGTCTTTGTAGTGCTGAGGGAAAGCCACTCACGTCTCATTAGTCTCAAAATTTGCAAAGTATTAATGAGACTTTCATTTTAAGTTTTATCTACATTAAGTATTCAAAGCGGAATTTTAAGAGTAATGATGTTTAATTTTCAAACTAAAAGTGTTGTTCAGAACTTTTAGGGCAAAGAAGACGTCAGATTTGAAAAAAATCTTCGTTTCAACGCAACTTATTTTCAAGACTTTTTACGATAATCGAGACGTCTCATTTTTCGAATCATGAAGACCATACTGAGGACATTTCACGAATTATTTCTAAGGGTTTTGAGGGTAATTGAGACGTCTCATTTCACAAATTATTTCTAATGGTTTCGCGGGCAATTGAGACGTCTCGTTGCGCGAATTATTTCTTACACTTACTCACACTTACGAACTGTATCGACTATCAAAAGAAAAAAATTCATTGAGGCGTCTCAACTAGCCTGAAAAATCCACTTCGAACAATTACCACACTTACGAAACCTATTGACTATCAAAATAAAAAAGAATTCATTGAGACGTCTCAATAACACTCGAGGTTACACTTACACAGCTTACACAAAAAGAATAATTTTTAAATTGAGTCCTGAACGGTTATTAACAACGGTTCGAAATTGGAACCAAAAATACATATTACAGATTAGCAACATGAGATGAGTGCTTGGTAGTCAACGTTTCAGGTTAAGCATCAATCGGCAATCAAAATGGCAATTTCAATGGAGTACTTAAAACGTCTTACTGAGGCGTTAAAATTTTCAAAGAGTAGTACGAAATATTTTCTAAAACGTCGTGAGTAGTCTCACAATTAATTGGTAAACTGAATCGTCTAAAATATCCTACAAAACTTAAAGAATAATTGTTTTTCCATTGCTGATGAAATGTAAGGTTGCCAAAGGATTTCTGATTCAGGTGAAACTTTAATGTTTTTCTGATAAAAAACTTTTTCGTCAAGACTTTCTTATTCTTATTGATGTGCACTTTAATGTAGCAAATATATATTAAATCCGAGATTCGTTTTTAGAAACAAATGCTATTTGCAAGTAGTAGAGATGGTCTGATACTACGTGCTTACATATCAGATAGGCTAGTCGATACAAGGGCATGGAGGACGATAGTTCACCATTCTGGGGTTGCGACATAAAGATCTCACACCGAAAGGTAATAACGGTCTATAAAGTTTGATGATGATGATGATGATGATGATGATTAATTCCCAAATTTTGCATTTTCTCACACTTTTTTACCGGTCACCACAAAGCCAACGCATTAGGTGGAATATCCGTTAATTCACACCGCTGATGCAGAACAGAAACCGTGGTGCAACTGGTTGCGTCTTGCTTCGATTTGAATCAGTCAATACTCAGATGATGTCGGTGGCGCCATCCATTCATTTTCAATAGCTGAATACGGCTAAATGAAAAACTAGAACTTTTATCGCTGACGCCATCGTTTGTTTGCAATTCCCACAATTGTTCAACATACAACAGATAGCATGACCAATTGGTTGATGGGCTACACAGAATTATCAAATCGAACATCAGATGTTTCTAACAATGCCGCAAATCCGTCATGCGCTCATCAAAGACAGAGTAAAAGCTCTAGCGGAAAAGGAGAAAATTCCCTACGTTATACATTCTTATGTTGAAGCATTGCAAAAAACATTCAAAAATTTGTCGGATATGGCTAAAGAGTTGATACATTTGTAGTTAAAGTTGTTAAGTTTGTTTTGTTTTTATTAAAACATTTTTTACAATTTTAAATTTTTTTTCGCTTAGGACCCCTTACCTAATTGAAACGAATTCGCATGTTTTTCCTGTATGGAAAATAGTTTATCGGTCAAAAAAAATCTTAGAAACGAAATAATGGCCTCACGGTAGTAAGGCGATATGACGCAAATATCAACAAACCGATTTCTCTTTAGACCCGTAAGAAGCAGCTATACATATTCGTTTACCATAACGTTTGTAATACGTCGAATTTCCAGCTGGTATATAGTGGGTTTTTCGTTTTGGGGTCTAAATAAGATAAATCCACAAAAAATCGTTTTCCGTCCATCCGTCTGTCAATACCGATAATCCTAGTAAATCGCAACAGATTTCGATAATTTTTTTTTTATGAAAGGTAGTTGAAAAAGTGAGGTCTAGTTCGAAGATGAACAAAATCGGTCGAGAACTTCTGAAGATATGACCGAAAAAGTAGGGGAAATGAAGTTCTTAGAAGGTCGATGAGACTTCTAGGCTTATATCTTTGCAAGTCATGCACCGAAAATGGTAGTTGTTGTGTCAAATAAAATTTAGTGAAACTGAGAGAAAATATTTGGTGTAAATTTGTTGAGTGATTTGTGCTGTAGAAGGTTTTTGTCCGTGGGTCAAGGGTCTTTCCTTAGGGTTTCTTAGGATAGCCATTTCTTCAATTTCATACCTGGCAGCTTTCGTATGGGTCGGTTTTGTACATGTTTTAGTCAGCATGTTATTACCACATTGAAATGTCATGAAATGTCAAAATCTACGGAATTCAGCAAAATTTTAAATTTGTCTAAATCTGAGGAATTTTAAATGTTATTGACCGTACTAGCTACCAAGTTCGAAGTCAACTAAATTAAGTTATGTGTTATATGAAAATAATATACATTTTCCCTTCATGTCATTTAAATCCTGTTTTTATGGAATAACTCCCAGGTCCGTAGTCCTATGTAGCCGATAGAATTTAATTTCGCCTGAACTAAAAGAAAAGATTTTTGAAAATCGGTCGTGCGTACAGGGAAAAATGGTTACAGACATTTCAGTCAAGCGAATTATGACTCAGTAATTATCGGCCAGACAAATGAGACTTATCTTACAGAAAATTGGCTATAATTCTCGCATAGCTGGGTGATAAAGCGAATCTTTTGTTTCAGTCATCACTATATTAAAATATTCTGATTCCCCTAGCTAATTCCCCGGGTGACAATTCCTGTTTATCTTGGCGATAATACATATCGTCGAAATCCACGCTTTCTCCCTCTCATTGGGCCTGTCGGCCGGTGAAACTGTTTTCCTTTCAAAATACCATAAGGTTTGCGAAAAACATTTAATGAGAGAATCTTATGTATACATAATATTTAATTGATTTCATGATTTCACAAAAATTCCTTAAGTAAGTTAAGAGCGTGGGTATTGTATGTGAATTTGTTTTTCTTGTGAGTCGACGAAACCAAACGTTCCAACTCTGCTGAATCCTCGTTAAATTTTAATTTTTTATTCTGAATTTTTTTTTTAAATCATTCAGTTGTTTGTTTTGTTTTTTTAAATTTGTAATCGTAGTATTTAGACTACTAATCTGTGACTTTATTTTCTTATTTTCTAATAGCATCTTCTCATTCACCTTGATCAGAACCTTCGAACTTGTATGTTTGCAGTCACATAAAATTGGACGGTTCAAAACGATTTCAAGCTGGGATGTTTCGGTTGCTGCAGATTTTAGCTTTCTTTGCGACGTTACGGTTGTTATAGATGTTGGAAGTGGAGAAGTAGACAAATAGTCGACGTCAATTTTTTTACCTGTTCGAGAGCCTGTTCTGGAGATATCTGGTCTAAGCGCTCGTTCTGATTCTTTAGACAGCTCTTCGTATGCCTGTTTGTAGAAGTCCACATCGATTTTTAATTGACGATTTTCCTTCTTGAAATTTTGATTTTCATCAATAATTGTTCGCTTCTCATCTTTAAAGTTCCGAATTCGCATTTGTTCCATCGCATCCACCTCATTTACAAAATTCCTGTGAAATCCTTTTTGCTTTTCCAAAGCCTTCTGAAGCTCTTGATTTTCAAAATTTAAACGAAGTTAAAAAATTAAATACTAGCTCCACTCGCGTTTCAAGGACTGCATTTTGAATGTACGGCCCAGGTTGCCACATTATCAGTCACTTTGAAGATACTTATAAAATTAATTAATTCAAACTCGGCGCCTCTAGTCGATCAAATATTTTGTTGGTTGGCATTGCCGCTTTATTAGTCTATCAATCATAAAATCGGTCGGTAATTCTGAATTTTTAATCGATCACTTCTAGCCGGTAACTAAAAATGATTTTTCTGACGATAAAAATTAATAAACGGTTTGTAACTCAACATTACAGTCAATCAAATATTAATTTAATCGGTAATTATGATTTTTTTATCAATCACTTTGTAATAACTCATTTGTAAAACGGTGCTAAGCTGTTGAAGCCAAAGGGATTGTTTTTTCTTAAAAACTTTTTGAGTATCACCCTACAGCCTCAAATCAATCTCAAAACCACAATATCGATAGACAAATTTTAGGAGAACAATTTCAAACTTTTGTTGAGTCGCTTGGTCTCTATAAATCGTACATGCTTTGACGTTCCCCTCTTTTGTTCTAAATGCGGGAAAATCAAGTCTGTCATCTGAAGTTTTCCTAATCAGCATAACCTAACAGCAGAACCCGCTTTAGAATTCTTCTCAACTTACTTGTTATATGGCTGTCGATTATTATCAAGGGAAAGTTTCTAGTGCACAGACAGACGGTCGACCGGTACTTAGTAAGCAAAAGGTTCAAATAAATTACTCAACTTACAGACGTTTTAATGCATTATATTTTCTATACACACCGTCGTCGGCGCGCCGATTGGTTTCACGCCGGCGCACATGTCTATACGACAGGGACTATTTTTGAGAAAATATTTTTCCAAATTTTCTCAAATTTTTCCAAAATTTTTTCAATTTTTACAAAAAAATATTCGAGAAAAAATTTGGAAAAATTTGAAAATATTAGAAGAATTTGAGAAATATTTTAAAATAGAAATAAAAATAGTCCCTTCTATACGAGAGTGGTCGAAATAGTTACCTCATTGTAAGTATGTAGGTTGTAGCGTTACGTTCGAAATTGTGGTACGCCAACGTATGCGATTCACGCAGTTAACAGCGGTATAAGTGATACATGAACTTTACCGCACGCGTAATAAAAAATAGTTTTCAATAAAATCTTCATCGTTCTCGAATAGCATCTTTCATAGTATGTGCCTTAATGAAAAATTTTGCACAAAAGATGTGAAAAATAACACATCGTATGCGCAAAATTCCACGAGGTACCCTTCTGATTTAATTCTTGATGACAGAGACTACAAAGATGCAAAAGTCGAGACAAATCGGCCAATGTAGGAAAGATCTTGAGAAAGTGGGACAATTCGTACATGTGGGCCATCTGGAAAATTTACATATCGCGAAGGATTTCGTAGAGAAATATCGCAATCCTGGGATTTACGAGATTTAGCCAGTCGGAGAATAGTAGAGCTAATTCAGTAACTCTAAAACTTTAGCTGATAGTAAGTTACACGCCGTGTTTCGGTGTTTTCTCGAGGGAAGATGAGTTAGAAGCGAAGTTTCAACGAGACTCTGCCATGCATGTTAATGTAAGTCTCAGAAATTGTTTCCAGGTGCAAAAATTGAGAAACGCCCTTAAGTACGTATTTCGTCTTTTAATCTTTCAAATTAAAAAGTACAACTTCATTATTACAAATTTTGTGAAATTATATATCTGAATCATCGGATGGAAGACCACTTACATCTACATCCATATAATCTGCTTCCTGAGTATGTCGTGGTGGAACTCCCGCTACATTGGTGTTTGAAGATTGACTAGACGACATGCCTGACCCTGATGGAAAATTCAACATTTCTGAACCTGGCGGACCATTTAGCGTACCTGAACCTCGCGTCCCTCCTTCGGCTCCTGAAGATTGCAGAAGACCCACTCCCCCGGTGACACGACAAATCGCCCAGTGCAATAACTCCCACTCCGTCCATTAACGTCCAATTCAATAACTCCCGCTGTCCATTAACATCCATTCCAAAATCATTCATTTCAATATCATCCATTCCAATAACTCCCGCTGTCCATTAACATCCATTCCAACAACTCCCGCTTCAATATCATCCATTCCAACAACTCCCGCTTCAATATCATCCATTCCAATAACTCCCGCTTCAACATCATCCATTTCAACAACACCCGCTGTCCATTAACATCCATTCCAATAACTCCCGCTTCAATATCATCCATTTCAACAACACCCGCTGTACATTAACGTCCATTTCAATATGTCCCCCTGTCCGTTAACGTCGATTTCAATATGTCCCCCTGTCCATTAACGTCCATTTCAATATGTCCCCCTGTCCATTAACGTCCATTTCAATATGTCCCCCTGTCCATTAACGTCCATTTCAATATGTCCCCCTGACCAATATCGTTCACTTCAATAACGTTCCCCGCCTAATATCATCCATATTTATATTGATTATGCCCGCATACAACGTCTGAACGTCATTATACGATGCATACGGGCATAACCTGACCTTATGCGGGCATAACCTGGCCTTTAGTTTTAAGTTTATGTTATATTTAAGAAAAAATTACTTTGAATGACCGACCATTTTGCTATCACAACTATATATTAAGGCATATGATCGCGTTATAATTGTCTCTGTATGTAAAATCCTCGGGGTTGACGCCAACCTCGACTATAATTACGCGATTATATGTCTTAATATATAATATACTGTAAATATTGAATTGTTTGCTCATTTTAAAAACTTTACAATATGTGTTCTGATACGAACACACAACACATGTCTCTTGTCTCTTTGCATTCTGATACGTACGGGTCTTTGCTTATGTTTTGTTGTTAAACCAAAAATTTGCGATGTGAAGCTAAAAGCATCCAAAATTAATAAGTTTGTTGTTTTGCGGGTTCGAATTCTTCTTCTGGTAAGAAATTTTTATCACAACAAAAACCCTTTTAAAAGGGAAAGGTGACGCAAGTCCTTGTTCCTCCTTCAGAAAGTGTTGAAAAATTATTACGCTGGTAGGTCTGGCATTTGTGACGCAACTTTCGGAACTCAACGTGATTTTCTTTTAAAAAATTTGGTTGCCTATCGAAGCTTAATGCGTCACCCCAAATTGATATCAGTTGTTTTGGAAGGAGGAACAAGGACTTGCGTCACCTTTCCCTTTTAAAAGGGTTTTTGTTGTGATATCAGTTGTTTTGGAAGAAGGGACGAGGAAAGCGTAGAAGGCTAAGTTTTCAAAAGTTTTTTTTTGAGCCGCCGCCGCCGCCAAACGAAAGCGCGGCGGCTACTACTTCCATGGGCGAAAATGATACCCTCAACTTGCTCTGCAACATATCAAAAGTTTTTTTTTTAGTCCCGACACATTTTCCGCCATTTTGGCGGTCACCCCGATACACTACACACCCATCTTTCTATTTGACACCAAACCTCTATCTCGAACACCCAAACTTGCCCACGATTTAGCTTCTCGTTTTAATAAAAAATAACCTTTTTATAAATATGTGTATTGTGTGTATATTAAAGAAATCTATTTATGACAATGTTTAAGAAATATTCTTTTATGACATTATTTAGGAAATATTAAGAATATTAAGAAAAACATATACAAAATATTGAAAAAAAAAATCTTAGAAAAAGACATTTCTCGATCGAGGGACCAACAAATTATTTACACAAGCTTGACAAAACTTAAATTCATTACAAGGTTCAAGCAAGGCATTTCTGCTTCTAAATTTACTTACTACACAGAAAGTACTGTCATCGATATTCTCCTCGTCGGAACTAAATTCGCAGCCTGTGCGTAATGAAACCAGCAGCCAATTAATTCCGCTGATGGATATTGTGTCACTCCGGAGCTAAAAATCGAAAACACAAAAAAACGTAATTTATTGCTTAGGAAAATTCAACATGGCGCCTCTTTGACACCCGGCAGCCATTTTCTTATGATCCCAAAAAATTCTCCTGATCAAACTCTATAATCGCTCGGAACAAACCAACTCTCTAGGTATTGTCACTCCGGAGCTAAAATTCGAAAACCTCTAAAAGCCTCAAAATTGACCACTTTTCCCCATTTTCCGACTTTTCAAGAATTTTCCCGGAAAAGTGGAATATAAAATTTTTCACTTGGGGCCGATTCTGAGATGATGGACATTAATGGACAGGGGGACATATTGAAATGGACGTTAATGGACAGGGGGACATATTGAAATGGACGTTAATGGACAGGGGGACATATTGAAATGGACGTTAATGGACAGCGGGACATATTGAAATGGACGTTAATGGACAGGGGGACATATTGAAATGGACGTTAATGGACAGGGGGACATATTGAAATGGACGTTAATGGACAGCGGGAGTTATTGGAATGGATGATATTGGAGCGGGAGTTATTGGAATGGATGTTAATGGACAGAGGGAGTTGTTGAAATGGATGATATTGAAGCGGGAGTTGTTGGAATGGATGTTAATGGACAGCGGGAGTTATTGGAATGGATGATATTGAAATGAATGATTTTGGAATGGATGTTAATGGACAGAGGGTGTTGTTGAAATGGATGATATTGAAGCGGGAGTTGTTGGAATGGATATTAATGGACAGCGGGAGTTATTGGAATGGATGATATTGAAATGAATGATTTTGGAATGGATGTTAATGGACAGAGGGTGTTGTTGAAATGGATGATATTGAAGCGGGAGTTGTTGGAATGGATGTTAATGGACAGCGGGAGTTGTTGAAATGGATGATATTGAAGCGGGAGTTGTTGGAATGGATGTTAATGGACACGTGCGGGAGTTGTTGCACTGGGCGATTTGTCATAGCACCCACTCCCCCAAACAGTTCACTTATTCGTGTAGCCCTTAATGCTAGGAATTTAGCTTCAGCCGCTCGCATCTTATTTTCAAATTTAGCGTTTTGCTCCACCAACTGAAAATAAGGTACGAGCGGCTGAAGCTAAATTCCTAGCACTACGGGCTGCACGAATAAGTAAACTGTTTGGTGGAGTGAATCTTGCATAACCTTCAGGAGTTGAAGGATGGCCACGAAATTCAGGCATGTCGAATGGTCCATCAGGTTGAGGCATGTCTTCGAGTCAATCGCAAAAGTCCTATGTAGCGACAGTTCCACACGACATAATAAGAAAACAAATTATATGGATGTAGTTGTAGATGGAAAGTTACATTAACATGCATAACATGCATGGCAGAGTCTATTGGAAACTTCGCTTCCAACTCCCTCCTCCCCCTCGAGATAACCCCGAAACACGTGAAACTTACTAACAGTTAAAGTTTTGTTAAATTCCATAAATCAAAGGATTGCAACATTTTTATCCTCAATTTTGAGAAAATTCTCTTTATTTCGCGCATTTTACATTAATACAGTTGCGTTTTTCGTATGGAGTTTTCGTTAAAGAGGGTCGCCGATAGAAGGTGGGTTGTGTTTGCCGGCGCCCCCCTCAATTATTTGCCGTGCCTAGGATTTGTATTTTTGTTAACTAACTCCCGTCCACACACACACGACTCTGCTTCGCCTTTCCCCCTTTTTATCAAATTATAAAATAAGCTTAAATAATAAGTTTAATAATAATATAAATATTAAATTAACAAAATTAATTATATTAAATATAACCAAATAAAACAAAAAAATAAAAAACAAATTAAAAATAAATCTTAAGCTCAAAATTAATTATAACAAACAGCCTTAAGCTTAGCTCTGATGTTTCTTAAATGTGCCTTGCACGCTGAAACTAAATTATGTATTATTTGTAAATTATCTATTATATAACAGTTATCGTCCGAACAGCAAACATCTCATGCAATTAGCCGGTAAAATGGCGCCAAGAGAAATATGTGCTCTCTGCGATACTACTGTTAATAATCGGACCTCAAAGGGAATAATATGTGTTAAATGTGACCAAACCTATCACAGAGACTGTGCAAATATTACGATGGCTAAATATGACGAAATCCAAAAGAAGAAAATAAAATGGTTGTGTAATGTATGTATTTTGGAAAAGAAAGATAAAAACCCTAGTGCGAGCGATGAGCCTTTATACGATAAAGCGGCGGATAAGCATTCACTAGGTGAGATCAATAAGAAATTAGATATGATTCTCCAACAGCAAAATGCATTTAAGTATGAAATAGCTGAAGTTAAAACTGCAATGGCCGACCTAAGGCAAACCGTATCTAACCTAATAACTGAAAACGTTAATATTAGAAATGAGAACCAGCATCTGAAAGAGCGAGTTGCGAAGCTTGAGGATGCTATGGGAAATTTTCAGCAACAGCAAATCAATAATAACGTTCTTATTTACGGCATACAAAAAAACGATAACGAAAATCTAGGTGAAATTGTTCAAAACATCGCCAAGGCCGTTAATATTGAAATCAAACCTACCGAAATTCAAGCGACTTTCAGAGGAGCATTTTCATCGAAATCATCATTGTCAACACCGGCGCTACACGTTAACTTCAATAAAAATGCAACAAAAATGAAACTCATATCAGCGATAAAAGGCAAACTACTTGATACTAGTGTTCTAAAGTTCCCCTATAAACGTCCTATCTATATCAACGAGCAACTAACTACGTCCAACCAACTTCTATACAAGAAAGCAAGGGATTTAAGACGTGCACAAAAAGTAAAATTCTCATGGGTCAAAAATGGAGTAGTATACGTCAGGCAAACAGAAAACTCTGCTGTAATAAAATTAAACAACTTCAACATCAATGAATTCTCATCTAAATAATATTGCAACGCTTGATTTATCTTTCCCATTTGACCCAAAAATCCTACATCATTCTAATTATATGGACATCAAATTTAAAGCAAATAAATCACTTAAGGTATTCTACTTTAACGCAAGAAGCATAAAACAAAAAGTTGACAATCTTGAGGTTATTATTGACAATGTAGAAAAGATAAATAGCACTAAAATTGACATAATAGCCGTAACCGAACATTGGATCACTGATAGTAATTCTAAATTTTTCACTTTTGGTCAATACACACCTGTCTTCAGCTCAAGACCAGATAAAAGTGGTGGAGGAGCTGCACTTTTCATTCACAATTCCATTGAACACACAGTAAAACAAACTTTCAGCAACAACTCCAATAGCTTTCTAGCACAGGAACCTCTTATGTATTCGGCGACTTTAATATAGATGTAATGGAGGACACACCGATAATGAACGAATATCTTAGTCTAATGGAACGAAATGGCTTAGTAATCTGCGACACAAAAAACAACACAAGACCATGCAGTAACACCAACCTGGACCACGTTTTCACTAACAATATCACACACGAAATACAAATAAACGCTTTCTCTTACGACAAATTTGACCACAAACTAATGATGATTGAATTAAACACTGAAATTATGAGAGAGAAAACTAATCGCTATACTCACTCTCGCATTGATTATGACAAATTAGATGACGCAATCAGAAATGACGTAAATATTTCAGACAATAACCAATCCATCATCTCTTACGATAATTTCATCTCCATAATTCAATCACACGTAGCATCACATTCGACCACAACGCAAAAAAAAAGAGAATACAGAAAAACTCGAAACCGTATGTTGACCAAGAAATGATTGTATGCATAGCAACCAGGGACTTTTGGTTCAGTAAATTACAGGCGGACCAAGGTAACACAAACATTAGGAGAGAACTGAAATATTGGCAAAATAAAACGACATCCATGAAACGCTCAAAAAGAAAGGAGTACCATGGCAAAAAATTCAAAGACGCTGATGGAGATGTAAGGAAAACATGGAACTGCATAAAGGAAGTATTGCATAACGGTAAACCAATCAAGAATGACATAAAAATATTCTCCACGGACGATTCTGAGTCTATAAAAACTGAAAAATTAAATGACCTGAACTCATATTTTGCCACAGTCGGCCGGAAAATTATTGAAAAAATCGAACACGTCCCCTACTACTCGGATCCTGACCCCAAATATACACAATTCCAACTACAATTCACTGACGCCGCTGAAGTTCAGAGAGTGATTTCAGGTATGAAAAGCTCAAAATCACAAGGATTTGACAAAGTAGACGTAACAGTTTTTAAGAGAAACAGTGAAGTCTTAGCGCCGAAAATAGCAGCAATCATAAACGACTGTATAGGCAATGCAAAAATTGACCAATCACTTAAAATCTGTAGAATTCAACCTGTTTTCAAGACCGGGAACAAGAACGTTCCAGGAAACTACAGACCGATTAGTATTCTCCCTGTCTTCGACAAAATCATGAGCAAAATTGTGAACAATCAATTAACGTCTCATCTCGAAGACAATGATGTTACCACCCCTAGCCAATATGGTTTTCGTAGAGCATCAAATACTCAATCTGCCTTATTTGACCTGATAACATATATTCAAAAAGTTAGGGACCTAGGAAAAGTAGCCATCTTAATTTTTTTGGATATGAAAAAGGCGTTCGATACAGTTCACAGAAAGATTCTTCTTCAGCAAATGAACTCCATTGGAGTCACCGGTCATGCTCATGAATGGTTCCAGGAATATCTTCGGAATAGAACTCAATATATCCAAGTCGATGGCCAAAAAAGTAATGAGGAAATAGCAGAAGAAGGAATTCCTCAAGGTAACAGACTATCATCAACCCTGTTTTCGATCCACACCAACGACCTGAGTAAGCTTGAACTAGCTGGAGTCCCATACCAATTTGCCGACGATACTGCCTTGGTAATAGTCAAGGACGATAAACGAGACCTTCAAAATGCAGCCAACAGCGACATGAAACTTCTAAATAACTGGATGAAGAAGAAGAAAATGGCCCTCAACGCTGAAAAAACGAAATATATGATATTTTCAAATAACCACGAAGATGAGGTTGACATACATTACGATGGAACAGCGATTAAAAAAGTTAACGAATACAAATACCTTGGTTTAACGTTGGACGCTAAATTGACATGGCAACCTCATTTGGAACAACTCAAGAGAAAACTCTCTACAATGGCCGGAATATTCTGGCGAATCAACAAAGCCTGTCCACGAAAAGTCCTGAAGCAGATTTTTTACTCAATGTTCCAAAGCCAATTAACATACGGAATCGGAATTTGGTGTACCGCTACCCAACAACATTTGAAGCAGCTACAAGTAATCCAGAACAAAGCCATAAGGAACCTATTTGGTGAGGGCAGACGAATTAGCATAAAGGAACTCCACCGTAAGCATAATCTAATACAAATCCAAGAATTAATTAACATTACAATATCCACGCACATTCACAACATTGAAAACAATTACGTCCATTCAACAACAAACTTAATCACCAACAAAGATGTTCACAACTACAACACCAGATATAGAAATGAAATAAGAATCCTTCAATCCCACACTTCCAGAAATGGCTGCAACGCGTTGTTAAATAAATCAATACGTGCATATAACAGTGTACCGCAGTCCATAAAAACACTTTCGAAACAACGATTCAAATCTGAGATTAAAAACTTTTTCACCAGTGTTAACAGACAGTAAAACCAAAACATTTTCTACGCCTCCCTATTTGCTTTAATTATTTTACTCTATTTTACTTTTTCCTTTTTTATGTTAGTGCTCGCCAATTTAACAAACAAACATTTCTACGTTTTACGCCCTAAATGACAAAAATTAATAGAAATTTGCATAACTTATTTAGCAAAATTAAAAGAATAGATTAAAAAATTAATTAATTAATAAAATAAAATTTAACATTTAAATATATAACTATGATCCAAAACTACAATATGTTCATGTACGAGCGGATATCGCTCATTTTGAATTGAATTTAATAAAAAATTGAAATATCTAGGTTTGAAAATAAAATAAATTCATTCATTCATTCATTCATTCTCCAACGTGCATTGCAATCAGCCGAAATCCCTGCAACTCTAGAACCACCGGGATGTTCGAGGCCTGAGGTAAGAAACCCGACGGAATGACTCTCATACCCGGGGCGAGAGGAAAGTCATTACTATGGGACTTTACATGCAGAGACACTTTTGCCCGATCATATATTCATTCATCGTCAAGACATGTTGGATATGTTGCAAAAGAAAAATTGACCATTACAACGATTTATCACACCAATTCATTTTCATTCCGGTCGCTGCTGAAACTTCCGGAATAATAGGCAAATTGGGATTGGACTTGCTGAAGAAAATTGGTACCAAAATGGTCGAAAAACAGGCGAAAAACGTTCGACAATGTATTTTCTGCAACGTCTTAGCATCGCTGTTCAAAAAGGTAATGCAGCGTAAATTTTGGGAACTATTCCACCATCGAAGGGTTTGAGCGAAATTTTTTATCTTTAATTATTGTAATCTTGATAAATAAATAAACATTCGACTTATTTCTTTATTTGTTATTTTTGTTATGGAATTTAAACGTCCTTGATGATTATTTTATATTAAATAAGTCTATTTATTCATGGTTTAAGTGTCCTCAACAGAATATACCGTTTTTTGTGACCATAGTGGTGAACTGAAGAAAACGTTTAACGCCGGATCAACTGCTTTAAATGATCTTAACGTGTTATTCCCACGGACTGACTCGATAGTAAGCCTTATTATGTAGCGTTTCTCGCAACTCCCAGCCGGATTGACCGCTCCAATGACATTTCCAAGAACTGATTTGTCAGTTTCGATGCATTTGATTTATTTCAACTATACATCGATACAGTACGATTTGCATTTATTTTGGTGAAATGGAAATGTTAAAAGTGAAATTTAGAGGCAAATTTTACATACTTTATGATTTAACGACGGAGAGACTTCATGCGCTTGAAACAGGTAATCAAATCTTTTAATTGCGAAGACGCGCGCCGACTTCTATTTTGGTCGCATGGCGCAAAAAATTTCACTGAGAGTTCTTAAAAAATAAAATACACAGGTTAATGGTCACTATAAGCTTCCGATAGTTCTAAAATATCTATTTGAAGGAGGATCAAGACAAATAACAAGACAATACAAATAACTGAACTTTAAGATTATTTATGGATTATCCTATATTTCTCTCACTTTCTGTATGCGAATCTTATCACTGAGATAACTAACCTAATAATCTGATGTTTCTTGGCACTGAACTGGACCCTTTCTCTAAAAACACTTGTATTTAAACTTTTTCTTATGTTTTGTATGCATTTTATCATTCCTTAGGCAGACACTAGTATGATACTGCTTCACATACACAATCTATTCATATAAGTTGAGGACCTAAGAAAGCTAAGTGTACACTGAACGAAATTTCATGTTTGATCCAAACATTTATCTGGTTCAATCATAACAATTCTACCACTATGTTTGTGAGAAACATACTATGTTTGCAGTAACCTTGTAATTTGTGATTATGTCTATCATGACTGCTTGTTTCTTATGATCATATCACAAATAAATGTTCAGATTTGTCGCTGCATGTTTCTCGCAAACATGACACATTTTTTGGGTAACCATATCTGTCCTGCTGAGATTTATATTAGAAAGAGATTAGAAGAATATTTTATTTATTTTTTTTATTAACAGCCTACACATTTTTCTGGTCACCAATCTAAGTACTAACCGCACCCAATGCTTGTTCTTATTTTGAACCGTTCTTACGAGGTGATGCTATGACTGTGGTAATCGTTACATGATTGCGACAAACGAGACTTGATTGTGACATGACAAACATGTCGATCCGAAGTTGGAAATCAATTGATCAAATTTCAAAACGAATATTTCTACAGTGGTTCTTCTGACGAGTTTTTCAATACTGCCATTTCGGCAATTTCCAATCCAGATGAATATACATAATCAGTGATTTAATACAATCCTTGCAACGGGAATCTCTGCAACGGGAATTCTTGCAACGGGATTCGTACGGGATCGCGAAGCATATGTATTGTATCAGAAATAAAAAAGTAAAAAATAAAGAATTTTCAAGAAAATTCCCCACAAAATTTGTGGAAAAAATTAATTGACAAAATTTAAAATAGATCCGGGAGTGGACTTTCAGCTCTAAAAAATCGAACGTCTCAAAAAATTTGAAATTCAGTTTTCGGAAACAGAATCATGTCATACAGTTTGTCAATGACAAGAAACTTTTTTTTAAAATCTGTTGCACAAAAATGAATTGAAATTTTGTTTTTAAATGTTAATGTTTTCTGAAAATCGGCACGCCGCCGCTGACCAAAAGTTTATCACGGCGCCGCCGCCGAATTACTATGTACTGGCGCACACCTTTAGAGATGGTTATGCAAAAACCTACCAGAGTGGCAAAAAAGCGCATTTTGTGGAGTTCGCGACCTCCAAGTCATATTCAAAAAAATCCGAAAAATAATTTTTCCTAGTTTCTCATTAATGAAACCTTTCAGGGAGGAAGCCTGAAGAAATCAAAAAATTAAAAAAAACAACATCTAACTGTTATAGAAATCATAGAAAAAATCAATTTTACTTTACTAGGAAGGTAATGTGGCCATTTCCTTCCTAGGGAAACCCCTTTACCTCGCTCGTAAAATAAAATAGGGTAATGATTTGATATCTCATATCACGATGAGTAATCTACAGTAATCTACTATTAAATAATAATTAATTAATGGGCTCAGGGATTTTTGATAAAAGCGATCTATTGCCCTCTAACAACACATAAAAAAATTAGGGGTGTTATCAAATTTTTTTTCAAGTTCTTCCACACCAGATATGTGATGTTATTGATACTATTTATTTACAGAATCACAGAAATTAAAAGAATATTTTAATGGATGTCTGGAAACCGGCCGAAATGTGTGCATTGTCGAGGACGATGAAATAGCTTTATCACCAACAACGGATGAAAAACAAGATATTGCTTCCTCTACATCGACTGTTTCAAATCGAAATTTTTTTTCATTTCTGTGTGGAAACAGAAAATTCATTTTGGCTGTCAAGCTTCCCAAATACCCGTGGCACTACATTGAAGAAGCGGATTCCATTGTTTCCCGACATGTTTCCCTACCTAAATCGATGGAAACTTTGGTTACAGGATTAGATGACATTAAATCAATCACGATATGTTTGAATGAGGAAGCATCGAAAAATTATTTTAGAAACGGCAAATTCATATTCAATGGAAAGGAATTGAATACTTGTAAGAAGACCTTCTTCAAAACTAACAAAATTACCGGTTCCCAATTACATAGATAGACCGTAAATAATTATTTGTTAACCAATGAGAGAAAATTAACTATAACGAATTCCTTGCCATTTACGGTGACTAAATTTTAATAATAATTCCTCAAATTCCCTAACTAATTTGCCATCCTCTGAAAAAATGGTTCCCAAGTACTTGCATTCAGAAAGTGCTTCAGCTCCTCCTCATTTAAACTGCAAGCTATCTCCTTCTGAGATTAGGCGACAAGCTTTTCGTACACTTATCTTCATCCCGTACTCCTCACAAGCGTCATTCAGGCAGTCAATCCCACCCTGTAAATTCCTTTCATTATTACCACACCCACCTCGACATTTCCCTACAAGTTGGCCTGCTTGATGATTTTGTCGATGAAAATTATGAACAGGAGCGGGAGAAGAGACAACGCCCTCATTAACCTCGACAGACTCGCTAATTTTACCATCTATTCTTACCGCGGCCCTGCTCCCTCAAAATAAATGCTCCTAATGGCACGCAGTAAACTCCCATTGATACCGTACTCGCTAAGAACCCCGAACCCCGAACAGCTTCTGCCTTGGTACCCGGTCGAATGCCTTCTCTAAGTCGATGAAGCATAACTATAAGTCACTGTTCTTTTCATAAAGCTTTTGGAAAGTATGCCTGGGGCAGAAAATCTGATCCCGACACCCTCTCGGAGGCCTAAAACCACCCTCAATCTCATCCAGTACACCTTTCACTATGTTCCTAACCCGGTCAACAAGTACACTCGCTTACAATTTACCTATCACACTCAAGAGCGATTTCCCCCTGTAGTTACTGCAAACCTTACGGTATCCATTCTTATCACTGAAGCTACAGTCAGCAGGTACGGTAGAGGACTTCATGGATAAATTGAAAATTCTGCAAAGCCATTGGATCCCACCTGATCCGCTATACTTAATAAATTGTGTCCTAATTTCATCCACCCCTACGGATTTTCCTGCCATCAATCAGCTGACCTTTCCGGACACCTCATCCAGTGTAATTTCTTCCACCACCTCTGAACTAGGACCCGCCTCCTTCTCATGTTCTAATACCTGATTGACTGATGTAAATAAATCCTGAAAGTAACACCGCCAAGTCTTCAACACTTCACCTTTATTAAGTAGCGGTAGCTACTTTATGTTTTCACCCTTCTTGTCCGTCCGTCCGTCCGTCCGTCCGTCCGTCCGTCCGTCCGTCCGTCCGTCCGTGCACTGCACCTCGCTGCACCTTACTGCACCTCGCTGCACCTCGCTGCACCTCACTGCACCTCACTGCACCTCACTGCACCTCACTGCACCTCACTGCACTTCGCTGCACCTCACTGCACCTCACTGCACCTCGATGCACCTCACTGCACCTGGCTGTATATTTCACTATATCCTACTACACTTCATTACAATTCTTTACACTGCAAATCAAAACTGATTTGTTATCGAGGCTTATGTTAAGTTAAATATAATTGCAACAGAAAATTTATTAAAACAATTCAGAATGTGTGGGTACAAAACAAATTAGCCCTAGTTTTTAATTTGAGTCCAGTTACTTGGTATTGCTTATATTTTTGTAACCTTTATTTTTTTTTTAATATTTTTCAAACAATATGCCCAAAGAAAAAAAAACTAGAACAGAAGACCTACAATCTACATTATATTTACACAATTTGGAAACATTTACAATCAAATTAATTTTCAAAATTAACTTTTTTTACTATTCTACCGCTACTTTCATATACCTATTACAATGGTTTATTTGTAATTAACCCGCCATCTTTGTCTAAAATGCTACTACATCCCTCTTTCACTCCATCGCGCTTAATGTCCTTAATCATATACCAAAATTTCTTACACCTGCCTTTTCCAATTCCTCCCCAAAATTATGAAAATAATTAATAAAATTATTATCTAGATCTTCAGATAAATGGAAAAGATCTTCAAGAAACTGGCAAGGAAATAATGAAAAAAGAAGATGCCAAGACTACCAAACGTTTGCTGTTTATATCGGGGCAGACAAATCCTCTACTCTTTTTGAACGACTTTGAGAAATGCGTCGACACGAAGAACGAAAAAGATAAGAAATTCAAAATTATTCACTTTGTAGATGAATGTCACAGGGGTATGTGTATTCATACAGCAATTATGTGTCTGATCGTTTTGAACTTGATTTTTTTTACTCCGAAGGTGAATTTACAAAACTTTACTTCTCAAGCGAATCCGACTGGGCGGCAGTGAAAAAAGCTTTTAATAAAAAATATTCGGTATCATTCTGTCAGAACAAGAAGAGAGCAATCAATGTTAATTTTGGCGAAGCAAAATCTTTACGCTCGTTTGTCGAATTAAAATTAATGGCTCTTTCGACATATACAACACTTCCTTTCATAAATCAAATTGAAATGGTTATGGATGATTTGCCAGTGGAGATCTCAAGTTTATTCGTATCGCATGGAAAGATGACTGACAGCAAGATAGAAATTTTGAATTTCTGTGACTCCATTGCAGATCTTCTAGAGGATTTATGCAAGACAAATAAAGAAGCTGAAGACAAAGTTGAGGAGGAGTCAAATGAACCATCGGGTAACAGGTCAATGGAAATTTTCAATTTCATGGATCAACCTGGAATGCCTGGGTTATCACAACTGAGTGGCCGAGGCCGAGGCCGAAGCCGACGGGGTCGCGGTGGTAGTACCGCTGATGGTGGAGTAAAGAAGAGAGGTCGTCCATCCAGAAAGTTACAGTCGATATTAGAAGCCGATGAATCGAATGACAGCTTCAGTTTTTTGAAACAAGCGGATTGCAGTAGTCGGTCTTCTTGGTCTTCTGAAGGAAATTAACTTTGAAAATAAATTGTATACTGTTAGATTTATCGAATAAATCAATCAACATTGGTAATCTCCCTAGTGGATTTTTTATAATTTTGAAATCTATGCGATGAAGAGTATTTTCTAACCCTCTTTTTACACGCCTTTTTTATTATCTCCGTCTTTCCGAAGATATTTTTCTAATCTTTATAAGGGACCATTCATTTAGTACATCTTCTTCGTTACACACACTCCCATTAATTCCATAAATCTCAGAAGTTCGTCACCGCTCGAAAAATATTGACGCTGAAAAAATACTGAGTGTTTTGAACAGCAAATCCAATGATTTGTGGTAAATGTGTCCTGAATTATCGTTGAATCGGTTTGAGAAAATGAATACAACGAATTTATGATGTCAGGGAATTCACTTAGTAGGGTGAAATTTCGCACATGATGGAAAGTGAGTACTGGTCTATGTATGTGTGCTAATTTTTTAAAAGTAAAAGTTGTGCGCGAGATTTTATGTGCCAATATTTTTAATTCGTGTGTCAAAAATGCAATACCTGTGCCAATCACTAAAAGATGTGTGCCAATATAGCGTTTTATCTGAGAATTAAAATGCAGACACCAAGAAGAAGAAAAACGTCAAACACATCTTTTTCTGTTCGTCCTGTGAAAATTTTGATTTCATTATAATTTACACGATTTTTACCGTGCCATTTTCAGTCCTCTTCAGATATTAGTTATATATCAATCCCAATCTGTTGGAGTGCGGACAATTGGACTTTATTTTTGATTTATATGTTCACTTCCTCGCTGTGTGTGGTGTTCATAACCTCAAACTTCCACTCTAATCAAAGTCAATTGCCAGTGCTGATTATTCTGGTCCTCAACATCACTCTTCAATTAAGAGCATGGCATCTTACTGCGGCAAATGTGACAAAGTATGGGATGGTTCCATCGACTTTATATCATGCGAATCTTGCCCAGCAACGTTTGACATTGACTGCGTTAAAATAACGAAGACTGTGTACAAGGCGACTAATGATGGCAAAAACTGGTCATGGAGATGTGATTCGTGCAGATACAGTTCTTATAGAACATTAACCATAGCTATAAAAGAATTGACTACCGTTGTAAACTTTCTGCGTGCGGAAATGGATTCGATCAAAAAACGTTGCGATCCTGCTAATGCTTCGAATAATTCAACATCAACATCGATCAACGTCAATAGTCAACATAATCAAACTATCGACACATTAAGACATAACGATTCTATCATCAACAACACTACCGTCACCACTAAGTCGAAACCGAAACAGCCAGTGATCGCTAGTACTGTACAGACTAGATCCGGTCGACGTGCTGCTGCTATTAAAAACACTGTCCCTGAAGCTTGTACTGAGCTACTTTCTGCTGTTGCTGACAATCCTATGGATGACCTAATTCAAGCGGCTGAGACTCCAAATAAAGAATGGCTCTATCTAACAAACCTTAAACCCTCGACCACTGTGGAGAACGTTAGATCATTTCTTAGTAACAAAATGGGGATCGCAGATGAATCCTTCACTGTGATCAGTCTTTTGAAAAAAGGTGTTGATATTTCGAAATTGACATTTGCTTCATTCAAAATCAGCTTTGATACAGCACCCGACCAGGCCCGTAGCTAGGGGGGGGGGGCCTGGGGGGCATTGCCCCCCCCTGGGAGTTGTTGTGCCCCCCTGAGTCTTTGGAACGGAAATAAAAAACGTACAACTAAAAATATATGATGCACCCTACCATTGCAATGAAAGCTCACAGAGAGTATTTTTGTTAATTTAATACTCTCACTAGAGCCTGTAATGGAATTTCATTGGCTTATTTAAAACAAAGTAAAATATTCTGAATAAGTTCAAGTTCACGCGAAGGTTGGCGTATGTCAGTTATTATTATGTTTTCAAAATAACATTCAAACTGAAGAATTCAATTTTCTATGTGTACATTCCACATAATTTCGAAAAAATGAAAAAGAATTTGAAACAACCGAACGTTTCCGATTTCTTTAAATCGAGAAGTAATTCTAAAGAGGAACATTCTGATGCCGATAAAGCAAAAGAAAATGCAAGCGCGAGCAATCCCATTCAATCCCCAAGCGTTTCAGATAGTGCAATCCAAAATGTTTGTGTTTCCCAAGGTAAGTGAAAATTATAAATTATGTTTTCTTATTATAATGAACGCTCTACTGTTTCAAATTTAAATTGGTACGTAGATGCCGATTCAACGACAACGACGACGTCACCAACAGATTTAACACCAATAAATTCGATCGATAGGAGCATGACAGCGAAAACATTCAAATCATTTCAATTTCCTTTAACCACTTTCGGAAATCGTCAACGTCGTTTCCAAGCAAAGTGGCTCGATACTTTTCAATGGCTCGAATACTCGGTATCCCAAAATGCAGCGTTTTGTTTTCCTTGTCGTGCTTTCGACGTTAGTGGGGGAAAGGAACCTACGTTTACTGTGTCAGGCTTCACAAATTGGAAAAAAGCTATGGACAAGTCCACCGGTTTCTACCTGCACGAGTTATCCTTTAATCACATCAAATCAATGAGCTCTTGGACAGAGAAACGTGACAGAAAGAACAACCAATCAACAGTGTCAGAATTATTGTCGACTAAAATCCTTGAAAAGCGAAGATTTTATATGAAGAGTGTTATTGAAGTGATCTACTTTTTGATTGAAAATGAACTACCTTTTCGAGGCGACTGGGATTATGAAGAAGACCGAGAAATTGGAATTTTCCGGAACCTCTTTGAGTTTAAGTTAAAGGATTCTGAAGAACTGCGAGAATGCCAAAAAATTATGCCCAAAAATTGCACTTATTTGTCGCCGGACATTCAAAATGAAATAATTGCAACAATTGCCGAATTGGTTGAGCAACAAATTGTCAGCGACATTAATTCAGCGGACGTCGATTTCTTCACAATTCTTGTTGATGGAACGAAGGACAGAAGACACCGAGAATGCGTTGCTTTAGCTGCTCGTTATGTGTCGAAAGGCAAGCCGATGGAGTCGTCATTAGGTTTCCAGACAACAACTGAATTAGACGCAGATAGCAATGCTGAAATGATCTTGGAGAAGATTACGAAGTGTGGACACCGCACACGAAGCATATTGAGTCAATGTTATGATGGCGCTAATGTGATGAGCGGAGACAACGGGGGAATTCAACGAATTATACAAACAATATTGAATCGTCCAGTTCCTTACGTACATTGCTTCAACCACCGGTTACATTTGGTGGTCATATCAGCCATTGACGATGTGAACTTGGCTCGACTTTTCTTCGAAAATATAAAGCTGATCTACTCATTCTTCAGTCGAACGAAAGTTCAAGCTCTGTATAAGGGCAAATCAATTTTAAAATTAATCGAAACTCGATGGGCTGGGCACGTCAGAGCAACAAATGTCATTTTTGAACATCTCAATGAAATAGTGGAGACTCTATCTGAGGTAAGTGAAAATTATTTTTCACTCTTGCTCGGGGAAAATGAGTTTTCGCAAATTCACTTTGGTTGCATTTCTTTTTTGGCTCAGGTCACAATTTTACTCTCTCATTGAAATTTTCTATTTTCTCCCCTAGTTATGAAAATAACTATAAATTTACTAAAAGAACGAAATATACCAAGTAATTTCTGACAGGTTACTGGTAGAATGGTGCATAAGTTCAACGCTGACGACATTGCTTTGGCCACTGGCATAACGCAGGCGATTCTGAAGAAGGAGTTCCTCTTTATGTTAGTATTCATGAAAGAATTTTTTAACCTTATTTCTCCAGCGGACAAGATACTACAATCAAGGGACGTTGGATATCGGGAAGCTGTGCCAGTCATCAACGAAGTTTTGTCGAAAGTTGCGGATCTCCGTTCAGCGTCTGATTGTGAAAGAATTTTGAGTGAAAGCGAGAAGTTCTTACCTGAATCTTCGATTCAAAGCAGACCAACGCGTAAGAAAACGAGATCGGTGACGTTAAACGAGTTCATCATTACTGATCGAACTGGGGAACGAAGCGACCTTATAGCTGATTTCAATGCAGTCATTGATATATTTACTGCTGAAATGAAACGAAGATTCAACGAAAATAATGAAATTTTGTTAGCAGTTTCCGATGCAACCGATTTTTGTTACGAGAAATTAATGCCTCTGAAGAAGTTCGGCATAAAGTTACCTTCAAAAGAGGAACTGAGTGTTGCTAAAGCTTACATTGAAAGGAAGAAAATAGAGTATGAAAAGCTTCAAATAGGTGAAAATATAAAGTTCAAAGAACGTTTCAATATTTTGTTGGAGTTATATAAAATGCGAGAAGCATTCCCAGCCGTTTACGAAATGATGGCCGCTGTCGACACATTTGGTAGCAGCACTTCAGTTTGTGAGTGTTCTTTTTCGGCACTGGATCGTATAGGCACTCCTAAGAGAATGTCGATGAATGATAAAAGACTACGCGATTTGACATTTCTGGCCTCTGAGAAAAAAAAGCTTGCGAGCTTTCCGATTGATCAAGTATTGAAACGATTCAATGACAATCCTAAAAGAAAGTTACAATTGTACTAGGTAACAGATCATCCGTGATGAAACTGAAAATAAATTCTGAATTTTTAAGTTCCACATAATTTTTTTAACAATTAGGGCAGCGCCCACGTCAAACCCCCCCCCCCCCCACAACACCCCCAAATTTTCTTCTGGCTACGGATCTGAATTCGTTTTGAATTTGGGGGCCAGGCCCCCCCTGACGTTTTGGTCTGGCTACGGCCCTGCACCCGACATTTCTTGCATTAATTCAATACTGCCGCCTAATGTAAAAATCAGCAACTTCGTGGATCGCAAAGAAGATCGTAAGGGAGCCGAATTTAATCCAAAAAAAACATCCTCTCCGACGACATCTATAAACATTATAGACGATTATGAACAACCACCTACTGACAATGTTTTTTCTTATTTGCATCAAACTAACTATAGCATTATTTCAAATTGTAATTTAAACACCATCAACCATCATACTTCATCGTTTTCATCTCATCCACCTCATCCATTATCGCAACAATCATCTAAATTAGTTCAAGGCATTGATTTAACGCAACTTAAAGTAATCACAGATTCTTCAATTTTCTCGATAGGATATCAAAATGTACGTGGCTTGCGAACTAAAACGAAAGATTTTTACTTATCATCTAATGATTGCGAACATGACGCTCTAGCCCTGTCAGAAACTAATCTACATGCCGGCATTCTGGATGGTGAGTTGTTTGATGTTATAGACTACGTGGTTTACAAGTGCGATAGGTCCGCGGCAAATAGTGTCTACTCAAACTGGGGTGGTGTACTCATTGCGGTGAAATCGACCGTTAATAGTGAGCGGATTCTTATCGAATCCATTGAGAATGTAGAATTGGTCATCGTCAAACTATCTTTTCCGAACAACAATGTCTTTCTGTGTTGCGTTTATATCCCGTCGGGTTCCCCCGTTGCGGTTTATCAGAACTACGTCAATGCATTTGAGAAAGTCATTGAATCACTGACCTTATCTAGCCCAAACGATACTATCTGTGTCGTAGGTGATTTTAATCTCCCTGGTGTGGATTGGATAAGTGAACCGTATGATGATCATTCACCTGATTTGCAATTTGGGCCAATTGTTGATACCTTGTACCCCACCAACGTCGGTGAGGGAGTTAAAGCTAACTTGATTCACTTGATGTTGGGTTCCGGGTTATGTCAGTTGAATCATGTTCGTAATGCTGACGGTAAGATTTTGGATTTAGTGTTTTTCAGCGCTGGGGAGGAAGCCCAAATCAGTTCTACTGAACCCATTAGTAAGATTGACTCGTATCACTATCCAATTCAGATTAAATTTCCAATTACCGTCAATGAAATAATTGAGAATGTTGCGCCTGACTCTGTGGAGTTCAATTTTCGGAAGGCTGATTTTGCCCAGCTAAATGGCTACTTTCAGTCTATTGATTGGTGCAGTGTGCTTTCTGATGCTACCGATGTGAACGATAAGGTCGACAAATTCTATGATGTGTTGTTGGCAGGTTTTCGAGATTTTGTTCCGCTTAAGAGGAAGAAACTGTCTGACCAACCACCGTGGTATTCCAAGCGTTTGATACGTCTTAAAAATCTTAAGCGTAACGCGTTTTCCAAGAAGGATGAAAGTCGTGAATCTATGCTGAAGTATTACGCGCTGAGATCTGAATTCAAAACCCATTTATACCATTTATATCCATATACCATTTATATCTTGAAGCAACTGAAAGAAATTTGACTTTAGACCCTTCCAAGTTTTGGTCGTATGTCAATTCTAAAAGGAAGACATCAGGGTATCCGGCAAAGATGTATAGAGGTGCAAAAAAATCTGATACAGCCGAAGGCATTTGTGAATTATTTGCCAATTTCTTTGAGGATACCTACGCATCTGATGATGCTAATGACATCGCCGGGAAAACTTTTAACGTTGAAAAAGCTGTCGATATTGGTGAATTGATGTTGTCTAAAGATACGGTTTTGAAGGCTTTACGGCGTATCAACACATGCATAGGTGATGGACCTGATAATATTTCCCCTTTGCTCGTGAAAAACTGTTCCCAAGCATTGTTAGAACCACTTCATTTAATCTTCAATTTATCATTGTCATCACGTGTCTTTCCAAGTCGCTGGAAGATCTCGTATGTGAAGCCTCTCTTCAAATCAGGCTCACGCAACGATGTCGAAAACTATCGTGGAATAGCAATTTTGCCGACCTTTGGAAAGTTATTTGAATCTATCGTTTGCGATTATTTGACGGAGCGTTTCAAGAGGAAGATCTCTGTTAGACAACATGGCTTTCTTAAGGGTCGATCGACTTCAACTAACTTGATCGAGTTTACTAGTCATGCCATCAACGTCGTTGAGTCCAAGTCTCAACTAGATGCTGTTTACACTGATATTCGTAAGGCTTTTGATAGAGTTCGTCACGGCATACTGCTGAAAAAGCTGAACGGGTTGGGAATTCACTCAGATATGCTTGGTTGGTTGGAGTCGTATTTGCGTGGAAGAGAGCAATACGTAAAGGTTCTAGGGTGGAGATCGCGTTTGTTTCCTGTAGGGTCTGGTGTCCCACAGGGCAGCCATTTGGGCCCTCTCCTTTTTCTTCTCTTTATCAACGATGTGACTAAGATTTTCAAGTCATCAAGATGTCTGCTTTACGCTGACGACCTTAAGCTCTTCAAAAAGATTCAAACTATCTTGGACTCGAACGCATTGCAACGTGACCTGAATGCCCTCTACGAGTGGTCCGAAAATGCTCAGTGATATCATTTTATCGTATAAAAAGACCTATCATTTACGATTACACTATTGATGGTAATCGAATCCGTTCAGAAACAGTTTTTAATATACGCTCTACGTAGGTCAGTAAAAAGAGATTCTAACTATCGGCTACCACCTTATTTGAGTAGATGTGCCTATGATCTTTTGCGCGGATATGTAGATGCCCCTGATCTCAGAGACTTGTTCGTTGTTAAGACTCCTGTGCGAGTGCTACGATACCCTGATTATTTGTTGATAAGAAGGCACCCTACCGCATATGGCTATTATGAACCCGTCAACAATATATCGATCGAATTCAACAGGTTCGCTTTTATGCTTGACAATTCGTGTACCAGGAAAGTGTTTCGTGAACGTGTTCGTTTGTCATCAACCGCTCATTCAGCCTTCGTTGAGTCTCAGCTGTGATTTGGTTTCTGAAGGACTCGAGCGTTGTCTTGGTTCACTACTGCTTTCACCGTTTCATGCGATTTATTTGTTTTTTTTTTTTCTTCTGTACTTTTTATTTCGCTTGCTACACTTCTCTCAACTCTAATTTTTAAATTCTAATCTTTTGCTTATCATTTAGTTCCTAACTCTATTGTTATTCATTTTAGGTATTTTGTCTCACATTCACTCATTCACTTACTCATCCACTCTCTCATTCACTTAATCATTCACTCTCTCATCCACTTAATCATTCACTTTCTCATTCATTTAACCATTCACTCTCTCATTCACTTAATCATTCACTTTCTGATTTTAATTTGTTTAATTCACATCTCATTTATCAGTTGGTTTGTAAGCTGTTGATATAATAATAAAAAAAAAAATTAGAGAAATATTGTAGAAGAAAGTATATTGAAATTACCACGTTTAGAGGTTGCTGAAGACCGTTTCATTTTTCTTATAATTCACAAAATACGAACAGCTGATTGACATTATGTATAGAATTTGTTGAATTAGCTGTTCTTATTTTGTGAATCATTTGAAAAATGAACACTCGGTCGCTCAAAGTCATTTTGTTTTTCGTGTAATACACAAAATATGAAGAGTTAGATTTAACAAATGTCATAGATACGCGTCAGTCAGTGGATCAATGGGGAATATTCCCCCTTGCGGGGTGTAAAGGGCAGGTGCGGGGTGATGGAGCAGAGCCCCCCTAACATTTTGTATAGTTTCAGATTAGAATAGAAATCCAATTTTTGCACACTCTCAATTACACATGAAAACATTCATTTTTATTCCGTGTTACAGATTCCCCCTATAGGTGGTTTTCGCTCCTAGTACATCTCGCAAATGGCGGCACTGGGTTTGTCGCACAGTTTACCACTGGCACAGTAATAGTATTTTACCTAACAAGTAATGTAAGAACGAATTTTACCGTACTAGCTTTAATGTGTCCTAACGAGGCGAAGCCGAGTAGAGCAAATTAAAACGTGTGCGGGTAAAATTCGTTCTTGCATTACGAGTTAGGTAACAATGCTTTCTGCAATGAACAGAAACAGAATTTTGCACAAATTTTGAGTGAAAATAAAAAACTCCTAGTTTACAGCCTGTAATATGTAAAAGAAACAACTTGACGAATCAAATACTTGTTTCATTCAAAAAATGATTCAACAATTTGCATAGTAACACATTTCATTTTTACTCAAAATTAGCGGCCTATTAATCTATTTATTAATTGATAAAGAGTCTGTAATTTTGTATAAATAATTTTTTGTTATGAACTTAAAAAATTGCATCATTTTGAACTAGTGAGGTAAAATTGGACATTACATACTTCGTAACACACAGGTAATAAGGCTTATTACGCACGTAAATTGCAGAAAAAAATTTCCGGTAATGAAGAGATCTCAAAAATAGAGTCACTATCAGCGAAACTAGTAAATAATGATCCAGCCCCAGACCCTTCCTTGAGTTGTTAAAGGCAGATTATTATTATTCAAGTATCATTATTATTGGTGTGCAATTTGGCACAAATTGGGGCACTACTACTGATTTGTATTTTGTGTGAAACTACCTTTCTCCGAATTTATAGCGTTCTTGCTCTGACTACACCATTCCGGCTCAGGCCCACCCTGAAATTTGGCTCTAACTACGGCAAAAGTGGCAGCTTCCAAACGAGACTGAAAAAACAAAAAACCCAAAAAACTAATAAAGTGGTTCGGAATATAATTATATGATGGTGATTTCAATCAAAAATAAAAAGTTAGTTATTCAGTTGCACCAAAGAGGCTTCAGTAAACAAAAAATTGCAAGGCATATGAAAATAAATCGAAAAACTGTCATCAAATTTGTCCGTCAATGGGAAGAAGGAATATTTCCGTTGCTTGCGCAACCCAGAAACCGAGAGTGTAGATTGAGCGCTCAGGAAGTATACCGAGTATTAAATTACTTTATCAGAAATCCGTTCAGTACATACTTGGAGTGCATCAAACATTTGAGGTTGACCGTCTCCATAATGACTATCCAAAGATTGCTAAGAAAAAATGGAATCCGTAATTATGTTGCTTGTTCAAAACAATTTCTTTCGATGCAAAATCAAATTAAACGCCTGAAATTTGCAATAAAGTATCAGCACTGGACTATCGAATGGTTGGAAGTGAATTTTTTGGATGAAAAAACTGTCCAGACGTACGTGGAAGGACAGGTGATGGTCAAACGGATGGTAAATCAGCGATATGATCATGATAAGTTGATAGTCCAAGAAGTACAAAATACGAAAAACAAGGTGAATTTAGTTGGAGTCGTGTCATTTAGTGGGCCATGCAATATATACTCCGTTAGCACTAATTTCACTGGAGAACAGTTCCTTCAACTGGCTAGCACCAAATTGATGAACATCGTCGCTGGCTCAACAGTGTTGATGGACAACGCAAGAATACACGCCACGGGTGCTGACTATCTAGTACACCATGGTGTTCCCGTACTAGACTTTCCACCTAAAAGTAACGATTTCAACATAATGGAAAATGTTTGGGCCGAAATGCAAAAAATCCTGAATCGAAAATTACGCTTTATAACGATTTCCACCGAGGACCAATTGCTCAAACTCATTGAGGAAAGCTGGAAACAAGTCCCTCAAAGTTTTATCGAAAATTGCATTTTGTCTATGCCACTCAGGTTGAAGTCAGTTATTGAAGCAGAAGGCAAGCAAACAAGGTTTTAGATATAAGTACATGGTTAGAGGTGTGCACCGATCGGTTTTTTGGGGATCGGCGTCACCTTCGGTGTTGGGTCTAAATAACATCTTAGACCAACGCACTCTTTAGAAGACTTTTAGATAATTTTTTTTTTTTTTTGATTTTATTTATTCTATTAATATTTACATTTTTATAATAAATTAAATTTCAGTGTGCGTTGCACATTAAAGAAACATTAAATTAAAAGCTATGACTAAATAATAAAACTAACTTGAGGAAGTATAATTTCCGTATAAAGCTAAAGTGATTAAAGGTAGGGGGAAGAAGGGAAAAATGGGAAAGGAAAGTAATTATGACTTTTCACACATTTTCATATTTGTATCTAAAAGAAAAGAAAGAAGAAATATAAACTGTAGGCAAAGTATGAGCAGGATGGCGATGTTGGCAGCAGTGGTGACCCGAATCAGTGCGAGCTGTTCCCACCTCCAAAATCCCAATGAAACGCAACCTGTTAAGAAGAGAGAAATACAATATGGGCACGTAATAACAACCATGTCCTTACCACCCCAATCTCATGTGTGAATGCATACTCTGAGAATTGGGACGGAGAAGTACCGGCCGGAACTATAGGCACACACTCTACTCCTCCCTAATTGAACCTCGTACCATGAATAGTGTTTGACGGAGCTTAGAGGACACATTATAGCGAAGTATTTAACCTGGGTACTGCTGTTCCGATAACCATTCTTTTAGTTTTTTCTTAAATGAAAGTGGGTTCAAGGTTGTAATGCATGCCGGGAGAGAACTGTACAGAGCACTACCGGTTATGGTAAGTGCACCTTCCCCCAGTTTTGTTCGCGTTGTATCACAGTAGAGAGGTTTACGATATCTGGTTTCATACCTATGAGAAGTTTTTTTGAATGTGATCGTACTGTAGGACTGCCCACAGATCGAGTTATGCATAAAGCTACAAATGCTCTGCTTATAAAGGCCGTTGATGTTCAAGATTCCGGGGCACTGTACTTTAAACAAGTCAACAGTGGGGTGACGCTGCGGGAGCTTACAAACATGTTTTAAGCATCTTTTCTGTAAGGTTTGCAGTTGACCCAAACACTTTTTGCTAGCCTGGCCCCATAAACCCGTGAGATAAACCAGATGGGAATGAGCTAGGGAGAAGTATATCTTTAAGAGGACTGTTTTTGGCAGAATCCTCTTAAGTTTATTAAGCACTCCACTAACGGAAGATAATTTTTTACATAGCTTAGTAAGGTGAACCCCCCATTTAAGGTTTTCATCTATCATAAGGCCTAGATATTTGTATACTGAAACTACTTCTAACTCTTGACCATTGAGCATGACAGGTTGTGTACTGAGATGGTCTCTTTTTGCGTTTTTGCGGAAGTGCATCACTTTAGTTTTCGTTATGTTTAATGTCAATCTGTTTATCTGTAGGTATTCGTACAGTAGGGCTAAGTCATGATTTATGTCTAAGACATTTTGGTCATAGGTAATGTTTGAACAGAAGTCACCGGTGTCGTCAGCGAATAGTAGTATAACTCCTTTTAAGGGCAACCGGAAGATGTCATTGATGTAAACTAGGAATAGGAGCGGACCAAGCACACTTCCTTGTGGTACTCCTATGTTAATGTCTGCTAATGAACTTCGACTGCCTGCTATTTTGACACACTGTTTTCGCTGACTAAGGTAGCTTCTTAATAAATCTAGAGCCACCCCGCGGATACCTGCACTCTCTAACTTCTGCAGGAGGATTCCATGGTCAACACAATCGAATGCTTTCATGAGGTCTAGGAAAACTGCGCTAACAATCTTACCACTGTCTATATCGAGCAACATTTTGTTTAGAAGTTCGAACGTGGCCGTGTGGGTTCCTGACTTTTTCCTAAACGCATACTGTTTCATGTATAAGAAGTCATCAGCCTCAAGGAAGGATGTCATTCTTTTGTGGAGAACTAGTTCAAATATTTTGTTAATGACCGGTAGTATCGATATTGGTCGGTAATTTGAGGGATCGGTTTTAGAATTTGACTTATAAATTGGAGATACTCTAGTAATTTTAAGGCTATCAGGGTAAATACCAGTAACAATTGCGAGATTAACGATATAGGATACAATTGGTGCAATTTCATTTGCGCACATCCTTAGGCACAGGGCTGGTATTTCATCGAGTCCTGTGCTCTTGTTTACATCTAAGCTGCTCAGTAAATTAAGGATTTCATTTTCATCGGTAGGTTCTAGGAAGATACTATTAGGGTTGCTGCGCATGGTTGCAAGCTCATTTATGTCACGTTGAGTCGTAAAGTTTTCAGCTATTTTGTGGCCTACCTCGGAAAAGAAAGAGTTAAAGGTAGTTGCCTTTTCTATGTCATCAGTGATCGGTACCCCGTTTACAATCAGTTTATCAACCATCTTTTCTTTTTTCTTATTTCTACCTAAGATATTATTGATGTTTCTCCATGTTTTTTTTTTGAACTACTCGTGTCTCTTGTGGCGCCCTCTGTTGGCCAACACAAATAGTTATTTCATTCATTACATTGAACACACTCATTCGGAGTGTCATAGAATTATGTGATCGCACTCATTATAACGTCAGTGAGATGTCAACCAAATGTCAAACCTAATGTGTATATAAGAATAAGTTTTGTCATGAATAAAGTCAGTCGATCTAGTGGATCGGTACAAGGAACATCTCTTTCTATTCCTACCAATACTCCACAACTGGTGACCCTCGACGTTCAGAACTAACTTCTGAAGCTCGCTTAACTTATTTTGACTGGTCAATAACCACAAAATACAAGTTAATCAGACAACCAATCTATTTATCATCAGGCAGTTGCCAATTAAAATAAATGGTTCGAACGATGCTTCAGTCAATGCTAGTTTAAATAAAACTACCTTCTGAACTCTTCACTACTGGATTTGCTCCAAAACAGCGTACAGTACAAGCGATAGCTTGCGTACTTACCCGCTCTAACTCGTATTCGGTCAACGGCGCACGTCTAAGCGACCGTTATAATTTTAAGGAAAATAACCATTCTTTCCAGCACCCATACGGTTAATCGGTACGCTTATCACGCTAAAACGAAAGTTTATACTCCGTGTCATCGAACTTTTCTGCTACCAAGTCACTTCAGGCAGACACCCCGGTTAATCACGCAATTCATTGCTTCTGATCACCAAAGCTTTTGGACCTCTACCTGAAGACTCGCAACCGCGTTCAGAGCAGATAAACGCGTTCAGTTCTGTCAATAGCCTTGACATAACAACACAGTCCAACCGTTGACAGGTCAAACCTTTACCATTACTTTGTCAATTTCAAACCTTGGGTGACGCACATCGTATCCAGCTCCTCCGCTATCAACAATATTCATTCACTGTTCAACATAATATTGCTCAACCAATTATCGTTTTTCGTTTTGATTTACATCGTAAACATTCTGATATTTCGTCGCATCGTAACTCCAGCAACAATTCCAACCAACAAGAGCAATTCCAAACGTGAACTTGTATTTGATTTTCGCTGGTTCACAGTATTAGTTACGGTCGACATTACCGTCCTTTGAACCGAGTTACAAGTGTGTGAACTTAACAAATTCAATTTAATCGCGGATTAAGTGTTAAGTGATCTCTTAGAGTTAGATTTAAAACTTTCGGTATACAGAAAAGGCTTTTAAACTTTCTGAAATGAAAAGGCCTAGCGTCCACAAGCGTAGACCCTTCGGGTTCACTCAAGTGTAAAGAACTTGTGAACTACCAACTTCGCTTATGGTCAATCAGCTGGTGAACACTTCCACTTCCGGACATTAGACACTAAGCGAAACCATTTCCTTTACATGTCACTAAGGAATTCAGATTTATCTCTACATTCCTTACTTGTCGATATCATAGAACACTACGGCTCTTGAATAGACTTACCTCTTCCGCCAGTGAAAATGAAATTACAGTTAAACCGTATCACACAATCAATTCCAGTTCATCAAGCAAGTCGCCGCCACTGAACCACCGCAAACTCCAGCTGCTACCCAAACAGTTAACATGGAATCAAGTTTAAGTTCTTTAACGATGGCAAGCTGAATTCATTGCACGCCACGGCTTAGAGTAATCATCAATCTTTCCCCACCGGTGCTTAATGAACTTGTCAATTGACGCCACAGCTTGTAACAGCCTGGTACAACGGCCTCACACGACCGTGATTTCAGCCGTTTAAGGAACTTATAACTTCTACCCGCCTGACATTAACTAAGCTATCGGCATGTTGCTCTTCAGCTACTACAGCCTAGCTCAGTCATAAGCGAAATTATAATTTCCCTTCCGAACCTCAAACGGCTGTTATAGTTCGCGGAAACACACCTCTCAAAAAGAGAATGAGAAATTTTCGTAAATTTCATTACTCGGTTCTTAAGGCCAACGGCTTCAACCCAGATCTAGCTAACTTGGGACTCCTTGATTTTCGGGTACACAATCTCATCAGGAACCCAAGTTTGCTTTGCCATCGGCTTAAAATTAAAACAATCGGAGAAATCCCACCTATGTCACGGCCAATGTTGCTCATGCGCAATTCAGCATACATTGGAAGTGCGGTGAATGTTACTTAGCGATAGTCAATGTGGTTTTGCTTCCTAGTTTCGGAAACCCATCGAGGCCCGGTTCAGACCTGTATTTTATATACACTGTACAAACGGGATAGTGGGTAATTCGCATCGAAAAACCACTCTTGTACTACGGCTAGTCGTAACACGATTTTTTCCATCCATTCTGCGGATTAAGAAAGAGCAAACACGAAGGACAACGTCGTGGCCTCGAAGCGATATTCTCCCGCAGATGGCAAGCAACGCAATGACGTCGGAGCACAGTTATTCTGTGTCCCCTTATTTTAGTTCGTCGGTAAACTCAACAGACTAATTACTAGTCTTCCAAAACCTGATTATGAAGAAAACCTCCGCGGGGTCGTTCTACCGAACTTTATTCTTCCATCAGCGAACAAACCTCTTGTTCGATATTTTCTTTACCGTTGTATAAAGAAGCTATCTTATTCCGCTGATCAGCACTCAGCAATTTTGTTTCATCTCGCTTTCGAAAAAAACTAGTTACACTTCCCTCGTAAAAGCGATGATCTAGCAGAGCCACGCTCGAATTTTCTGTCCGCATTACGACTTTTATGTTACAGAATTCTTTCGCATTCAGGCATGTCTCCGTTTCCTTTTCTGAGGAAACACGACAGCCCAACTCAACCCGCAGTCTTTTTTCGAACACTGCGATTCCTTCTCTTATCTTCAATTTATCCCATTTCGGAGACGATACAAGAAGGGCAACGAAGTTTCAAGTGTTGAGTCTGGACTTACGCTTCTTCCCGTAAATTTTTATTTTTTGACGCTGGTGTTCCTACAAAGGACTACACACCACCGTTCCAGCTGAACTTTGGAAGAGGTGATTATAACGGTCCATGGACCCGAAACTTTCACATTCATCATAAGTCGTTGTATGGTTATTCTTGTATTTTCGTTTCACGGTTATTAACCAATAATCAGAAACTTACACAACACCATTCAGACGCATTCGAAACTACATAGCTATAAAGGCAAAACGCACATGCTGACCTGGAAAAACCGGAAACTAAGCTCCAACGTTTTCCTACAACGCATGCCTAATCGCGTCATAAATACGCTTCTGATTAGAATTTCAAACACCGCGACATTCGTCAAGACGGCCTAAAATTCAAATCTCGCGCCAGCACCAACGAGACTACTATCGAAACGTAAGCTCCGGGTTAGAAGAGCTAAACACCCTCAACTAGCCTGTCATCTAATTGACGTAACCTATGTCTTGCGCGCTCAGTCATATATCAGTCATTCAACTGATCACGTTCCGACATAGGTTAGCTACACTGTACAACCCTCAACAACTCGTTTGGTTTTCGATCATTCCATGCGCTGCTCAAAATTATTCGGCATTTTTCTGCCTATAAATTTTTTCATATACTCGCAGCAGTACTGCTTTGTCACAAGCTAAGGTCCACATACCGGTCGCGAATACATTCTATTCGCTAGACAACCACCGCAACGTACGACGCACGTTACACGTAGCAACGCGCCACGGACCACCAAAACAGCAGCAGGACCACCTCGTCAGCTGCTATTCATCAACTTCGAAACCCCTGAACGTGGGTCCTGCGCCGAATAATGCACCCCAGGCCTCGAGATCAACCTCAACCTCTCGGTCGCCAATTTGATTCCTAGATCAGCTACTACAAGCACGCAGAACGAATGAACACTCTTCATCGCTTCCTGATAACGTTAGTGCAACCGTTGGAACACCTGTCAACGCACAGTCAACAGCATACAGAATCAAGCAGCACTTCGGACACATATCACTAAATGCTTATCCGCATGCATTCACCGGAGAACTAGTACAAAGTTAACATCCTAACTCCGACCGTGACGATAGCGCAATCAACGGACAACATTGTAAACGGGAAACAGCCATCACCTTTCCCTGGAATGGCAAGCCAATTCGACAACCAAACGTCCTAAGGCAAGTCAATGTCATCATTCCTCCCTCTATAGTGGGATTTGTTTCTTCGCCGGTGATGTAAATAGTACTTTATATTTCTTGGATTTTAGCGGCGGTTATCGAGTAAAAAACTTATTTTGTTGCTATATTTCGAGCACTGTTTCGGCTCTTCATCAGGCTATAATTAAAAATTTGATTTTATATTTAGTTACATTAATAAATTATAGACAGTATTGACTTTACCTTTTTAAACTTAAATTCGTAAATCACATAAAATAAATAAATAAATTAGCTAGAAAACATTTCGACTAAATTACTTCGGTATGATCACAGATAATTATGTCAACAAATATTTTGATTCTTTTCCTTAATCTGACTTGTCCTTTTGCAGGTTTACTTTTTAGCGTTACATATGGCCTGAGTTTGCGCTCATTTTTAATTCTTTTTAAATAGATTCACATATGATTCGTGTAATCCATTCGTGTCATGTAAGAGGTTTACTGCATTTTTGGTTTTACATATGTGCATTTTCTCTGCTATAAGTCTTTGATGATAATTTGGAATATGGTCTAGGATTTTAATTTTGTCGAAATCAAATTTGTGGTTATTTCTCAAAGCATGTATTGTAAGTCCTGTTGTTTCAGTTGTCTTTTTTAGTCTTATGTCGCTCTTATGTTTCGATTTTCTTTTGCCAATTTTTTGTTTACATTGGCCTGGATATTTTCCTGGACAGTCCATGCAGTTAATTTCATAAATAACCTTAGATTTTAAGTCAGTTGGCACGGTGTATTTAGTTCTAGTGTATATGGTACCAATATTGTTGACAGTTTTGCATCCAAGTGCCATGTCGTATTCTCTAATGGTTTTGTTTATTCTTTCAGACAGTCTTGGGATGTATGGTGCAGCAATATATCGTGGCTTTTTGTTGTTTGCCTTTTTGTTTTCATTGCCGTTGTAAAATTTGTGCACTCTATCTGATATTACTTTGTTAACCAGCTGTTTAGGATATCCATTTTCTTGCAATAAATTTCTAACTGTTTCAATGCTCTTTGGACGGTCTTTGGGGTTTGTAAAAGCGATGGCTCTATCTGTAATTGCGGTCGCTACATTCCTCTTGTGAGTCATCGGGTTGTGACTTTTGAAATGTAGGTACCTTCCTGATGAAATTTCTTTCCTGTACCATACACTTGAAATATTGCCATCATTATCTCTTGTCAGAGTCATGTCTAAGAAGTTTATGGATTTTTCTTTTTCTTCCTCGATGGTAAATTGAAGTTTTGGGTGGTAAGCATTGAACGCAGTTAACAGCTGATCAATTTTTGTTTCTGGAGCAAAAACTAATATATCGTCCACGAACCTTCTGTAGAAAGGTATGATGAACGGTAAGTTATTCAATATGTGTACTTCTAGGTCTTCCATCACGAGATCTGCTACAAAACCAGAGATCGAATTTCCCATCGCCACTCCAAGCAATTGTTGATAGAAAAATTCACCATATTTGAAAAATGAACCTTCCATAATCAATTTTATAGCATCAACAAACATTTCTTTTGTTAGGAAGGTATGTTCACTTATCATCATCCATCTTTTCTCTATTGCTCTGATGCAAAGATCTTTTGGAATATTCGTATATAAGGATGTTGCATCTAAAGAGATCATTTTATAACCTCTCGGTATTTTAATTCCTTTGATAGTTTGGCTAAAAGTCCAGCTATCTTTTATACGGTAAGGAGATAGATGGATGATCTTGTTTAGTGTTTTCGCTATTAATTCGCTAATTTTATATGTTGGTGACTGGATGGCAGCTACTACTGGTCTTAGGGGCATTATTTCGCCTTGTCTCCAGTTGTGTAACTTACCTAAACCGTAAATTGCAGGTGCACTGCTGTTATGTGTTTGTAGATATTTTTCTTGTTGGTCATCTATTCTGTTTGTCAATCTCCAATATTTGACCATATTGTTTACCGCTGTTTCAATTCTCGTAGTTGGGTTTATTTTTGTCTTTTTGTATGTTTGTCCATCATTTAATAGCACATCCATTGATCGATCGTAGTCTGTTTTGTTCATGGCGACAGTTTTCTTGCATTTGTCAGATTTTATGATTATAATTTGTTTATTATCTTTCAAGAACTTCTTCGTTTTATTCACCATCATTAATAGGAATTTGTCTGAATTCTCTGCTTTCTTGTAGTTATTAAGGAAGTTTCCTGTTATATTGATGACTCTGGCTCTAATTTCATTGGCTAACGGATTTCTATATAATGCATTCTCCACCGCTGATAGTGTTTTAATAATCGGTAGTCTCTTAAATTCAAAAGGAAGGCCAAAATTTGGACCTAGACTCAGAACAACATTTACATAATCAGGTAAGTTCGTGTCGGAGATGTTTTGGATCCAATTTAGTTTCACCATTTTCTTATAACCATCTAACTTTTCTTCAACTAAGCGTTCGAATTTCTTCTTTTGTCTTTCTTTGGTGGCTGTAAAAATTCTCTCATTCCTGGTTTTTTGTGACAGTCGAAATTCTGTCACTATTTGTTGTGGAATTCTGTCCTTTATTTTAATGTCCAGGAATTTCAATCTTTTGTAGAGAGTTGACATTTCTGCACTGTTCTCAGCTATCATCATATTTAGTAGTTCATTTTCAATTTTAATTTTCCATCTCATCATTTTGTTTTCGACATGTATAGTTTTTAGGTGTCCCCATGTTGTGCTCAAGAATTTTGGAATGATGTCATTCTGTCTGCATTTTGTCAAGAAAATTCTTCTATTTTTAAGTTGAGTCAATTTATCATTTATATTTGCTGTCTCTTTAAGGTATTTTGTCAATTGTGGACTGTATGTGACACTAATCCACTGAAAAAATGTTAAAAATGTTGAAACCATTGTGTTTTCTCCAATGTTAATAAATAGTGGGATTTGTTTCTTCGCCGGTGATGTAAATAGTACTTTATATTTCTTGGATTTTAGCGGCGGTTATCGAGTAAAAAACTTATTTTGTTGCTATATTTCGAGCACTGTTTCGGCTCTTCATCAGGCTATAATTAAAAATTTGATTTTATATTTAGTTACATTAATAAATTATAGACAGTATTGACTTTACCTTTTTAAACTTAAATTCGTAAATCACATAAAATAAATAAATAAATTAGCTAGAAAACATTTCGACTAAATTACTTCGGTATGATCACAGATAATTATGTCAACAAATATTTTGATTCTTTTCCTTAATCTGACTTGTCCTTTTGCAGGTTTACTTTTTAGCGTTACATATGACCTGAGTTTGCGCTCATTTTTAATTCTTTTTAAATAGATTCACATATGATTCGTGTAATCCATTCGTGTCATGTAAGAGGTTTACTGCATTTTTGGTTTTACATATGTGCATTTTCTCTGCTATAAGTCTTTGATGATAATTTGGAATATGGTCTAGGATTTTAATTTTGTCGAAATCAAATTTGTGGTTATTTCTCAAAGCATGTATTGTAAGTCCTGTTGTTTCAATTGTCTTTTTTAGTCTTATGTCGCTCTTATGTTTCGATTTTCTCTTGCCATTTTTTTGTTTACATTGGCCTGGATATTTTCCTGGACAGTCCATGCAGTTAATTTCATAAATAACCTTAGATTTTAAGTCAGTTGGCACGGTGTATTTAGTTCTAGTGTATATGGTACCAATATTGTTGACAGTTTTGCATCCAAGTGCCATGTCGTATTCTCTAATGGTTTTGTTTATTCTTTCAGACAGTCTTGGGATGTATGGTGCAGCAATATATCGTGGCTTTTTGTTGTTTGCCTTTTTGTTTTCATTGCCGTTGTAAAATTTGTGCACTCTATCTGATATTACTTTGTTAACCAGCTGTTTAGGATATCCATTTTACAGTTAGAAATTTATTGCAAGAAAATGGATATCCTAAACAGCTGGTTAACAAAGTAATATCAGATAGAGTGCACAAATTTTACAACGGCAATGAAAACAAAAAGGCAAACAACAAAAAGCCACGATATATTGCTGCACCATACATCCCAAGACTGTCTGAAAGAATAAATAAAACCATTAGAGAATACGACATGGCACTTGGATGCAAAACTGTCAACAATATTGGTACCATATACACTAGAACTAAATACACCGTGCCAACTGACTTAAAATCTAAGGTTATTTATGAAATTAACTGCATGGGCTGTCCAGGAAAATATCCAGGCCAATGCAAACAAAAAATTGGCAAGAGAAAATTGAAACATAAGAGCGACATAAGACTAAAAATGACAACTGAAACAACAGGACTTACAATACATGCTTTGAGAAATAACCACAAATTTGATTTCGACAAAATTAAAATCCTAGACCATATTCCAAATTATCATCAAAGACTTATAGCAGAGAAAATGCACATATGTAAAACCAAAAATGCAGTAAACCTCTTACATGACACGAATGGATTACACGAATCATATGTGAATCTATTTAAAAAGAATTAAAAATGAGCGCAAACTCAGGTCATATGTAACGCTAAAAAGTAAACCTGCAAAAGGACAAGTCAGATTAAGGAAAAGAATCAAAATATTTGTTGACATAATTATCTGTGATCATACCGAAGTAATTTAGTCGAAATGTTTTCTAGCTAATTTATTTATTTATTTTATGTGATTTACGAATTTAAGTTTAAAAAGGTAAAGTCAATACTGTCTATAATTTATTAATGTAACTAAATATAAAATCAAATTTTTAATTATAGCCTGATGAAGAGCCGAAACAGTGCTCGAAATATAGCAACAAAATAAGTTTTTTACTCGATAACCGCCGCTAAAATCCAAGAAATATAAAGTACTATATCATTCCTCCCTCATCGCTGGACACCGCGAAGACTCACAGAGTAAAGATTCGAACTAAGCCTTCAGGAGAACAGTTATATCGTTGAGTTCGTAGTTAATTAATCAAAATTATTTTTTGGAAATTTCTAGACCATACAAATTTTTAGAATTATTTTTCCATTACGAATATTAAATCAGTGACATGACTAGCATCAAATCAGTGAAAATATTTTAACTTAAAAATTTTTAAGTGATCAATTGAACAAATTTTTCTGATGCTAGTTAATTCAATTAATGAATTAAGTGCTTTCCATTTTTTAGTCTAAATGATAATAATATTTTTTCTTTTTTCAAAGTTAACAACTTTTCTTAAGGGCGAGTATTGTGGCGCCCTCTGTTGGCAACAAAACAAATAGTTATTTCATTCATTACATTGAACACACTCATTCGGAGTGTCAATGAATTATGTGATCGCACTCATTATAACGTCAGTGAGATGTCAATCAAATGTCAAACCTAATGTGTATATAAGAATAAGCTTTGTCATGAATAAAGTCAGTCGATCTAGTGGATCGCTACAAGGAACATCTCTTTCTATTCCTACCAATACTCCACACTCTGAACAATTCTTCGTAGTACCTGTTACTATAATAGATGTGAAGGTAATCAATTTCTGAGTCCATTGACTTGAGCTTACACTTGATCGCATTATCATGTCTGTATTTGGGTCTCTTAGATTTAGTATACAAATTTTTCCTCTTGTTTATCATAACACGAAGATGGTCGTTCATATATGGGAACATCTCATCTTTTTGGCCAACAGAAATCATTTTAGATGTGGTACATTCATCGTAACTGTCCTTGAAAATTGATATAAAATCGTCCAAGAGTTTATTGGGTTGTTATATTGATGAATTGGGAAGTCAATTAGCTTGTCACCTATAACTCCTTTCATCTTGTTGTGGTCAGTGAATAGCTTAAGTACTAATTTAGGCTTTTTACTCACTTTAACATCGATATGCGCAATGACCGCGGAGTGGTCACTCAAATCGTCATCTACTTTGACCGTGTTACAATAAGTCGTTAAATTGCTGTCAAAATTACACACGACATGATCAAGTAGGGTACCACTTGCTGTCCTTGTGATAAATTTGTTTGCAATCTTGTAGTCAAAGGAGGATAGTAAGTTAGTGTATTTATGATGCAGTGAGGTACACAAGGTTTGCGCGCGTTTTTCAAGCATATTAATGTTTACATCCCCAAGGATGACACATTGCCTTGGGAGTGGTTGCTCGATGATGCTTTGAAGGTGCCTGAGGAATGGCTTAACGTTTTCGATAAGAGGGGGTCTATAGTAGCCTACTACACGTATAGGTTTGATGTTGTCACTACTAAGAATTTCAATTGGAATGGAGAATAACTTGGAGTCGACTTTCTCAATAAATGTGTGCTTAACGTGGGAGCTTATGTAAAGGCTCAATCCACCAGCAGGAGAATTGTGACAAGCTGGGCAGTGTATGAAATTTGGCAGGTTACGAAGACCGACGATTTCATATGTTAATTTAGTTTCCCCGACAATTATAATATCAAGTTTAGGCTTCAAATACAAAAGAAAGGTCTTGAGTTTATTGAATTTCTCCAAACTGTTTATGCTTCTGGCATTAATTTGCAGAATATTAATGCCACGGAATGAAGAAAAATTGTTGATAAAGAATTTATTATAGTGCTAAACATCATCGAAGGATTGATTCATGGTAAGAGGGGACAATATTTTGCTTAAAAAGGTCATCGTTGCAATGTAATGCGAGAAGTGGAAACAAGCTACTCACCTCTAATCGAGATCACTCCCGCCACCAGCATCCACCCGTCCGTCATACTCTGCCTCCAGTTTTGAGAAGTTTGTGTTTTGGAATATTTGAATTACTTTAGTGTCATCTATTTTCCTGAGGAGTATTTTTCCGTTTTTCACCCATAGATATTTGTACTGTTCTGTTAAGAACATTAAATAATTCAAATCCAAAGTTCGAAAATTCTACATTTGTATTAATATCCGAGAGATGTCGTTTTGTTTCGAAACGACGTCTCTCAACTCTATAATAATGTTATGCAATAAAGCCAGAGTTCACTTAACCTCCGTGTGCAACCCATCTTTATACAGTCCACTAAGAACGAAGAAACAAATCATTGTCCTTTGAGCCGGATGTTTGATACCGGTGTGCTTTAAGTTTGTAGTATCGAAAAAAGTTTTTTTTTTTCGATCGTGTGGTTTGAAAATCAATATCTCGGGTAGAGATTTGATTATTGTCGTTGGACATACGAGTGCATATTACGGATTTCGCAGCAGTAAAAGAAAAACAGTTGGTTTTTTTTTTCTTTTTTGGCGTGGTTTAGTTCTCGGCGAGAAATTTCCACGGACGTGTAAGCAGCAATAATCCAGTTGAATCAGAAGGTTGGTGGATCATCGGATGCAACATTAGCGTCAGAAAGAAGCAGAGAAGATTGTAGAGTGTCGTCGACAAAGAATTTAGGGAAAAAACGGAATTTTTTCTCGTAGTTTGGTGTTCGGGAGAGCTGTTCACGTGGTAGCAGGGGTCATCCGATCATATCGTAGAGTCTCGTCGACGTTGTATCGCACAAAAAATAAATCGGTTTTCAGCAGAAGTGAGGTTAAGTGGTAACGTTAGGGCTCCATCGACTCTATGTACATTGGAGCGAAGTTTGCAAGTGTAACAACGAGCATCGAGAGCAACATTGGTCGTCATACAGCAGAAAAACATTCGAGGTGGTTAGAGTAGAATCCATCGACTCTCTGTACATTGGAGCGAAGTTTGCAAGTGTAACAACGAGCATCGAGAGCAACATTGGTCGTCATACAGCAGAAAAACATTCGAGGTGGTTAGAGTAGAATCCGTCAAGAATTCGAGTTGGAGCGGGAAGGTCGCAGTCAGACAAAAGGTTCCGAAGTCGAACAGACATACCGCAGAAGTTTCTTCAGATAAGTTCCCGAGTTTTACTCAACGAACATCATCGTATAGATTTTTTTGTTTGTTTTTTTTTTCATATCGGTTGGTCATTGGAGTCAGACGCACAGCTACTATTTTTTCGTAGACAGAACGAGGACCTTTCATTCGCAGTAACGTAGTACATGAAAAAGGAAACAGGTACGTTAGTTCACTTTGTTTATGGCGATTTTGTTATGTTCTTTGTTGCATTAATTAGGCAACAGTCCAACTTAGTGTACACCAGTTAAACTAGGATTCTTTTCGCTTAAAAAAAAAAAAAATATCAAAATAAGTATTGTCTCGCGCAAATCCAATAATCAATTGAGATGTCAGAAGAAAGAGTAAAACCGCTATTAAGAAAAGTGCAGCATTATAGCGACCAATTAGCCAGACTCCTATCATATCTGAAAAAGACACCTAAGGCTAGAATTACCCAGTCCTACCTTAACACGAAACTTAGCGTAGCTCAAGAACTGTGGTCGAACTACTCCTCTGCTGTCTCTGATGCAGTCGCCGAGATCGACGAAGCTTCAACAGTCAACACTCAGTTGTTACAGTCAGGTTCGCTCGATCAAGTTGAAGAGTCATTTGTAGAAATTACACAGTGGATAGACTTGCACACCATCGACAACAGCTCAAGTCGAGCCAAGTCAGATGGTCAGTCAAGTTCTCGGTCGGATGACGTTTTAGATACAGAAAAGAAGGGAGTCTTGAAATCATTGACTCTTCCTACATTCGACGGCGACTTTGAAGCATGGCCGACGTTCCGCGATTTATTTGTTAGCCTAGTTCACAATGAGAAAAGGTTAAGCAACGTCCAGAAGTTGCAATACCTAAAGTCGGCAACCACTGGAGAAACACAGACGTTGTTAGCGCCGTACGCTGTGACGGAAACGAATTATGGGGACGCTTGGGCGTTAATGCTGAGGGTTTACAATAATAAGCGTCTGTTAGTGGACGGTCAATTGAGCATATTGTTCAGGTTGTCCGCCATAACCAGAGAATCCGCAGTCGAACTAAAACATTTGATCTATACAACAGATCAAGTGTTGAAGTCGTTAAAAAACTGGGAAGTCGACGTTACTAATTGGGATTATTTCATTATTCATATGACGGCCAGGAAACTCCCGTCGGTAACGAGGAGTTTGTGGGAACAGGAAGTAGCTGGTCAAACTGAATTGCCGAAATTCTCAGAGTTCCTAGATTTTGTTGAAAAGAGATACCGTGCTCTAATGGCTACAGAGTCATCTAAGGTATCAGCCGGTCAGTCTAAGTCGGAAAGCACAGAGTCTCACATCACAGCCGGAATTTCCTGCTCGGTTCAAGGGAACTCAAAGGGTTTCACATCGAAGGCAACAGGGTGCATCGCGTGTCAGGGCGACCATGAGGTCAGTCGGTGTCCACAGTTTATAGCGATGTCCATAGTCGATCGGTGGAAGAATGTCAAACGGGTAACGGCTTGCTTTCAGTGTTTGAAAAGAGGGCACAAAACTGCTTCATGCAAAGTCAGTGTTAAGTGCATGTACTGTTTAAAAAGGCATCATACAATGTTACACGAGCCTGCGAACAACAGCAGCGTCAACGACCAGAAGACAGTGTCGGTGAAGCACACTGAAGTCGAAGCAGAGAAAGAAAAAATCTTCGCTACGGCACTAGTGAACGCTAAAAGCGACGACAATGAGGTCAGAACGCTACGAGCCATCTTAGACCCGACAAGTAATTCGTGTTTCGTCACAGCTAGAGCATGTAAATTGTTGAAAAGTTGCTGGAGAGCCGATCAGAAGTCGCTGACAGGGTTAGGAGGAAAACGGTTAGGGTCATCCCTCGGGTCAACCACGTTCGACATTTCGTCAATCTACAGCTCCGATAAGATATGTGAGGTCACAGCGCTCGTAGTTCAGTCTGTCTCAAACAAGCAACCTTCACAGAAATTAGAGAAACACGAAGGATGGGATAGTCTAAAAGAATTGCGTCTAGCAGATCCCATGTTTAACGTTCCTGGTGATGTTGATCTGTTGTTAGACGTGGAAGTGTTTTCGTTGATCATACAACCAGGTTTGATCAAGACACCCAACCGTCCTAATGTGCACGAAACGTCATTAGGATGGATTGTCCTAGGGGTGGCTAACCAAGTCAACAAGATTCGAGAACTTAATTCCAAGTCTGCTAAAGTGTTTCTAACTGATACATCGCTAGAAAATCAATTAAAGAAATTTTGGGAACAAGAGGATCGAGGAGCAGAGAAAACGCCCGTCAGTAAAGAGGAAATGTTTTGCGAAAAATTGTTCACTGAAACCACTCAGAGGAGGGAAGACGGGAGGTTTATCGTTCGCCTACCCATGAGAAACGAAGAATCTTAACCAATAGGAAAGTTTCGAAGCAGAGCGTACAGTCGGTTCACTAGCTTAGAGAACAAGTTGAAGAAAGACTCATCGCTGAGGGAAGAATATCAGAATTGCTTAAAGGAGTATTTTGAGTTGGGACAAGTGGAAAAGTGTGGCCCCGTAGACGAAAGGTCTCATTACATTCCGCACCACGCAGTGGTAAAGGCCGGTAAGTTCAGGGTTGTCTTTGACGCGTCATGCAAAACCGATTCTGGTTTGTCGTTGAACGATTGCATGTACGCTGGTCCCAAGTTACAAACAGACCTATGGAAGGTAGTAAATAATTGGAGAAAATATAAATATGCGTTTCAAGCAGACATCGAAAAGATGTACAGGCAGGTGGAGGTTAGTGACGAGGACGCTAATCGGCAACGGATCTTGTGGAGGATTTCAGAAGATGAGGCCGTAGGGGAATTTCAGTTAAATCGGCTGACTTTCGGAGTCAAAGCATCACCCTTCTTAGCAATTCGCTCATTACATCAACTTGCCGACGAGTCAAATGCCGAAATTCCGAGAGCTCAACGTGCGATCAAAAACGAGCTGTACGTCGATGATCTGAGGTCAGGAGGAGACACCATAGAGGGAAC
>CM055404.1:72087027-72108951 GCA_029228625.1 Pseudolycoriella hygida
TTTTATGGGATTGAATCTGGGCACTGTCGGCCCAAGGGCCGCCGAGCTAGGGCCGTTTAAGTGGTTTTTGGTCTTTTGCACATAACTCGAGTAAATCTTTTCTGATTTTCATAAATTTTTTTTTGTTTGAAAGACCTGGCCGACAATTTATGGAAGAAACTTTTTTGAATTTGAGTCCTTGGACATAGCTAGGACACTAAAAACGAGTCTCTGCTAGGGCTCTATGTGTTTCTTGTACATAACTCGAGTAAATCTTTACCGATTTTCAAAAATTTTTTTTTGTTTGAAAGATCTGTACATGACCGACAATTTGTGGAAGAAACATTTTTCGATTTGAGTCTTTGGACTTAGCTAGGGCACTAAAAAAGAGTCTTTGTTAGGGCCCTACGTGCTTTTTGTACATAACTTGAGTAAATCTCTTCCGATTTTCAAAAACTTTTTTTTGTTTGAAATATCTCGCACGGCCGACAATTTATAGAAGAATTTTTGCCTGTGCTTAGGGCTCAAGTGGGCCTCATGTCGGTCCTAAGATCGGCCCTAACATAAAAAAATGTTTTTTGCTATGTTGCAGAGCAAATTGAGGGAAACATTTTTGTCTATGGAAGTATGTATCCGTGGCCTCTATTTAAAGCCCTAGGTCAGTACTAAGGTCGGCCCTAGCCCAAAAAATATTCTTTTTTCTATGTTGTAGACAAAATTGAGGAGAACATTTTTCTCTATTTGGAGGTCAATTTTGTGCGTTCGGAGAATTTCTTTACACCGTTACTTCGTACGGGTTTTTCAAAATTGCCCTACGGGCAATTTCCAATACAGTCTAATGTGAACGCAACATTTACTTAAATACGTTCCAGTCTTTTCGTAACATCAACTCTGTTTGCAGAGTCTATTCTGATGCGTACGGGTCCCTTCTATGTTTTTATTGTTGATTCGTCATCTAAGGACCATGAACGAAGCTCCCCCCTATTCCCGGGTCGAAGTTGGGGTGGTTACAAACGTCGTGGTAAACGCATAAGACCCCTTTTAGAAGAACTTCGTTCTTGAACTACGGCGGATCTTAGATACGACCTAGAGCACCTAGAAGAGGCCTGTGCCCCATACCTTCATAGGCAATAAGTTTGCCATCGACAACGATCTTCAATCACGACATGCACCACACCTAAACTAACAACTTTCCCTTTGACACCGGTCTTCTATCTCTTATAATTCTCAAAATGTTTGAATTTTCCTAAAATATATTGTCAAGATCGATCCACCCTAACATTAGCGGCCATATTGGAAGGCATCATGACATGCGCCTCACCGCAATCAAAAACTTTCCCTTTGACACCCATCTTCTATCTCTTATAGTTTTCAAAATATTTGAATTTTTCCAAAATAAATTGCCTAGATCGATCCACCCTAACATTAGCGGCCATCTTAGGCTCGGCCTGGGCCCATATTTTTTCTTGGATGCTCTAAGGGCTTTGATTACCTATCGAATAGAAAAAGAATCACGAAAATCGGATGGAATTTAATTTACTCGAGTTATGTACAAAGAACACGTTTGGCCCTAGCAGAGACTCGTTTTTAGTGCCCTAGCTAAGTCCTTAGGCTCAAGATCAAAAATGTTTCTTCTACAAATTGTCGGCCATGCCCAGACCTTTCAAACAAAAAAAAAATTATTAAAATCGGAAAAGATTTGCTCGAGTTGTGTGCAAAAAACACATAGAGCCCTAACAGAGACTCGATTTTAGTGCCCTAGCTAAGTCCAAGGACTCAAATTCAAAAAAGTTTCTTCCATAAATTGTCGGCTATGCCCAACTCTTTCAAACAAAACAAAATTTTTGAAAATCGGAAAAGATTTACTCGAGTTATGTACAAAAGACCAAAAATCACTTAAACGGCCCTAGCTCGGTGGCCCTTGGGCCAACAGTGCCCAGATTCAATCCCATAAAAGATTTTTCGGTTACCGTTCAGGTAAAAAAAGTTTTTGAAAATCGGTTGAGTTTTACTCGAGTTATCGTGTTGACAGACAGACGGACAGACGGATGGACGGACGGACATTTTTAGACCCGTACGAAGAACAAAGTTTTTCGAAAAGGGGTCTTATGCGTTTACCACGACGTTTGTAACCACCCCAATTTCGACCCGGGAGTAGGGGGGGAAACTTTTTTGAATCTGAGTCCTTGGACTTAGCTAGGGCACTAAAATCGAGTCTCTGCTAGGGCTCTATGTGTTTTTTGCACATAACTGACATAACTGGAGCAAATCTTTTCCGATTTTAATAAATTTTTTTTTGTTTGAAAGGGTTGGGCATGGCCGACAATTTGTACAAGAAACATTGTTGATCTTGAACCTAAGGACTTAGCTAGGGCACTAAAAACGAGTCTCTGCAAGGGCTCTATGTGTTTTTTGTACATAACTCGAGCGAATTTTTTCGATTTTCATTATTTTTTTTTTGTTTGAAAGGCCTGGGCATGGCCGACAATTTATGGAAGAAACATTTTTGATCTTGGGCCCAAGGACTTAGCTAAGGCACTAAAAACGAGTCTCTGCTAGGGCCAAACGTGTTTTTTGTACATAACTCGAATAAATTCCATCCGATTTTCTTGATTCTTTTTTTATTCGATTGGTAATCAAAGCCCTTAGAGCATCCAATAAAAAATATGGGCCCTGGCCGAGCCTAAGATGGCCGCTAATGTTAGGGTGGATCGATTTAAGCAATTTATTCTGGATAAATTCAATTATTTTGAAAACTATAAGAGATAGAAGATCGGCGTCAAAGGGAAAGTTGTTGGATTCGGTGTGGTGCATGTAGTGATGCCTCTTATGGCCGCTTATTATGGTGGAAAAAACGAAAAGTTAAACTCTCACTCAAAGATTTCAAGTCATTATGTATAGGTCTGTGAGCCATTTAACAGCCCCTTGGTTCAATCGGTTCATTCATTCTATACCACCTACACATTTTCTTAACGGACATTCGTTCGAAATGTGGAGGATGGTATGCTCCGGAGCCAGTGACAGATTAAGGTTTCCAGCGCCACAAAATTTAGTGCCAATTTGTTTTGCTGTTTTACGTATTTTATAAGATTTATGTTTCGTTAGTCAATTTTCATCTTAGATCGTACAAAGGAGTGGCAGATTGAGGGTCTTCAGTGCCATGGGCAATACAAATTGAGCGCTTCTCGCAAGCGAAATGTTTTTTACTCAGACGCTCCAAAATCAGTTAAAGTTGGCGATCTGTAGTTTACTCCCATATCAGGCATGAAAGCGCGAGCGAAACAAGCGAATTTTTTTAAAATGTTCTTTGACAATTTAATATTTTTATAGCCTCTTATCGTTATGGACGTGGTAGCTCAGTGGTGACGCGCTGGCTTTTAACCGAAAATACCCGGGTTCGATTCCCGGCAATGAAAGAATTTTTCATTTAAAAATATAATTGTGAAACGTCCACAAGTTCACCTAAGCTTCGATGCTTCGTTTAAATTGGGTAGTTACGGGACTCGATGCCCATAACGAAACACGTTCATGAATTGACGTCACTCAAGGAAATGTACAAAACGAATGGTCATCAAAATTGGAGGGAAAAAGACTGACGTAATGGCAGTTCCGCTAACCTACATTAGATGACGCCAAACATTCACTAAAAAAAACAGACACGAAGTGGGCAGCCCACATCACACAATGGGTTCGTGAGGTCCTAGTAGACAAGAGATGTCGTCACCCGGTCGCCGGAACTGTCGGCTAGCCAACCTCCCCGGCAAAAGCATCCGAAAACAGATAAAACTAATGAATGAATGTGTGAACAGTGCAGAAGTGTTAGTCTAATAATGCATAATTGTTGAAGCTAATATGACCAAACCTGTCATAACGACCTCTTGGTCTTTGACAATTGTAGTAGCAATAGAAATGTAACATTATGCTTGTAAACAAAATGTAAAGAAACCATACGATAAATAATAAATAAATAGTCGTTTCAATTTTTTTTCTTTTATCTTGTGAACTTCACATGTTATATTAGAACTTGCTCGTAATTTTTGTTTTGAGCGCCGCAGGCGAATTTTCTTTTTGAGGAAATTGAAATTGATTGTCAAATTTACTTCTTGTTAAAAGTAGGCATTAAAATGTTTTTCCAGCGCCATGTGCTCGGTACCGAATTGTACATGGGTTAACTCACTCGACTGATGGTGTCAAAATTCTGCTTAATTCAAATGAAAGGCATTAATGTGAGAATATTTCTCACTTATTATCGACTTGGGACCAGCCTGCCTCCCTGAGTTATGGCAAAAAAATTATTGAATTTGTATGGGAGCTATAACAACCGCGGCTGATGTTAAAATTCTGCCTACCCCAAATGAAAGGTGTCACTATTAGTCCTAATTTCCATCAATATCAATTTGACACCAGCCTGCTTTCTTGAGGTCTAGTTCAAAGTATAAAAAATCCGTATAAAGGCAGGCAGGTGTCAAAATTTTGTTTGTGCCAAATGAAGGTATTAGTGTAAAACAATGTTTGTGTAATCATCAACTCGACACCTGCCTGCCACCCTCAGTTTTAGCTCTGGGAATCCTGGACTTATACTTGGGATTTGGTGACGTGGGCAGGCTGGTGTCACAATTATGCTTGAGCCCCGAATGAAAGATATTAATGTAAAGTATAATCTCACTTATTCTCAACTTGACACTAGTCGCCTCCTTGAGTTCTAGCTCAAGGAATGAAAAATCTGTATGGGAGCTCTAAGGAGGCAGGCTGGTGTCAAAAATCTCCTTGTCCCGAACAAATGGTATAAGTGGAAAACAACGTTTGCGCAGTCATGAACTTGACACCAGCCTGCCTGCTTAGTTGCTAACTCGAAGACTATATTTTCTCTATTGGAGCTATTAGAAGGCAGGCTTTTGCTTAAATTCTGATTGGGACCAATGTATAACTGTAAAATTGCATTTCCATAAATATGAATTTGACACCAGACTGCCTCTTCGGATTCCTGCCAGTTTCCGTAAAAGGTTGGTTCTGGGCTTGATTTTTGCTGCTGTGCGTAAGCTATTTTCGTTGTAGGTCATCTATCTGTCTAATTTGATGCCCAAGAGCTTCAGATAGAAATCGTGGCGTAATTCAATGCCATCGAAAAGTACTTGCAATTGCCTGTTTGCTTTTGAGTTGCAGAGATGAAAAACTGACACAATCGTTTGCTGGGATTCCGTTGGAGTCTTCATTTCAGAAAATATCGACGCAAGATCTCTAGGTCACATGAAAGTACAAATTCTAACTTCATGAATGTGTCCGCCTGCTCTGCCAATGCGAACTCGTCCTCAAACAGGAATTTTCTTGATTCCAGGGATTTTCTCGAATATCTTCGGGCTAATTCGATTGTATATTGCTCTTTCAAGTAGCCGGAAGTTTTCTACCAGGGCTGATTTTTTGCCCGGTTTAAGAATGGGAATTGTTATATATTTTTTGAACTTTGATGGCACGTTTCTTTTACGGAGGATGTCATTGAAGAAATGCTTTAGCCACTCAACTACTTTCGGTCCACAATTCAGTATGAAGTCCGGATGTATGTCGGTGGTGAAAGGCATTGAAAACTCAGTGTTGTGCGACAGTTTTCTTCTCTAGCTCTTCAATTTCTTCGGGATTTCGCAATGAAAATTCAGGAGAACATTTTCGTCCATGGAAGTAAGAGGCCCTAAGAGAGCCCTTCGTCGGTCGGTCCCAACCCAAATTTTTTTTGCTATTTTGTAAAGAGAACCCTATTCCAATTGTTTTATGGCTAATTTCGGCAATACAATGCAGCTTAATGTGCAATCAGTAATTTAATATTTAGGATTCCTATTCGTACGTACCATTGCATTCTTTTAGGTTCATTGCAGCAACAATTGTTGTAAAAAATCACACGAGTAAAAAAATTAAAAACTTATAGGACAAACCCTCTGAATGACATACCTTAATCTCCACAATATCATTTCAAATGTGTATGATTTCAAGCGTGTATCATTTTTAATGTGTTTTATTTGGGGAATATATCATTTCAAGTGTGTATCATTATCAATAGTTTTTTATCATTCTTAGGTTCTCTCCCAGAAATGAGAATTGCAGCCAAGAATAATATTGCCAAGCTACAAGACGAGAATCGAAAATCATTCAATCGAAATCGCAAGCCAGCACTGAAATACAAAGTTGGGGACTTAGTGGCGATTCAGCGTACTCAATTTGGTGGTGGTCTCAAACTCAAAGGAAAATTTTTGGGGCCGTATGAGGTTTCGCAAGTCAAACGCAATGACAGGTATGGCGTAATAAAGATTGGACAGCACGAAGGGCCAAACATCACCTCTACTGCCGCAGACTTAATGAAGCCTTGGGCAACCCAGGAGGATGAGGATTCAAGTTCAGCATCTGAGGCAGATGCTTAAATTCAGGACGGCCGTGTGGGAACAGGTATCTGTAGTCGGGCAAGTAAACTTATTATTTCTCATTACTTTCATTTAATTCCATTGTCCTTTTGTTTCTATCTTTTTTGGACTGCGACACGGCCATTTAACGCAGAGAGAATTCAGTTTTGTTCTAAACGCATTGAATTAAAGAGCAAGTTGAACTTTTGTATTTCACATTTTGCATTTTTCTATTATAATTTGTAATTAAAATTGAAAGTGGAGTTTCATTTCGATAAGAGGATCGTACGAGCGATTCTACATGTTATGCATGTTAATGTAACTTTACATCTACAACTACGTCCATATAATTTGTTTTCTTATTATGTCGTGTGGAACTGTCGCTACATAGGACTTTTGAGATTGACTCGAAGACTTGCCTGAACCTGATGGACCATTCGACATGCTTGAATTTCGTGGCCATCCTTCGGCTCCTGAAGGTTATGCAAGATTCACTCCACCAAACAGTTTACTTATTCGTGCAGCCCGTAGTGCTAGGAGTTTAGCTTCAGCCGCTCGTACCTTATTTTCAAATTTAGCGTTTTACTCCACTAGCTTTCTAGTTTTCTTTTTTTGGCTATAGTTTCTTTTCTTTTGAGCATACCAGTTTCCTTTTTCACGCTGAGAGCACAAACATTGTCAAGCTGTTGTTGTACGCAGGTCATCCTTTGAATATACAAACTCCGTTTGCCAAGTATTTTTGTTTTCTTAACATCCGCTTGTCGGATGAGCAGCTGAACCTGTTTGCAACGCATGCTGATTGGTTGATAGTGAGGCTTGAAAAAGTACTTGTCTTTTTCGTTGAAAATTTTTCTACTAGCATTCCACGAAAATTTTTATTTCGGACCGTTAATTTTAATATTTTGCGATCAGGTATAAATCTGTAGATCGATAGATGCAAAAGTTGTTTTAAGTACTTAGCGAGTACGTAATCAATCCAAGTTTCCGGAATGAAATTAATAGGATATTATAACACAAGGGCTGTAATTTGAGATCTCGTATCTGGGAGGGCTTGAAGATCCGAGGGCGTCAGCTTCAGTTTGAGGACTATAATATGCATATAGTCCCGAGTGTCATAAAAGAATTTATTCGGGGAGTAAAAAAAGTGATGTTTCCTGCTACCCGCAAGGCTTGAACAGAGCGGACAGAATTTGGTTTTTTGGGGTTGTCGCACACGTTCATTTACAAGTTAACTTCCGCGCGTGTTGCATTGAAATATTTTCTGTTAAGATGAATGTAAGCCCAAATTTGCGTGATCGCATAAAATTGAAATTTACTGTTCGAAATGAAAATTTCCGTGGAATGTTAGTGGAAAAATTTTCAACGGAAGACGACGAGTACTTTTTCAATCCTCATCAACAACCAATCAGCATGCATTGCAAACAGGTTCAGCAACTCGTCCGAAAAGCCAATGTTAAAAAAACGAAGACAATTGAAATCGATGTAACCGAATTTTCATATGAATACTTGGCAAACGGAGTTGGTATATTCAAAGGTTGTTTTTTGACCTCCGTACAACAACAGATTGACAAAGTTTGTCATCTCGCCTTGAACAAGGAAATTGCTATTTTCAAAAGAAAAGAAACCATGGCCAAAAATAAGCAGATCAAGTTGGTGGAGCAAAACGCTAAATTTGAAAATAAGATGCGAGCGGCTGAAGCTAAATTCCTAGCATTACGGGCTGCACGAATAAGTGAACTGTTTGGGGGAGTGGATCTTCTGCAATCTTCAGGAGCCGAAGGAGGGACGCGAGGTTCAGGTACGCCAAATGGTCCGCCAGGTTCAGACACGTTGAATTTTCCATCAGGGTCAGGCATGTCGTCTAGTCAATCTCCAAACACCAATGTAGCGGGAGTTCCACCACGACATACTCAGGAAGCAGATTATATGGATGTAGATGTAAGTGGTCTTCCATCCGATGATTCAGATATATAATTTCACAAAATTTGTAATAATGAAGTTGTACTTTTTAATTTGAAAGATTAAAAGACGAAATACGTACTTAAGGGCGTTTCTCAATTTTTGCACCTGGAAACAATTTCTGAGACTTACATTAACATGCATGGCAGAGTCTCGTTGAAACTTCGCTTCTAACTCATCCCCCCTCGAGAAAACACCGAAACACGGCGTGTAACTTTCTATCAGCTAAAGTTTTAGAGTTACTGAATTAGCTCTACTATTCTCCGACTGGCTAAATCTCGTAAATCCCAGGATTGCGATATTTCTCTACGAAACCCTTCGCGATATCTAAATTTTTCAGATGGCCCACATGTACGATTTGTCCCATTTTCTCAAGATTTTTCCTACATTGGCCGATTTTTCTCGACTTTTGCATCTTTGTAGTCTCTGTCATCAAGAATTAAATCAGAAGGGTACCTCGTGGAATTTTGCGCATACGATGTGTTATTTTTCACATCTTTTGTGCAAAATTTTTCATTAAGGCACATACTATGAAAGATGCTATTCGAGAACGATGAAGATTTTATTGAAAACTATTTTTTATTACGCGTGCGGTAAAGTTCATGTATCACTTATACCACTGGTAACTGCGTGAATCGCATACGTTGGCGTACCACAATTTCGAACGTAACGCTACAACCTACATACTTACAATGAGGTAACTATTTCGACCACTCTCGTATAGAAGGGACTATTTTTATTTCTATTTTAAAATATTTCTCAAATTCTTCTAATATTTTCAAATTTTTCCAAATTTTTTCTCGAATATTTTTTTGTAAAAATTGAAAAAATTTTGGAAAAATTTGAGAAAATTTGGAAAAATATTTTCTCAAAAATAGTCCCTGTCGTATAGACATGTGCGCCGGCGTGAAACCAATCGGCGCGCCGACGACGGTGTGTATAGAAAATATAATGCATAAAAACGTCTGCAAGTTGAGTAATTTATTTGAACCTTTTGCTTACTAAGTACCGGTCGACCGTCTGTCTGTGCACTAGAAACTTTCCCTTGACAATAATCGACAGCCATATAACAAGTAAGTTGAGAAGAATTCTAAAGCGGGTTCTGCTGTTAGGTTATGCTGATTAGGAAAACTTCAGATGACAGACTTGATTTTCCCGCATTTAGAACAAAAGCGACTCAACAAAAGTTTGAAATTGTTCTCCTAAAATTTGTCTATCGATATTGTGGTTTTGAGATTGATTTGAGGCTGTAGGGTGATACTCAAAAAGTTTTTAAGAAAAAACAATCCCTTTGGCTTCAACAGCTTAGCACCGTTTTACAAATGAGTTATTATAAAGTGATTGATAAAAAAATCATAATTACCGATTAAATTAATATTTGATTGACTGTAATGTTGAGTTACAAACCGTTTATTAAATTTTATCGTCAGAAAAATCACTTTTACTTACCGGCTAGAAGTGATCGATTAAAAATTCAGAATTACCGACCGATTTGATGATTGATAGACTAATAAAGCGGTAATGCCAACCAACAAAATATTTGATCGACTAGAGGCGCCGAGTTTGAATTGGACGGTGTTATGCACTAGCCAATGTGTTTTTCTTCGATGAAATTGCTCGTTGATACTCTTCCATCGATGTACATTTACCAATGGGTAGATCGGTGAAAATTATCGAAGAACATGTCCAATGAAAAGTACGTGTTAGTATATACTATCAAAGTTTGCGTCTTGGAAATGCCGAAATAACCGAAATTATCAAAGTTGTCAAAGTCAACAAACTTACCACTTACCACGATTAAGGACAAGCTGGTGAATAGTATCGATCGTTTCGATTTGTTTCAGCTACGAAATGTCTAATATCTGATTATATGACGAAGCTGACATAGTGAACAACTTCAATTGTTTTTTCGTTAATTTCGCGAAATCGTTTTCGTGCGATAGGTCGATGTTCGCGTTCATATTCAGTTGGATCGACAAAATCCAGATGTCGTGTACATACTGCAGTATACTAATTTCGTATGGGCCACATAAAGACTAAAGACATCAAACGATATGTGAACTAAAAGTTGTTGCGCATTCTATCATAGAAATTTTCGTACCAGTGTCATTATATTAGTGACGTAACTCTTGTATGTATACGGTGGCTCGTCACACGCCTAACATGATCTGCGTGACCCAAACTCGCCTTGGCGACAGCCCAAGTCGTAAAAACGAACTGTACTATTATCATTTTCAGTCTAGCCATGATAGAATTGCATTTATAAGTTAAATTTTAAAATCAAGTGAAATAATAAGTGCGACGCTTCACCATTGCGATACAGTGCGCATCGGAGAAAAGTCCATGCAATTGACGAAATATCAAACTTTGAGAAATTTTAAGGAAAGGTTGGTGACGTCATATTTTTTGTCTCTGTTAAACGCGTTCTACCCCAGCCGTGAGCCGAAGCACCCATTAGCGTTTTCACCCTTCCTGTCCGTCCGTCTGTCTGTGCATCCTTCATCGATGATTTGTCATCGGTGATTTGTCATCGATGATTTGTCATCGATGATTTGTCATCGATGATTTGTCATCGGTGATTTGTCATCATTGATTGGTCATCAGAGATTCGCCATCGGTGATTCGTCATCGGTGATTAACTTCTTTGACTACACTCTATCGCTACTTTCACATAGCCATTACAATTTATTAGGTAGCGATAGCTTCTTTACGGTAACGTCCACTATGTCAGTCAGCAAGTCTGTCCGGGTACGCGCAAAAACTACTCTTAGAGAGGAAGTACTAAGCTTTAGAGGTTTTACATTGCACAAATTTTTGGTTATAACACGATTTGGTTTAGTATCAAAAAATAAGTTTTTCATGAACATTGTATTATTCTTCTGGTTCAAAATCGATTTCCGTGTCGAATCTATCGATGTCATCAATCAAACTATGCGTTGCTACGGCTCCGAGAAATTGATAAAAATACTTATGTTCGTCTGGAACAAGTTCCATGATTTCCTTTAAATCATTCAATTTTGCTTCAGACAAAGGCCTGCCACTTGGCCATAGTTTTTCCAGCACAGCCGCGTCAAAACTAATCTCGTTCGTATTTCCTTTTGCTATGTTTACGGATTGAAATTCATCAGTGAGTTTCCGTCGCATTTTAATAATGTTTAGCTGTGATCGATCGAGAATGATTTCGTGTGTTTCCATCCAATTAATTTTTTCTTTTTTGACGTCCACTTTTCTATTCGTAATGAGTTTCTCCAACGTTTGGACAGAAAAAAAATCTTGCGACGATAAGCGATTAACTTGAAAAGGGTTCTTATTGCGACAGTTTTTCATGATTTCCACGTATTCATCGACAGTGTAAATTCGCTCATTTTCTTGTAAGGAACATTCGAAATCCCCGAATTCTGAATCGTTTGGAAGAAATGTGTGGCCAGTCTCAAGATAACGTAAAGAAATGGTTTTCAGGGAACAATGATGTTGCAAAACATATAATAACATCAACACAATTCGAATGCTACGGTTTTGTCCGCCGCACGAGTCTGCCCATAAAATCAGGTCTTTCACTGGATGGGAAACGTTCTCCTCAATGTATTTCTTCAAGCAAGATCCAACCTCTTGCGTACCCTTTGACCCTTCGTTTTCCATCCATACGTTAAAGATGCCTTGTCCTGAAGTGCCGACATGAATGCCCAAGTTATATAAGTTGAGTTGTCTTTTATAATACACTATACTCGTTGGCAATTTCGGAGCAGGAAGAATTTTCTGCATATCTACACTTATAACTTCAATTTCGGGATTATGTGCGGCGCCTGCGATATCGGTTTTCATTCTTGTTTGTAGGAGTTCAGCCTGTTCGAGGTGAGTTTTATGCCATTGTTCTAACAATTGGCGAGACAGGTCGTCAGCGCTTCCGATTTTGGCTTTGAAAATATCGCATTTTTTGCAGGTATCTTTCTTTGGTTTTTTGAACCTTAAATTAAATCGGCGATAAAAAACCTTTTTATACAACGACTTGCTTACGGGGTCCGTTACTTCCCGTTGGTATAGCTTGTACATTCGTGAGAGGTTGAGACTGGAATTCAAAAATTTAGCATCCGTTTGCGCTCGAGTATAATGTGAAACGTACTTAGGGAACGAGGATATATGAGCGACAACTTCGTCTACTTTCGCAGGAGGGAGAAAATTTTTTCCACCCGTTGACAAACCTCTTTTATCAACGATTTTTTCGGAATTATTGTATTTTTCCAATGCTATGGATATTCGAGATTCATTGATTTGTAACGTTTTAACCAATCCAAGCTTACACACTTTATGACCAAAGATTGTGTATATCGAATCTCGAGTTTGAGCACCATTTTTATCAGCGATGCATTTAAGCAAATACATACAACGGCCAGGAAACGATCCGATTCCCCAAAACTGTGTAAATAGTCTTTTGCGCAAATTTAACGGGACGTAACCTGCTTGCGGCAGGAACAGATAACATTTTTAAACATTTTTTTCTCAACGACATTTCCTTGCGTATTTACGTGTGTTTCATTGTCGTTGTAGAGCCGCTTGCGGTCTGCTCGAGATTGTTCTGGATGTTTTCTTTTGCGCCCACGCCACGGTCGACCTTCTGAAAAAAGTAATGAGAGCGATTTAACCGATAGATACGTTTTCGTTTTCGTTTCAAAACAAATTGAATCAATATTAATCTGACGTAAATAGAGCAAAAAAATTGATACGACGTTTGTGCTACTACTATGATCCATCCGGCAAATACCGCCCTGGATACAATACAAAAAGTGCTCCTCTTGTCGACTAATAATACCCTAGAAATTGGAAAAGAGAGATTCTGTCTTCGTCTCTCTATCTCTTTTAGTAAACCATCAATGTCTGCATAAACGCCATGCAGTTCCTAACGAAAACATATGACTTACAAAAACCAGTCTGTAGACTTAACATTTGAAGCAGACTAATTTATTTGACAGTTTTGACAATTTGAGCCGATTATCTTTATTTCATGATGTCGACGTTACGAGGATAATACATGTCGCACTTTTCGTTGAGAATGGTCTTACCGGTCTTACAAAAATAATTTTCGGTGATAGGCAGATTTTAACGCAAATAGGTGGCAGCACATTCTCTACACTTGACATTTGAAACAGAATAATTTGGGAATTCCGACATTTGGAGCAGATTGTTCATGATATTGACGTTACGAGATAAGGATCGGAATGGGTCGGTTCAGGTCGGACCTGTGACCTGAAACCTATTGACCTGAAATTTTCAGGTCAGGTTCAGGTCGATATTTTCTATGCCTGAACCTGACCTGATGATATCAGGTCGAACCTGAACTGACCTGATCGACCTGAAATCATTTGAATGCTTCGAATATTCTACAAAGGAACCAAAAATATTTAGAGCTGACGAGATGAGAAAAGGTGCAATAGATAATTTTATCTCAAATGGAGACGAAATTGCATTGTATATACGCCTGTGTTGGTGGTCGCGACTCCCCGATTCGCGATTTTTACATGAGAATTTCGAAAACATCAGTCAGGCCGAAAGCTGCATCCGCCTTGGCACTTTGCAAAGATTTTTACTATCCACATTGTTCAATGATATTTTCTGAAAGTAACCTGTGGGTTTCAGGTCAGGTAACAGGTTAACCTGATTAAATTTTTCGGGTTTCAGGTTAGCCTCAGGTCGGACCTGAAATTCAAAATCAGGTTCAGGTCAGAAATCAGGTCATGACCTGACCTGTTCCGATCCTTATTACCAGGGTATATAAAATAATGTGCGTAGCACTTTTCAACTTCCGTCAGGTTTTTTGATATTTTTCTGTTATTCTCGACATGAGACAGGTCATGCAATGGAGCTTCCATAAGGTTTTTTTCAGTAAATCGGTTTCAATTGCTTCCAAAACTACTGATATCACAACAAAAACCCTATTAAAAGGGAAATGTGACACAAGTCCTTGTTCCTTCTTCCAAAACAACTGATATCAATTTGGGTGACGCTTAACGCTTCGAAACACAAAAAATCTTTCAAAATATTTTCACATTTGATTAAAAAATGCGTCACAAATGCCGGACACTGGTGTTATAGTTTTTCTGTTCTTTCATTTTTATACGCAAAAATTTGGCTTCCTTTACAAAAATACTACATACATTCCTACATACAAGTCAAATTTTTGCGTTGTGAAAGCTGAAAGAACAGAAAAACTATAACACTGGTGGGTCCGGCATTTGTGACGCATTTTTTTAATCAAATGTGAAAATATTTTGAAAGATTTTTTGCGTTTCGAAGCGTTAAGCGTCACCCAAATTGATATCAGTTGTTTTGGAAGAAGGAACAAGGACTTGCGTCACATTTCTCTTTTGAAAGGGTTTTTGTTGTGATCGCTTATACAAAAGAAAAAAAAAAATAGAAACTTTACAATAATTTTAAATCAGTTTCAAAAAATCTAAATTTGTTTTTTTATTAGATCTCGTCGGTGTCGTTGGTTTGATTTATAAAGTGTTATAACGCTGGCGCCGCTCGCTCATACACGTGATTATGTTTACACCGGACACTAAGCCAACGCACGTGGCTGTGTCAAAATTTCTTTGTTCTCTTGCTCGATCACGTGCGTTTGTTTACCAATATAAACAAGTGCATGCACCCACTATGGCATTTCCAAACGTTGTCATTTTTTATTGTTGGTACTGCTGTAACTGAATATTTGGCGCTTTATTTTGAATCGAGATTTTAATTTGCGTAAAAAAACATGTAAATTATTTGTATAGAAGAGTTTTCATCTCAAAAAATGACAATTTATCGATATAAAATAAAATTATTGAAACAATCGTCTTCATGAAACATAAAGATATCACTTTGTGGTGAGTGATCCGCGTCCATTGGACGTTATGTCTACAAGAAAAAAGCTTCGAAGCACTAAACACTTGGACTAAAGATTTACAAACTGTACAGCGGACTTCCATTTACCGCATATGAAACACCTTTCGCATAAAGCCTAGAAGCGACTAATCTTTTGAATTTTTGTTTTCGATAAAAGTTGTTTGGGCACAATTTAAAATATAAGTATAAAGCGTTATTTTTTTTCGATTCGTTGGTTGTTTGAAGTAATTAGAAATTTTGTTGTGAACAATATATTTTTTTCTATAAAGAACTATTCCATTTTTCAAAACACTTATCTATAATAAGCCGTTCGACTTTGCTAAAACAAGGCAAACTCTGCCAGCGAGTGTTATGTAATCGCTTCATATTACTGAAAAATTTTGTATGAGGTTTGTGCGAAAATTAAGTGAATAATTTTTAATCAAATGGAGCAATTGATGTGGCAAATATGCGAGTTTGAGGATGACACTAAGTCATTTATCGAATTCACTATTTCTTCTGTGCCGGAAAATTGGATCGTAATAATTGATGGGGTATTGCGCTGTTATTGGCCTAAAAAAAATGCAGTGCAAAAAATTCGATCTCAAACTCTCCCTAAAAAAGGAAAAAAATGGACGACATATAAGTGCAGAATTTTGTTTGGAGGCGGTAAGCAATGCTGTGTGAAGGGTCCAACATTTTTTTTTAATAACATTTTCACAGATAAATTTGCATCGTACAAAGAAGCTGTCGAAGCCGAAAAAATTGCTCAAAACTATACATCAGTGCTGAATAGTAGCATTGGCAAAGGTGAAAATCAAAATGGTGATGGAAATATTTGTGAAAGCACCATGGAGTGAGTGAGCATTTGTTATCGAACATTTCCGAACTTTAAAAAATTGTTTTGTTAGTTTTGATGTGGCATCAGACAATGATGAATCCAACGAATCATGTACCAACGTAACTGCAGCCAACAACATCAAACAAGCTGTCAAATCGAGCACTAGTGATTGGAATATTTCAGAAATTTGAGAGGATGACTACGATTATGCGTCGATTTTTAGACCGAATTCAGGAGGATTTTTTACCAGCACCAATATTGATGAAAACGAAATTGAAAGAGAACTGGAAACGAAAGATAAAGAAAAAATTCGTTTAATTACCGCCGAAATCGAACATAAAGCCGCATCTTTTATCGCGGATTTGACTAACTGTCTCAAACATTTGAATGAAATTGGGAAGGAAAGTACAAATTCAACAGTTGTTGCGCCTTCAGTAGATGGGTCAATTGTTATATCTGATGATACCTCTTCAGTATCTGGTGGATTCAGCACTGCTTCTTCCATTTCGGACATATCATCCTACAATACAAATAAATCCGGTAACAATTCAAACTTCTTGATTTTTTTAAAGAAAAACATCTCGGGTTTCACAATTTTATTATGTCTAATTTCATGACCTTGTCCCGTGATGAACAATTGTATGGTACTTTTATTGGTGATTGTAACAAATTCCGAAGCACAAAATTCAGAATCCGCTTCTGGATTTTGAGACTTCCTGTTTTTTCCTTCCAAATTTTGTATTTCGGAATTTTGTAGGGAAGCCCTTTTCTACAGCAATCTTCATAGAACCTTTAATCTACAGTTACATCAAAGTTAGGTTGACCACTACAAGAAATTTGAATAACTTTTAAATGTCAATAATGTCAAAAGGCATAAACTATTGAATAGAATAGAATATTTAATAAAATCGAATAGAATGAAAGAAAATTTCTGAAGTTTGTTAATAGTGTTTGATCTAACTTTGAAGCGATTGTAAGAGAAAAGTTTAATAGATATATTTTTGTTGAACGTTGGTTAATGGGACAAGGTCAGGGATTACTAAATATATTCTTACGATAGTAACAACATCAGAGTCCAATCCTAAATGGAAAGAAATTAGCAAAAATTTCGCAAAACCGAACGTGTACAGTTCACTGAGTCGAGTGAGACTTTTGGATGAAACATATCAAGTTGAACCTCCAACAAATCAAGATCAAGTTCAAGTTTACAAATTATTTCAATCCGATCATAACCAACCAAAACAAACCAAACCACATGAAACCCTACCTCAGGGTACGCGTGCCGATGGAACTTTTTGTGTTGAGCGACCATTTCTTACATCCAAATCCAATGCAATCAATAAAACGTTTGATGTTATTCAGTTTGAAGCGGACGATGGTGAGGCCTGGAATTTGTCTCCATTTGTATACAAACATCTGTCCATTTCAATAGACGACCAAATTGCCGAAACTGGAACACTTGAGACATTGTTTCCTACTCACGGCGCAGGTAGCGCTTCAAAATGTGATACTACTTTCTCAGTTGAACAACTCTTGAAGCCATTAGACACCCATAGTGCTACGACTGGAAAGTTTGAGAATACATTTCTCCCTAATCACGAAGGTATGTACGGCTTCACTTGTTTCGATTTGCGTGGTTCAACATCTGTTAACATTCACAATATTAGACGTTCACAATGCTGAAGCTCTGAAAATACAAATTTTGAGCATTGAGAATATTGAACCCGTTGCCTCGGAGATTGGTGAAGTTAATGACATCGAGCATTTCGCGCAACAGAGAGCTGGAGAAATTTGTCATGTTAAACTACCAGTCGACCTCATTGAAGATTTTGAACAAAATGAAAAATTGATTATGGAAAACTCAGAGATGGGAGACGCTCTAGTGAGTAACAATTCACTTAAACGTAGAATGTACACAAATGCTATCTTTGGTTCTAAAATTTTGGCTCTCTAGACTGATGATTTGTCACCACTTGAATTTGAAAGCGAAGTCAACTACATGAATCGTACGATCCTCACACTTTTTACTGAGAATTTTCTCCTTAAATTTACATCATGGAAAACTGAAAAATGCCGTGTTTGCGTAAAGGACACCAACACTTTGAGTTGCTGGAAAAGTATGTAAAATGTTTTCATTTTACAAAATTTCTATAGAAATTTCAAATGCAGTTTACTTAACATATCGAAAGCACGGTAAATTACTTTCGTCAAGCTTTTTCCAAGCGTTTGGAGAGTATAATAATTTTTGGAGAAACGTGTTCGCGTTGTTTCAATTTTTCTTGCGCCCGAAAATTGGATAACAAAATATTACAATAATAAAAACAGAATTGCAGCGCCTTTGTGGCTGGCCTAATGCTCATTTCAGCCAAAGCAACAAATATTTTTCTATTTAAATGCTTTATATTTGCAAAGAATTTTTTCTGACGCACCATCTTCAATTAAAGGATTTGGATTCAAATATTTTTCATGCGTTTTAGGTTATGTAACCTTACTTCATAAATAATGTGAATATTATGTTGACATTTGTGACATTTAATTGGATCTCAGAACCTCTCGTTTACTTAATTCGATAAAAACTAGACGACTCAAGGTGGAATCAAGACGTAAATTTTGCTTGTTGTATTTTCAGAAGCCTACGTCACAAAATTTGGGCAAGATGATGACAATTCCAAATTCAAAAGACATTTTTGCTGTGAGATTTATTCTTACGGTCTTGATGGTTGCTCAGTCAAAATCCTCCAGAAAGCATATAATTCGGTTGTACGCTATGTCTACGGGAAATCTAAGTATGACAGCATCTCGGGCGTCGTCGAGAAGTTATTGGGCATGGGGTTGTTCGACCACTTTAAGTTTAGGTCAATGACTGCGTTGTATGGCATATTACGAGAAGGGCCGGGATATCTACGAGACTTCTTGGATTTTGGTAAATCAGCTCGTACGAAACAGTTCACGATACCTAGGGAGAATGATGACAGATTTATGTTTGCGCGCGGGCTTAGTGAGCCTTGCCTATGAATGTGAGATATTCGGGGTCGCGGGAGACATTCAAACGAAATTACGTGAATCGATATGTCCAATAGGGACCTTAACTATGTGAATTGTGAATTGCACTAGGGAGTTGTGATGTCTTATCGTTTTTAAAGACACCTACATTACTATTGAATCTTTATTATTTTATACATATTTGTTTATTCTCTGAGTTATTTTTACTTATGTTGTTGATGCGTCTTGACTATTTGACTAATATTGAAATTTAAATTTTGTAAAATTTTGTAAATGTTGTGAATTTTTGGTAAAACGTATGTAAATTTGGTAAATTAGTTAAAATGTATGTACGTAACTATGTCCACCGAGAGGTGTATAAGGGCAACCTTGATATAGTTGTTATAAATAAATTGAATTGAATTTTCGTCGTTTGAAATCTTCGTTAAGAGCCTCGAATAAATCAAGAATATTAAAGCAAGAATTGAAAAAAAAAAACGTAAATAATGTTTCCAACTGTAAAAATTACCTTATCAATCCAATATTTTTCTTTGTTATTGGGCTAATAACGTGTTGTTAGCATGACCCATGAATAAATTATTATTTTTAATACTAAACAGAATCAAGTTATAACCAAAAATTCGAGCAACGTAAAATCTCTAAAGAAGAACTTCCTCCCTAAGAGTGACACTAACGTTATCCGCGAAACAGGTTTGTATAACAGTACATACAGTATACGGTACATACATTATCAATAGAAAACAAAGGACAAGTATGTTTAGACCCGTACGAAGAGTTCTTCGAAAAGGGGTCTTATCCGTCTCCCACGACGTTTGTAACAAGTCGAATTTCGACCCGGGAATTGGTTAATTTTTGGTTTCGGGGTCTAAATAAGGGAAAAATGCAAAAAAAAAATTGTTCGTCCGGTCGCCCGTCTGTCATTGCGATAACTCGAGTTTTTTCATAATATTTTTTCCCTAAAAGGTAATCAAAATGGCTTTTTTGGATTTGAATCTGGGCACTGTCGGGCCAAGTGCCGCCGAGCTAGGGCCGTTTAAGTGGTTTTTGGCCTTTTGTACTAACTCGCGTATATCTTTTCCAATTTTAAGGATTTTCCTTAATTTTTATTCGAAAGGCCAAGGCATGCCCGATATTTCATGGAGGAAAATTTCTTGATTTTGAGCCTTTGGACTCAGCCAGGGCCCCAAAACTGAGTCTCTACTAGAGCCAAATGTGTTTTTTCTACATAGATACGGGATTCAATTTGGACAAAATCGGATAAAAACTTTCGAAGTTACGGTGGAAAAAGTTGTCAAAAATGTAATGAAATATATGGGCTTCAGAAAATCACGAAAATTAAATTAGTGGAAATCTGTTGATTGGTTCGGGCTGTAATGTCCTTAGTGTGGGCCCAACTCACGCTACACGATCCTAAGTTTTTGAGAAGAGAAACAAGAGGCGAACTTTTTTTGCATAGACGTATGGATCAGAGGCCTCTCTAAAGTGCCCTAGGTCGGTTCTAAGATGGGCCTAGTACAATTTTTTTTGAAAATTTGCGTAAAAAAAATTTTTTTTAGTTTTTTTTCTAAAAATTTTTTTAAAAATTGTTTTTAATTTTTCGGGATTTGGAGAGGTTTTTTGTGCCGTTGAATTGGGCGGGTTTTTCAATATGGCCCTTTCGGCAATTTCCAATCCAATTTAATTTGGACGTAATTCCATATACTTGAAAGTTAATATTTCCTTAGGTACGTTAGAGTCTTGATGCAACATCTATTCTGATGCGTACGGGTCTCTTGCAAATGTTTTAAGAAACGTTGTGTATTGTTTACGGCGACAATGATGCATCTGCGCCGACTATCATCGAAAAATGTGCAAGTTTACCAAGGATGTTAAGTTACTATTCACGCATGAGATTTCAAATAATAAACATGCGATTATGTTTCCTTGTGATTAGAATTCCCGGCTCTTAAAACTCCCGCTGACTTAAAACTAGTTTTAATAACTTGATATCAATTTTTTTAAGTTAAATACATTATAAGTACAGTTGATTGTAATCACAGGGAATCATAATCGCCTGTAATTATAATCACCGGTATCAGCGGTAGTTTTTGCGCACACAGACGGACAGACTTGCTGACTCACAAAGTGGACGCTACCGTAAAGAAGCTATCGCTAATTAATAAATTGTAATGGCTATGTGAAAGTAGCGATAGAGTTTAGTCAAAGAAGTTAATCACCGATAATGAATCACTGATGACAAATCAACGATGACAAATCATCGATGACAAATCACCGATGAAAAATCATCGTTGACAAATCACCCATGAAAAGTCACCGATGATAAGTCACCGATGACAAATCGCCGATGACAAATCACCGGTGACAAATCACCGATGACAAATCACCGACGACAAATTACCGACGACAAATCACCGATAAAAAATCATTGATGAAGGATGCACAGACAGACGGACGGACAAGAAGAGTGAAAAAATAAAGTAGATACCGCTAATAGGTGCTTCGGCTCACGGCCAACCTTTCCTTAAAATTTCTCAAAGTTTTGATATTTCGTCAATTGCATGGAATTTTCTCCGATGCGCACTATATCGCAATGCCGAGGCGTCGCACTTATTATTTCTCTTGATTTTAAAATTTAACTTATAAATGCAATTTTATCATGGCTAGACTGAAAATGATAATAGTACAGTTCGTTTTTTACGACTTGGGCTGTCGCCAAGGCGAGTTTGGGTCACGCAGATCATGTTAGGCGTGTGACGAGCCACCGTATACATACAAGAGTTACGTCACTAATATGATGACACTGGTACGAAAATTTCTATGATAGAATGCGCAACAACTTTTAGTTCACATATCGTTTGATGTCTTTAGTCTTTATGTGGCCCATACGAAATTAGTATA
>CM055404.1:72109451-72149358 GCA_029228625.1 Pseudolycoriella hygida
ATGACACTGGTACGAAAATTTCTATGATAGAATGCGCAACAACTTTTAGTTCACATATCGTTTGATGTCTTTAGTCTTTATGTGGCCCATACGAAATTAGTATACTGCAGTATGTACACGACATCTGGATTTTGTCGATCCAACTGAATATGAACGCGAACATCGACCTATCGCACGAAAACGATTTCGCGAAATTAACGAAAAAACAATTGAAGTTGTTCACTATGTCAGCTTCGTCATATAATCAGATATTAGACATTTCGTAGCTGAAACAAATCGAAACGATCGATACTATTCACCAGCTTGTCCTTAATCGTGGTAAGTGGTAAATTTGTTGACTTTGACAACTTTGATAATTTCGGTTATTTCGGCATTTCCAAGACGCAAACTTTGATAGTATATACTAACACGTACTTTTCATTGGACATGTTCTTCGATAATTTTCACCGATCTACCCATTGGTAAATGTACATCGATGGAAGAGAATCAACGAGCAATTTCATCGAAGAAAAACACATTGGCTAGTGCATAACACCGTCCAATTAATTAATTTTATAAGTATCTTCAAAGTGACTGATAATGTGGCAACCTGGGCCGTACATTCAAAATGCAGTCCTTGAAACGCGGGTGGAGCTAGTATTTAATTTTTTAACTTCGTTTAAATTTTGAAAATCAAGAGCTTCAGAAGGCTTTGGAAAAGCAAAAAGGATTTCACAGGAATTTTGTAAATGAGGTGGATGCGATGGAACAAATGCGAATTCGGAACTTTAAAGATGAGAAGCGAACAATTACTGATGAAAATCAAAATTTCAAGAAGGAAAATCGTCAATTAAAAATCGATGTGGACTTCTACAAACCGGCATACGAAGAGCTGTCTAAAGAATCAGAACGAGCGCTTAGACCAGATATCTCCAGAACAGGCTCTCGAACAGGTAAAAAAATTGACGTCGACTATTTGTCTACTTCTCCACTTCCAACATCTATAACAACCGTAACGTCGCAAAGAAAGCTAAAATCTGCAGCAACCGAAACATCCCAGCTTGAAATCGTTTTGAACCGTCCAATTTTATGTGACTGCAAACATACAAGTTCGAAGGTTCTGATCAAGGTGAATGAGAAGATGCTATTAGAAAATAAGAAAATAAAGTCACAGATTAGTAGTCTAAATACTACGATTACAAATTTAAAAAAACAAAACAAACAACTGAATGATTTAAAAAAAAAATTCAGAATAAAAAATTAAAATTTAACGAGGATTCAGCAGAGTTGGAACGTTTGGTTTCGTCGACTCACAAGAAAAACAAATTCACATACAATACCCACGCTCTTAACTTACTTAAGGAATTTTTGTGAAATCATGAAATCAATTAAATATTATGTATACATAAGATTCAAGGACCTGGGAGTTATTCCATAAAAACAGGATTTAAATGACATGAAGGGAAAATTTATATTATTTTCATATAACACATAACTTAATTTAGTTGACTTCGAACTTGGTAGCTAGTACGGTCAATAACATTTAAAATTCCTCAGATTTAGACAAATTTAAAATTTTGCTGAATTCCGTAGATTTTGACATTTCATGACATTTCAATGTGGTAATAACATGCTGACTAAAACATGTACAAAACCGACCCATACGAAAGCTGCCAGGTATGAAATTGAATTTTCGACTATGTTCTAAATGGAGAGAAAATTGAACGGACTGATAGCACATTCGATCTTGGAGTCCTGATGAACACCAAACTAAATTTCAACTCGCATTATGAGTATATTAGTAACAAATCAAAGTCATTATTGAATTTCGTGCTGCGCCAAAGGCGATTTCTGGATGATGATGCTATTAAAATCCTTTACAAAGCACTGGTTCGTTCAAATCTAGAATTCGCCGCATGTGTCTGGTCTGTTGGAATTTCACGGATTCCAATCCGGACCCCCAATAAAACTCGAATGTTCACACTTTGAACGTTTATTAGAGAGTGACTTAAACTATGCACAGAAACTTGTATTTATACTAAAAACTGTGTCTACTAGATTATTACATTTAAATATAGACTCCTAACATACTCGATTAGAACACATTTCTTGAGTGTAAGTTATCCTCAAGTGATAAATCCAACACTCCCACTCAATTGATGATAACTTAAGACTCCCACTCAAATGTTTATGATTCACAAAATCGTTTAACCATAGATTTAGACATCGACTTCTCTTGACCATCGACTTCTCTTAACCATCGACTTCTCTTAACCATCGACTTCTCTTAACCATCGACTTCTCTTGACTAACCATCGAACCAACGTTATTGATCATTGCCATTGACTTGACCATTGCCATTGATTTGATCATTGCCATTGACTTGACCATTGCCATTGATTTGACCATTGCCATCGACTTGACCATTGCCATCGACTTGACCATTGCCATCGACTTGACCGTTGCCATCGACTTGACCATTGATTTCATTAACCAATGTTATCCACCTTCTCGGAATTACAATAACTATCGATTCTACCATTTGACCATTTACACGAATCGACCATTAAATTGACAAATCATCGACTCGACCAACCTTCACTGATTTACAACATTAAATGCTATCCACCTTCTCGGAATTACGATACCATCCAGCGTCTTGTGAGGTTGCACTGCTCACCCAGTTCTCGCTGTTGCCACCAATGAAAATACATTTGTTGCGTCCTTCGTCATCAGCAACCACCATTGGCATTAAGCAACCATCGCCACCAATACCCTTCGTCATCAGCAACCACCATTGGCATTAAGCAACCATCGCCATCAATACCCTTCCGCACTACATGACCCATCGGAGTACTATTGAAAGTACGCAGAAACAATTTGTTATGTTCCTCAATGGTGACTATCTCAATCGATCAGACAATGATTATGTGCTCAGTCCGTACAGCGAAAGATGTGCGACTTTTGACTTGGAATCTTTGATTCGACGTAGAACGAATGCATCTATTCTGTTCATCCACTCCATTCTCACTGGAAAAATCAATTCACCAGCGCTTCGCTCCGATATAATATTCAATTCGAGATCAACACGGCACAACGGAATGATCTTTATCAAAGCATGCAGGACAAGCCGCTCATACAATTCGCCCTTTAACAACGCCTGTCGTATGTTCAATGCCATATGCAATATTATCAATCCAACGTTGCCCCACGTTCAGTTCCGTAACGCACTTCTTCAATTACCTGATTCCGATTTGAGCCAATTTTTAAATCTTTGATACTATAAATTATGTGTTACTTGATTATGGTGACGATAAGACGGTGACCTGTCTGTGATATTTACTAACCTATCTGACCAATTTGTAATACCTATGACGATCTATTGTGATTGACGAACTTTTTGTGATATTTTCAACTGCCTTTTGGTAAATTTTAACGAACTATTGTGATACTAACCTAAGACAATATAATTGTAATATATACTAACAGTCCGTTTGTATAAAGCTGACTTAAAATGAAAAATAAATGAATGAATGAATGAATGAAGAAATGGCTATCCTAAGAAACCCTAAGGAAAGACCCTTGACCCACGGACAAAAACCTTCTACAGCACAAATCACTCAACAAATTTACACCAAATATTTTCTCTCAGTTTCACTAAATTTTATTTGACACAACAACTACCATTTTCGGTGCATGACTTGCAAAGATATAAGACTAGAAGTCTCATCGACCTTCTAAGAACTTCATTTCCCCTACTTTTTCGGTCATATCTTCAGAAGTTCTCGACCGATTTTGTTCATCTTCGAACTAAACCTCACTTTTTCAACTACCTTTCAGTGAAAAAAAAATTATCGAAATCTGTTGCGATTTACTAGGATTATCGGTTTTGACAGACGGATGGACGGAAAACGATTTTTTGTGGATTTATCTTATTTAGACCCCAAAACGAAAAACCCACCAAATACCAGCTGGAAATTTGACGTATTACAAACGTTATGGTAAACGAATATGTATAGCTGCTTCTTACGGGTCTAAAGAGAAATCGGTTTGTTGATATTTGCGTCATATCGCCTTACTACCGTGAGGCCATTATTTCGTTTCTAAGATTTTTTTTGACCGAGAAACTTTCCATACAGGAAAAACATGCGAATTCGTTTCAATTAGGTAAGGGGTCCTAAGCGAAAAAAAATTTAAAATTGTAAAAAATGTTTTAATAAAAACAAAACAAACTTAACAACTTTAACTACAAATGTATCAACTCTTTAGCCATATCCGACAAATTTTTGAATGTTTTTTGCAATGCTTCAACATAAGAATGTGTAACGTAGGGAATTTTCTCCTTTTCCGCTAGAGCTTTTACTCTGTCTTTGATGAGCGCATGACGAAATTGCGGCATTGTTAGAAACATCTGATGTTCGATTTGATAATTCTGTGTAGCCCATCAACCAATTGGTCATGTTATCTGTTGTATGTTGAACAATTGTGGAAATTGCAAACAAACGATGGCGTCAGCGATAAAAGTTCTAGTTTTTCATTTAGCCGTATTCAGCTATTGAAAATGAATGGATGGCGCCACCGACATCATCTGAGTATTGACTGATTCAAATCGAAGCAAGACGCAACCAGTTGCACCATGGTTTCTGTTCTGCATCAGCGGTGTGAATTAACGGATATTCCACCTAATGCGTTGGCTTTGTGGTGACTGGTAAAAAAGTGTGAGAAAATGCAAAATTTGGGAATTAATCATCATCGTCATCATCATCATCATCATCAAACTTTATAGACCATTATTACCTTTCGGTGTGAGATCTTTATGTCGCAACCCCAGAATGGTGAACTATCGTCCTCCATGCCCTTGTATCGACTAGCCTATCTGATATGTAAGCACGTAGTATCAGACCATCTCTACTACTTGCAAATAGCATTTGTTTCTAAAAACGAATCTCGGATTTAATATATATTTGCTACATTAAAGTGCACATCAATAAGAATAAGAAAGTCTTGACGAAAAAGTTTTTTATCAGAAAAACATTAAAGTTTCACCTGAATCAGAAATCCTTTGGCAACCTTACATTTCATCAGCAATGGAAAAACAATTATTCTTTAAGTTTTGTAGGATATTTTAGACGATTCAGTTTACCAATTAATTGTGAGACTACTGACGACATTTTAGAAAATATTTCGTACTACGCTTTGAAAATTTTAACGCCTCAGTAAGACGTTTTAAGTACTCCATTGAAATTGCCATTTTGATTGCCGATTGATGCTTAACCTGAAACGCTGACTACCAAGCACTCATCTCATGTTGCTAATCTGTAATATGTATTTTTGGTTCCAATTTCGAACCGTTGTTAATAACCGTTCAGGACTCAATTTAAAAATTATTCTTTTTGTGTAAGCTGTGTAAGTGTAACCTCGAGTGTTATTGAGACGTCTCAATGAATTCTTTTTTATTTTGATAGTCGATAGGTTTCGTAAGTGTGGTAATTGTTCGAAGTGGATTTTTCAGGCTAGTTGAGACGCCTCAATGAATTTTTTTCTTTTGATAGTCGATACAGTTCGTAAGTGTGAGTAAGTGTAAGAAATAATTCGCGCAACGAGACGTCTCAATTTCCCGCGAAACCATTAGAAATAATTTGTGAAATGAGACGTCTCAATTACCCTCAAAACCCTTAGAAATAATTCGTGAAATGTCCTCAGTATGGTCTTCATGATTCGAAAAATAAGACGTCTCGATTATCGTAAAAAGTCTTGAAAATAAGTTGCGTTGAAACGAAGATTTTTTTCAAATCTGACGTCTTCTTTGCCCTAAAAGTTCTGAACAACACTTTTAGTTTGAAAATTAAACATCATTACTCTTAAAATTCCGCTTTGAATACTTAATGTAGATAAAACTTAAAATGAAAGTCTCATTAATACTTTGCAAATTTTGAGACTAATGAGACGTGAGTGGCTTTCCCTCAGCACTACAAAGACATGACATCAACTTACCCTGGCAGGCCTTCGATTGCTCAACGCAGTAACGAACCTCAAAAACTTTATTTTTTATGTTGCCTCCGTATATCGCTGTGGACAACACATTCCGTTGTCTCACGTCCAAGTTGTCTTGCGCTTCAGTTCGATTGGAAATGGCCACACGATTCGCACCCAGACAGGTAGGGTTCGGTATCAACGATGGCTGTGAAGTCGCAGCCAATGCAACAAGAAGAACTTTTATGAAAAAATATTTAAACACTCGAAAGTTGATTGCTAAAATTTCCACAACACATTCAATTAAATCAACCGCGACAAATTCCTTGAAGAGCCGCAAACTGAAAACTAAATGCCCCGCAATCTACCCGTTCTTGTGGCAATGCTATTTCGCACCGACATACTGTTCTTTGGTGAAGATACAGTCCGCTCGAAACAGGGCGATCCCTGTCGAACACTTCTATTTTGCTCGGGAATCCAGGCAGTTGTCCAATCATTATTGTCAGACTTTGTTACATTCTACTTATACGACGGCTTGGTATATGAAAATTACGACAACTAGCTTCAAGATTTTGAAACGCTCCAAAATCGGGTTGCATGTAAACACAGCGAAATGCGAAATCTATTTTTGTTCAGAAGTAGATCCATAAGTTTTAACAAAATTCAATGAGATTGCTCCCGGTATTAAAGTCGCCGACGAATTGAAACTTTGTTGGGAGCTCCAATCTCGGATAATGCTTTCGAAGAACTTTTCAGTGAAAAATGGAACCGAATGCAACTGCTATTTTCAAGATTACTAGAATTAGAAAACAAGTACATAGCGTTTTACCCGCTGAAAAATTGTCTTTGTATCCGAAACTGGTTTATCTGCTGAGACGGATTAATGGATGCTGGCATCAAATCTACACATGAAGATATAACAAACTCCATTCTGTGCCTTTTTCGGTATAAACGTTCGGTCCGTGAAGTTCGGAAACAATAGAATTGTTCAATTGTTGCTAGGCAAAAAGATAGCAACCAAAACGAACGAACCAAGAACCAGATCATTTCTGCAGCTAGAAGTAAGCATCGCCATCCAAAGAACAAGTGCGGCTTCAGTAATGGTAACACACCTCCGATCAGGCGCTGAAGAAATGGAGGAAGTTTTTTATGTATATACAGGATAAATTTTATAGTTAATGACTTTACGAAAAACTCTGACGACTTTACTATATCTCTCCAGACAGAAATTTTAATCGCTTCACTTATCTCACTTGAATCCTTTGAAAGTTTTTTGAACGAACAATTTATCAACAGAAAATCGTGACCAAAACGTTGAATTTATTTCATCACTTGATAACTTTGACAACTATGAAAAACAAGTTCCAATTTTTGCTGCGTTCTTAGAGTATTTTACATGCTTCTGGTTTCATGCCTTTTGCGACTCATAAAACCCCAATATTTTTAGTTCATCAGGTTTAATAAAAGGAAAATGTCTAAATTATTTGATCTGTTGTATTATTGCTTGGATGAGCCAAAAATTCTAGCAAAAATTTGTTTTCATAAGAAAACTATAAAAACAAATAAACAGTTATTTGTTATTGTTTGGGAATCTGCAACAATAAATTAATGCTTATTTCGTCTTATCAATAACTCTGCGAAGTACTCAACATTTTAGTCAACCTTGACGATTTTGAAAGCCATTTGTCCAGCTTTTAAAAATTTATTAAGAGATATTCAAAAGTTCCTGATATTTTAAATTCTCTCTATGTAATGGAATTAAAAAAAATTCTAAAGGATTCTTTGCGAAAAAGGTTGTTCAAACGAACATCCGATTATCTTCACCACACATGTGTAAATAAGAGTGAAGACTGAAAATATTTACAGTTCGTATTTTGCACTACCAAAATTATTCTTTAACCAGCAAATTTTTGCAATGAGCACGGGGGTTTGGGGGCGGAGCCCCCATGGTTGCAAGTGCCGGGGAAGGATCGGGAGTTCAGTGAGAAAGAGCGCGCCGCAGGCGGTTAGAAAAATTAACTTTAAAATTTGCTTCCAAAAATATTAAACTTGCAGGAAAAAAGTGTAAATTTGCTGATGAAAAGCATAATTTCGCAGAAAAAATTAAAAAATTTGCTGCACAAAAAAATGTTTTTGCTGCTAAAAAAGATATTTGCTGCCAAAAAAATAGATGCCAAAAAGGAACATTTAATTTGTCTCGAAATTTGACTTCGACGCGACGTCATCTTCACTGTGGAAGCTTTTTCATTAAAAGTAAGAAGAAAGTGGTGACCTAGATTGCGATACAAGTTGACTTTCAACGTCTTCAAATACTATTTTTCTTAGCAGAACCATGAAAAATTAATATCTCGGAAGTTAGTCCAATCCAACATTTGGAAAATTAAATTTTCCTTGTACGAAAAACGCGAAAATGATTCATATGAGGAATATTTCATTACATTTTCGAATATTTTGTGTAAGGAAAATGAACTTTGTAAATTTGGACTTTCTATTGTTTTTACAATTTTGGACTGGACTAACTCGCACATGGAAAAATCTATTGCAACGAAAGCAATAGAGAATGGGATTACATATCAACGAATCCAAGACCAAGTACATGAAGACCAACCCGAATCCGGTAGCAAATCAACAAGGTAATTCGATACGCATTGATGGATTGAACATTGAGATCGTGGACGAATTCACGTATCTTGGAACGCTGGTACAATGTGATGGTGATACGACACCTGAAATTCAGAAGCGTATCATGGCGGCAAGCAGATGCTATTATGGATTACTCAGACATTTGCGATCAAAGTTGATGTCGATGAAAACGAAGTGCCTTGTTTACAAAACTCTTATCCGTCCAGTGCTGATGTATGGCTGCGAAACATGGACGTTGAAAAGAAGTGATGAACAGCTGCTCCTGACTTTTGAGCGTAAAGTCCTCCGCTATGGAGCGATGCAAGAAGGAGAAAGGTGGCGGCGGCGATACAATTTTGATTAAAACGTGATTTTGCTGAACCGGATTTAGTGGCAGTGGTGAAAGTCCGGCGTTTGAGGTGGACAGGACATTTGATACGCATGGAAGAAAGCAGATAGCAGAGCCTCCTCAGTACTATTCCGAAACAATCCAAATGGGCGCAGGGGAGTGGATCGACCGAAAATGCGTTGGATTGATGGCGTCGAAGCAGATCTAGAAGCGCTAGGAATAAGGAGCTGGCAAAGTGTAGCACGTGATAGGAGAAAATGGATAGACGTTCTCGAGCAGGCCGAGGCCCATAAGTGGCTGTAGCGCCGGAAAAGTAAGCAAGTAACTCGCACATGTAAAAATTGAACAATTTTCTCAGAAAATCCGGTAGAATCTAATGAGACAGGAAAACTGGTTTTGCAAACCGGTTAATCGATTTAAAAACCGAAAACCAATTGTCTGTTCTATCAAGAATGCAATTTACTTTTGCAGCAAGATTTAAATACGATCTAGCTATCATACTACCGCGTCGTAGTCTGTTCAAACTAAGAGGGATTATTTTGAAGAACAGCCTCCATCGGTTTTAATATGTCATTCTGAAAAAAATATATAAAAATTTAACAAAATTTCGAAGTAATCGTTCGTAAACGTTTATTGGTTTTCTCGACTCCATTTAAGAGGGCGTTTGGTAAACTTCACATTATTTATGGCTTCCGTTAGACCGTTATTTCGACTGGAAATTCGATTTTGTATGAAAAATTTTGAGTATAAAAACATTTTGAATTTCGTATGTACGTACATAGAGGAGAGGGTTCTTTAATTTGTACGAGGGGGTGTCAAAAAATCGAATTTTTTATGTATGTACCTATTGGATGGCCCCATAAAGATTCGTTGTTGTGTATAAAAGAAACAGGAACAAATTCAGTAACTTGGCATCAGAAATAGAAACAGACCGAACATTAAGATTTTCTGTCGCTCTGTCTGTTTTGTGACTTAACATAGCGTAATTTAACCTAACCCCAGTATCTTTGATTTAATAAACGAACCATGTACCTTATCTTACCTCAATGAATGCTGCAGATGACAATTATTTTTTATACATTTTCATTGTTCAATGTACAGAATCAAAGCCCGATCACGTCTCAATATTTTCTAGTTTTAGTGTTTTCCTTTCATTTTCCTAAATTTAAACGAATGGCCATATGAACTAATATGAAAAAATCTAGGAGAAAAAAGGACTTTTTCCATGCAATTTCAAAAAATTTCTCTTTTCTAAAAATACTGTACACTCACGGAAATATATTTTTGCATCAATAGAATTTCGCACTTCTGGTTGCAAAAACCTGCGCAGAAGTACGAAATTCTATTGTTACAAAAATATATTTCCGTGATTGTAACAGTTCATGTGCTGAAATAGAATTGAATCGTCTAAATTGGCGACGGTTTGTCTTCTCAAAGAAAAAAAATCAATTTTGGGCGCTAACCTTGTACTTTTATAACATGATGGAGTCAAGTAGTTTAAGTTACTTAAGCTAAATTCTGAAAGGTCTCGTTCTTATTACGGGTACGATACCCTTTCAATCGATTCTCGCCGCAAGGATTCCCGTTATGTTAAATTACTGATCTGCTGAAGCTGTATTGGAAATTACCGAAATGGCAATAGCGAAAAACTCGTCCGAAGTACCGCCCTTAAGTAAAACCTGAAGCCCACAAAAAAAAGTCGAAAAGAAAATTTTAAAAATAAAATTGAAAAAAAAAATTGAAAAAAATGTAACAAACATAATAAAAATCGAAAAAAATGAAAACCTCCAAAACAAAAAATAAAAAAAAAATTTTAAGTTTCGACAGACCTTAGGACTGACCCAGTGATCTAAGGAGAGGTTTCGGACAAAAATGTTCACCCCCAACTTTCTCTACAACATGCAAAACAAATTTTTTTGGTTAGGACTTGAGGATAGGCCACTGATACGTACTTGCATGAGTAAAACATTTCCCACAACTTGCTCTAAGATGTAGAAAAAACAACCTAAAAATTAACGAAATAGTCAAGAAAAACCACCAACTATCGTATAGGGTCGCGTAGCGTCAGTTAGGCTCACTACAGCGAAAATGTTAATCAATAATAGTTCACTTTAATTCAGACAATTCGAAAATATGCACTTATATAAGAAGTAAGTAAAAATATGAAAATATATACATACAGTGAACGCTCTCTATAATGAAATCTCCCTTTAATGAAATACTACAATGAAAAATTAAAAAAGGACGTCTGTGGCGAGAAAAATTTTAGAAATCATCAGCAAGTACGGTGGTCATTGTTTATCGTTATTGTTTAACATGCATGTGTGCTATTACCCGCAAAAAATGTTTTAGATTAGATGCATAGTGTGGAATGTATACTGTTGATTTAGTAAGAGTAATTAAACGATTGGGTTGTTAGAAAATTTGGTAAAATACTGGATGAGGGCTTTTCTCTGCTTGTCGATGCAATAAAAGAAAACTAATTTTTTATTTGCTATTTTCTGAACGTTTCGTTACATATAGTAACATCTTCAGGAACTGTAATTTACAAAGATATTAATTTTCATTAGACTAAAACAAATTTTCGCACTGTCTTATAACTAATTAACTTACAATGTAATTTATCAAAAATTGGAAAAAACCTAGAAAAAGAACTTCAACAGTCAGTTTTTTTATAAGCTGTTCCTGAGCAAAGTCTGACCATGACACGAGACGTAGAGTATGTTTTAACTACGCGGCGCCGTTGACAAATCGATTAAAAGAAATTTATAAGAAACGAAAAATTGATTTAGTATTCGCGAGTGAAAACAAATTACGTAGTCATTTGCTCTCGACGAAAGATAAAATAGAAAAGTCTGACAGGTCCGGCATCTATGAAATAAAGTGTGAAATATGTAAAAAATTGTACACGGGCCAAACGCGAAGATCTATTGAAAAACGTCATAAAGAGCACTGTGCCCACGTGACTCATAACAGACCTGAAAAATCCGCGGTGGCAAAGCATGTTCTCAAGGACCTACACGTAACGAAAAAAGACCTGACATTAAAATTAAAAAAGCAAGTGTCACAACCCTACAAATTAGAGGCGTGGGAGAGTTTATTTATTCATAGAAATACGAACAGCATGAACACTGATCCAGCCCCGATCATTTCACCCCTGTTCAATTTATAAAATAAAATAAAATCAACTTCATGTGCAAATGTGTTGTCATCGTGTGCAGTGTATTTAATTGTTATCAATACATAGATCCAGATCGATAGTCTTAAACAGTAACCCGACTGAAGATGGCCGAGTTGTGGTCGAAATATATTTCGCGGTAAGTTTAAAGAAAAAAAGTGGAATAATTTTCGTTAAATTAATTTAAAATAAATTGTGCTTTCCAAAATCGGTGGAAATTGTGGCAAATTAGTAATTTTATTGAGAGCACGGAAACGCCCAAAAAGTAAATTGAAATTATTATGCGAGGTAGATCCACTCGTAGATGCCCGACCTTGAGTTTTGCGGCGATGATACGGGCATAAAGTCATTATTCTTGTTTCGGCAAAGAATTTTCAGTAACTGTTTCGGATTCGCTTGTCGATTTTCTTCAACAAAAGCTAATTCGAAATATTCCTGGCGAAATGATCCTAACTCACAATCTTTCATTCCTTTCATTCGAGTGTGCAATTTCACATTTTTGTGTAAACAAAAAAGTGTGTCGAATACACACTTTTTCAAAATCAAGTACACACAGTGTGCAAAATACACGCTTAAAATAGGCCCTGGAATAAATAATTGTTTTTGTGAATTACACGTATATTCAATATGAAAATAATTGCGAAGTTTTCTCAAAAAAATCAATGTATACCCTCGTCTTTTGCATCTATTTTGCAATATATGACGGACAACACGTTTAAAATTGTCTAACTGGTATCAATTATGTTCGAATATTTTATTCCGCTGAGTATTATAAGCAAAGTAATAGTTGCGATCTGAATCAGAAAATATTTGAAAAATCGACCATTCGAATTCGAAAGTTTATTTAAATAATCTTGAAATGGAAATTATTTGAATAAAAAACAATATTAAACAAAAATTGTGATAAAATTGATTGTTTTTATGAAAAAAAAAGTTGCAACTTAATGTGCCAAATTGTGCTAAAAATGAATAATAAACCAGCTCTATAAAAAAAAGTTCATTTTTTTCGGACCCACCGTAGAAGAATTTTTTGCTCAAAATAATGTTCTTAAACGATAAAAAATGAGAAACCGCATGCAGGTGAAATTTTTTTTTCGTCATTTCCATGAAATTTTGAGTTTATATGGGAAAAACGTCATTTTCAGCATTTTTTTCAAATTTTCCCGGTAAAAAATTTAGTGCCAGAACAAAAAAGTTTTATTTTGCTCCCAAAAATCATTTTCCGTTGACAATACCAATGTGCAACCACTTTTGATTTAAAATGGCTAAAGCCCACCGTGGGCGGCGTGACGTTTTTCCAACTACTTGACACTTCATTGATTTATCTGTGAATGTGAATAATATTCAAAGTGAAGTTGGTTGGTCGGCTCCGTCGTCTCAAATACGTCAAAATAACACCGACGGAGGAACATAACCAAACAAATGTTTGTTTTTGTCAACAAGACGTTATATTCTTTTATAAATCTAGTTTTATTTTAGCTTTAAAATGATTTCAATTGTTTTGAATGGGATTACGTATTTTGTCAGTGGAAATAGTAAAAATGTAATGTTACAATGAGCTCGTTATGTTGAGTAATATTCAAGTATCGGTTTACGGAACTGTGAAGTGAAGAGTAGAACCATCAAATTAGAATTATGGAAATAACGAATGAAAGTATTTATTCACATTCAGTTATTTGTACCTTTCATAAGATGTTTGGTCCAGTCCTTCAAATTTGTGTAATTTTGTGGAGCTTATAAAATCTTCAACGTAAATTTCGACAACCACACTCGACGTGAGAAATCACCAGTGTAACCAGCTCGAGTTCAGCCAAACTGCTTTCGTCATTCTAGTATTCGAATTCTAGTATTTAAATGTTTGTTGTCCAGGGTTAGCCTTTGGTCTTCTAACAGTTTTAAATCAATTTCACAAAAGCCAGATTCAAGTTAAAGTTTATTTACAGTTTTTTTTTCAGATTTTACAATATTGAAATTTACATTTCTGGTATTAATCTATTTCTTTTTATTTATTTATTATTTTGTTTATGTTATCATTGAATTCGCTTTTGGTATTTTCCAAATCCTTTCGCGCATTTTTTTTCTTTAGTTTTTTAAAATGTCAATAAAATGGTTAAAATATTAAATTAACTTAAAATTGTACGATTTCATGCATGTCATTAAAATACGTACGAACGTAAATCAATTTGATATAATTCTTCAATATCACCCCAAGCAGCTATTTGCAATTCACCGAAGCTATCATCAATATTCAAACCGTGCTTCCAGATTCTTTGCTTCCAAATTATTTCTTACGCTTTTCACCAGATGTGACGGATCGAAACAGTGGATAATATTTCGATCATTTAGTTTATATTGAAGTAGTGCTCCAGTTTGTGGTTTTGAAGGAGTATCAGGATAAACCAAAGTGTTCACAGCACTAGCATTTGTGTTTGCTTGGTCTCAAACTGTCAGAACTGGATCAAGGCCTTTTTGAAAGAAGGTTAAATTAAGCACCATTTTTTGTGAAATTTATTCCAATATTACAAAGATTAAAAGATTAACGACCTGTGGTTGCCACTCGCTCTATCATTAATTTTATTAACTCGGCCAGCTCGAATGATTTTAATCCATTAGTGTAGAAATATGCCACAGCCTGTTTGTATGAAACAGTCACACCTCTAACCATAAAAGTCAACGCGTTTGTTGCGAAAATTGGTTCACTCAAATTTTCAATTTGCACAAATCCTTCAATACAATCTAGTGATTGATTGTATTCTAAGTGTTCCTTCAAGGACACCTCATCCCAGGTGAGAGCACATAATTTTTCGTGTTGAGGCCATTCCTTCACAACATTTTTCAACATTGCAAACATGTTTGGATCAATACCAGATTTTAAAATCAAGTTTGCACTATAGCGACCGAGTGTTCTTTTGGTTGGCAATGTACACCATTTTTCCTTAAATCTATAACTTCTTGGCCCTTGTTTGTACATCGCTAAACAAAGACTTTTTTCTTGATCTGTATATCGTCTTCCATGACTAGGTCGACCACAGTTTCTTAGATGCATCTTTACGAATTCATAGAGCTGCTTGTTAAATTTCGTTCGAAGATAGTTCAGCACTGTAGTATAATTTATCTTACTGGATTTAAGTTTCTGCTGCAGTTCTTTAACTCTTTTTTTGTAATAATTTAAATTGGCAGACCGGCGGATTTCATTCTGAAAACGAAAAGCAGGTAGACTACAGATTTTTGGAAGTCTGAAAAATAATCTTAACGTAAAATGACATTAAAAGATTCCATTTATTTTACGTTGAGCTTGTTTCGGAAACAAAGAGAAAATCACAAGGTTTCCAGGGTGCATAACTAAAGTTTGTAAGGCTCGGAACAGATTGAAACAGCTTATGGTTCCACTGAAGTAGTTAATTTTAACTTTATAGCCATGTTAAAAGACCTAATGAGCCTGTTCCGGGACATTTTTAACGGACCAACTAGAACATACGACACAAACAACTAACAAGAACTAACACAAGAATAAATTAATGAAACAACGCATGGGACAAACACAAAAGACAAACACATTTATTCACACAACAGTTAAAAGTAATTTGTAGAATCTACCCACCGAAGCTTTTAATTTTTTGTTAATTTTCCGGCCGATGTATTCAGAACACTCTTCTATCTCTTCGCTGCTCAATCCGACCTCGTCACTATCATCTTTAACACTTACACCTCCTAAATTATTTATTTGCACATCATGATTGGAACTCATAAGGTGATAATTAAGTACATCACTGCCGTTGTCCTATGTTCAAATGTTTTAAATTGATTACTTCGTTACCAATTCAATTCGAAACTTCAAGGAGAATCTTACGTTAGCTTTGGATCCGATCTTAAAAGTCTGATATTGGAGAGGCTTCATTGGTTTCTGTTTCGGTGGCGTGTATTGGATTTGATACTTGAAGGAATAATAAACAATATAAATTTAGTGAGGTTAAGATTAATTTGTCAGACTTACATCGATTTCTTTCGGTAAAAAAAGACTTGGTACGGAATCAGCTTTTATCACAGGTTGCCCTTTACCGTTTAGTTTAAAGTCGTCCTTCGTAAAATGTTTTTTGCATAATTTATAATGCGAATGCGACAATTTATTCGAATTTAATCGATCCACCAAACTGAAAGCTCTTATTGCCAGAATCCACTTTTCGGCGGTTAATTTATTCGATGGGAAGCTGTGCAGGCCATTTTTTTCCACAGATCCACAACCTTTAACACAACATTCGAATACCATCTCACCGCTCAAGTAATTACTTTTAAAAATTAAAATAAAAATTAAATTGAACGGAAATTAAAATTAAAAATAGCAACAATCTATGACGCATTTAAAATTCAAATAAACGGATAGAATAAAAGTGACAATCTGATTGCATTGAAGTTAGATGTGATTTTTGACAGCAACGCCACCAGTCATTCTACTGCATAAAAAAAACAATGAAGTGACATCCCTGTGCGTTTTTCTGATGTTCGGCGGCGGCGCACGGCTTAGCCGAACTTATTTTTTTTCTTCGGCGGCGGCGCTTTTTTTAGGCACTTTTTTCGGCGGCGTACGCCGGCGCACACCTCTACCACCCGCTGGCTCGACACGGATAATTTATTAACGTTATACGGCGTCTTCAAGGAAAACTTACCGTTAATCAAAAATTGCGAAATCAAAATAAAAAGAAGCAAAACGTATTTTTACGATCTCACAAGACTTAAGTTTATTAAATTTTATAAGAAACATTTCAATTCAATCTGACTCTCTTAAAGCTAATCAAGAATTATCGCCATGTCTCCTACATACAATAATTCTTGGTGATTTTTGTAAGGTCCCAACACACCGTTAACCGTTGACTTATTCTACAAAAAAAATATTAATTGCGCAAAAAATATTAAAATTGCAAAACGAACCGTTGGAGCTCTTGTAGACGTAATATCCAAATAGGTTCCAGGGTCCGCCAATTGAATCGACGGGATTCAAGTCGAGCAAGAAAAAGAATAAAATGATATATTTTGAGGATGACTAACACTTGCACTAGTTAATGATATTGCCCTGTGCGGATAATATCCTATAAGGTACGACGACCTTTTTTTTATCACTTTCCTTATAATAAAATTAATACGACTTCCAACAAGATGGATGCCGATGCGATGGCTTCGCAATAAATTCCTTTTATTTGCTTTATTTCCGAAACCGTCCGCGTTTAGAGACACTTCAATTTATATGATTCGGATAGAACTGAATTTACAATTCCCTCTTGGGAATCTTAAAAGAACTATATGAAACAAACTAATGATAATTTTCTACGATTTGCGTTGATGAATTATTTACGTGTTGCGATGGCGGCTAAAAAATTGAACTGATAAAAAAAATACCGAATTCTTTATTGTACTTCTATTTATTAAACGCGATTACGCGGCAAAATCATGTTTCGAAGTTCTCGAACAAACTTAACGATCAAAGTTGTACTAGAATACAGGATGGTCCATATTTGCTCAACTTTCTCTTACGTTCTAACTTACATTTATTAACAAAGTTTTCTTAGGTCTAATGTAATCCTTGTGAGTCGCTTTCTTTTTATTAAAAGACGTAGGGGAAAGATACGAATGTGGGATATATGCATTCATCCGACATTCTAGTATCGGAAAACCCCTCCTATCTTTTCTTATTACGTTATAAAGAATTCTTAAAATATTTTTGTACATATTCAAGGATAATATGATCGTAGAGATACGTTGAATTTATGGAATATATTTTAATATTCTTGGAACGGAGCTGCGTCAGCGGATTCGTTACAATCCGTCCGAAGCAACGTTGTAAAAAAACCCTGCCGAAAGCGCAAATGGAATCCGCAAATAGACAAAAATGTTCGCCTCAATTTTCTCTGCCACATATCAAAAACCAATTTTTTGGGCTGGGGCCGACCTCAGTCCGACCTAGGGCCCTCAGGACAGGATAAATACTTCCATAGACAAAAATATTTCCATCAATTTTCTCTACAACATAGCAAAGAACCATTTTTTTGTCAAGATGTGGGAAGAAGGAATAAAACTAAGTGTTTTAACTTGAATCCACAATTAGAAGTGATTTTATTATAACAAAATGTTGTGTTTATATACAACTACAACGGTAATATATTTTGACGGATTAAATGTAAATATGAACGGCTGATTGAATGAGTGCGTTTGAATCTGAATGTCGAATGATGAAAAGTGATGTTCGAATTGTATGCGAGTTCATTAGTAGATGACGCCACACTACTCCCTTCCTAGTAATTTCATTATGATATAGTTATTCGACAACTGAAATTTAAAGAAGAAGAAAAATGTGTTGGTAAACAAATTTATTGAAGAGTGAATCAATGAACGTTTTGCGTGATTGATTGACATTTTTGTGTTTTTTTTTTTAATTTTCAGTAAGCTCCTCTGCGATCTTCGGTGTCTGAATCGTCAGAACTTGATGACGATGAAGTGTCCGATAGTTTTTGGTCGGCGGCGATGTCTAAGTCGACTTGTTCGTTCCAGTCGACTATGTTTGCAGCCTTCAGCGGATCATTGTGTACGTTGTTGAAAGTCGGTGAATCATCAGCGGGTAAAGTTTTAACGTGTAAATCCGGTTTCAAGGATATTCTTATACCGGTCCGTGGTGTCTTAGGGGTGACAATTGTTTGTGGGGGAACAAATGAGCACGGTTCAACACAGTTGACCGATGCCTTGCCGAATTGCTTGTCATACCAGCAAACTTTCGGACCAGTGTCAGAGTCTTTAGCTAGTACAAGCGCTCTACGTGAATTAATATATTGTCCTGGTGTTGTTTTCGCAGCGCGGGATGAAATCTTACATGACATGCGCTCTTTAGCTTCCTGGGAAATAGCTTGGCTGACTGTAGTAGTTGTTGGCTTGGAAATAGAGCGTGCCACAGTTGTGCGTGTTGGGTTTCTAACTAGATGCCTGTGTATTTCCATGGATATTGCTCTGATTTCTGACGTAAGTGCGCTTTGCCTTGCTATGTTACTGCGAAGGTGTTGTAGCTCTTGCATGACGTTCTCTAACCAGGTTGGTGTGAGAGTATGTGATGCGGAATTTTTGTTTGTTGCCATTTTAGCGTAAGTATTAGTATTAAGTACTAGTAGTTGATCTGTTGGGAACTTGGTAGTAGTGGTGATCACTAGTAATTGATTTGAGGTTTGACTTGAACTTGATGAAAGTTGAAGTGAAGTTTGAAACTAAAAGGGTTTGAACTAATAATTTTTGCTTTATATAGTGTGAACAGTGAGAGAATTCCGTTAAAAAAGGCGGGTTATCATGAGAAAAACGATTTTATGTTTTGCAGGGTTGCCTAATATTATACTACACTGAGAAGCGTACTTTTTTTAGTTTACTTGCTTCGATCTGTTCACTTTGGTTTTCGTTGATCGTAAACATGGGCTTTAGTCGATCTAACGAAATTTGTTTGTTTTTTCCTTTAATCTTAACTGTGAAATGTTTTTCATTTTTTGTTACAACTTCAAAAGGTCCTTCGTAATTTGGTTGCAATGATTTTTTAACTCCATCTTGTCGGACGAAGACATATCTTTATGAACAAATACTTTCTGAGAGTTGTGATTGCTTGAAGGAACTGGCCTGAGTTCGTTCATAACGGACTTGAGGCGTTCTACGAAGTTATTAGGATTAGCATTGACGTTAGGCTTTGCTTCTGCGAAAAAGTTATAGGGTAAACGTAAGTTAGTTCCGTATACTAATTCAGCAGGTGAAGCGTTAACATTTTCAAGAATTACTGAACGTAACCCGAGTAGTATTGTTGGGAGGGTTTCTGTCCAACGACTGTTGGCGTGGCACTTGATGGCTTTCTTGAAAGTGCGATGCCAACGTTCAATAATTTCGTTTGCTTGTGGGTGGTAAGGGGTTGTTCTAATTTTACGTGTACCAAGGAGCTTGTTCAGTTCTGTAAAAAGATCTGATTCAAACTGAGCGCCTTGATCGGTGGTTATCTTTTGACATATTCCATAGCGCGATATCCAGTTTAGGAAAAATGCCCTAGCAACTGTTTCTGCTTTGATGTCTGCGAGTGGAATAGCTTCCGGCCACCGAGAAAAGCGGTCTATACATGTCAGACAGTACCTGTATCCTTCCGAGGGAGGAAGAGGGCCAACTAAGTCGATGTGGACATGTTCAAACCGTTGATTAGGTGTCTCGATTTGACTGAATAATGATTTATTATGTCTGTGGACATTATTTTTCTGGCAGGGGACACAACTCTTGCAGAAAATTTGAGTATCTTTGTTAAGTGACATGACGGCCAAACGAAACTGTTTTTCACCAGTTTTGTGGTGGCTTTTACTCCTGGATGTGCTAGGTTGTGTACCTGCTCGAAGATCATTTTTCGGAGAGATTCCGGAATGAACGGGCGAGGGACTTCAGTAGAAACGTCGCAAGTTAGAAGAACATTGTTAAACTCTATTTTGAGAAGCTTGAGTCCGCTCTTTCGAGACTTAAATTGTTGTAATTCCGGATCTTCATTTTGTTTTTGAGCTATGAGGTTGTAGTCTATAGAACTGGCAAGAGAGATGGTGTTCACTCTTGACAATGTATCAGCGACTACGTTGTCCTGTCCAGAGATATGCTGAATGTCTGTGGAGAACTGACCTATAAAGTCTAAGTGTCTGAATTGACGTGGAGAAGCTTTCTCGTTTTGCTGGTTAAAAGCAAAAACGAGGGGCTTGTGGTCAGTGAAGATTGTGAATGTACGTGCTTCCAGAATGTTTCGGAAGTGCTTGATTGATTTGTACATTGCCAATATTTCTCTGTCGTAAGTTGAGTATTTAGTTTCTGTTGTAGTGAGTCTTTTTGAAAAAAATGCGAGAGGGGACCATCCATTGCTGGTTAGCTGGTTGACAACACCTCCGATAGCTGTGTAGGAAGCGTCTACCATTAAGCAAATTTTTACATCTTCTTCAGGTTGAGCGAGGAGTGCCGCCGTGGCTAGTTGCTTTTTACAATTTTGAAAAGCTTCCAGTAGCCGCGGAGTCCAGTTGATCAATGTTTTGTCTTTTTTTGTGCTTCCTTTAGTACAGTCTAGTAAAGGAATCTGGGTTTCTGCCGCGTGCGGTAAAAATCGCCGGTAATAGTTTAGCATACCCAAGAAACGTTTGAGTTGTGAAACGTTTTCAGGTAATTTAAAGTCTACAATGGCTTCAACTTTAGTATTCAAAGGTTTGGTGCCGTGTTTGTTTATCGTATAGCCGAGGAATTTAACCTCAGACTGCCCCAGACAGCATTTATTAATATTAATTACAACTCCGAAGTCATTGAGTCTCTTAAGCAAGATGTGTAAGTGCTCTAAGTGTTCTTGCTCGCTCTTCGATGCTATTAAAATGTCGTCTAGGTACGCATAGCAGAAGTCGAGTCCCTGAATTATTGTGTTGACGAACCATTGGAAGGTCTGTGCTGCGTTGCACAAGCCGAAGGTCATCGAAGGGAACTCGAAGAGACCGAAAGGAGTGATCAGGGCTGTTTTTTGGATGTCTTCTTCAGCTGACAGAAGATTTCTTTATTATTCAAAAAGTGATTGAAATCTTGCACGTGTGACATCGGATATCGATCTGGCAATGTATTAGCGTTTAGACGTCTGTAGTCACCGCATGGGCGCCATCCGCCTGAAGGTTTCGGGGCGATGTGTAATGGCGATGCCCATGGACTGTCAGATGGTCGGCAAATTCCGAGCTCGAGCATTCGGTCGAATTCGGCTTTAGCGATTTTTAATTTCTCCGGGTTTAATCTTCTTGGTTTAGAGAAAATTGGCTGACAGTTCGTCACGGTGCGATGCTTGACATTGTGTTTTTTTGAAAATTTTTTAATCGCCGTAAGGTCTAGGATGTCTGGGAATTTTTGTATCAATTCGTGATACACGGACTGATTAGTTAAGGTTTTAACCTTAATGTAGGAATTTACTGGTTTAAGCTTCCCTAGGATGGACATGTTAGTTACATTGTCTCTTACTTTGCTATTTTTTACGTCAATCCAAAGGTCATGTTTTCTTAGCAGGTCTGAACCTATTATCGGAGTTTGCACGTCTGCTATTACGAATACCCAACGTATGGGGCGTCGTAACCCGATGTTCAGCGTGAGCGTTTTGCTACAGTACGTTTGATTTTGCGTGCCATTGGCCGCGAAAAGCTTAAAAAGATCAGGCGAGTTGCCTTTTTCTTTGGACGTTGGAGGTACGACACTTATATCTGCGCCAGTGTTAATTAAGTAGTCTCTCCCTGACGATTTCTCCGTAACGTATAAGCGACAGAGGGTGGGACCGTGGTCGAACGTCGCTGAATTCGACCGGTCCTCCTGTTTTCCGACGGCTTGTTATTGAAGCCGCATGGAGTTTTACATTTCGTCGCCTTTTTACCGAATTTTTTATGGTAGTAGCATTGTTCACTACTAGTTACGGAGGACGCTCTTGTAGGCGTTGGTGAACGATTTCGTAATGACCGTCTGTGTCTTTTATTAGACGCGCGAAGGTCCCTCTTTAGGACTTCGATTTTGCCTTCCAGAGCACAGACGGTGTTAACCAAATCGTTGATTTTGTTAAACTCGGCAGTTACCGCTTGAACTGCCGTGTTTTCAGTTATGTCCATCATCACGTCTGCCATGGTGGCGAGCTCATCGAGACCCTTGGGACTGACGGACAAAACAGTTTGAACGTTTAGAGGAAGTCTCTGTAGCCAGAGAGTTTGCAGAAGATCGTCACCGAATTTGTTACAAGACAGTTCTCGCATCTTGCGTATCAAATCGGATGATTTCTTGTCCCCTAAGGTGAGTTCGTTTAGTAAGTTTTTGATCTTGCGATTGTCAGTCTCTGCGTACTGAGTGATCAATCGCTTTTTAATTGTATCGTACATATTGATTGCATTGGGGGCTAGAACTATTATTACGCCGACAATGGTGTTAAATTTTGTGAGATCGGCAGTGATACAAGATGTAGCAAACTGAGCTTCCAACTGTCTAAACCACAGATGAGGGTTTTGCTTCCAAAAGGGAGGAACCTTAACTTGAATTCGGCTTATTGAGTTGTTGGAAGTGTTATTTTGCTGCACATTAGGTGGAGCATTTGCGTTTGAGTTCCCTGCGTGTACCTGTTGAGTGGAAGCATTGGGGTTTGGTTGATCATTTTGCGGTGTTTGTTCGGTATTTGAGTTAGGCATTTTTAATTGATTTGTTTGCACTGAAAGAATGAATAAAAAGTGTTTAACTTATTTATTTGTTGTTGCAGTAGCAAGAAACGATTTCGATTGAGTTTGAATTTGTAGAGTAATTAAACACGACTGTTCTGCCCAAAGGCTTTTAATTAACTCTTTATTTAATCTGTTAATTCTATTCCTTACATTCATTATAATGTTGAGAGAGTATTATTACTCTCTTTGTTAATTAGTTGGGGATCTAGTGTATATGACACTACACCTCCCTTCTCTTTTAAAACTTAGTTAATAATCATTAATCAATTCTAAATAGCATTTATTTTCTTTTTTTTTTTTTTTGATATAATTAATCTATGGTGGATTAGCTACTTCCACCCCCTTTTTTTTTGAACTTATACTAAAAAATATGGTTAAACAAAAAAAATATTTCTCATTAAATTTCAACTTCTTTCAACCTTTCGGATTCTGTCCTTATGGAGTGTCCTTAACAGTTTCTTTTTCTCATCGAAAAATATTACATTTGAATTCTGAATGTCTTGGACCTTATATGGGCCCTCATATATTTCCTTATGTTTATCATATGGTTCTTTCGTAATCAATATATTATCGTCAATCTTAATATCTAACGGTTTAACTGTTTTATCAAAATAAATCTTGTTTCTTAATTTCATTTTATCAATCAATGCTTTTGCCTGGATATGAGCTGTCTGCAATCGATATTTAGCTTCGCGCACAAAGTTATCAAAATTGTATATTGGTTCGACTTTACCTTTTAAAAGTTCATTAGGCATGATGGGACGCTTATTAAAAACTAGTTCAAACGATGTGTATTTATGTTGTAAACTTAAATTATTTGTAATATTATAACAGAATGTAAAATAATGCAAGTAGTCTTCCCATTGATCTAATTGATCCGCTATGTATGAACGTAAGTACTCGTTAAATACACGATGATTTCTCTCAATCGTGCCCACCGTTTGATGTCTACCTGCGGTCGAAGTTCTATGCTCTATCTTCAGCAGTGCACAGAGCTCCTTAAGTATCGCATTCACATATTCAGTTCCCAAGTCAGTCCTGATCTCCTTCATCAGCCCATATATAAGGATAAAATATTCAAAAATCGCTCTAGACATGGTTGAAGCTTCCTTGTTTGGAATTGCAACTGTAACTAAATACTTTGACAAATCGCACATCAAAGTTAATACATATCTATTACCTCTACTAGATACAGGTAAGGGACCTATGGTATCTATAATCAATGTATCAAATGGTTATTGCGGTGTAGGGGTCAAAAGTAATTGTTCTTTATTCTTAGCTCTAACTTTTGTCAATTGACAGATATCGCAGCTCTTCACAAATCTGGCTACATCGCGAGGCATGTTCCTCCAATAATAATAGCTTCTAAGCTTTGCGTATAATCGCTTTTGCCCACAATGTCCTCCAAAAATTGGATCATCATGGAACTGGGACATGAGTCTCTCTCGTTCATTCTGGTCGCTCACCAGAATAGGTCGTTTTATCAAATTTACCTGCAGGTGTGTCAATACTTTCTGACATTGTGTTTTAAAAGTTTCCATGGAAAAATTCTTCAGTATGACGTCATCTAATGGCCATTGAATTTTATTGAATTTGTGACGGATTGCCGTTTCATTCAAACGAGACAATACTAACTCAAGAGTGTGCATGTCATTAGCTATCACATCATCTATCAGAACAGTAGCTAACTGTTTATGGCCCAAATATATCCTCAGACATATTCTCAAAGCGTGCCCCGACCTTGGGCTTTCAAAATAACTCATTAAACGAGGGAGTTTCTTATCTAACGTGGCATTTAATTTCTCTACCACTGCGATCTCACTTTCATCATCGCTCCTATCGCGAAGAGTTGAATATTTTTCTGAATTTTGGCAAGATTTTCTTACCATTGAACGGGTTTTCACCGGTAATACGCACGACGCCTTCCCATAAAGGTCTTTTAGATCCTCAATAGATATTCGTGACAACGCGTCCGCTGCCACATTATCCTTACCCTTTATGTGTTTTACGTCGAAATCAAAATCTTCAATTTCTATACGAATTCGCGTGAGCTTTGGTGAGGGATTTTTATGTGTAAATAAATAAATGAAGGATTTATGATCCGTTCTCACCACAAAGTGTCTACCATAAACATATGGTCTAAATTGAATAAGGGCAAAATGAATTGCCAAACATTCCTGTTCTGGGGTCGATTTCTTAGTCTCTGCATCAGAGAACTTTTTCGAAGCGTAATATACTGGTAAATCATGTCCGTCGTGATTTTGACTTAACACTGCACCACAACCCCATTTAGATGCATCGACGGTCACTAAAATTTCTTTGTCGTAATCAGGATAACGTAAGATAGGAGGTTCTAATAGCTTTTTCTTTAAATACAAAAAGGCTTCTTGGCACTCGTCCGTCCATTCGAAAGGCACGTCTTTCTTGAAAGATTATTTAAGGGTCGTGCTATTACTGAAAAATTCCGTACGAAACGACGATAATAATTTGCAAACTGTACAAAGCGGCGAACCGCCTCTTTATCTCTTGGTACCGGATAATTCTGTACTGCTTCTTTCTTCGATTCGTCTGGCAGAATACCCTCAGCAGTACAACGGTGTCCCAGAAATGTAACCTCTGGCGAGAAAAACTTGCATTTCTGTGGATTAATTTTCAAATTATACTTTCTCATCACTTCAAAAACTTTTTTGAGATTTGCCAAATGGTGGCCCTCACTAGCACCAATTACTATGATGTCGTCCAAATAGAGAAACGCTTCATCCGGCGTTATCCCGGTGAAAGCGATTGACATCATTCGTGAGAATGAGTTTGGACATACACTTAGTCCGAACGGTAAAACTTTCCAGCGATAAGATCCGCGATCTGTGCTGAAAGAAGTTATATCTCTTGATTCTGGATGGAGAGGTATCTGGTGGAATGGTCGATGACGGTAAAGAATTTAGCTCGGCCTAAACTGTCTAATATATCATCGATCCTAGGCAGCGGGAACTTGTCCGCTATTATCTTCTTGTTTACTCGACGGTAATCGAGACACATGCGCCACCGTTTCTTTCCTTGCAATGATGGCTTTGGGACTAATATGATATAAACTGTTATAGTTCGAGGCACTTGGCTCTATAAAATCATGCCGTAGTAATTCTTCTACCTGACGCTGTACTTCAGCTTTTTGGCTCTGAGGAAGACGCCAATTTTTAACATATATGGGATCATCGTCCTTAATTCTCAATCGCTGCACATAAAAATTATTAACAGTCATACGATCGGTTTCCAACGCGAACACATCGGCATAGTCTGCACACAATGGCAACAATTTTTCTTTAGCATACAGGGGTGTACTTTTTTCAATAATCTTCAATAGTTCGGTGGTCCTGCTGGACCCAGGGTCACTTTTGACTTTTTCTAACGTGTAGACGTTGTAATCTGACAAGCTCTCAACTTGCAAAGCATCGTTCTTAATAATCTGTATACTGTCTGTCGTGTTTAACACTCGGATAAGAGGATTATTTGAGTCCACTATCGTACGTGCCACAAAAACTCCTTCCCCAATTTCTTGGGAATCTACGTATTGAAGAGAATCGCAGTCATTCACTTTAAACCTTCTCACCACTTGGCACTTTGCTGGCAATACTACCACATCCTCCGTTGGTCCTTCCAAAATAGGTAAATAAACCTTCGATCCGTCTAATGAAAAAGACAACAACATTCGTTCGTAATCGAATTTACATTTAAATTTTTTCAGGAAATCTTTCCCAATTATACCGTCTGAAGGTATGTGGAAAGAGTCTGGAACTATATGAATCGGGTGATTAATCACAAAATCGGGACTGATCAAATCAGTATAGTTACACCCTAAAGAAAATATAGGTTGTTTCGTAATGCCTGTAAGTTTAATGATTTGACTTGTGTCCAAGTCAATATCTGTAGTTACTGCTCCTGCTTTCAACAAAGTAACGTCGGCTTGTGTATCCACAAGAAAAGTACAACTTAATTTTGAAATCGATGTTCGTAACATAACATAATCTGAATATGATGGATTGATCGCATGGATTCGGTTGGTTTCTATTGGGTTCGTCCGAAAAGTGTCATTGCCCCTGACTGGGGGGCATCGGACTTTTCCGACGCCCCAATAGGCCTGGCAGATCGGCTCTGGTAACTGCCATTACCATTTTGATTGTTATTTCTGCTATTCTGCCGCCCGTCAATCCTCTTCTGCCAATTCCCTCCCGAAAATCCACCGCTTCTATCGCTTCCCCGAGAGTTAGTATTATGATTCTGAAATTCTCCTTTTCCATTCTTACGCGATTTGTTATTAAACTTACCCTTTTTATTTTGCGCCTTGAAAGAAAGAATTTGTTTCTCTTGGATTTCTGTTGCCGCTTCCAAAATAAGCTTCGCAACAACTTCCTTTGCGTCAGTAAATGGAGTGGCTGCTAGTACGGATTTAACCAAATCACTGCGAGTGTTCGAACGACACAACTCTGCTGTCTTTTCTACGGCCATTTCCTTCGCTTTTTCTTTAGAAACTCCCTCTAAGGTCAGAGATCTCTGAAATGATTCTGCCAATTCTTCAGCTTGCTTTGAAAATTCTAAAGATTTGAAACGATCAAAACGAAGACCCAGTAATCTACTAGCAACTACTTTCGATGATTCTGGCTTAATGCCAGACTGTAAAGAAGATATCAATTCATCAATGTTCTCAGGGTTTTCGGGAACTGCTTCTAAAGCTTTACCCTCTAATTTTGACATTATTATGGTCACCAACAACGCAGCATGGGTATCACCAGCCATTACCTTCAAAAGCTTGATCGAATTCACAAAAGGCGCTAACGCCAATGGATCTCCCGCATAATTTTTGGTTATTGTTCTACCCACTAGGGATAGGAATTCGGTCGCCGTTATAGTCATTTCAGAGTCTGTATATAATTCGTCGTCGGAGTCTGATGAATTTGTTTCGGTCTCTTTCTTAATTTTTGGATCTATCAAACCATAAGCCTTCGGTACAATAATCGTAATTTGCAATAATTCAAAAAGTTTGACTGTCTTTTCTCTCAAAGCAGTATGATTATATGAAATCGTATTCTTCTGCTCTTCAGACAATTTAAGAATTACCAACCTATTCAATTTTGTAACGTCATTATATGTTTGTATCAAAAGCTTCAAGTTTGACTCAAATGTTTCTTGTCGTACAGGGCGCGTCTTCGTCTGTCTTAGACACTTATGTAATTTATCATAAGCCTCTACCTTCGCATTCAATTCATTACGAAACTCGTTCCATTTCATATTTCAGATGACAACTCATATTCGATACAAAAGATTGTAACAAAATATCGAAATTAAATAATAAAATTCTAAATGCTTGTAATGGGATATTGCTATTAAACTAAAATCAAGTAAAAATTCCCACAAACAAAATTCGCTAATTGCATCACAAAAAAAATATTATTCAGGTTAATTCAATCCAATTCAACAATTAAACTTATTTCATTTCAAATGTATCATGTTACAAAAAAATTCTTCAACAAAATTAATTCGTATATTTTTCTTTGGTTCTTTTATTTCATTTTTTTCAAATATTATTTTATTTCTTTTTTTTTTTTTTGATTATACATCAAAATTTATAGTATCTTCATAAATAATTTCACGATAATTCTCTATCGTTTTCACTAATTCACTCCATAAAATAATTAAACAACTGAATGATCACATTAATAAGCAAAGTAACATACCCTAATGTAATTTCGGAGGTAGATGATGACTGAGATGGTTTAACAAATGTCCAATAGTACGGGTCTATTTCCATTTCAAATTTCCCAATTTCTTGTCTGATTGTTAAGTGTAGCAACTTTTTTTTTCATTCCAAATGTTCATATGTTGATTGTCATTCAGCTATCGATATTGTCTATTTTTTTCCGGCTTTTTCGCAACACATAAATTAAGTCTTTATTTGCGTATTGTAACTATTAGATTTCAAAAGTGTTCCTTACTATTCACTGTGAATGTGTTGCTTTAAACCTCATGTAAACGCATTGTTGACTTTGCACGCTCATTTTTAATTATGCGTCTACTATTTAACGTGTAGAGTTTGTAAAACAGATGTATTAACAAAATAACCACAATGATTATCAATAGGAGACTCGTAATTGACGTGTGATTTTGGAATGTTTCTATTATAGTAACGCTATTAGTATCGGCATTAGACATAGCCCCATCGGCTTTGGCCGTTTCTGGCTTTGAGATTGTTTTTCCCATGGTCAATTTTATTCACTCACTGTTCATTAAATTTAATTTCATCTAATAATTTAATTATGTTGTTATTCGTACTCAATTAAATGACTTTATATTATGTTATTATATTAATTTAGTTAAACAGTTTAAACAATTTATATGAGTTTGCATAATTCGAGTGACTCACGGTCGCCATGTAGAGTAATTAAACACGACTGTTCTGCCCAAAGGCTTTTAATTAACTCTTTATTTAATCTGTTAATTCTATTACTTACATTCATTATAATGTTGAGAGAGTATTATTACTCTCTTTGTTAATTAGTTGGGGATCTAGTGTATATGACACTACAAATTAAACTGAAATGTAGATTTGATTTACGTGAACCAGTTGTTCGTTTGTAAGTCAGAATCTGCGACTTGAACTTGTGTTCGTTTGTCGGAGGTCACCAGTTGTGGGAAGAAGGAATAAAACTAAGTGTTTTAACTTGAATCCACAATTAGAAGTGATTTTATTATAACAAAATGTTGTGTTTATATACAACTATAACGGTAATATATTTTGACGGATTAAATGTAAATATGAACGGCTGATTGAATGAGTGCGTTTGAATCTGAATGTCGAATGATGAAAAGTGATGTTCGAATTGTATGCGAGTTCATTAGTAGATGACGCCACGTAGAGCCGACCTGAAGCACTAAGGAGAGGCCTCGGACAAATGCACAAAAATGTTTTTCTCAATTTTCTCTACAACGTAGGAAAAAAGATTTTTTTTTGCTTATAGCCGACCTTAGGACCTACCTAGGGCCATAAGGAAATGCATCGAAAACAAATTTCCATTGTCAAAAATGCTTCCCTCAATTTGCTCTACAACATAGTAAACAACTATTTTTTTGGTTTGGACTGACCTTAGGACCGACCTGTGGCCCACTTGAGCACTAAGTACAGGCACCGGGCCCAAATTTGTTTTTGAATACTCGGTACTCGGTTACCTCTGAAATAGAAAAAGAATCAACAAAATCGGTTAGGATTTACAAGATTTATGTAATCAAACACGTTGCGCCATAGTAGACACTCAGTTTTAGGGTACTCGCTGAGTCCAAGGGCTTCTAATCGAAAAATTTTATTCCATAAAATGTGAAACAAATGTGAGACGGCGGTATATATCGCCGTACTCGTTATTTGAATTAGCCGATTAGATGATCACTGCCGAGCATTATTTTTTTGATGTTAATTGACAGAGTACGAAAGTTTGTACCACCAAGATCTAGAGCATGAAATTTTCAGAAATGTCGTAATAAATTACTTTTCGACAAAAGAATTATAATTTTCATTCACAAACAAAAGCTTTTGCCGATTCAGACCAAACGGATGACTACAGAAACTTTTAAAATTATCTTTCGTAGTCCTTTTATGGATCATTTTCAAAACACTTTGTAATTCGAAATAAATTTTTATCTCAATTTCTAATTTTCAGCTTCGAAACATCTGTATATTTTCACAGCAAATCAATATTTGGACGTGTTCGATTGAATCGATATAACTTGGCCAGTACTGCTTCGTTGAAAATGTGACTGTTGCTTCGAGTCATCGATTTCAACAAATTATCCATTTCGTGCTGATCTGCCACCTGATATAATTGAAACGATGAAAAATTATTACTAAATGAGCAAATTTTGCAGATGTTCTTTCAAACAATGTGCCTGTTACTCTTTTCTTTTTTCGATTTTATTTTTGAAGTTTTCCAACTGCTTGATTTGCTGTCTCAAACTTGCGTTCGATTTTATTAATTTCGATATCTTATCCTTCAGTTTTTTGTTTTCGTGAAACATCTTCGTCGATATCTTCGAAACATTTCATTTCATTCATTTATTTCTAATTATTTTTGAAGGTTAACAAGCGTTTGCGTAGCTGCAATATGTCATTGGACAATTCGAAGGAGCTACTAAAGAAAAGTTAAACATTGTCAGAACTTTTTCTCTGCAATTTCGGTCTCCTAGTATTCGACCGTTCTGATGGTTTAGCGGACTGGATCTCAACGTTAGAATTCATTTCCTTTTCTTCCAATAATGCATTGCAAGTGATTTCGAAAAAGTTCTTGTCCTTAGTAAGGGCACGTATTTCAGCGTTTTGCTTTTTATTAGAAGCAATCAATTCCTTCTTCCCTCTATCGAATTCTTCATATCTTATTTCTTCATTTTGAATTACGTCGTCGACGCCTTTACGATGAAACTTTTTAGATTTATTTAAGGCACTCTCAAGCTATTTTATTTGTTGTTTGAGTGAGTGTCTTTCAACTTCCCAATTGTCTACATCAGTTGATTCATCTAGATCATCTAGATTCTCAGTTTGATAAACAACTTCCCTGAGATTACGTGAATTCATTTTTCGATTCTACTAATCAATTCCAAAAACTCAAAATTATTTAAAAACGTAAATATTAACCATCTGTAAAATGCAAACAACATTAACCGTCGCGTCGGAAAAATGTATTTTTTTACTTCATCAAAATTCAAAAAATAATATTTCGACTGAGGCTTTTTCGATTTCGAATACGGACACATTAACAACTTTAAACTTTGCATACATATAAGATCAGCTGGTGCACCAGCTGGTAAGTAGATGAAGTCGTAAAAGAGAATCAGACTGACTGTATGTACACTTATCTCGTCAAATACACGAATTGGTTTAAAATAACCGCGTCAAATTTGTAATTCCGTTTCACATTTGGTGCATTTACAAGTGAATCCCCATGAATTTCGAAATTTGCGTTGACGAGCTTGCACATCCCCGTCCGAAAAATAACGCACAAAGAGCTCCTCCCCATGTCTAACGGGTCGTAGATTTTTGACGATCTTGATTCCGTTCCGTTTCGTTACACGTTTTGCATTGCGAACACAGAAGTGATTGAACAATGAAGTTAAGAGGCTCACATTAGCTACATAACGTTGTTGCGATGAATTTGTTGCAGTGATGAACGTGTGGGCGATCAAATACATTAAAAACAGTTGCTTTTCGTCGGTGTCAAAGAGAGCGAGTATTTTCGGAAGCTTCATTGCAATTTTATAAACTCTATGCGCTTTTACGATATCATTTCTCCTACCAAAACCCTTCAACTTGAAAAAGAAGTAGTACTTCGAGTTCGCCACGCGCATCGACGTGGGTAATTGGTAAGGATTTTCACGCAAAACGCTCTTAACAAATTTTATTAGTTTCTCCACGTCGTTGTCAAAGGTGGAAACCGCAATTAAGATTGTTTGAATAAATAATTTGAGTTTAACATGTCTTTGTTTAGCTACAATACCAAAAAATCGTTGCACAACCCCGAAAAATGTACCGCATTCCAAAGCGTGAGTTTAATTTCTAGTCATGCACTCACGGTTGCAGAAGAGCGCATATGTACACTTGTACACCCTTCACAAGCTATGAAATTTTTGTACGGATGAAAGCATGTGTAACATACGTTCATTAACTCCAAGCGTGTCGATACAAGAATTTCCTCGTTTACAATGACTTTGCCCTTTGGAATACACTATTGACAACCAAGTCGGTGTGACCGCCAATACTTGAAGTCCTCGACGCTTTGTGAGACATTCCTGTCGACGTTTTTCGAGTATGGGCAGTAGCCGACGAGGCACATCGCATCGGTAGCAAGGTCAATATACATTGTACATTTTTATAAGGTGAAAACAAACTGATATTTTTGCATATGCCAATGCAACGTTTTCAGTACCGATTTTAGCATAGCGGAGACTTTGTAAGTAATAAAGCATTGCTTCATTGACTTCATGATGGCTTAAACACTGATCGTCAAGTATTCTAAATTCCGTTGATTTTTCGGCAAAAATCTAGTATACCGAAACAAATCAGATTGGAGTTTTTATGGGTGGAAATGGTTCGGGTTTGTAAGTTATTGTCATTAATTCACGAATTAGTCCGCGGAAGACTAAATTTGATCACTCCGGACCATTTGAAGAAAAAAAAATTTGGTGGAAACCAAGCTTACGGTAGAAAATTCTTAATGACTGAAAGCATGGCGTTGAATTATTTTTAGTTTTAATAAATAATAACAAATATAAATTATATATTGCGCGCCTGCGCTGAGCTTGTTTGCTCCTGCGATAGGCTCATATGTATGTAATTGTTGGGGGGCTCTGCCCCCTCACCCCCGCGCCTGCGGCGGGCTTCATTACGCCCTGGAGGCGGCCGTACGTGGCCGTATGGGGCTCTGCTTCAAACCACGCTAGGGGCTCTGCCCCTTAGACCCCGAAATGGGGGCTATGCCCCCCTTGACACCCCTGTTTTTATTTTTTAATATGAATCACGGCCTGCGGCGCTGCTTCTTAATTTTCAAGTATTACTTAATGAAGTTGCATTAAAGGACAACATGCCTTCATTACCCGCATAGAAAAATGAATTTATTTTCAATAAAAATCCAAAATTTCAACAAATATCCGTTTCTTCGCTCTCCTCGTCGCCGCTAGAACTGCAGTAGTCATCGACATCATGGTCATGTTTATTCGCGTCGTACACGGTTCCTGCCAAACGAAGAAATTCAAAGAACGGATCAAAACGATTAGAACGGCAACGTTTCAAAAACATATATTCGGCGGGGTAGCCAACAAAAAACTCTTTTCTTCGACCGCCTGTGTCGCAATGCTTTTTTGCCACTCTCCACGATGCCTCTATATGATTTGTATAGGCTCCAGTATCCAAATCAACGAACTCTAATGAATGGTTGACTTTTAGATGGTTGTAACCTTCATCTTGTAGGCAATCATAAGCCCGCCAACAATCAGAATGAATTGTTGTTCCAGGCAATATCCATTCTTGAATTACCGGCAGCAATGTCGACCGATCCCTTTTATCAACTGGAACCATAAATATTTCACCAGTACCTCGTTCGTATCCTCCGAAAACCCATTGTCCTTCGACTCGGTGGTCCTTGTTATATTTACGGCGTCCGAATTTCGATTCATCAATTTCCACGTGAGTACCAGGTCCACCTAATGGCTTAGAGTTGACAATGAAGTGTTCAAACACAACTTCTCGGCAAAAATTAGAGAAGTCAACAGCAGAATCATCAACAGAATACCGAAAGCAGCTCGTATGAGTTCAGCACAAGAAGTTACAAATCTGATTGAGACGTGTAGTAGAGACAACGCCAGTCACCGTGCGTGGATAAATCTGTTCACGTTCTCATACGTAACATTTAAATCTCCGGACAAAAAAGACAAGTCAAAAAAATCACTTTCATTGGCGACAATAGTTAAACGAATTATCAACTTATGGCAAGACCTCAAAAAGTTACCTATCGAGGACTTCTTGCAAAAAATCCTCCCACTTACTTTAAAACATATAAAGTCAAACAAACACGACACTTCTGAATCAACGATCATCAAAAAGGCACAATCGAAACTCAACGACGGAGACTTCAAAGGAGCGATCAGAATCTTGTCATCTACCGACACGATTGCACCGTTCAAAATTGAAACCTACCTGAAGCTGTTGGAAAAACATCCGCATCCTCTCATTCCTTTGAGTTTACCGGATCCACCCCCTATAAATATAGTTCCAGTGCTTGAATCCGAAATAAAGAAAGCCATCTTTAGCTTCGCTAGCGGAAGTGGTGGCGGTATAGACGGCCTACGTCCTCAACACTGGCAACACTGGCAAAACTTGCATGAGTGAAATATTGTGCGTGATAAAGAACGAAAATTCTAAGTTTTGAGTAGGTTTGTGTACTTATTCTACTTTTTACGATTATCCCCGGTACCCTAGATAAGAAATTTCGAAGAAGTAAGTTGATTTAAATGAATATGAGTGAGTAATTTAGCAAAATCAATTCCCGCTGCTGTTGTACATTACATCGACATGATCTATTCAATCGATTCTTTGTTGTCATTTGTTCGCGCCTTGAATTACCAAAACTTTGAAATGTCATTAGATACGGACAATATTTTAAAGCGTCGTATTGATCGGAAAAAACACCCATACAAAAACAGGAGTACAAAAAAAGTAGTTAATAAGATGGACGGTGTGTTGGAAATAAATATGGACTCTGACTTGGACCTGCTCAAGTCTGATTCGGAAGCCAGCAATGTGAGTTCACAAACGATGATGGGGAAGGAGATGCCGATAATCGATGCCGCCAAAAATGATATGATGGCCCTCCTGAAGGAGATTCGAAGTTCTCAATGTACTAAGGAGGATCTAATGGAATATGGTCGGAATATAAATAAGCAATTCGTCTCAATGAACGAGAACATTTCTTCAAACACGTCAGCAATTACTTCAATCGAAGAACGAGTCAAAACAATTGAGACATCATTACAGAAAAGTAAACATGATGCTGAACTTGTTAAGCAGAATGTTCTGATGCGAAATGTGAGCATTATCGGTATTCCTTGGAAAGTAGATGAGAATCTGAGAGAAATTGTACTAAAACTGTTTTCACTAGTGGATTGTCATTTAGCTAACTCAGACATTTTCGGATGTTATCGCGTTAAAAAGGGAACATCATGGTTGGACATCATAATAGTTAAATTCAATGACTTGTCAACAAAAAACAAAATTTTGAAGAATAAGTTAAGCAAAGAAATCAGACTTAATGATGTGATGTCGAGTCCAGCAAATGTAAATCGGCGCATTTATGTTAATAACCATGTGACACCGTTCTTTGGTAAATTGTTAGCCGAAGGCAGACGTATTGTCAAGGAAAACAAATTTCGTTTAGTTCGCTTGACAAAGGATGGATGCCAAATTCAGTTTAATGATAGAGGTAAAGATCATGCATACCGTGATCTAAATGAGCTAAAAAATCTAGTCAGGTCGTACAAACAGCAGTATCAGAAGCATAAACGATCAAGGTCAGGAGATAGAAGTGATGAGTCAGATGCTCGTAGACCGAAAGTTTAAACTGTTGATTGTCAATGTTTTGAGTGCAGTAGCGGCGGGAATGATTTAGATTGAACTATTTGCGTGAAATTTCTTTTTTATTTTTTTATTTTTTTTTAGAAAAGCGTTTTTCTTTTTTATTATTTTTCAATTTCTATTTTTTCTTTTTTTTTCTATTATTTTTCAATTTCTATTTTTATCTAAAGGTTTTCATTAATTATACTGAAACTAGTAAAGAATTATATTTTTTTTTTTTCTTTCCCTGTCATTTACCTTTCCAGAAGTTAAATTGACTTAACCCTCTGTATCGTAAGATCGCATTGTAAGATCAAATTGTAAGTTACCCAAATAAAGGTAAGTTCTAAGTAATACCTAAACGTAAGATCATACGGAAATTATATCCGTCTTTATCTGAGCAACTGGTCAAAGTTGCTATTTGCTAAGTAAGATCGAACTGTAAGATCAATTTTTAAACCGAAATATCCAATTTCTGAGTAACTGGTCAAAGTTGCTATTTGCTAAGTAAGATCGAACTGTAAGACCAATTTGTAAACCGAAATAACCAATTTCTAATAAACATAAAGCTTACCACTGCATCATATTGACCAAGATGTCTGAAGACCTCAAGGTATATTATCAGAATGTCAACGGCTTGAGGACAAAGACTAAGGAATTTAGGTTAGGAATCATAAAAAATTCCTTTGATGTCATTCTGACTGTGAGACCGGACTTAATGAAGATTTCTTGAGTAGCGAGTATTTTGAAGATCGCTACGTGACGTATAGGTGTGATCGCGATTGCAGCTTAACTGGTCTCAGCAGGAAGGGTGGTTGTCTGATAGCGGTGAAAAAGAATCTTTTTTCAAAGCGTCTGCGTAATTTCGAGCTCAGCAAAGAGGATGTCTGGGTGTCGGTCGAACACGAGAACGGATATAAGACTTACTTCAATGTTCGATATGTAGAACTGAATAGTAAATTTTCTGACTACAAAGTGCATTTTGACCGGATCAGCGAAGTGGTGTTGTCGTTCGGCCATGATGATTCTTTTTTGTTAGCAGGAGATTATAATATGGGAGATTCTGTCATGTGGGAATACGATGCTAACGGTGATTGTGTGCCTTCTGGTTGGAAGGGTGCTATACCAAATGCTTTAGTAGATATGCTCTCTTTGTGTGGCGCGAGACAGTTTAACGCGGTAAAGAACGTGAATGATAGATCTTTAGATCTTATAATTTCCAATGTTGATCCAAAGCGAGTCCGGCTTTCTAGGTCCACTGACCCTGTAGTTATGGAGGATGTCCATCATCCTGCTCTGGTGATGTCCTTGTCCCTCTCTCCCTTGAGATTCTTGCTGGAAGAACGCCCTGCTAAAACAAATTTCTACAGGGCAGACTATGAGAGGCTGAGTGACGAGCTGTCGAGAGTTGACTGGGTTACAGAGCTTGATGGATTAGCGGTAGATCTCGCTGTTGAGAAGTTCTATGCCATCTTGGATTCTTATATCAAGTCCATTCCAAAGTGCAGATGTTCAGTTAGGGAGTACCCAAACTATTACTCACACCAGCTGATTTCATTGATAAATAAAAAAGCTAGGACTAAAAATTTGCTCAAAGAGCTGAGGAAGGCTAATCCGGCGGATGTTGACATGATTGAGAAAGCTGCGGATAAATATCGTCGTCTTCGTAAAGAAGTCAAGCTGGGTATTGCTAAGTGTTTCGATGATTATGTGAAAGATTGCGAAGACAAGATTAAGTCCAACACGAAATGTTTTTTTGCATTCACGAAGTCACTGCGTAAAACCAACTCGCTGCCGAATGGCATGAAACTTCGGGAAGAAGTCGGTAATGATCGCGATTCCATCTGTAATCTCTTTGCGAAGTATTTCAGTTCGGTTTTCAACCCTACAATTCAGTATTCGCAAAATGAAACACTTGTTTACGACCCTTTCCAGCACGTGTCTAATGAGCATATGCTCCCGGAATTTTCATTTACGGAAAAACAGGTCCAAGATTCTATAAAGAGTTTCAATGTGCATAAAGTGAGCAGCCCAGACAACATTCCCATGATGTTTTTTATGAACTTGTCAACTTCCTTGGGTCTACCACTTAGCATATTATTTAACAGATCACTAGCCGATAGGAAATTCCCATCCAAATGGAAGGTGAGCACAATCTCACCAATTTACAAGGATGGTGATAAATCTGATATTGCGAACTATAGACCGATCAGTATCTTGTGTGCGGTTTCTAAGATTTTCGAAAGACTAGTTTTTAATACGCTGTTCGATCAAATTAAACACAAGATCCACCAATCCCAACATGGATTCTTCGCAAAGAGATCAACGCAAACTAATCTCATGGAGTATGTGTCCTTTTTGGCTAATGAAATTGTGGAGGGTGGTCAGGTCGATTCAGTCTATACCGACTTCACAAAAGCGTTTGACAGAGTTGATCACAGACGCCTCATTGAAAAACTCTATGGTTTTGGGATTAATTCAAACCTCGTGGATTGGTTTGCATCATACCTTTGTGGTCGCTCTCAATCCGTGGTGATTGGTCGTTCAACTTCCAGTAAGTTCTTTCCTACTTCAGGTGTCCCGCAGGGCTCAATTCTTGGTCCACTCTTATTTGTAATTTTTATAAATGATCTACTATCATCCCTTTCCGAAGGATCCGGTCTTGGCTTTGCTGACGACCTCAAGGTTTTCCGAACGATTGCCGGCGAAAATGACTGTATACTTCTTCAAAATGACCTGGACCTTATAGAACGGTGGTGTGTATCTAACAACATGAGCCTCAATTACAAAAAGTGCGCTATCATGTCGATCACCCATAGTCCTAACAAAATTGAGTTTGATTATAAGCTATGTGGGAAAAATGTTGAACGAGTGCATTCGAAGAATGATCTTGGAGTCATAATCGACGATAAGTTATCATTCAACATGCACATTGACTTCATAACTAGAAAGTCATATCAGCTTTTGGGATTTATTTTTCGTTGTGGAAAATATTTTTCAAATCAAGCCAGCATAATTTCGCTTTATAATGCCCTCGTAAGATCAAGACTTGAATACTGTTCGTCAGTTTGGAGTCCGTTTTACCACAATTCTATTGATCAGATTGAACGCGTTCAGAAGAAATATTCTAGAATGTTTTTCTACAAATTTAACATCGATCGGCAGAAGTACGACAAAAGGTTGAAGTTCTTAAAGATGCATTCCTTGGAATCTAGGCGGCTCGAAAACGACGAACTGATTCTCCACAAATTGATCCATGGCCGCATCGATTCACAATTGCGCCATCAGCTTGCTTTCGATCGTCGAAATAAACGCACCCGGCTACGAAACGTATTCTACCTTCCCAATTTCAAAACCAACATCCAGAGGAACTGCCCTATCTACCGGCTGCAAGAACATCATGATGAATTTTTCTCAGAATTGGATAT
>CM055404.1:72149858-72166314 GCA_029228625.1 Pseudolycoriella hygida
CTAACGATCGCCGGTTCGAATCCACCTCCGGACACATGGGCAATAAAGCCTTTCTTATTTTCAGTTAATTTTTCCCGCTTAATTTTCACCTAAATAAACATTGTAGAATATTCAATATCGGTCACCGTTTACCGAGAACGAAAGTTCATAATAAACATTGTAGAAATTGGTTTTGATTTACTCATGGGTTCTTACCTCACTAATACACTTAGTATTGGTGAACGTATCAAGTGCAACACGATGACATCGATTTGATGTTGACTGTATATGTACAAGATATAATCAAGAACACGGAAATTCGTCGAACATAACAAGCGAATGTAACGATATGTGGCAAACAGTTTCTCATGCTAGCTTGTCTGTGAGTCATGTAGGGCTGTTGGTATTGTTACATTACGTTGAATTTCGGAACGCGTATCTGAAAATAAGAATTTCTTTATTGCCGCTCCGGATGGATGAATTGGTTAAATCGTAGGGCTAGCAACCTAACGATCGCCGGTTCGAATCCACCTCCGGACACATGGGCAATAAAGCCTTTCTTATTTTCAGCTAATTTTTCTCGCTTAATTTTCACCTAAATAAACATTGTAGAATATTCAATATCGGTCACCGTTTACCGAGAACGAAAGTTCATAATAAACATTGTAAAAATTTATTTTGTAGAAAATTTTTTTTCGGAGAAAATTTTTTTTAAGGAAAAATTTTTTTGGAGAAAAATTTTTTTCGGAGAAAATTTTTTTCGAAGATAATTTTTTTTACGCAAAAATTAAATTTACCTTTACCTACGCAATAAGAAACAAAAGATAAATTTTTGCAGCGCAAAAACTGAAAGTACAGAACATTTATTTCGTCGTTGGGTCCGGCACTTGTGACGCAATTTTTTTAACACAACGTAATTTTGTTTTAAAAAAAGGGCAGTAATTTTTCAGGAAATTAAAACTTTGAACACAAGGTTCTATTCAAACAAACTTCTGCGTATTATCAGCGATAGCGTCACCTCAAGCGATATCATTATTTTGGAAGCAGACTCACGGACTGCGTCACACTCTACCTTTTAAGAGGTTTTTTGTTGTGATTCTATCATTAGGCTACCCTGACTTCGCAAGCAAAATTATATCCAAAGACAAAATCAAATGGGCAATAGATTCATTTGTGCCCATTAAATCTTCTGGAGAGGACAACATCGTTCCCATTATGCTACAAAAGAGTTTCCACCTGATTTTGGATTTACTATATGAACTGTTTGTTGCCAGTATCAAACTGATTTACATCCCACTAAGCTGGAGAGGAGTAAGAGTGGCATTTATTCCTAAGCTCGAACAATCAGTTTACACATTGGCGAAATCGTTTCGGCCCATCAGCCTCACCTCTTTCATGTCAAAGACATTAGAAAAGTTAGTTGATAAGTATCTAAGAGATGGAATACTACAGGAATTTCCTATTCACCGTATGCAACATGCCTACCAGCCATGTAAATCAGCGGAAAAAGCACTGCACCATCTCGTCAACAGAATTGAAAAAGCTTTTGAGTATGATAATTTCGCCCTTGGCGGATTCATTGATCTGTCAAACGCATTTAGCAACATGTCATTCACATTCATTGTAACCTCATGTTCAGATCATCATGTGGACAGCACCACCTCCGGTTGGATTTACGCTATCCTAAGCAGTAGAGTAGTATTGGCTAAATTGAACTCAATAAAGGTGACATTTCTGACCACTAAAGTTTGCCCACAAGGCGGAGTGCTTCCGCCGCTCCTATACATTCTTGCCAAGGACAGTCTGCTGAAAAAACTAAAGGATTCTGGTTACTTTTCTTTAAGCTTCGCCGATGATCTAACAATTCTTCGGCTTATTCGTGAACACCCTTTGCGAGTTAATGCAAGAGGCATTCATACTCATAGAACACTGGTACAGAACACACGAACAAGAGGTGAATACGGAAAAAACCAAGCTAGTGCTATTTAGTAAGAAAGTAAAAATCGTTGGGTTCAAGGCCCCTATTACTTTCGGAAAAAAAATAACACTATCAGACTCCGCTAAAGTTCTAGGTGTAGACTTAGACAAGAAATTAAACTTCAATACTCACTTTCAAAATCGCAGTCGAACAGCAATTTCAACTTTATGGGTGTGTCGCAGCTCGTTCAGAAAAAGCTGGGGCCTAAGCCCAAAAATTCTCACGTGGATGTACACGGTAATAGTAAGACCACAAATTTCTTACGCAGCTATTGTCTCGTGGCCTCGCTGTCACGTAGGTCACGTTCAGAAACAATTAGCGAAAATTCAGAGATTAGCCCTATTAAGTATAACTGGAGCTTTGAAAACTACACCAACAGCATCTATGGAAGCGCTACTAAATATCGTACCGTTACACTTACATGTAGAATCGATGGCCAGAGCCACTTGTGTTAGACTGCACCGATCCAATTTCTTTTCGAAGCAAACTATGGATATGCTAGATTATGGTACAAAATGGTCAAAGAAGAGACTTACATTGAAATGCCTTGTGATTTCATTACCCCAACGTTTCGTTTCGACAATATGTTTAAAGTATCTTTCCCTATTAGAGAAAACTGGTTCACGCATTCACCCATACCAGTCGACGCTGACCATACGTGATTTTCTGACGGCTCAAAAACCAGCAAAGCAGATGGTGCTGGTATTTATTTTTTTTTTTTTTTAATTTATTCTCACCGCCAAAAAAAAACTGGCTGAACATCCTTCAGGTTACAATATTTATAACTAAGTTTACAAATTTAAATACATTTCAAGCAGAGTTACAGTAACAATACTCGACTAAAATCGGACTTAAAATCACGACTATCATAAAATAGACAGGCTACACGTTTAAAGAAAACACGATACCACATTCACTATTCTAGCGGTTCACAAATTCCCTAGCGATGACGCCGGCGGGCCAGAGCTTACTGTCAATTACAAATTGAAAGATTTGAGATTGGACGGTGATTTTAAACGATACAAAACTAATTGTGTCAAGGTATACATTGGGTGAAACAAGCTTCCTGCATGACACATCTTCGCACGACGATATTATGTCGTTCAACAGTAGTTGATCGATAACTTCCTTTTCGGTAACGGACGGATGCAAATTTGACACATAAACAATCTTATGCGTCTCGGACGGCGACACATTGCGATTTTGAGCTGAATCTTTTCGCTGTTGAATTGGTGAGCAGTTGACTTTATCGGAAATTTGCTCTTTTAGTGACGATGCATTTAGCACCTCGACGTATGAACTGGAAGCAGCAGACGGCTTTTCTAATAGTTCCTTCGTGGTTTTATGCTTCGACTCAGTCTCATTGACATCAGTTTGATTGATTTCAGATGTGGTCACCGGGAGCGATTTATTTGAATTGGCTAACTGATTCACGGCGGGCGGCATTTCATTTTTCGACGGAGGACTACTCGAGTTACTGGCGTTTTTAATGCGAGGGCTGACGTTCGGAGATTTGGTTAACGAAAACGTGGAGCTTGTAATTGGTTTTGCACTTTGGAACGGCTTACGCTTACGACGTTGTACATACGATGGCGATGATGTTGGAAGAACAACGGTCGAATTGAATTTATTGAATAGCGGAGACGAAACATTGGGCGAGCGTGTTTGAATGATGCATTCATCACAGAGCCATTTAAGATTCGGCATTTCTCTGTAGCACAACAGCGCATCTTTGTTGAAATTGACACATTCAGCGTGGAAAACATGTCGACAAACTCCATCACAAATGATTTTGTTCGGATTTTCATTGCAGAAGCCGTTATCGCACACTGTACAGTTGTTCATTTTGCGATTTAATGCCAATAATCAGCTGGTCGGAACAAGAGTAACACTTTGCATTGATATTCGTTGAACGGAGATAATAATGAGTGTTGAGAAGAATACACCAACACAATACAATGGTTGTTTAGCACTGAGGAATACGACTTGTATTTCGAATAAAATCACCAAAATGAACACTTGAATGATGCACAGCCGATGATATTTCATTTAAAACTTTTTTGGTCGTAGCTTAAAATCGACAAATATCAGTAAGAAGTCGTATAACACTTGAAATCAAATATAAAGTCGAGAAAGATCAAAACGTGAATCTTCGACCTGCCGACATTGTAACTCGTAGTCGTAACAACCATATCACACAAATCCGCAAACCTTTCAGCCTAGGCACGTATGTGTCCATCTTTCTCGCAGAAGTATTTGGCATCACACAATGCTGTAAGACGATGCTGGATAATAATACCACAAATTCAAAAATATTTATCTGTTCACAGACAGTCAAAGCGCGCTAAACAGCATTAACTCATACAAAATATATTCGTCACTAGTTCTCGAATGCAGAGATAAAGCGCAATTATTGGCCCAAAACAACTCACTTACCCTAACCTGGGTCCCAGGCCACAGTAACATCCAAGATAATGACGTAGCCGACGACTTAGCGAAAACAGGGGCGATGAACGTATTCGTAGGCCTCGAACCATGCATCAAAACCCCTCCGTCGATGGCCAAAGGCCATATTGCAAAATGGAAGCATGAATCATTCAAAAAACACTGGCAAAATATCGACCGTGCCAGGCAGTCAAAAAATTGCATTAGCATAAACAAACGAAACTCTAAATTCTTCCTATCACTTAGTAGAAGGAACCTTAGAAGAATGACAGGAATCCTCACTGGACACTGTCTAAATAAACACCTCCACACCATCGGAGTTGCCAACAGCCCCTTTTGCGACAAATGCGGCGAATTAGAATCAGCGGAACACTTCCTCTGTAAATGCCCTGCGTACATTTTAGCCAGAGTCAAAACATCGGAGCTTATATTCTGCCACATAACATCATATGGAGCATTCTGCCGAAGCACATTTTGGATTACCTTAATCTTACTAACATGATCTAGGTAATAGCTATGTGGGTATGCGCAACAGGCCCACTGGAGGCTTAGGTGCGGGACCTTGGTCCACCCACTTTAATCTAATATAATCTAACCACTTCTCTACTCGGAGGGAGGATATCTCTTTCGGACGGAACGAAGCGATTATTATGTATCTTTCGCAACCCCCAATTTTTAGAAGTTCTTCGAAAAGGGGTCTTTTGCGTTTACCACGACGTTTGTAACAACTCCAATTACGACCGGGGAGTAGGGGGGGGGGAGCCCCGATCATGGTCCTTAGATGGCGAATAAGCAATAAAAAATGTCCGTCCGTCACCGCGATAACATGAGTAAAACTCAACCGATTTTCAAAAACTTTTTTTCCCTAAAAGGTAATCCAAATATCTTTCGTGGTATTGAATCTGGGCAGTATCGGCCCAGGGGCCGCCGAGCTAGTACCGTTTAAGTGATTTTTAGTCGTTTGTACATAACTCGAGTAAAGAAATTTTTGTTTGAAAGATCTGGGCATAGCCGACAATTTGTGGAAGAAACTTTTTTGGATTTGAGTCTTTGGACTTGCCTAGAGCGCTAAGAACGAGTCTATGATAGGGCCATACGTGTTCTTTGTACATAACTCGAGTAAATCTTTTCCGATTGTCAGATTTGTTTTTTAATCGACAGGTCTATGAAAGCCCAACAATTTTTAGAAGAAACTTTTTGAGATTGATTGATTGATTGATTGATTAGTTTATTTATACATCATGAAATTTTACAAATTCTCATTTTTTCATTTGTTATACAAAAAAGTAATTTTTATCAGAAAAATGGCGACTCCACTGTGTAAAACACTTTAAAGGAGTACCGCCGTATGATATAGCTAGGGCACTAAAAACGAGTTTCTGCTAGCGCTGTACATGTTTTTTGTACACAACTCGAGTAAATTTCTTCCGATTTTCAAATCTTTTTTTATCGAAAGGTCTAGGAGTGTCTCTCGTTTTATGGAAGAAAATTTTTTGAATAGAAACCCTTGGACTCAGTCAGGACCCTAAAACTGAGTTTCTACTACGGCCCAACGTTTCTGTTTACGGCTAAAATCTAGTATACCGAAACAAATCAGATTGGGGTATTTATGGAAGGAAATGGTCTGGGGTGGTAAGTTATCGTCATTAATACACGAATTAGCCCGTGGAAGATCATATTTGACCCCTCCGGCCGATTCAGAAAATTTTTTTTTTCATATAATTTTCCTTGTACAATATGAAACACATTGAGACCAAAACAATTGATTTTCCTTTTACAAAATAAAATTAAAACATTTTGCTGCGACTAAAACCACAATAACATTACCGTGTAACTTTACCTGTACAATTTTTTATGAGCGCTTAGACATTTCATCTAATAAAAATTTAAAACAATAAATTTAAATTGCATTTGCTAAGTAGCGATAGCTACTTTATGTCTTCACCCTTCCTGTCCGACCGTACGTCTGTGACATGCAAAGTTTCAAAACATGAGGAAATCTTAATACTGAGTAAATTCTGATAATGATACTAATACTAATAAAAATACTAATCCTGGATAATTTTAAGCACGAGGGAATACAGATCCGGGGCAAATTTTAATCTATGACTACACTCTACCGCTGCTTCCCTATGCCAATGTCATTGGCTCATTAAGTAATACATTTGGCTCACTCTAATGCTTCGTCCATATATATATACTTCGTCCATTTTGTTAAGTTCTCTTGCGCTGTCATATTAAAATGGAATCCAACGTAAATTTATTTGGACTGCACGATTGGTTGAAAGCACTGAGTGATATACATTTACTGCGGAAGCTGATGGAGTATGGTGTATTACCAAAGGAAAAAGAATACCTTTGTAAACGGTGCAAACTACCGTTGACTTTGTGCGTTGATAATTCCAGTATTGACAATTACAAGTGGTTTTGCAACAATTACATTTCGTTATGTAAGCAAAAGAAAATACGATGTGGTTGGTCAGTGTCGGTGCGAACAGGAACATTTTTTGCAAAAAGTCATCTAACACTGGATGTTATTTTGAAATTTATCCACTTTTGGGTCTACAATACACCAATGAACGTCATTCGATTGAATCTTCGCATTGCTCAACAAACTGCTGTTTAGAATTTATTAACTTTCGTCATTCTAATTGTACAATTGCATGATTTTAAACTAAAAATAAATTTAAACTTGGTCAAAGGATGTAATACACCGTGTCTAATTTGTCTGCACTCTCCGGCATTGTACCAAGAATAGATGCCGCATTTCCACGTTGTATCGCTAAACTTATTCTCTGAATTAAAAATGATTTGGATCTATTTTCTTGGCCAGTTTCTTGCCTATCGCGTTGACAAGTTTCATACCCTCTGCGCCCACGTACTCATTGTTTAAATAGCTATAGGCACGAAGCAGAAACGATCCTCCAATGACGAGTATTTCGAACGTTTTTTACTTTCCCTGGATCTTGGTGCACCACCTGGTTTTTTGCACGTTGACTTTAAATAAGATTTGCAGACAGTGTCGCCGCAAGTGAAATCCCATATTAAAGGTTTTCCATGCTTCCATGGGACTATTGTTACCCCATCAGGTTTCTTTCCATCGTTTCTGTCACATCCCGTTAGTTCTCTAATCGACGGAATATCACAAGATACCAGCGCCCGTCTGACAAGATCGTTAACGATTTCATGTCTGATCTTCCTACCAGCACTTCTTTTACATACTAAGCCGTGGAGTCCAAATTTATCTACCGGGTGACCGCAAATGCATGTGTGGAGGTGACAAAGAGGTGAGCCGACTCTGAGTGCCATTGCAATTCTGAATGTTTGGTTATCCAACAAAGTTCCTAACGAAGAAGACGGGAAAGCAATTAGCCACGCTCCTGAATTCTTTGAACCACATGCTAAGATTCTAGCTTTGTTGATATCTGTTGATGCGTTGTCTAGAAGTTGGTTGTACGTTGTAGCGATTATGGCGTTATCCCAGTTTTTTTGAAATTTGAGAGATGGCCAGTTAGGGGACTGTGAAAGTGATATAGATTCCCAACGAGATATTGCCTCCACTATCATAGAATCTGATGAGCTAGAAACGAAGTCAGGTAGGATGGCGTCCAACAAATCTGCAACTGGTGGATTGATCCCAAGAAACTGGAGTAACAGAGTTTTGTGACGTCTCTGAGACCAATGCCACCGAAGTTTACGGAAAGAGTTGATAGTTTCCACGATTCTTCGCTTAAAGTGCAATTCATTATGCATCCCATTGCCGATTTCAGTGTTAAATTGTAGTCCTCTAAGTCTATCATCGATTGCCAGCATGGAGTTGAACGAAGCAAGAAAATGAACCTTGGGATTGACAGAGAATTGCGCAGCAAGAAAAATGCCTGATGTGAGTTTATTTCCTTCAGGCGTCTGATCATCAATCTTAAGCTGTCGTTTTTAGATTTAATTTCTCCGTCAATGCCATCGATTGTCGATGGAGCTCCCAGAAGCGAGATTTCTTTTTCTTTAAGAGCTATGCCGGGTGCTATTTTGTCAAACATGTTGTAGATTTTTTTGTCATCATCATTTCCTAGTACTCTCAATTCACATTTCGAAAAGTTGAGTTGAAGGCCGAGTTCAGATGATTTTTGAATGGCCATTTTTAGGTCTTCCAAAACTACCAGTGGGTCTCCTCCAAGGGGTCCATCATCAAGGTACCATATATTTAACTCAGATTTCAAGGTGTGAGTCATTTCCTTAATTGCCATACAGAAAAGCGGTGGACCACATGGGTCGCCTTGCTGACACCCTCTCTGTGACATTATTTGGAATTCACCGAACCATAAGCAGGATGGAGTTGCGTAACTCTGTTTGACGTACGGGTAAATTTCTGGGCACAACGACGCCGCGGCCAAGAGCATTGGATTGCGTTCTAACTCGTTAAACGCGTTTTTGAAGTCCAGTTTGACGAAAACTTTTGTAGTTGTGTGTTTGAAATTGATATACCGTCGAGCGGCGTTGGCCCCCGCTTCAGCTCCACCTGGTGTACCAAACCCAAGCTGGATTGGGCGCAGGGAGTTTCCCAATTTGTCGTAAATTCTAGCACATACCACTTTAGATGTTAATCTTCGAAGAGTGCAGCCAATAGCTATTGGACGAACTGAGTCGTCTTTGTTGAAGGCACATAGTGACGCTCCGAAGAGGATGTGTCTTATGGTTGCGGGTGCATTTAATAGTAAATCACAGAAATTGCACAATGATCGAATCAATCTATTGGCCTGTTCTCCGTTCTCTTTAAAATGCATGTCCTTAAGGTGTTTATTTATTTATTTATTTATTTATTTATTTATTTATTTATTTGTTTAACGATCAACAAACAGGCCGAAGCCCAATAACATGTCAATCGAATTCATATTATTAATCTCTAATACAATTAAGGAAAATCAAAGTTGAACAGCCAGTAACTAACCATAATATCAGTAAATAAGGTAATCTTTAGCCCTCCTCTTGAACACCGGAAATCTGTCATCCATGATATCCAATTCTGAGAAAAATTCATCATGATGTTCTTGCAGCCGGTAGATAGGGCAGTTCCTCTGGATGTTGGTTTTGAAATTGGGAAGGTAGAATACGTTTCGTAGCCGGGTGCGTTTATTTCGACGATCGAAAGCAAGCTGATGGCGCAGTTGTGAATCGATGCGGCCATGGATCAATTTGTGGAGAATCAGTTCGTCGTTTTCGAGCCGCCTAGATTCCAAGGAATGCATCTTTAAGAACTTCAACCTTTTGTCGTACTTCTGCCGATCGATGTTAAATTTGTAGAAAAACATTCTAGAATATTTCTTCTGAACGCGTTCAATCTGATCAATAGAATTGTGGTAAAACGGACTCCAAACTGACGAACAGTATTCAAGTCTTGATCTTACGAGGGCATTATAAAGCGAAATTATGCTGGCTTGATTTGAAAAATATTTTCCACAACGAAAAATAAATCCCAAAAGCTGATATGACTTTCTAGTTATGAAGTCAATGTGCATGTTGAATGATAACTTATCGTCGATAATGACTCCAAGATCATTCTTCGAATGCACTCGTTCAACATTTTTCCCACATAGCTTATAATCAAACTCAATTTTGTTAGGACTATGGGTGATCGACATGATAGCGCACTTTTTGTAATTGAGGCTCATGTTGTTAGATACACACCACCGTTCTATAAGGTCCAGGTCATTTTGAAGAAGTATACAGTCATTTTCGCCGGCAATCGTTCGGAAAACCTTGAGGTCGTCAGCAAAGCCAAGACCGGATCCTTCGGAAAGGGATGATAGTAGATCATTTATAAAAATTACAAATAAGAGTGGACCAAGAATTGAGCCCTGCGGGACACCTGAAGTAGGAAAGAACTTACTGGAAGTTGAACGACCAATCACCACGGATTGAGAGCGACCACAAAGGTATGATGCAAACCAATCCACGAGGTTTGAATTAATCCCAAAACCATAGAGTTTTTCAATGAGGCGTCTGTGATCAACTCTGTCAAACGCTTTTGTGAAGTCGGTATAGACTGAATCGACCTGACCACCCTCCACAATTTCATTAGCCAAAAAGGACACATACTCCATGAGATTAGTTTGCGTTGATCTCTTTGCGAAGAATCCATGTTGGGATTGGTGGATCTTGTGTTTAATTTGATCGAACAGCGTATTAAAAACTAGTCTTTCGAAAATCTTAGAAACCGCACACAAGATACTGATCGGTCTATAGTTCGCAATATCAGATTTATCACCATCCTTGTAAATTGGTGAGATTGTGCTCACCTTCCATTTGGATGGGAATTTCCTATCGGCTAGTGATCTGTTAAATAATATGCTAAGTGGTAGACCCAAGGAAGTTGACAAGTTCATAAAAAACATCATGGGAATGTTGTCTGGGCTGCTCACTTTATGCACATTGAAACTCTTTATAGAATCTTGGACCTGTTTTTCCGTAAATGAAAATTCCGGGAGCATATGCTCATTAGACACGTGCTGGAAAGGGTCGTAAACAAGTGTTTCATTTTGCGAATACTGAATTGTAGGGTTGAAAACCGAACTGAAATACTTCGCAAAGAGATTACAGATGGAATCGCGATCATTACCGACTTCTTCCCGAAGTTTCATGCCATTCGGCAGCGAGTTGGTTTTACGCAGTGACTTCGTGAATGCAAAAAAACATTTCGTGTTGGACTTAATCTTGTCTTCGCAATCTTTCACATAATCATCGAAACACTTAGCAATACCCAGCTTGACTTCTTTACGAAGACGACGATATTTATCCGCAGCTTTCTCAATCATGTCAACATCCGCCGGATTAGCCTTCCTCAGCTCTTTGAGCAAATTTTTAGTCCTAGCTTTTTTATTTATCAATGAAATCAGCTGGTGTGAGTAATAGTTTGGGTACTCCCTAACTGAACATCTGCACTTTGGAATGGACTTGATATAAGAATCCAAGATGGCATAGAACTTCTCAACAGCGAGATCTACCGCTAATCCATCAAGCTCTGTAACCCAGTCAACTCTCGACAGCTCGTCACTCAGCCTCTCATAGTCTGCCCTGTAGAAATTTGTTTTAGCAGGGCGTTCTTCCAGCAAGAATCTCAAGGGAGAGAGGGACAAGGACATCACCAGAGCAGGATGATGGACATCCTCCATAACTACAGGGTCAGTGGACCTAGAAAGCCGGACTCGCTTTGGATCAACATTGGAAATTATAAGATCTAAAGATCTATCATTCACGTTCTTTACCGCGTTAAACTGTCTCGCGCCACACAAAGAGAGCATATCTACTAAAGCATTTGGTATAGCACCCTTCCAACCAGAAGGCACACAATCACCGTTAGCATCGTATTCCCACATGACAGAATCTCCCATATTATAATCTCCTGCTAACAAAAAAGAATCATCATGGCCGAACGACAACACCACTTCGCTGATCCGGTCAAAATGCACTTTGTAGTCAGAAAATTTACTATTCAATTCTACATATCGAACATTGAAGTATGTCTTATATCCGTTCTCGTGTTCGACCGACACCCAGACATCCTCTTTGCTGAGCTCGAAATTACGCAGACGCTTTGAAAAGAGATTCTTTTTCACCGCTATCAGACAACCACCCTTCCTGCTGAGACCAGTTAAGCTGCAATCGCGATCACACCTATACGTCACGTAGCGATCTTCAAAATACTCGCTACTCAAGAAATCTTCATTAAGTCCGGTCTCACACAGTAGAATGACATCAAAGGAATTTTTTATGATTCCTAACCTAAATTCCTTAGTCTTTGTCCTCAAGCCGTTGACATTCTGATAATATACCTTGAGGTCTTCAGACATCTTGGTCAATATGATGCAGTGGTAAGCTTTATGTTTATTAGAAATTGGTTATTTCGGTTTACAAATTGGTCTTACAGTTCGATCTTACTTAGCAAATAGCAACTTTGACCAGTTACTCAGAAATTGGATATTTCGGTTTAAAAATTGATCTTACAGTTCGATCTTACTTAGCAAATAGCAACTTTGACCAGTTGCTCAGATAAAGACGGATATAATTTCCGTATGATCTTACGTTTAGGTATTACTTAGAACTTACCTTTATTTGGGTAACTTACAATTTGATCTTACAATGCGATCTTACGATACAGAGGGTTAAGTCAATTTAACTTCTGGAAAGGTAAATGACAGGGAAAGAAAAAAAAAAAATATAATTCTTTACTAGTTTCAGTATAATTAATGAAAACCTTTAGATAAAAATAGAAATTGAAAAATAATAGAAAAAAAAAGAAAAAATAGAAATTGAAAAATAATAAAAAAGAAAAACGCTTTTCTAAAAAAAAAATAAAAAATAAAAAAGAAATTTCACGCAAATAGTTCAATCTAAATCATTCCCGCCGCTACTGCACTCAAAACATTGACAATCAACAGTTTAAACTTTCGGTCTACGAGCATCTGACTCATCACTTCTATCTCCTGACCTTGATCGTTTATGCTTCTGATACTGCTGTTTGTACGACCTGACTAGATTTTTTAGCTCATTTAGATCACGGTATGCATGATCTTTACCTCTATCATTAAACTGAATTTGGCATCCATCCTTTGTCAAGCGTACTAAACGAAATTTGTTTTCCTTGACAATACGTCTGCCTTCGGCTAACAATTTACCAAAGAACGGTGTCACATGGTTATTAACATAAATGCGCCGATTTACATTTGCTGGACTCGACATCACATCATTAAGTCTGATTTCTTTGCTTAACTTATTCTTCAAAATTTTGTTTTTTGTTGACAAGTCATTGAATTTAACTATTATGATGTCCAACCATGATGTTCCCTTTTTAACGCGATAACATCCGAAAATGTCTGAGTTAGCTAAATGACAATCCACTAGTGAAAACAGTTTTAGTACAATTTCTCTCAGATTCTCATCTACTTTCCAAGGAATACCGATAATGCTCACATTTCGCATCAGAACATTCTGCTTAACAAGTTCAGCATCATGTTTACTTTTCTGTAATGATGTCTCAATTGTTTTGACTCGTTCTTCGATTGAAGTAATTGCTGACGTGTTTGAAGAAATGTTCTCGTTCATTGAGACGAATTGCTTATTTATATTCCGACCATATTCCATTAGATCCTCCTTAGTACATTGAGAACTTCGAATCTCCTTCAGGAGGGCCATCATATCATTTTTGGCGGCATCGATTATCGGCATCTCCTTCCCCATCATCGTTTGTGAACTCACATTGCTGGCTTCCGAATCAGACTTGAGCAGGTCCAAGTCAGAGTCCATATTTATTTCCAACACACCGTCCATCTTATTAACTACTTTTTTTGTACTCCTGTTTTTGTATGGGTGTTTTTTCCGATCAATACGACGCTTTAAAATATTGTCCGTATCTAATGACATTTCAAAGTTTTGGTAATTCAAGGCGCGAACAAATGACAACAAAGAATCGATTGAATAGATCATGTCGATGTAATGTACAACAGCAGCGGGAATTGATTTTGCTAAATTACTCACTCATATTCATTTAAATCAACTTACTTCTTCGAAATTTCTTATCTAGGGTACCGGGGATAATCGTAAAAAGTAGAATAAGTACACAAACCTACTCAAAACTTAGAATTTTCGTTCTTTATCACGCACAATATTTCACTCATGCAAGTTTTGCCAGTGTTGCCAGTGTTGAGGACGTAGGCCGTCTATACCGCCACCACTTCCGCTAGCGAAGCTAAAGATGGCTTTCTTTATTTCGGATTCAAGCACTGGAACTATATTTATAGGGGGTGGATCCGGTAAACTCAAAGGAATGAGAGGATGCGGATGTTTTTCCAACAGCTTCAGGTAGGTTTCAATTTTGAACGGTGCAATCGTGTCGGTAGATGACAAGATTCTGATCGCTCCTTTGAAGTCTCCGTCGTTGAGTTTCGATTGTGCCTTTTTGATGATCGTTGATTCAGAAGTGTCGTGTTTGTTTGACTTTATATGTTTTAAAGTAAGTGGGAGGATTTTTTGCAAGAAGTCCTCGATAGGTAACTTTTTGAGGTCTTGCCATAAGTTGATAATTCGTTTAACTATTGTCGCCAATGAAAGTGATTTTTTTGACTTGTCTTTTTTGTCCGGAGATTTAAATGTTACGTATGAGAACGTGAACAGATTTATCCACGCACGGTGACTGGCGTTGTCTCTACTACACGTCTCAATCAGATTTGTAACTTCTTGTGCTGAACTCATACGAGCTGCTTTCGGTATTCTGTTGATGATTCTGCTGTTGACTTCTCTAATTTTTGCCGAGAAGTTGTGTTTGAACACTTCATTGTCAACTCTAAGCCATTAGGTGGACCTGGTACTCACGTGGAAATTGATGAATCGAAATTCGGACGCCGTAAATATAACAAGGACCACCGAGTCGAAGGACAATGGGTTTTCGGAGGATACGAACGAGGTACTGGTGAAATATTTATGGTTCCAGTTGATAAAAGGGATCGGTCGACATTGCTGCCGGTAATTCAAGAATGGATATTGCCTGGAACAACAATTCATTCTGATTGTTGGCGGGCTTATGATTGCCTACAAGATGAAGGTTACAACCATCTAAAAGTCAACCATTCATTAGAGTTCGTTGATTTGGATACTGGAGCCTATACAAATCATATAGAGGCATCGTGGAGAGTGGCAAAAAAGCATTGCGACACAGGCGGTCGAAGAAAAGAGTTTTTTGTTGGCTACCCCGCCGAATATATGTTTTTGAAACGTTGCCGTTCTAATCGTTTTGATCCGTTCTTTGAATTTCTTCGTTTGGCAGGAACCGTGTACGACGCGAATAAACATGACCATGATGTCGATGACTACTGCAGTTCTAGCGGCGACGAGGAGAGCGAAGAAACGGATATTTGTTGAAATTTTGGATTTTTATTGAAAATAAATTCATTTTTCTATGCGGGTAATGAAGGCATGTTGTCCTTTAATGCAACTTCATTAAGTAATACTTGAAAATTAAGAAGCAGCGCCGCAGGCCGTGATTCATATTAAAAAATAAAAACAGGGGTGTCAAGGGGGGCATAGCCCCCATTTCGGGGTCTAAGGGGCAGAGCCCCTAGCGTGGTTTGAAGCAGAGCCCCATACGGCCACGTACGGCCGCCTCCAGGGCGTAATGAAGCCCGCCGCAGGCGCGGGGGTGAGGGGGCAGAGCCCCCCAACAATTACATACATATGAGCCTATCGCAGGAGCAAACAAGCTCAGCGCAGGCGCGCAATATATAATTTATATTTGTTATTATTTATTAAAACTAAAAATAATTCAACGCCATGCTTTCAGTCATTAAGAATTTTCTACCGTAAGCTTGGTTTCCACCAAATTTTTTTTTCTTCAAATGGTCCGGAGTGATCAAATTTAGTCTTCCGCGGACTAATTCGTGAATTAATGACAATAACTTACAAACCCGAACCATTTCCACCCATAAAAACTCCAATCTGATTTGTTTCGGTATACTAGATTTTTGCCGAAAAATCAACGGAATTTAGAATACTTGACGATCAGTGTTTAAGCCATCATGAAGTCAATGAAGCAATGCTTTATTACTTACAAAGTCTCCGCTATGCTAAAATCGGTACTGAAAACGTTGCATTGGCATATGCAAAAATATCAGTTTGTTTTCACCTTATAAAAATGTACAATGTATATTGACCTTGCTACCGATGCGATGTGCCTCGTCGGCTACTGCCCATACTCGAAAAACGTCGACAGGAATGTCTCACAAAGCGTCGAGGACTTCAAGTATTGGCGGTCACACCGACTTGGTTGTCAATAGTGTATTCCAAAGGGCAAAGTCATTGTAAACGAGGAAATTCTTGTATCGACACGCTTGGAGTTAATGAACGTATGTTACACATGCTTTCATCCGTACAAAAATTTCATAGCTTGTGAAGGGTGTACAAGTGTACATATGCGCTCTTCTGCAACCGTGAGTGCATGACTAGAAATTAAACTCACGCTTTGGAATGCGGTACATTTTTCGGGGTTGTGCAACGATTTTTTGGTATTGT
>CM055404.1:72166814-72178990 GCA_029228625.1 Pseudolycoriella hygida
GAATCTTAAATGGCTCTGTGATGAATGCATCATTCAAACACGCTCGCCCAATGTTTCGTCTCCGCTATTCAATAAATTCAATTCGACCGTTGTTCTTCCAACATCATCGCCATCGTATGTACAACGTCGTAAGCGTAAGCCGTTCCAAAGTGCAAAACCAATTACAAGCTCCACGTTTTCGTTAACCAAATCTCCGAACGTCAGCCCTCGCATTAAAAACGCCAGTAACTCGAGTAGTCCTCCGTCGAAAAATGAAATGCCGCCCGCCGTGAATCAGTTAGCCAATTCAAATAAATCGCTCCCGGTGACCACATCTGAAATCAATCAAACTGATGTCAATGAGACTGAGTCGAAGCATAAAACCACGAAGGAACTATTAGAAAAGCCGTCTGCTGCTTCCAGTTCATACGTCGAGGTGCTAAATGCATCGTCACTAAAAGAGCAAATTTCCGATAAAGTCAACTGCTCACCAATTCAACAGCGAAAAGATTCAGCTCAAAATCGCAATGTGTCGCCGTCCGAGACGCATAAGATTGTTTATGTGTCAAATTTGCATCCGTCCGTTACCGAAAAGGAAGTTATCGATCAACTACTGTTGAACGACATAATATCGTCGTGCGAAGATGTGTCATGCAGGAAGCTTGTTTCACCCAATGTATACCTTGACACAATTAGTTTTGTATCGTTTAAAATCACCGTCCAATCTCAAATCTTTCAATTTGTAATTGACAGTAAGCTCTGGCCCGCCGGCGTCATCGCTAGGGAATTTGTGAACCGCTAGAATAGTGAATGTGGTATCGTGTTTTCTTTAAACGTGTAGCCTGTCTATTTTATGATAGTCGTGATTTTAAGTCCGATTTTAGTCGAGTATTGTTACTGTAACTCTGCTTGAAATGTATTTAAATTTGTAAACTTAGTTATAAATATTGTAACCTGAAGGATGTTCAGCCAGTTTTTTTTTGGCGGTGAGAATAAATTAAAAAAAAAAAAAAATAAATACCAGCACCATCTGCTTTGCTGGTTTTTGAGCCGTCAGAAAATCACGTATGGTCAGCGTCGACTGGTATGGGTGAATGCGTGAACCAGTTTTCTCTAATAGGGAAAGATACTTTAAACATATTGTCGAAACGAAACGTTGGGGTAATGAAATCACAAGGCATTTCAATGTAAGTCTCTTCTTTGACCATTTTGTACCATAATCTAGCATATCCATAGTTTGCTTCGAAAAGAAATTGGATCGGTGCAGTCTAACACAAGTGGCTCTGGCCATCGATTCTACATGTAAGTGTAACGGTACGATATTTAGTAGCGCTTCCATAGATGCTGTTGGTGTAGTTTTCAAAGCTCCAGTTATACTTAATAGGGCTAATCTCTGAATTTTCGCTAATTGTTTCTGAACGTGACCTACGTGACAGCGAGGCCACGAGACAATAGCTGCGTAAGAAATTTGTGGTCTTACTATTACCGTGTACATCCACGTGAGAATTTTTGGGCTTAGGCCCCAGCTTTTTCTGAACGAGCTGCGACACACCCATAAAGTTGAAATTGCTGTTCGACTGCGATTTTGAAAGTGAGTATTGAAGTTTAATTTCTTGTCTAAGTCTACACCTAGAACTTTAGCGGAGTCTGATAGTGTTATTTTTTTTCCGAAAGTAATAGGGGCCTTGAACCCAACGATTTTTACTTTCTTACTAAATAGCACTAGCTTGGTTTTTTCCGTATTCACCTCTTGTTCGTGTGTTCTGTACCAGTGTTCTATGAGTATGAATGCCTCTTGCATTAACTCGCAAAGGGTGTTCACGAATAAGCCGAAGAATTGTTAGATCATCGGCGAAGCTTAAAGAAAAGTAACCAGAATCCTTTAGTTTTTTCAGCAGACTGTCCTTGGCAAGAATGTATAGGAGCGGCGGAAGCACTCCGCCTTGTGGGCAAACTTTAGTGGTCAGAAATGTCACCTTTATTGAGTTCAATTTAGCCAATACTACTCTACTGCTTAGGATAGCGTAAATCCAACCGGAGGTGGTGCTGTCCACATGATGATCTGAACATGAGGTTACAATGAATGTGAATGACATGTTGCTAAATGCGTTTGACAGATCAATGAATCCGCCAAGGGCGAAATTATCATACTCAAAAGCTTTTTCAATTCTGTTGACGAGATGGTGCAGTGCTTTTTCCGCTGATTTACATGGCTGGTAGGCATGTTGCATACGGTGAATAGGAAATTCCTGTAGTATTCCATCTCTTAGATACTTATCAACTAACTTTTCTAATGTCTTTGACATGAAAGAGGTGAGGCTGATGGGCCGAAACGATTTCGCCAATGTGTAAACTGATTGTTCGAGCTTAGGAATAAATGCCACTCTTACTCCTCTCCAGCTTAGTGGGATGTAAATCAGTTTGATACTGGCAACAAACAGTTCATATAGTAAATCCAAAATCAGGTGGAAACTCTTTTGTAGCATAATGGGAACGATGTTGTCCTCTCCAGAAGATTTAATGGGCACAAATGAATCTATTGCCCATTTGATTTTGTCTTTGGATATAATTTTGCTTGCGAAGTCAGGGTAGCCTAATGATAGAATCACAACAAAAAACCTCTTAAAAGGTAGAGTGTGACGCAGTCCGTGAGTCTGCTTCCAAAATAATGATATCGCTTGAGGTGACGCTATCGCTGATAATACGCAGAAGTTTGTTTGAATAGAACCTTGTGTTCAAAGTTTTAATTTCCTGAAAAATTACTGCCCTTTTTTTAAAACAAAATTACGTTGTGTTAAAAAAATTGCGTCACAAGTGCCGGACCCAACGACGAAATAAATGTTCTGTACTTTCAGTTTTTGCGCTGCAAAAATTTATCTTTTGTTTCTTATTGCGTAGGTAAAGGTAAATTTAATTTTTGCGTAAAAAAAATTATCTTCGAAAAAAATTTTCTCCGAAAAAAATTTTTCTCCAAAAAAATTTTTCCTTAAAAAAAATTTTCTCCGAAAAAAAATTTTCTACAAAATAAATTTTTACAATGTTTATTATGAACTTTCGTTCTCGGTAAACGGTGACCGATATTGAATATTCTACAATGTTTATTTAGGTGAAAATTAAGCGAGAAAAATTAGCTGAAAATAAGAAAGGCTTTATTGCCCATGTGTCCGGAGGTGGATTCGAACCGGCGATCGTTAGGTTGCTAGCCCTACGATTTAACCAATTCATCCATCCGGAGCGGCAATAAAGAAATTCTTATTTTCAGATACGCGTTCCGAAATTCAACGTAATGTAACAATACCAACAGCCCTACATGACTCACAGACAAGCTAGCATGAGAAACTGTTTGCCACATATCGTTACATTCGCTTGTTATGTTCGACGAATTTCCGTGTTCTTGATTATATCTTGTACATATACAGTCAACATCAAATCGATGTCATCGTGTTGCACTTGATACGTTCACCAATACTAAGTGTATTAGTGAGGTAAGAACCCATGAGTAAATCAAAACCAATTTCTACAATGTTTATTATGAACTTTCGTTCTCGGTAAACGGTGACCGATATTGAATATTCTACAATGTTTATTTAGGTGAAAATTAAGCGGGAAAAATTAACTGAAAATAAGAAAGGCTTTATTGCCCATGTGTCCGGAGGTGGATTCGAACCGGCGATCGTTAGGTTGCTAACTCCGGACACATGGGCAAATAAAGACCTTTCTTATTTCAGTTAATTTTCTCGCTTATTTTCACCTAAATAAACATTGTGGAAAAAAATTTTCTCCGAAAAAACTTTTTTCTCCCCCAAAAAATTTTTCTTTGAAAAAAATTTTTCTCCAAAAAATATTTTCTCCAAAAAAATTTTTCTCCGAAAAAAATTTTCTTTCTGAAAAAAATTGTTCTCCAACACCTTCGGCTACCATCGGAACACTTCGTGTCACCTTCGGCTGCCTTCGAAACACTTGGTGTCACCTTCTGCTGCCTTCGGAACACTTCGTGTCACCATCGGCTACCTTCAGAAGACTTCTGAAGGTTTTATTGTTATTCAAATCGATTTGTGCGTTTAAGAAAAGTGGTGAATTTCTCTAGATCCAGTTCATTTACTTTCATATCAGACGGTGTCAGTTCCGGTTTACCCAGAAGAGTGAATCTAATGTGTCGGTATCTAATGCAGTCGAAAATGATGTGCGCACCCGTTTCATCCCCATGACCACACAGACACTTCGGGCTGTCCTTGATACCTATGTCATAAAGATACTTGTTGAGTCCACAATGGTTTGTGATTACTTCAACTGTTCTTTTGATATTTGGTCTGTCAAGGTTTAGAAGTCTCCGACTAAAGTCTTTGGACGGGATTGGACAGAATATTTTCGTGTGTTTTGCTCCGTCATAGTTCCGCCAGGAGTTTTCATGCTGCTTTATCAGCCACTGGTTTATAATACTCTTTCTGGTAGTTTTGGATATGCCGAAGTGTGGCTCCGGTCCAATGAAACTCTTTGTAGTACCCTCTCCTGCTAGAGTATCAGCTTTCTCATTTCCAGGAATGCCTACGTGGCCAGGTACCCAAAGGATAGTAATTCTGTTTGAGTCACTGATTTCATTGAGAATTGTTTTACATTCTCTTACGGTCTTGGAGCATACTATCGGGGAGCTGAGAGCCTCGATGGACGATTGACTGTCCGTAGATGTAGATGTGTTTACCCGAGACCCTTTGTATTTCTTCTGAATTGCAAAGTTCCGAGATAGCAAATAATTCGGTCTGGTGAACAGAGGCATAACAGCCTGTGAAAATACTAGCCTCTAGGAGAGGAAATTCACAGAAGAAACTTGCCCCAGTAAAACCGTCCCGTTTAGAGCCATCCGTGTAGCAAACCAGTTCCCCTGCAGGTGGATAGATCCTATTTTCACCCAGCCATTCTCTTTTTTCCGGAATGATGCAATTTAACATATCGTCTAACCAGAGTTCCGGCCGACATTGATCGCTCGGCATTTGAAGGATTTCATCTTTGATAAGTTTACATATAGCGGCGTGGCCTAACTCTGATTTAGCAGACCAACAGCCGTTACATCTCACATTGCAGGCTGATTTAAAAGCCATTGTTTTTATATAGAGATCCAGTGGTGGAAGGAAGAGCAGGGCTTCTAACGACTTCGTGGCGGTGGTATTTTTCGCTCCCGTGATGCATAGGCCAGTCAGTCTTTGAAGTTTGTCCAGCCTCTTTTTGGCTGTTCCAACTTCAATTCTGGGCCACCATACAATACACCCATGGCAAAGAATCGGTCTAACTACAGCCGTATATATCCACCATATAGCATTAGGCGACAGGCCCCAAGTTCTGCCAAAAGCATTTCTGCACATCCAGAAGATTCCTATGGCTTTGTTCAGCTTCTCTTCTATGTGTACTATCCAAGTCATTCTGTTGTCAAAAAGGACTCCCAGATATTTCACTGTAGCTCTCATCGTGAGGATTGTGCCGAACAGCACAAATTCCCCTAATTCAGATTCTACAGCTTTTGATCTTCTAAACAGAACCATTTTGGTTTTTTCCGGGTTTACTTTTAGGTTTCTTTCTTGACACCATCTTTCCACGATTTTGAGCGCTGTTCTCATGAGGTCACCAATGGTGTTCACTGAGAAACCGCCTATTATCGTAGAGACGTCATCAGAATAACCTTGAGTAAAGAAGCCCATATCGTTCAATTTCGCTAAGAGTGAGTCTATGACTATACACCACAAGATTGGGGATAAGATTCCCCCTTGAGGACAGCCCCTAGTGACTACAACCCTCATCTTTGTGCCGCAGACTCCTGCCTCAACTGTTCTTCCACTAAGCATTTTCATAATCCATTTTACCGCCGCATTATCCATTTTCCTTTCTCTGATAGCATTAGTAATGACTTCAAATTCTGTGTTATCGAAAGCACCTTCAATGTCCATGAAACAGCCCAGGGCCACTTCACCATTTTTAAGCGTGCTTTCTATCTTATGAGTCAACTGATGCAATGCGGTATCAGTGGATTTTCCTAGCTGATAGGCATGTTGGTTTGCGTGCAGTGGAAAATTCTTAAGAACCTCGCCTCTTACGTAGAAGTCCAGTAGTCTTTCAACCGTCTTGAGTAGAAAGAACGTGAGACTAATAGGCCTGAAATCTTTTGCAACGCTGTGGACTGTTCTTCCAGGCTTAGGTATAAAAACTACTTTAACTCTTTCCCAAAGGCTGGGAATGTGGCTCAGCGCAATGGAGCTCTTGAAAATGCTACTTAGTCTTTCGACCAAGAGTTCCATACCCTCTTTCAACAGAGCTGGGAATATTTCATCGAGGCCCGCTGATTTAAATGAGTAAAACTTGTGAATGGCAAATTTTACTTTTCCTCTCTTGACAATTTTATCTGCAAACTTCCAATCTTTACGATTTGGTGTGTTTGTAGGTTGTCCTGGAGGTCCTTCTTTTGGTTTTCTACAGCCTGGAAAATGAGTTTCTAAGAGATGCTCGACTGTTTCCTTGCTATTTACTGTGTAGCTTCCATTTAGTTTTTGAAGAGAGCCAACTTGAACGGTTGGATCTTTTGCCAAAATCTTATGGATCCGAGCAAATGCGGGAACCGAGTTAGCTTCTTCGAAGAATTTCTTTTTGCATTTTTCCCTTAGTTCAGCTTGGGCTTTATTGTATTCCTTCAGGAGAGTTCTATATGTTTCTCTATTTTTAACCTGATCTTTACCTTTTTTCCCTGCTTTATTCCAGGCTTTACGCAGTATTTTCTTCTTTCTATCAAGGTAATCACTCCACACTGGGCTTTTGCCTAGAGGTTTGGGATTTGTTAGAGGACAAGAGATCTTGTAAGCTTCTACAATAGCAGACGTTACTTCTCTGTTGGCCTTTTCCAAATCTTCTACTGACAAATATTTGTCCTGGTGGTTTACTTTTGCTAGTTTTGATTTAAGCCAGGCTCTGTATAAGTTCCAGTTCTTTTTTCTACCATTTCTGCAGGGTTCTTTTTTACGGAACGTGCCTCTAAGACGGAACTTGATTAACTTATGATCTGAGAACGTCTCCTCATCCGTCACTCTCCATGAGCGAATTTGTTTGGATAGTTCGCAGGATGCTATTGTTACATCAAGGCATTCTTTTCTTAGGGAGTTTACAAAAGTTGGCTTTCTGTCAGAGTTAACCACTAGTAGGTCCTTTGACATAAGGAACTGTACCAGTTGTTCGCCTCTTAGGTTTGTGTTTGAACTACTCCAGATAACGTGGTGAGAATTTGAGTCGGTTCCTATTAATAGCGGAATTTTCTCTTTTTCGCAAAATTCCACAATTCTTTCTAGAGACAGACCTGGTGGCGATATTTCAGAGTCGTATGGAAGATACGCCGAGACAACAATAAAATCTCCTCCATTTTCGTCGCTTCTGCATACTCTCATCGTTACAACGTCATCCGAAGTGTATTGATGTAGTAGCATAGCACTGACATTTGGAGAGACATATATCGCTGCTCTAGGTTTCTTACCAGTTTTATTATATAATAATTTGTCATATAATTGGCCGAAGCCGTGAATTTTGTTTCCTCGAATCCATGGTTCTTGAATGAGGGAGATATCTGTCTGCTCTACTGTGATTCCACGACAATGAGTGTACGTGGCTTTTTTACAGTGTAGCAAGTTGATCTGTGCAAATTTAAGGTCCGTCAGAACGGATTTCAGGTGACCTTCCATTGCAGTATCAATAGGTTTAGGGGTTTTTGGGGTATGGGTAGGTGTATGGGATTGGGAAGGATTTGGATTATTATATGTAGTAGGATGTGGGTTTGGGGTTAGTGTTATGGAGGGATTTGTGTTATTGGGATTTGGGTTGGGGTTATTGTTTTTGTTGTTATGGTTTTTGTGTGGATCCAACACTTAATTAGGCATTTTGTGCCCTTTCTGACCGGACCCTCCAAGTTTGGTGAGCCCTGGCCCCTTAGGGTTGCTTTTCACAACTTCTGTAGAAGGTGGCTTAAGGTGAGATTCTGATTTGGAATTATTGTTGTTGTTTTTATTTTTCCCCGCGGATGGGCTATTGGGTAGCTTCGGTTTAGGTCGATGCTCTTCCAATTTTATTGTTATTGGTCCCAGAATCCAGTTAATCTTACCATCGCGCTCTTTAATGGTGTCATATGACTTTTTGTCCATGCGCATGTAGATCATGGATGCTGAGGATCCTTTGGGACGAATTCTCGTAATGCGCCACTTTTCGGTATTTAGCTCTTTATTCATTTGCGCCATGGTGTCCAAGATCATCTCTTTGGACTTCCTGGTTGGGATGCAAACGAATACTCGAACCATGACCAACTCTGGTTTATACCTCATCGGTGTGTCTTGAGGAAGGACTGTTAATGGGCTGTTGATCGACTGAATGCCTTCTTTTACGATGTTTGTGACCCATTCCGCACATCGGAAATCTGAACAGAAGACGTATACTCCATCTTTTTCGATTTTGCATACATCCTTGAAAATTGGCAAGAAGAGAGCTCTATTAGTGATTTCCTCTTCGATTTTGCATTGTAGGAAGAGTTTAATGTTTAATAGGTCCTTGCCAGATGGTGGTCTGTTAGCAATGCAAATCTTTAAGTTGAGCGATCTGCGCACAACCAGACTGTACGATGTTTTTACTGGTGTGCTCTGGCTATTAGTAGCCGGCTGATCGAGCTGAACTCGTGTTTTGACCAGTTTTCTTGGATTCCTCTGTCCTTCTTCCGGTGATGGTCCGTTGCTGCGATTTCTTTTGGTGTTTTGTGGCGAATCGGTCGAGGCTTGCGAGACTTTGACCTTAGATAGCATTGAGAGCAAAGTTCCTGCCGACGAGTCTCCGGTCCGTTTATTGGCCTTTCTTTTTGCGGAGCCGTTTCGATTCAGATTGGATCTCTTATGCGCCGTGGTTGGTGCGTTGTTTTTAGAGGCATCGGTGCGAAAGAACGTATCTGGTTTTACCACAACCGACTTTACAGTTGGTGTGGCCAGATTCGTGTCGCTCGGTTCAAAGGTGCATTCTATGACGGTGTGTTCTAGCTCTTCGTCCTCACTCTCTTGGAGGTTGGCTAGTTCTGATAGAACCTCTCCATCCGACATGGCATCCGTATTGTAATTGTAATTTACCTCCATCTCAATAACGTCCTCGCACCCTTGCGCGGTTACTCCTTCTGTAGCCGTTTTATTCATTTTTGTGCGCGATCTGAAAGAGGTTATTGAACGGAAGCGCCGTTGTTGAGAGTTATTTTTATTTATCGTTTTCGACACATAAATTTCCTTCGAATTGTCTAAACACGCATATTTAGCAAGACTGAGAACTAAAGGCATTTGAATATCCATGGATAATTTCACACAACAATTTACTGTTACAGCACACCAGAATGGAAAGATCCGTAATCTATTTGCCATAGTTCTTGAGTCGGAGCTCTTATTGCTGGTGTTAGATAGACTAAGGTGTATGGGAGGGTCTTTGTATAGTTTGTTATATTGGTAACGATTTTTTGCATATTTCTTCATAAAAACCCAAAGCTCGTTGCAAACTAAAGAGACCCAAATTTCGACCGGTGATATTTCTCTTCTTGTGAGAATTATTTTCCGCTTGTTATCATTCATTAAAAATTTGTTTATTTGTGTCCGATTGCAAACATGGGAATAAAGGAAATTAATGCCTGATTTGACAATCTTCCACCTTAGTTTCCCTTTTTTGCTGTGCACAGAACTTATAGTTTGATGTGTTTGTTTGCAAGAGTGCAGAGAAGTACAAATAATGTTCGAAATAAAAATAAAAATTCCCCTTTTTGGTTTCCCCTTTTCTCTACAAGCGACTCTTTTAAAACCATATGGCCGAGAGAGGGTACTTGTAACATAAAGATTTCTATTACCCTTTTCGTTGTAACCACCGCGACTGTTTGTATTATTTAGTTCACGAAATTGTGAGAGAAAGTAGAAAACCTCTTTACCAGAGTTCTCCTTATTTGATTTAAATTTGACTTTGTATTTCCTCTTATCGCTTTTAACAGACTCCCAATAAAAATGTATTCATTTGCACTGATAATGATATGGGGTGATGTTGGTTTTAGAGATAAAAATCTCGCAACTGTAATTTCCCTTATTGTTATACTCCGAACGAATATTTTCTCTCCGCTTATATTTCTCTTTTGTATTATTTTTTAAGTGTGTTTAGTATTTGTCTGTTTGAATAAGGAGAGGTGGAAGTAATTTGTCAATTGCTGAGAGCCCATAGCCGTACACTCTTTAGCTCAATAAGAGAGCTTTTGTGTTTGGCGGGTTTAAAAGACAAATTGAGAATATGGTGCATGCATTGCAAGTGAGAGTGAAATGAAATTTAACAATTTTAGTACAATCTGTAAAAATGGCGCGTACTTTTGTGTTAATGTTTTCCGAACTTCTATGCTTTTCTAGGCCTCTCGACTGAACTACAAACTTCCAAAATTTTCCAAAATTTTAAGTCCAGAATTGTAAAAACCCTGCTGCCTAATTCACTATCGTTATAGAGCGAAATATGTGCTTAAAACAAGAATAAAACTTGGACAAATTGAGAAACTAAATTGGAGTTCACATTTTCAGGGCAGCATTTTGAAAAGATAAGTTAAAACCGAAATCACAAAAGCGCAGTTTGTCACTCTTCAATGGTGCGGCCAAATTAACAAAAATGCACAAAATTAAAAACTGGTGTTGCTATTGATTTCTGGATTAGAAACACATGTGAAATTTATTGCTGATCCACTCAATTTAATATAGACACCACTTGCATGCATAAATACCACCTGTTAGAATGTCCGCTGTTTCCAGGAATGGATGAATGAATAATGATGATACAATATCATTTGTTTAAATTTTGAAAAATAATGTCGTAGCACTGCTAGTTCTTGCACCTATAGCCACAAAATCTAAACTTTGAACCCTTGCCAACCGAACCGTTCTAATTTCACCTCACTACAAATTAATTAAATGAATTATTTTTCTTAATTTGCAGTCGCAAATAGAACAAAAATTTTCGAGAGAGCAAAAACGCGTTTAGGCAAACTGTGTTATAGGAGAAAAGCAAATTCCATGTGACCTCTATGACGATCAAACTACTACTACTACTAAAAAAATTTTCTTTCTGAAAAAAATTGTTCTCCAACACCTTCGGCTACCATCGGAACACTTCGTGTCACCTTCGGCTGCCTTCGAAACACTTGGTGTCACCTTCGGCTGCCTTCGGAACACTTCGTGTCACCATCGGCTACCTTCAGAAGACTTCGTGTCACCTTCGGCTGCCTTCGGAACACTTCGTGTCACCTTCGGCTACATTTGGAACACTTCGTGTCGCCTTCGGATACCTTTGGAACACTTCGTGTTACCTTCGGCAACCTTCGGGTCACTTGGTGTCACCAATTCTTCTCAGTGATTCATATAACTTTCCTGAAGAAACCAACTGTCTAGGTATTGAAGGTGACGTATTAGTTAGCTTCTCGATCAATCATCGATCAATTGATCGAGAAGCTAACTAATACGTCACCTTCAATTCAAATAACACGATCAAGTAATAATAAAATATTGTCTAGGTATTCTTATACAGAATTAACAAAAAATCTAAGATGGTGTCACTTTGACAGTTGGCAGCCATTTTCATAAAATGCTAAAAAATTCTAAACTCTATAACTGTCAAGAAGAAACCAACTCTCTAAGTGTTATCATTCCCGAGCTAAAATTCGAAAACCCAAAGAACCATAATGTATACCTAACAAAAATCCAAGATGGCGTCACTTCGGCAGATTTCTGAAAATACCAAAAAATTCTCCTGAAAACCCTATAACTTTCCCGAAGAAACCAACTCTCTAAGTATTGTCATTCTGAAGATAAAATTCGAAAACCAATAAAAACCTAATTTATTGCTTGGGAAAGATGACATCGGTTTAACTGCTGGCAGCCATTTTCTTAAGATCCCAAAAAATTATCCTGTTCAAACTCTATAACTTTCCCAAAGAAGCCAACTCTCTAGCTATTGTTACTCCGGAGCATTACCTAAAAAACCCTCAAAATTGACCACTTTTCCACATGCCACGGCTTTTCCAGAATTTTCCCGGAAAAGCGGCAAATGAAATTTTGCATTTGGGGCCGAGACTGACGTTCACTGAAAATTTCAGGAAGATCGGCTGTCTAGTTCTCGAGATCGAAAATTATTAATAG
>CM055404.1:72179490-72189950 GCA_029228625.1 Pseudolycoriella hygida
GAAAACATTCCAAAAGAATTTTTGCGTTTCAAAGCTTTAAGCGTCACCCCAAATTGATATCAGTTGTTTTGGAAGGAGGAAGAAGGACTTGCGTCACATTTCCCTTTTAAAAGGGTTTTTGTTGTGATAGAAACTGACAGATCAGAAAAAAAGTTTTCATAATGATGAAAATAATAGAAAAAATCCAATTCCATACAAAAATGTAATTTTCAAACCTCGATATCTCAGCCAACTTTCAACCGTTTTTGATGAGTGAAGGCTCGTTTGAAAGCTGTTGCGACGTAGTTTTTTTCAAATTAATTTGGAGGGGAAAAAACTCAAGTTCGCCTATATATGGCTACTTGTCCCAAAGCTTTTTGTATGGAGTTTTTTGGGTTTGTGGACGTTTTTTTTTTGAGATGCGGGGACTGCGTCACGCCCTCCGCTACCGCTGCGGGCATGATATTCGGAGGAGCAAATGTTCGGTGAGATCGGTTGTTCGAGGAAGAGCCAGGGAAATGAAAGTCTAGGGAGAGATGTTTGAGCGTTGTCTTTTGCAAGAGATTTTACTAGATTATGCGGATGCTGACGATGAGGCGATCGATGAATTAGCTTGTTTGATAAGAGATCTTTGGTTCCTCCTGATAGCTTTGTTGTAAGCTTTTTCTGCTGCGCGCCTACTACCAATGTCAGCCGCGTCTCGACCAGGCTTTGCTCTGTTAAATGCCGTGCGTAGCTGTTTCCTCAGATCTTTGATCTCAGAGGTGAAGAAATCAGCTGCTCTACCGCGTTTTATAGATTTTTCTATGGACAGGCAAAGTTGAAACTTTCCATAATGGCTAAGTTGAGGGAGTAAGCGGCTGTGTCGATGTTTTTGGGTAATCGTTTGGATAGTTCATTGAAACGATCCCAGTCGGTGCATTTGGGATTGCGGAATTTAGCTCGCTATGCATTTATGGTCCGACGCCAGGATTTTATCGGTTACTTTGCAGTTATTGATAAGATGGGAAATGTGAACCGAACATAGGGAAATGTCGATCACTTCTTGTCTGGTCGCTGTGACGTAAGTTGGTTCGTTGCCTCTATTCAGAGTAATTAGGTTGGAGGTTAAAATAAAATCCATGAGAGCGTCTCCTTGTGGGTTACAATCTGTGCTACCCCAGATTAAGTGATGCGCGTTTGCGTCACACCCTAGTAAAAGAGACCAATTACAATTACAATTTACAATAATTTACAAGGTCGATAAACGCTTGGGTTGGTGGGAGTAATTTTTTATCATACGGTAAATATGCTGACGCAAGAATTATCTTCTGTTCGTTACCACGTATGGAGAATTTTAACGAAGCCGCTGTGACATCTCCACTACAAAATTGTCTAAGGGGGAGAATGTTGCAGTTTTTGGACGATAGAATACATGATCGTATCTTGTCTCTGCCCAAGTGACTAATTACGTTGAATCTACGCGGATCTAAGTTAGCTATTGCATCCTTTTTGAGATAAGGTTCCTGAACGAAAATTACGAAGATGTTTGAGTCTAGTGCGATAATATTGAGTTCAGCAGTTGCTGCTATACGATGCCCATGCCCAATGTTTACTTGGGCGAAGGATAGTTTATTGCCGGTCATAATAGGTATAGAGTTTTGAGGCTGACTTGAGATAGGGAAGCTTCTGCTTGGCAATATATGAGAGGTTTCGTGCGATGGTGACTGACCCATTCATAGAAACATCTGACTTTCGTGACTTTGAGCTGATTCAGCTAATTTTATTCGGGTGAAACTCGATTGGTATAATTTACTTACCAGTATGTGATTCTGTGTGCGAGCTAAGGTTCTTACCTCTTTGATTGGTCTAAACTGAACTTCACTGGTACCAAAAGAATTCAAACTTCCTTTATAAATTTGCCGCGACGTATTTACGAAGAAAATTGAGTTCATTTCCATTGATTGAATATTAATAATAGTGGTAAGCGTTTAATGAGCTGGTTGGCCCGATACTGAAATCTTTATACGGGTGATACCGACGAATGAGCGAAAACAGATTTCCATCAAAGCTTCGATAGAGTTTTCGTCGACGCCCACGAACCATGTTTGCTGACCATTTACTACTTTAGTTCTGGAGAGATACTTCCAGAATTTAGGATCCAGATTGTTCTGGGCCCCAATAATTGGAAACAATGTAGAAGGCGGATCAAATGCCTTGAACGGAACGTTTATGGATGGCCGAAGAAGTCTTGGTGGTGCTCCGATCACCTGAGCCTCGAATGTTAAATCCTTGCTGAGCCCCTCTAGCATTGGGATAACATCTAACAGCCAATCCTTCGTTACGTCGTTTTTACAAATGAGCCGAAGGCGTACACCATCGTATAATTGATCCTCAAACTTGTACTTGCAAATGTCGTTTTCGGAAAAAAGGGCAGCAGTGATACTTGCTTTTATCTGCTCGCACTGGTCGAATAAAAGATTAGACTTCCCGTCTGAAGCGACAATGTCTACTACGTGACCCTCAATGGTTGATTTTACCATCTCCGCCATTGTTGCCGGATTGAAGGTCGACCGCTGCTTTTTATGGGGGTTATCCACCATTGTCAGGCTACGATCAAACCTGTTGCGCTTATTTGATGTTGATTCGGACGATGCTGATTTCGATGTTCTTGATACTGAAATATCTTCGGAGCGTGGCTGCGTTGAAAGCTTAGACAAGTTGTTCAATGATTCGGATCCCACTCCCAGATTCGATAAATTGGATACAATTCGTAAGACGGTAGCGTTGAATGCGTTCGCTGGTTCCTGCGGGAGTCCAAATCGTACTCCGGATTTGAATCTGAATCGTAATCAGGAAGATCATCATTGTTATCGACCTCAATTCTTTCGACTGACATTATCCAATACAACCAACTGAAAACGATAGAAAAAATGCGACAAGCTAGAGCGCCTATGTATTGCGATTGTGTTGATGCTTGATCTTACCTTAATCTGTAAGTATGTCTTATTAAGATTCACAACTGCGATTCGATATTTGTTGATAGTGGAGCGATCAACCTCTTGGCCGAGCAAATGTATTGACGAAAGCGAGTGATAATAGAGAACAATGTACACCACGTTGCGAGATATTTTTCGTCTGAAAATTTTCCACACGAACAGGTTAGATTTGATTTTCCGAGTGATTGATGCAATAATTGTGCTACCGAAGTCCTTCTCGAGACACGAACTGATGATCAAATGATCAGGATGTGTAACTAACAAATGTAGTATTGAAGATGAATGATCGATAAGCGTATGAAATGAAAGGTTAACCGCGTTGCGCGTTAATTCCGCTTTAAAGATTCCACCGAAAATCGATTTTGGATTTTCGTTTCGGATGATTGATTTGTTCTTCGACCTACTAGATTTCTGTTCCTTAAAGGAATGGTTATCACTGCGACTCGATCTAGTAATTGAAAGATTAAATGCACATTGGATTATCACCGCTTTTAGAATAAATTTGTGAGAGAGTACGAAGTTTACTTTCTGAAAGTTAGCAATCGAATGTTCTGGACGAATGGAGAAAGAATGTAATGTGGTGTAGTCACTAAACAATAGCTTTGTAGAATAATACAATTTGTGTTTCAAAGGTGAGATGATATTTGTATTCGCGTGTTGGTAGTGGGAAGAGGAAGTAATACATTTGGCGCGACATGTGTTTAATATTCTTCATTTCAAATTGTTGTAAGTATTAGGTGACGAATTAGATTTTGAAACACTCGACGAGAGAGGATTATTTTTAGTTATGATGAAAAGGCTCGGCGAGAGCCGTGTAATGTTAATTTGACACCCGGTAGCGGGTGTTATGCTCGAGGAGAGCGAGTTGGATTTGATAATAATGTGAAAGCTCGGCGAGAGCCATGAATTTGTATTTGTATTTTAGAGACTCCACTAACAGCTTTTTACAGCCAATAACAAGTGTTGTCTGGACCACCGGCTTAACGTGACTTCCGAACCACGTCTCAGAGTAATGCGAATGTAGCGTCTTTGTTATTATGCAAATTACTCCAAGAATTGTTAGGCGCTTGATTATTATCTCGCCTAAATGTAGGCTTAGATATTTCGTGCACAAATTCGTCGTATATTCATTCGGTGTGAACGCCGTTATGGGCACCAAACACACCACAACTAACCAACTTTTGAAGCTTGAGTGAACTTTAGGACGTTATTAATGCGCTACACTTGCTAGAAAAATTCCATGTAGAATTTTTCCGACACGGGATTTGAACCCGGATCGTTTTGGTGGAAGGCCAGTACGCTAACCACTGTGCCAACCCGCCCCGTATTATTCATATAGCACACGTTTGATTGTTTGAACAACAATTTTCGTCTGCCTGTGTGAAATGTATTGACGTGTGAAGTGAGTTAGTCTAAACAATTACGCAAAGGAAAAAAATATTCCAGTGATCTTAGGGAGTGACGTTAACTCCGATCATAGAGTATGGGGCAGTTGTAATAGTAACGCTAAAGGAGACGCTCTATTAAATCAGATCTCTCTGACCTCTCTGAGAAGTTATAGATGTAACATTATCCTCAATCCACATCTCCCACTTAATCAAGGATTGGAAGGTCACCAGTGAAATCCTGAGTTCAGACCACAGGTGTATCAGATTTCACCTAGAAACTGACAGAGTCAAAAAGGTAACCTTTAGAAACCCAGCTAACACAGATTGAGATAAATTTTCAATCCTCCTGAAAAGACCGCTTTTAGCGCGGTTCAATTTTGAATTTTTCACTGCGTTACAATCGAATTACATACGATATATGCGCAATTACGTACGGTATCTGCTTCAAATCAGCATACAAACAATAGATTTTTTTAGTGCCATCTTGTGTCAAATTATTCAAGTTTCAATTGAAATTCAAATATCGAGCGGACTAAAAGTGTCTATTATGTCAGAAACCAATCTAGAATATGGGTCCGAGTCCTTCAGTAGTACCTTACTCGAGTCCAATCACAAGTCATGTCCTCTGCGAACATTCAAAACTGGACGTTCCGGTCAGTTCTTTACTTCGGATTTGAATAAGATGCGAAGAGAAGTTCGCAAAGCTTTTAACGCTGCGAAAGACGGTGATCCGGTTCTCATAATCCGCAAAAAAACCTCTTACAGAGAAGGTGTGACGGACGCAAGTCTTTATGTCTGCTTACAAAAGCTGTGAAATCAGAAAAGTGTGACGCATTAATCATCTAAGGTAAAACTTTTTTTCTTCCAGTTACAAAAGTTCTGAAGTCAGAGGGGGTGACGCATTAAGCGTAGATTCTCAACAAACATTTTTAAACAAAATTATGTTGAGTTCAAAAAATTGCGTCACAAATGCCAGACCCTACGACGAAACAATTTTTCTGTACTTTCAGTTTTTACGCTGCGAAAATTTGACTTTTATTTCTTATCACATCGTTTAGAGTAAATTTAAATTTTTGCGTTTAAAAACTGAGTGTTGAAAAATTATTCCGCTGGTGGGTCTGGCATTTGTGACACAATTTTTTGAACTCAACATAATTTTGTTTAAAAATGTTTGTTGCGAATCTACGCTTAATACGTCACCCCCTCTGACTTCAGAACTTTTGTAACTGGAAGAAAAAAGTTTTACCTTAGATGATTAATGCGTCACACTTTTCTGATTTCACAGCTTTTGTAAGCAGACATAAAGACGGAGCTGGAAATGCCCTGTGAGGCAATAGCGCCAGTCTATAGATTTTATAAGTCCTCCAAAATTAATATCTGGCCCAGGAATGTCTGGCTCACCGATCCCCTGGGGCAATCCAATGGCTGTCTTGACTGGTACACCGACGGTTCGCGACAAGAAGGTAGCTCTGGAGCAGGATGTTGTTGCCCTGAAATTGGAAATGAAATCTCTCTTTCACTCGGTTACATGACCACTGTATACCTCACGGAAATCTTGGCACTTTTGTCAATTCATCCTAGAAACAGGGCTTATTTAGTTGAATTAATTCAACGAATTCGCAAAAGTTCACCGAATTCTTAAAAATTCACTAAAATTCATGGAAATTCGTAAAAATTCACCAAAATTCACCAAAATTCAATTTTTTTTCCTAACGAAACAATAGTTGTCGCGAAATGTTTATCACATCGGAAGGCGTATTTCATACATTAAATTTTTCCGTATATAAGGGATATGCCGTACCTTATTTTATGTATTAGGTGCTGTCTAGGGACTTTTACTCTGGAAATGTTTAAAGAAAAAAAACCATGCCCCCGACGAGTCTCGAACTTCGGACCCTCGAGTTATTATCAAACTCTGCTAACCACTCGACCACCGCATCTTCATGTATCGTTACAGCTAACGTGATTGAATTTAAAATGTATACAAATACATAAAGCGTACGACACAGTATGCCTGTGTTTCGAATTACTACACATATAATAAAAATTCCTTTATTTACAAAGAAAGGAGTGCTGCCTGTGTATCACTGACAACAACACCAGCGACAACACGTACATCAAATCAAAATATCAATTTCCAATATTTTTTAGCTACAAAAGTGAAAGCTAGGTACTTGAAAGGAGTTGGAAGTGATTTTTCAATCATAAGCTTTAAAAATAGGTCGAAATCAAAGTGTAAAGACTCATCGAATTGATGGAATTTTTTGACCGCCAAAAGTGTAATTAGTATTAGTGTGACATTGAATTGTATTTTTCCTCATGCGTGAATGCCTCTTTGCATTACATTGTCACCTATAGTCAGGAGGTTTAGAGATAAATGAAAATTTTAGATTCATAGTCCGGAAAGTTTCTGCAATATTTTGTGCATTTTGGTAAGTTGTTGTTTATAACGGTAAGTCGAAAGATAAAATTTAATTTCTGCCTGGGAAATTGTATAGAACCTTAATTTGCTTATCCATTCAAACGAAATATCAAAGCGAAAAACCAAATTTCAATTAAAGTTAAGCCACCGCAAATAAACAATCAATCTAATTCTTCCAATCGTAAGACCAAACTATTTCTCCATCCAATCGTAAGACTAAATTTGTAAGATCAAAATATTTCTCACTCTAATCGTAAAACCAAATTTGTAAAATCAAACTATTTCTTCTTTCTAAATTACAAATAACTTCTAAGTACATTGGTGAAGAAATAACGAAAAATCAAACGTAAGTTCTAATTTAAAATACACCACAACTAACTTATGAAGTAAATTGTGTGAAAGAAGAAATCATTAGAGATGAAGCTACTAATTTACTATCAAAATGTTAACTGTCTAAAAACCAAAATTAGTGACATTAGACATTCAATACTTTCGAGAGACTTAGATATCATAGTCCTAAGTGAGACCTGGCTAAAAGAAAAGATTTTTAGCAAAGAAATATTCACGACAAATTACGTTGTATACAGACAAGACAGAGATTTTAGTATAACTGACAAAAAAGATGGTGGCGGATGTTGCATTGCAGTGAAATCAAAGTTCATATCAGCTCGAATATCAGAATGGGAAACTGCGGCTGATGACATTTGGATATCTTTAAAGCAAAAATGTAGTAGTAATCTATTTGTCAATGTAAGATACATACCGCTTAGAAGTACACTAGAACAATATAACGTCCACTTCAAGAAAATGAATGAAATAGTCAGTATGTGCGAACCGAGTGGTCAATTTATGTTGCTAGGGGACTATAACTTGGCTGCATCCATAGACTGGACTTTAACTAGGAATCGAATTTGTTGTCCAACCAGCGTCAACGGCAACATCGCAGAAACATTTGTAGAACTACAAGAGCTGACTAGCCTTTCCCAATTCAATCATGTAAAAAACAAAAATAATCGATCCCTTGACCTAGCACTAAGCAACTTGGACCCAGCCGTGATTGTGCTCTATAGGGACGCGGATTCCATCACGATAGTGGACAATCACCACCCACCGCTATTGATTGAAATCAATACAGCTCCACTACCAAAGGTTAAAGAAAACAGACCCCCCAAAATAAACTTCTTCTGTGCAGACTATGAAATTCTAAACTCTCTCATTGGAGGTATTGATTGGGTTAATGAACTTGAACAATTAAACATTGATGATACTACCCAAAAATATCATATCAAGAAATACTGCTATTATTGTTTCACGTAATACCAAAAGTGAAGAGCGGCAAATCTCAATATCAACGTTCGTTCACTGGTGATCTTATCTCTTTGATCAAAGCTAAGATGTTGGCGCATTCTAAGCTACGCGCTTTTGAAAAGCGATGTAGGTCGCAAAACATCAAGGCCCAGACTCAAGTCGAATACGTTGAACTGTATGATAAATTCTCTTCCTTGAGGAAAGACGCCATTAAATTTCGAGAAAAGTGCCACGACGTGTACATATCTGATATTGTTAGTCTCTCTCGATCACTCGATTGCATCGGTTGTATCTAGTAGCTAAATTTATTCACTTGTAAGTTCAATCTTCAAACTTTCAAACAAAAAAAAAAAAGAAATCTTTCCGGGCCTGCTTTTGTTTTCTTTTTCGCTGTCGTCTGCCTACTAATTCCGTTTACTGGCTGCAGTTGCATCAACGATAGGTGCCCACAAGGCTCCTACTGGATGCCAAATCATGAGGAAGCGTAAATTAAAGGATCCGAATTTACATCAAAATTCTAAAGGAAAAATTCCACGAATTGGATTGAATAGAAAATCAAACAATGCAAACGTCGCTGTCAAAAAGCACGATGGCACGAAAACATTCAACAAATATGCTATTCTCACTGACTCTGACTCCGATAGTGAAATGGACATGAACTTAGCCTCGTTAAAAATGAATTTGAGCTCTACTAAGAAAATTAAAGTTCCACCAATTGTCACAATGAATCTCAAAACGGAAGATATACGCAAACTGTTGTCTGAAGTAAATGTTGCAAACTTTAACCTAAAATACACGTCAATGGGCATAAAAATCTTTTGTGGTTCTCTCGAAGACTTCAATAGAACCTGTGAACAAATGAACAAACTTCAATTACAACACTTCACCCACGATATACAAGGTAGCAAGCTATCAAGATTTGTCTTGTCTGGACTGCCAAAAATGGAAACAGGTGATGTTAAAGCTGGTCTGATTGCAGTCAATATTTCCGTTAAGGACGTCAAAGTTATGCGCACCAAAAGCGAAAACCCCAATCACGCACTCTACTTATGTTACTTTGAGAACCAATCCACGTCTCTTCAAGAGCTGAGTCAAACAAAATACATCTTGCACACCGTCATAAAGTGGTCAATTTACATACAGGCTCGTAATGGTCCCACCCAATGCAATAATTGCCAGCTTTATGGCCATGGTGTCAAAAACTGTCATCTTCCACCAAAGTGTGCAAAATGTGGAAAATCTCATCCGACTACGGCCTGTAAGAAAGATACTAACACGGACACTGCATTTACGCCAAAATGCTGCCTCTGTGGTCAAGGGCACTCGTCAAAGAGCAGAGATTGTCCGAAACGCTTGGAATACATCCAAATGAGAATAAACCAATCCAAACAAAATCGAGTGTCAAAACTATCAGGCTCATCACAAAGTACTCGATCCAGAACCAATACAAACCCACAGTCGTGCAGTTTTCCATCCACAAAAGTAAACAACCAACAAAAATACGCGGATTGGTTCAAATCATCCAACGACGTCCCATCGTCTACCAACAAACCTGCCAAAGCATCAATCGGAGCTGGAAGAATTTCCGACGATCTCTTACCTAACGAAATTCTTATTAAAATGATGAAGGAACTTTTCACAACATTACGCTCCTGTCGATCCAAATTCGACCAACTCGAAGCAGTCACTGGCATTGTTCTCAAGTATTCTTCAGATTCTCTAAATGACTAACACAACTAACTTAAGTAAGATTAAAATAGTAAGTTTCAACTGTCAGAGCTTCAAACATAAATTTTATGAAATTGTCAATTACCTTGCCAAAGGAAAGTTAGATATTTGCTGTTTCAGCGAGACTTGGCTGAAGAACTCAGACAAAGTCATTCTTCCTGGTTATAAATTTTATCGTGTAGATAGGCAGAGCGGAGATCACGGCGGTGTTGCGATAGCAGTGAGAAATGGAATTAAACATGAACTCCTCCCTGCAGTTAAGAACTCTGTTATCGAAAATGTGGCAGTCAGCGTAAGTACTACTAGTGGTAAAATCATCTTTTTATCAGCTTATTTTCCTGGTACGAATCTATCATCGGCGACCCTTAATGATTTCAAGCACGATATCCGCACCCTGACATCCTTTAGGGAAAGCTACTACCTTTGTGGAGATCTCAACTCTAAGCACCGTTTATGGAATAATGTGAAGGCAAACTCAGCAGGAACTGTAGTGTACAACGAGCTTCTATCAAGGCCGTTCAATGTGCTTCATTCGTGCACGCCGACATACTATCCTCCTCAGAGAGGTTGTAGCCCTTCCAATATCGAAATAGTTTTGACAAATGATTTTCACCTTGCCTCGCAAGTGATATCTTCAGATGACCTTATGTCTGATCA
>CM055404.1:72190450-72215717 GCA_029228625.1 Pseudolycoriella hygida
TTGGTTGGTGAAAATGTCGGGCAGTTGGACATTGGGACAATTTTAATGTTTTTAAAAATATCTTGGAATGTATGCAAGTTGGGCGATAGGTTTCTTTGGCAAAGTCTTAGAGTTTAGTGGGTAGAAGTCACCAGCATTGGTGAAAATGTCAGGCAGTTGGACATTGGGCCAATTTTTATGTTTTAAAAAATATCTTGGAATGTATGGGAGTTGGGCGATAGGTTTCTTTGGCAAAGTCTCAGAGTTTTGTGAGTAGAATCTTTATGAATCCTAAGAAAATGGCTGCCACCTGTGAAAGTGACGCCATCTTGGATTTTTGGTATTTTCTGAATGAGAATAGTTACGCCTTCGGTATCTTCGGGGAAGTTGTTGATGTTGATGAGTAGAACAAAGCTGGACAAAGTAGAGATAATTTTTGAGTGCCAATCGATAGTGGAGGCTTGGGCAACAAATTTGCTGAACAATGTTGGGTGAAAAAGTTTCATACTACTGAGCTATAGGTCATTATTTGGCGATTTTATCCAGAGCTGGAGCACTTATTAACCAATATCTCGGCCGGTAGTTGCTGGAATGAGGCCAGTGAGGTGTCACATGAAAGGTTTCGACAGTGTGAAGGTAGCGGAACCGATTTTAAGAAAATCGGTTGAGCGGTTCGGTGTCCAGGGTCGGTCAAAGGAGGCAAAAATGGGCAAAAATTTGCTCCGCTGCCCGAAAATTACTGAAAAAACAATTTTTGATATGTTGTCAGGTATGGTGCAAAACGTCGAGAAAACATGTTCCGGGGTGGGATATTGTTCTGAAATAAGGGAGTTATGGGTCAAGGGTGAAAATTGAAAATCGTCCAAAAGTCAGTTAAGATGACGTCTTAGAGATTTGGTCGGCGAAGCATAGTCTTAGAGTTTTTGATGGCCTACAAGTTTGTAGAAGAAAGTTTTTTGATCCGGCTTTATGCGGGGAAGCAACGTAAGGAAAACTGTTAAAATTTTGGGGTTTCCTCACTTTGTTGTTAGGGAACTTTTGTTGTTGGACAAAGTAGAAATAATTTTTGAGTGCCAATCGATAGTGGAGGCTTGGGACAACAAATTTGCTGAACAATGTTGGGTGAAAAAGTTTCATACCACCGAGCTATAGGTCATTATTTGGCGATTTTATCCAGAGCTGGAGCACTTATTAACCAATATCTCGGCCGGTAGTTGCTGGAATGAGGCCAGTGAGGTGTCGCATGAAAGGTTTCGACAGTGTGAAGCTAGCGGAACCGATTTTAAGAAAATCGGTTGAGCGGTTCGGTGTCCAGGGTCGGTCAAAGGAGGCAAAAATGGGCAAAAATTTGCTCCGCTACCCGAAACTTACTGAAAAAACAATTTTTGATATGTTGTCGGGTATGGTGCAAAACGTCGAGAAAACATGTTCCGGGGTGGGATATTTTTCTGAAATAAGGGAGTTATGGGTCAAGAAAGGGTGAAAATTGACTTATGCACCTATCGGTGGACATAGTTAAGTAGCATACAAACATCTTACAAAATTTAATTTAATTAAAGTCAAGTTGTCAAGACGCATTAGCAACATAAGTGTACAATAGAGAATAAATGTGTATAAAATAATAAAAACAACGCAACACCCTAGAACAATTCACAATTCGCCAAGTTGAGGTCCCTGTTAGGCATGTCAATTCAGATAATTCCGTTTAAATGTCTCCCGCGACCCCGAATATCTCACATTCATAGGCAGCATTCCACTCACTAAGCCCGCGCGCAAACATAAATCTGTCATCATTCTCCCTAGGTATCATGAACTGTTTCGTACGAGCTGATTTACCAAAATCCAAGAAGTCTCGAAGATATGCCGGCCCTTCTCGCAATATACTATACAATGCAGAAATTGACCTGAACTTAAAGCGGTCGAACAACCCATTCCCAATAACTTCTCTCGCACACCCGAGATGCTGTCATACTTAGATTTGCTGTACACATAGCGGACAACCGAATTATAGGCTTTCTGGAGGATTTTGGAGGAGCTGCCTTCAAGACCATAAGAATAAATCTCACAGCAATATTCGAAGTGAGGCATCAATAGAGCTTTAGCCAAAAGACGCCTGGTTGAGTCGAGCCAGCAAAGGGCCACAAACAACGAAGTCCAGCATATACTTTTTGGGAAACAAGAACAGCATGGTTCAGCCAAGTAAATCCGTGGTTAATCATCAGTCCCAGATTCTTGACACAATGCGAGTTTTCGACTCGAACTCCACCAAGATTCACCTCGGGTACCACATCATAGTTGCCGTTTTGATTCAGTATTGTAACTGTGTATTTAATGGCTGCATCAACGACTATAGGCGTTACTTTTACATTAGTAGCTGAGCCTATAACAATTGCGTGAGGCTTAACAGAGACAACGAGAAAAGTAAAGGACCAAGAATTGAGCTCTGTGGCACGCCCACAGTCACCGGAAGGAAGGCTGACATAGCACCATCGATACAGACTCGAAATATCTAATCTTGACCTTTTCACAAAATGCCGCTTTATCAAAATCGATCAGTATTTGTTACCTGCTCGACATCCCAAAGTTGACCAGTTTCACATTTAATATTGACGCCATTTTGTTTTATAAAAAAAGTTCTTCCACGAAATGTCGGCATTGGATCAGTTTCTTCATAGAAACAAAATCTGAAAAGTACTCATCCGTTAGAAGTTATTGGATTTTTAATTTTTTCATATAAATGGCTTTCCCGGCGGGAAAATTGAGTTTCAATTTTCCAGAAAAGAAATTAGTTCCACAGTTTTTCACCAAAAACAATTTACGCTATCAAACAAGTTGCAAATACTAATGCTAGCAGAACCAATTTTCTGGTGAAAGCACCCGTACTATTATTTAGTTAAATAAATATGGAACAGAATCTCTTCATCAAATCATAATGCGAAATGTGTGTTAGTTGCATGTATGTGTTCTTTTAGAGTTGCAATTAAATCATTTTTCTAAACACACGTGGACGCTTGGGTGAATGATTTGAATATGGTCAATAGACAGAAAATTTTTTATAATCAAATAATGGATCGGTGGAATCATTGTGGCTTGATACTTTTTTGCAAATTAGATGAAGAATTTCAAATTCTTTTCCCGAATTTTTTTTATCGAAAACAATAAGAATGCTTTTTGATATGTTTTTAATAATATTGAACTGATTTGGTCTCAATTAGTTCAAAATTAATGAAAAATGATAATTAATTGCAGTATGTGAAGTGCATTGAAAAGCTAACGTAAGGTTCATTTATTGGTGTTCTTTTCATACACAACGGCAATAAACCATTTGTTGAACAACATCCAACAGAAGTAAAATTTTTTCTATGTTTCTATGTAAGAGTGCACCAGCTGGTAAAACCAACTGAAACGAAACAATGAGCAAAATATAAATTTTCTAATTGTATATAATCTAACATTTACTGCCGGCCGGTCATATGACCGTCAAGCAGTGCGTGGTGTACAAATTACTATTTTTCGCAAGACAATTATCTGAACAAGAATCTTTGATAAATTATTTGACTCGTGCTTATAACTACCTGATTGCAGTTTTTCTTTCTCTTCTCATTTTATTAGGAGACAAATTTTGAGAAAAGATTGGTTTCAAATTACGACTACTTTTTACGGACTTGAAAAATTCACGAACATCCCCGTGTCGGTTATGCGCTTCCAAAGTTTCGATTTCCTTGATAAGGTGCTCCCGTTTTTTGCGCCTAAGGCTGTATGTTCGGACGCTCTCTTGTTTGTAGACAGCGCCGTTTGCTCTTCAGTTTCTGTTAAGCACCTTGAGCCTTGCTTCATTTTTCTTCGTAACTGCATTTGAACATTCTTCATCAAACCACCTCTCCGATCTTCTGGATGCAGCTCGTTCTAGAACATTGCTGGCTACGACACAGATGATTTCATTTGTTTTTTGCGTCGTATCATTCAGGTCGAAAAGGGTCATTTCTTGATTCAGTTGGTTTTCCACTACTGCTTGAAAACGGGCCTTTGTTTTACAATCCCTGCAAAAATGCAACTCTCAGTAAGCGATAGAATGCTATGGGAACCGAAAGTACTTTTTCATGCTTCATAACAGGGACGAAAGTAAAAATGTAAACCTACGGGGCGAAAGTTTCACTTTCGCCCCTTTGGCTTACATTTTTTTACTTTCGTCCCTGCTGAGGACCGAAATATTCACTTTCGGGGCATGAAGCATGTAAAATGCAAAACGTGACACGGAGAAAATAGTTATTTACGTCACAAGGCGTGTGAGCGCTCAAAAACATTTTTCTCCTTGTCACGTATTGCATTTTACATGCTTTATGCCGCAAAAGTTGAGGTCAGCTTGAGGTCTTTTGTACATAACTCGAGTAAATCTGAACCGATTTTGATAATTTTTGTTTTGTTAGAAAGGTTAATTAGTTCCCAACATTTTATGGAAGAAAGTTTTTTGATTTTGGGTCACTAACTGGAGCCCTAAAAAGTCGGACCGACTAGGGCCCTACATGTTTTTTAAAGATAGATAGAGTAAATTCCATCTGATTTTCGTGATTCTTTTTCCATTCGGTAGGTAATCAAAGCCTTTAGAACACCCAAGAAAAAATTTGGGACTGAGACCGGCCCTAAGATGACCGCTGATGTTAGGATGGGTCGATCTCGACAAAATATTTTCGAAAAATTCAAATATTTTGAAAACTATAATGAATAGATTATAGGTATCAAAGGCAAAGTTGTTGGTTTCGGTGCGGTGCACGTCATGATGCCTGACAATATGGCCGCTAATGATTAGGGTGGATCGATCTAGACAATTTATTTTGAAAAACTTAGAATATTTTGGAAACTATAAGATAATGAAGATCGATGCGAAAGGCAAAATTGTTGGTGTCGGTATGGCGGATGGCATGATGGCGGTGACGGGAAAAATCGCCCAGTTGAATATCGTCCGGGACGTTATTTCACGGAGAATATTAAACGCGGAGGATAATATCGTCCGCGTCCACGGACGTAATTATTCTCCGCGTTTTTACGGAGGATAATATCGTCCGCGTCCACGGACGTTATTATCGTCCGTGTTTTCACGGAGGATAATAACGTCCGCGTCCACGGACGTTATTATTGTCCGCGTTTTCGCGGAGGATAATATCGTCCGCGCCCACGGACGTTATTATCGTCCGCGTTTTTACGGACAATAATATCGTCCGCGTTGACGGACGATATTAACCTCCGTAACTTGAACGGACGTTATTATCCTCCGCACAAATTACGGAGGATAATATCGTCCGCGGACACGGACGTTATTATCCTCCGTGAAAATGCGGACGATAATAACGCCCGTGGACGCGGACGTTATTATCCTCAGTGTAGTCTCTGAGGATGATTCCGTCCGTTATTTGTATCCATGGAAGTATAAGACCAAGGCCTCTGCTTTTACATAGGTCGTTAAAAAAAACTAGGGAGCTTGTCCTTTTACAAAATATCACAAAAACTAAGTGGCTAAGGAACTTAACCTTTTACGAAATGTCGCAAAACTTGGTGTTTAACGAATTGTCGCTTTAATTAAAGGTCACAAAAACCTAGGTGGCTATCAAAGCTAGGGAGCTATTCCTTTTACAAAATGTCACAAAAACTGAGTGGCTAACGAGGCTAAGGAACTTTTGCTTTTACGAAATGTCACAAAACTAGGTGGCTAACGAAATTAGGTAATTTGCGCTTTAATGAAACGCCACAAAAAACTAGGTGGTTGGCGAAGCTAGAAAACTTTTCCTTCTACGAATGCCACAAAAACTAGGCGGCTAACGAAACTAGGGAATTTGCGCTTTAATGAAATGCCACAAAAAACTAGGTGGCTAACGAAACTAAGGAACTTTTGCTTTTACGAAATGTCACAAAAACTAAGTGGCTAACGAAAATAGGGAATTTGGGCTTTAATGAAACGCCACAAAAAACTAGGTAGTTGGCGAAGCTAGGAAACTTTTCCTTTTACAAATGCCAAAAAACTAGGCGGCTAACGAAACTAGGGAAATTGCGCTTTAAGGAAATGCCACAAAAAACTAGGTGGCTAACGAAACTAAGGAACTTTTTCTTTTACGAAATGTCGCAAAAACTAAGTGGCTAACGAAAATAGGGAATTTGCGCGTTAATGAAACGCCACAAAAAACTAGGTGGTTGGCAAAGCTAGGAAACTTTTCCTTTTACGAATGCCACAAAAAATAGGTGGCTAACGAAACTAGGGAATTTGCGCTTTAAGGAAATGCCACAAAAAACTAGGTGGCTAACGAAACTAAGGAACTTTTGCTTTTACGAAATGTCACAAAAACAAAGTGGCTAACGAAATTAGGGAATTTGCGCGTTAATGAAACGCCACAAAAAACTAGGTGGTTGGCGAAGCTAGGAAACTTTTCCTTTTACGAATGCCACAAAAACTAGGTGGCTAACGAAACTAGGGAATTTGCGCTTTAATGAAATGCCACAAAAACTAGGTGGCTAACGAAACTAAGGAACTTTTCCTTTTACGAAATGTCACAAAAACTAAGTGGCTAACGAAAATAGGGAAGTTGAGCTTTAATGAAACGCCACAAAAAACTAGGTGGTTGGCGAAGCTAGGAAACTTTTCCTTTTACGAATGCCACAAAAACTAGGTGGCTAACGAAATTAGGTAATTTGCGCTTTAAGGAAATGCCACAAAAAACTAGGTGGTTAACGAAACTAAGGAACTTTTCCTTTTACGAAATGTCACAAAAACTGAGTGGCTAACGAAAATAGGGAATTTGAGCTTTAATGAAACGCCACAAAAAACTAGGTGGTTGGCGAAGCTAGGAAACTTTTCCTTTTACGACTGCCACAAAAACTAGGTGGCTAACGAAATTAGGTAATTTGCGCTTTAATCAAACGTCACAAAAACATGCGGCTAGCGAAACTTGTGAGCTTTTCCTTTTACAAAATGTTACAAAAAAAAGGTAGCTAACGAAGCTAAGAAACTTTTCCTTCTACGAAATGTCACGAAAACCTAGGTCATTAACAAATGTAGCGAAATCTCCCTTTTATGAAATATCACGAAAACCTAGATGGGTAACAAAACTCAGAAACTTTTCCTCTTACGAATTGTCACTTGGATCCCAACTTCATCAATAGCATGGGCAAAAAGGTTATATAACCTAAATTCAACCAGGATTCAACTATTATCAAAGTGTTTTTAATAATTTTACTTGTGAAATTCACTTTAATAATATATGTGTTCAATCACATAAACAACACTAATTTTAACTTTTTGAAATGGCAAAATGCCTTTATTTCAACGTCTTATTATCACAAATAACTTAACTAAACTGATAAATTCTACTCATAAATCACGGTCTTAAATACTATTGAATTATGCATTAAAAGTGGAGGGATTATTCCACGGTATTCAATTGACAAAATATGAATTTGCTTCAGCAAACATATTCCCACGACAAAATATACTTGCTTTAGCAAACATATTCCCACAATAAAATATATTTCGTTAACTGGATAAAACTTATTATTACGAATTCCATAAGTACTATCTTACAAAAAATATATTCCCATGAATATTTGACCGGATATGCAATAGCAAATTCATATCAATGCAATTATAGACATTGAATAATTCCAAGTTGCATATTGGTTTATTAATGCTAAACAAAAAATGTATTTAAGCCACGCATTAATAATAATATTATTAAGCCACGCCTTTAATGGATCGTGGTTATGCTAAGTAAATAACTGCTACAGTTATACTATTTCTTATTAGGTGAGTTCCCTTCAGAGTTTAACGAGTTGGTTAAATTTAATTTTTCGATAAACTGCTAAATCGCATCAAACGTACTCAGAATTAAATTTAACCGGATAAATGCTGATAAATTTATTGTAGCCTCGGAGCTAGTTTTTTGGTAAGTTTATCGAGATAAACAACGCACGAAGTTTGAAATTTGCTTCTCAGTGAGATTTTAGGAAGTTTGTGATATGATAATTTGATGGTTTATTTGTTTATTTATTTATTTGTCTATTGATTTTATGACTAAAATTTCACGTTTCGCTTTTGTGTAAGTTTGAATATATTGAAGTTAATTCGGTTTTTCTCCCGTGAAATAAGAAAATTAAATTTAATTTTGCGTCAAATTTAGCTAGACGTCAAGTTTATCGACGAGTTAACTTTATCAGCATCGATAAACTCTGAAAGGAACTCACCTATTGATATTTTTCATATTAAAAGAGTACTTGCAGGATTTAATGACTGCATAGTTTTGGTTTTCAAAGAAAGGGAAACGTTCATGTTTTGCATGAACAGAGGCATCCGCTCAAATTTCTTCACAAAAAATAGTAAGAGCAGAGATATTCGTCTTATACGTCCATTGATACAAACAACGGACGGAATCATCCTCAGAGAAAACCTCGAGGATAATAACGTCCGCGCGCACGGGCGTTATTATCGTCCGCGTTTTTACGGAGGATAATAACGCCCGCGCAAATTACGGAGGATAATATCGTCCGCGTCCACGGACGTTATTATCGTCCGCATTTTCACGGAGGATAATAACGTCCGTGTACGCGGACGATATTATCCTCCGTAATTTGTGCGGAGGACAATAACGTCCGTTTAAACTACGGAGGTTAATATCGTCCGTGAACGCGGACGATATTATTGTCCGTAAAAACGCGGACGATAATAACGTCCGTGGGCGCGGACGATATTATCCTCCGCGAAAACACGGACAATAATAACGTCCGTGGACGCTTGATTTTTTTTGCGTGAAAAATTTTTTTGTCGAAAAGCTCCATTTAAAGTAGTCACAAAATATTGTATGGGTGAGATAAGCCTAAAATATTTTTTTTTTAAATTTTTTGATGCGTTTCTCCGGTAGGTAAAAATCATCAAAGTTTGTATGGGAAAAAAAAATTTTGTATGTAGAAGAAAATTTTCCCATACAAACTTTGATGATTTTTACCTACCGGAAAAACACATCAAAAAATTTTGAAAAAAATAATTTAGGCTTATCTCACCCATAAAATATTTTGTGACTACTTTAAATGAAACTTTTCGACAAAAAAAAATTTGTATACAAAAAAAAACCACTCTACGCGGACGTTATTATCCTCCGTGAAAACACGGACGATAATAACGTCCGTGGACGCGGACGATATTATCCTCCGTAAAAACGCGGAGAATAATAACGTCCGTGGACGCGGACGATATTATCCTCCGCGTTTAATATTGTCCGTGAAATAACGTCCCGGACGATATTCAACTGGGCGATTTTTCCCCTCGCCCATGATGGCGGTTTACTTAAGGTGTATCGATCTCAACAAAATATTTTCGAAAAACTCCTAAAACCTAAGGTCGGCCCAAACCAATATTTCTACACTGCTACTTCGGACGGGTTAGTAAATATTGCCATTTCGTCGATTTCCAATGCAGCTCAACATGGAAGTTTCTCGACATTGGTTCAGTTTGTTGCCAATCTTAATGAATTTGTGATATCTGTTCTGATACATATACAAGTCTCTTAGCAATATCTCTACGTACGGGTCCCTTGCATATGTTTTTCCTTGTGGCGCATCATGACGTAAATAACTATTTTGGAAACTAGTTTTGTCTTTCTAGTTTTGGAAGAAAACACAAAAACATTCTCGTAGTTGTTTTATTAATGTTATGTGAATCACTTGGTTTTGGATGTGTATCATTTTGCATGTGAATCACAAAAAATCATAATTTTGAATTTCTATATGTTGTTGCTGCTATTACTGCAGTGATGTTTAAATCAAATGACAATTATAATGAATAAATTCATTTTAGTTGAACTTATTAATGAGTAAGATTTCCCTTCGAGTTGCATTTTTTAATTTTCGCGTCTGCAAATTTCGCACACAGTTGAAATTTTGCACTTTCGTCCCTTGTGATCCAAATAACTGTTGCTAATTAAATTGCAATTTCACATTTTTGGTTAATAGCGGTTGTGGAAATCTGTTAGGTTCTACTCGTTATGTTAGGTTACTTTTCTATGTATGGGGAAGGGTCGAAATCACTAGATACAATTTTACTTACCAATTTTTAGCATTTGTATGCATACATGACATGACAGTCGTTTCATTTCAATTTTCGTGTGATGGACAGGACCATAAAATGATTCGAACAAAGCAATAAATGACGCTAATAAATCAAAATTCGACCTGGGTCCTGGGTAATAAATGACATTAGAAATTAGTCCTAAAAATGGTCTTTTAGGGACCAAATACTCTGATAAAATCTGGCGTTTTTGTCCGTCTGCACATAAAGATTTTAAATGTACGGATAGAAAATTTATTCATTTTGTGTTTCTTTCAGCTTGCGACACCTGGGATTCCATTCAGGTTAGCATAGTTGGTGTTTAGTTTTATTGCAGCGACTCACTCAGAACACGACAGTGAGTTTTTGTTGTAGACAAAGTTTCTGGGGATGTGATTTTTGATATGAATGGCTCTTGCTCCTTGGTAACTTAGCTTACCCTAGTTTTCAAACGAATCAATCGTAGTGCCGCTTTCAGCGATTTTGAGGTATCGCCTAATACATTCAGCTGTTGCTTTCATCCGTTCGTCTCCTCTTGACAGTCAGAAACATTCTGGAGGAGGTCGTCATTCAGTTTTGAGAGTTTATTTGCTAGGCTGAAGTGCTTCAGATAAACTTCCCATGAAGCTCTAAGAGTCCAATTCGGAGCAGCTTGTAGTGGGTAGACTAACGTTGGGAAGACATTGATTAATTAAATTTTTGGTCCGCCTTCAGAAAAGTGGTGACGTTGAGAGCTTGTTTAGGTTCTTATTTAGATTTCCAATGCATGACTCATCAAACATTAGTTCAGATTCAAACGAGCAAACAAGATATTTTGCTTCCTTAGGTTTGACTCCAACGATTTCATTTCCATCCGCTAGATGCAAGGAGCCAGCCACCAATGTTCCGCTTCTGATGATTATTGCTTGGATGTGGTGTAGTGGTGGTATGGTGTGGTGTGATGCAGTGGTTTTGTGATAAAGTAGTAATGTTTTCATTGTACAAGCAATACGGGACCGCAGCTACGGGGTGGCACAAGGAGGTAAATCCACACCTAGTATCTGCAAAACAGCAAGCAATATTCTAATTTCAAGTAAAGTTTCTGCTCTACTTGCCACCCCCGAATTTGGGGTCTGGCTGCGGGCCTGTAGCTACAATATGAATGTTCAATTTCTCTAGTAGTGAAGAGTTAGCCCCCCAGCAAAAAACAAAAGTTTATATACGCGGAAATGATTTTAAGATTTCAAGGAAGCCAAAATTCTAGAAGTTGAACGTAATTTTACGAAAAGAAAAATTCTAGAGTCGCTGCATATATTAACCAAGCCCACAATTAATTTTAGAAGGGACACAGAAAACATTAGCGTTTCATATAATTGCTTGTTAAACAGAAACTTAGAAAGCTCTCATAGTTAGTTAGTTAGTGCAGTACCATTCAGTGATAGAATCAAAAGCTCGTTCCACTTTCTCATGTTATATGTAGTCTATTGTCCAATGTTTTGATAAGTCAGTGAATCAGCCAAAAATAAAGAGAGAAGCTCCAAATTAATAAACCTCTGCTGATTGTAAGTAAACAAAATTATGTAATGAATTGTGATGTAAAAGTAAGTCTTTATTTGTAAATTAATCTTATTTGTATTCTTTGTAAATTTTAGATAAGTAGATGCGCTGAAGATGCGACAATATAGTCGCGAAACGTCCGCAAATAAATCAAATTGAGTTTAATATATTATATAGACCGAAAAATCGAGGAAAAAATCCAAAACAAATATTTTATTCTCACGGTCGAGTAAAAAACAACCGATAATTTAAGTCTTACGTACCATACAAGAAGTACACTCTTTCACCATAACTTCTTTAGAAATAATTTGATGAAGAGAAAAGAGGAATTTGCGCCGCAGGCGAAAATTTTTGGATTTAGGAAATATTAATACAGCAAAATTCTAGTTTAGGTACGACTTTAATATAGAAAGTTGGGCAAATAAGTGAGCTGAAGTTAGAAAAGTGAGAAATAAGCAAAAAAGTGACTCTATTTTGGAATTGTCAAATTAAGTGAGCTGAAGTGAGAAAAGTGAGTGAGATGCCTACCTGGATAATCTATAACAAACTAAAGATGTTCCAATTAAACAAAAAAATATTAAATACTACCAGTGCGGCAATAACATACGTCCTCGCTGGAATAAATTTAATTTAATATTCTTTATTATAGTTAATCCTGCCGTAAAATAATTTTACAATGTCATAACATATCGTCTAGCGTACTCTTGGTGATGCTTTGCATCAATTACAAGCCCGCAGGCCACATTAAAAACTACATAAAAATAAAAAAACACTAAAAAATACAGATTCAATTGAACAGAAATATACAGCCTCAAGAATAGAACTAAAAAAAGACAAAGAGAAAAACAAAATAAACCTATTAGATCACTCCAGGTCACAGCATGTATCACAGCTTCGAACTCTACTAACTTAAGACGAAAAAAAAATAAATATATAAGGATGCAAAAAGAGGAGTTTCGAAATCAAATGACTAGGGCAACAGCCAATCAACACTAAAACCCATTCATGAATAATATTTGCTTAGTTCGATGGATCATAGGTAAAAGATTTCTTTCAGACTGGCTTCAGACGGAACCGTTCCCAGTATTACTGCGGCGTTTCCTCGTTGAACGGTAACACTGATTCTTTGAATTAGAAAACTCGTTGATTGTTTCCAGTTACATTTTTCATGAGTTCGCCGATGCGCTTGACAAGCTTCAGTCCCTCCTCACCAAATGTTCCCAGAGTCTCGGGGCATATTGGGACGAAATGAAAATTGGTCTTCTTGTTTGCGTACGGTGATCTCTTGTAAGTCTCTCGTTTTCGGGATGCAGATCCAGGATTTTTCGAGTTTCCTTGCACATATGAGGTGGCGAGTGTGTCGGCCCAAGTGAAATCCCACACCAAAGGTTTTCCATTTTGCCATTTTGTAAGGCCATCTGGTTTTTCACCGTCTGACCGATTACATCCTGCAGGATCGAGAAGTGACGGGATTTCGCTTGTGGTGAGTGCCCGCTTGATCAAGTCGTTGAGCATGGCGTGGTGACCTAATTCATCTACTTGATCTCCGCAGACGCAGGTGTGGCTGACGCCGTAGTTGCAGAAAAATTCTGAAGGATTGGTTATGCAGCAACGTTCCAAGTGATGAGAATGGAAAAGTGTTGAGCCGGGCCCTCGATTCTTTGCAATTATTGGCCAGAAATCTTGCTTTTCATTCATTCATTCATTCATTCATTCTTTTTTCCGTGTGATATTTTAGTCTCTTTTGGCCGAAAAGAGTATTCTCAATTCCAGTCTCTTAGAGAACGCCATCAGTGATGACAACGTTTTCGTGGAAATTTTCACTTTGAGACGTCTCTCAGACCTATCATTAAGGATTTCGAGAATTCTCATTTGAAAAACTATTTCCACTCGGGGATTGCGTCCACACAGGTTATTTTTCCGTACATTTTCCACTTGCATATGTATGGTACGGGGTTCGAAAGCCTTTTCCATCGTTTCCATGATAGTTACATACACAGAGTCTGACTGGTTACCAAAAGTCCAAGGTAATCGTATTAAGTGGTTATTGGGAACTATAGAAATTTCATTAGAGAGACATGGGAAAAAACCCAAGGTTGAAGTAAACTCTTCCGCGTCTACGACGGCGGTACCCAGAGACGTCAACCTTGGAGGCCATTCTCGAAACCATTCAGTTCAACCACCTCCAGGGGGAGTGTGGAAAGGATCCCATAGATCTGGAAGTCATGTTCACCAGGACAAGACCAAAGGATTTAGGGGCAAAACAAACCATCAGAACTAATGGATAACAAAAATCAAAAAACATATGCGAATGTTATAAATGATTTAACATTCGCACAGATTAACTTGCAACACAGTAAAAAGGCCACGGCGAATTTTTACCGGGACTTAACTGTTACGCACACAGATATATCCCTCAGCCAAGAACCTTGGATTAGAGGAAATAAAATTAATGGCTTCGGTCAACTTCATAAACGTATCTTTTACAACAGTGGTGGGAAGAAACCCAGGGCCGCAATTCACATCTCACCTAGGGTCGAAGCCTTGTTGCTCAATCAATTCACAACAGATGACGTGGTAGTTGTTAGGGTTTGCAGAAAGGAGGAAGATGGAGGGGACTTCATAGTAGCCTCAGCTTACTTGCCCTATGATTCGACGGAACCACCACCAGTAGGGTGGTCCAAAAAACTAAGTTATTAAAAAGTCTGGGGCCCCACCCCTAAAAAGTTTCTAAATGTGTCCCTGATAAAAAGTGTATATGTAGCCATCTGAATCCAAAGCCGTCCTGAGGGTTCCCCGAAGCAAAATAGTCAAAAAAGCGTGAAAATCGTGTAAAACGTAGGTTTTAAGAAAAGTGCATGAAACTTGTGAAAAATGAGGAGCGGTTTTAGGGCAACTTTGGTTTATTCCGTTCAAAATAGTCCCGAGAAAATACTTTTTGATGTGGTGGGCGCATCCGAAGTGTTTCGATGTCAAGAGAGTCCGTCAAGTGGCTTTCTTAGCTCACAACTTCTTTGCTCTAGGCCTCGGTGAGTTTCACAGTTTTTGGAAAACGGTCTTCTATGAAATTATGAGTCTAGATAGGACTTCAAAATAACGCCTTGTTGTAAGAAAAAAATGTCTAGAGGGCTATGAAGAGTATTTTGACAACTAGAGTGAAGTCGCCCTCCAACCCCTAAAAAGAGGAGCAGGTAAAGACGTGAGTTTTGGCCCATTTTAGAGTAAATCTTACGCATGTGTAATGATATTTATCACATACGCGCGTCGTTCGGATGTCAAATTACATCGACTAGGGAGTGTAATACGAAATTATTCTTCTGTGCTATGTTGTCGTCCCGTTTTCGCTTCTATAATATAATTCACACGCACACTGCACCTCACCTCACCTCACTGCACCTTGGTGCACCTCACTGCACCTTGGTGCACCTCGGTGCACCTCGGTGCACCTCACTGCACCTCACCTCACCTCACTGCACCTTGGTGCGCCTCACTGAACCTAGATGCACCTCACTGCACCTAGATGCACCTCACTGCACCTAGATGCACCTCACTGCACCTAGATGCACCTCACTGCACCTAGATGCACCTCCCTGCACCTAGATGCACCTAGATGCCTCACTGCATGCCATCTCACTGCACCTAGATGACTGCACCTGCACCTATGCACCTAGACGCACCTCACTGCACCTAGATGCACCTCACTGCACCTAGATGCACCTCACTGCACCTAGATGCACCTCACTGCACCTAGATGCACCTCACTGCACCTAGATGCACCTCACTGCACCTAGATGCACCTCACTGCACCTAGATGCACCTCACTGCACCTAGATGCACCTCACTGCACCTAGATGCACCTCACTGCATCTATATGCACCTCACTGCACCTAGATGCACCTCACTGCACCTAGATGCACCTCACTGCACCTACATTCACCTCACTGCACCTAGATGCACCTCACTGCACCTAGATGCACCTCACTGCACCTAGATGCACCTCACTGCACCTAGATGCACCTCACTGCACCTAGATGGACCTTACTGCACATAGCTGCACATAGGAATGCATCTCTCTGTACCTAACTGCACATGGCGATGCATCTTAGTACACTTTGGTGTAAGAAAATTGTTAAAGAAATAAAAAAAGCTGTAAATATGTTCCTCAGGCATCAATTGTTTTTTTAAATAATTCGTAGCAGTATGGTGGATTGCAATTTGATACTAATGTTTGTTCATAATTGTAGCTTAGGAGAAATTATTATTGAAGAGTAAAGTTGTAAAGTTTATTGGAGATTTCAATTCACCACTAAGATGAAAGCAACCATAGGGGTATGTCGCTATTGAGCTTGGTTAGTAGGAACTTAGTAGAAGGTGTACTGTATGAGATTTAGAGTCGTTTCAGGCCTCAAAGAGGGTGTCGGGATCAGAATATCTGTCTGAGGCAAGCTATTGAAAAGCTTAATGCTTCATCGATTTGTACAATCTTTATCATTTAGTTTTGTAGATTTATTCGCAGGCAATAAAATTCCATTTTTTTTAATATTTTTACTTTTATTTATCATCCCAATAAATTACTGTGTGGGACACAATGTAAGGGCACAGGCATTAGTTATACATTAGTTCGAACAATGAAATTCTGAGAAGTATGTGGATATTGAATAAACCTCCAACCCCTAAAAAGAGGAGCAGGTAAAGACGTGAGTTTTCGACCCATTTTAGAGTAAATCTTACGCATGTGTAATGATATTTATCACATACGCGCGTCGTTCGGATGTCAAATTACATCGACGAGGGAGTGTAATACGAAATTATTCTTCTGTTCTATGTTGTCGTCCCGTTTTCGCTTCTATAATATAATTCACACACACACACTGAACCTCACCTCACCTCACTGCACCTTGGTGCACCTCAGTGCACCTCAGTGCACCTCACTGCACCTCACTGCACCTTGGAGCACCTCACTGCACCTTGGTACACCTCACTGCGCCTTGGTGCACCTCACTGCACCTAGATGCACGTCACTGCACCTAGATGCACGTCACTGCACCTAGATGCACCTAACTGCATCTAGATGCACCTCACTGAAGCTAGATACACCTCACTGCACCTAGATGGACCTTACTGCACCTAGCTGCACATAGTGATGCATCTCTCTGTACCTAACTGCACATGGCGATGCATCTAAGTACACTTTGGTGTAAGAAAATTGTTAAAGAAGTAAAAAAAGCTGTAAATATGTTCCTCAGGCATCAATTGTTTTTTTAAATAATTCGTAGCAGTATGGTAGATTGCAATTTGATACTAATGTTTGTTCATAATTGTAGCTGAGGAGAAATTATTATTGAAGAGTAAAGTTGTAAAGTTTATTGGAGATTTCAATTCACCACTAAGATGAAAGCAACCATAGGGGTATATCGCTATTGAGCTTGGTTGGTAGGAACTTAGTAGAAGGTGTACTGTATGAGATTTAGAGTCGTTTCAGGCCTCAAAGAGGGTGTCGGGATCAGAATATCTGTCTGAGGCAAGCTATTGGAAAGCTTTATGCTTCATCGATTTGTACAATCTTTATCATTTAGTTTTGTAGATTTATTCGCAGGCAATAAAATTCCATTTTTTTTAATATTTTTACTTTTATTTATCATCCCAATAAATTACTGTGTGGGACACAATGTAAGGGCACAGGCATTAGTTATACATTAGTTCGAACAATGAAATTCTGAGAAGTATGTGGATATTGAATAAACCTTCAACCCCTAATAAGAGGAGCAGGTAAAGACGTGAGTTTTCGACCCATTTTAGAGTAAATCTTAAGCATGTGTAATGATATTTATCACATACGCGCGTCGTTCGGATGTCAAATTACATCGACTAGGGAGTGTAATACGAAATTATTCTTCTGTTCTATGTTGTCGTCCCGTTTTCGCTTCTATAATATAATTCACACACACACTGAACCTCACCTCACCTCACTGCACCTTGGTGCACCTCGGTGCACCTCACTGCACCTCACTGCACCTTGGAGCACCTCACTGCACCTTGGTACACCTCACTGCGGCTTGGTGCACCTCACTGAACCTAGATGCACCTCACTGCACCTAGATGCACGTCACTGCACCTAGATGCACCTAGAGGCTCCTCACTGCACCTAGATGCACCTCACTGAATCTAGATGCACCTCACTGCACCTAGATGGATCTTACTGCACCTAGCTGCACATAGTAATGCATCTCTCTGTACCTAACTGCGCATGGCGATGCATCTTAGTACACTTTGGTGTAAGAAAATTGTTAAAGAAGTAAAAAAGCTGTAAATATGTTCCTCAGGCATCAATTGTTTTTTTAAATAATTCGTAGCAGTATGGTAGATTGCAATTTGACACTAATGTTTGTTCATAATTGTAGCTTAGGAGAAATTATTATTGAAGAGTAAAGTTGTAAAGTTTATTGGAGATTTCAATTCACCACTAAGATGAAAGCAACCATAGGGGTATATCGCTATTGAGCTTGGTTGGTAGGAACTTAGTGAAAGGTGTACTATATGAGATTTAGAGTCGTTTCAGGCCTCAAAGAGAGTGTCGGGATCAGAATATCTGTCTGAGGCAAGCTATTGAAAAGCTTTATGCTTCATCGATTTGTACAATCTTTATCATTTAGTTTTGTAGATTTATTCGCAGGCTATAAAATTCCATTGTTCGAACAATGAAATTCTGAGAAGTAAACCTACAAAAACAAATGGAAGTAATTGTAGAAGGCATTCAACCGGGTACCAAAGAGAAAGTCGTTAGATGTTCTTAGCGAGTTAAGTATCAATGAGAGTTTGCTGGGAGCCATTGAAAGTATTTATTCAAAGCCGCAGTAAAGAAAGATGGCGAAATCACCGAGTCTTTCAAGGTGAGGGCGTTCTTCAGAGTTGCTGTCTCTCTCCACTTTTGTTCATAATTTTGAGCATATTTCAGAATTTAAATACAATCTGGTTCATCTTAAATTTCTATAGTTATCAGCTACCAGCTGGTTCGCTTTGAAATTAGACATCAAATCGAGGGCTAATCACGTCGAATCAATCTCATATAAAAAATCGAATATCGCTTTGTAGTTAATGCCCCTTCAAAACGAGCAATGCGTGTGTTTGTTAATCAAAAATAGTTAACTACATGACTTGGTTTTTTGGAACTGTATGACATTAATGAGCCACATGCATATCACGACGTTTGTAACCAGTCGAATTTCGACCCGTGTGTTGGTTTGTTTTTCGTTTTGAGAAACCCGTGATCGAAAAATTGAGGTCAAGTTCAAGCAAAATCGGTCAAGAGCTCTAGAAGACACAATCGGAAAAATATTAGCATTCAACTCGATTATTTTATTGATTGTAATGTTTAAAACGGTCAAATCTAAAAAGCAACGAAAGCAAGAAACTTTCAAAAGTCTCCGTTAAGTTCATCATGCCCGCAGCGGTAGCGGAGGGCGTGACGCAGTCCCCACACCCCCAAAAAAACGTCCACAAACCCAAAAAACTCCATACAAAAACCTTTGGGACAAGGAGCCATATAGACGAACTTTTGAGTTTTTTCCCCTCTCCCCCTCCCCATCCAAAAAACTACGTCGCAGCAGCTTTCAAACAAGCCCCCACTCATCAAAATCGGTTGAAAATTGGCAGAGATATCGAGGTTTGAAAATGACACTTTTGTATGGAGAAATAATTTTTCTATTGTTCTCATCATTATGGAAACTTTTTTCTGATCTGTCGGTTTCTATGTTCTATCTATGTTCTATCTATCTATCTATGTTCTATCTATTAATAATTTTCGATCTCGAGAACTAGACAGCCGATCTTTCTGAAATTTTCAGGGAACGTCAGTCTCGGCCCCAAATGAAAAATTTCATATGCTGCTTTTCCGGGAAAATTCTGGAAAAGTGGTCAATTTTGAGGGTTTTTTAGGTAATCAGGAGAATTTTTTGATATCATAAGAAAATGGCTGCCAGCTGTCATAGCGGCGCCATCTTGGATTTTCGTTTATGCTTTTTCGGTTTTCGAATTTTAGCTCCGCAATGACATTACGTAGAGAGATGGTTTCTTCTAGAAGGTTATAGAGATTCATCAGGAGAATTTTTTGGTATCATTAGAAAATGGCTGCCAGCTGTCAAAGTGACAACATCTTGAATTTTTTGCTATCTTCTGAATTAGAATAGCTAGACAGTTTGTTTCTTCGGGAAAGTTATAGAGATTGGTGAGGAGAATTTTTTTGATGAATAGAAAGTGGGTTTGCCGAGGCGCGGAAGTTGGTCAAAATCGAGGCGAATGTTTTCGCCAAAAAATTTTTTTCGTCGGAATCGATAGATATTGACTTCGGCGTCATTTTAAAGAATAGGAAGTGGGGTCGCCGAGGCGCGGAAAGTGGTGAAAAGCGAGGCGAAAGAGACAAACACAAACGCTGCGAGAAAGCGTGTACAATAACTTACTCATCTGTTTGAGTTGGTTGATGGGTTTGAAAGGAACTTTGATGTGAAATCGATCTGGCACTCTTATCATACAAATACGGCGCATTTCCTAACAAGAAGACAATCAAACTTTGACTTTCGAGGGTTTTCTCCAAATTTATAATGCAATTGCGAATTGCGATCATCCGCGTGTGAAGTTGTGTGCGTATTTATTTCGGACTGTTGATCTAAGACAATTCTACATGCTGCACTATGCTTTTGGTACAACACGGAAAACTGTCTAAAATCAAGAGATCGCCCAAAGAGACAAACACAAACGCTGCGAGAAAGCGTGTACAATAACTTACTCGCCTGTTTGAGTTGGTTGATGGGTTTGAAAGGAACTTTGATGTGAAATCGATCTGGCACTCTTATCATACAAATACGGCGCATTTCCTGACAAGAAGACAATCAAACTTTGACTTTCGAGGGTTTTTTCCAAATTTTTAATACAATTGTAGTGTGAACTTATTATAATTACGGTTCACATCACATTCCTTTAATAAAACATTTCATTGCCATAAAGCCATAAAGTGACGTATGCCTGGTCTTCATCAACCGCAACTGCACGATGAGCATCGACGAACTCTGAAAGTTCGCGCATAGTGATTGGGTGTTTCCCATGTAAATTCTTCTTGTAAGCAGCAATCTTGTTCTTGATTTGATGTTTGGTGGGCTGTTTCTCATCTGGAATATCTTTATCGGAACGAAGCTTCAATGTAATTGCAGACGCTTTGAAACCGAGAGCGTACATATCGATTATTTTTGTGGCCACGTCGGGCCATAACTTTGGAGCCAAGTTATGTACCAAGTTCTCGTGTGTGTGAACACAATTTTTCCGACACTGGTCTCCCGTACTCTTAACGAAATTGCACCGCATTGTCACTTTACAGCCACTTGCTAATCTTTGCGTCCCTCGCACAGACCACCAATGCTCTTCCTGCAGAAAAGCATCTAATTCAGCTTTGTTTTTCAGCAACTTTTCTAATGTCCAGATTCCATCTTCTAAATCCACTTCCTTGTCAACGGCATCATTTGTTTGATTTTCCAGTTCGTTGTCCGTGTCGGGAATTTCCTGTTCCTTGTTCACGTCGGAATCGGAATCAGAATCAGATTCGCAATCCAAGTCATCGATGGTCTTCGTTTTATCTAATTCGTCGTTGCCGTTATATGCGCGTAAACGATCAACAAAATTGAGTTCAGATGTGAATGCAGGAGGCTCTTTCAATCTGCTGCTGGCACTGATGCCGCCTCTGCTTGTCGAGGCTACATCTTGACGAGACACTTCGACATGTGCACTGCAATAATTCAACTGTGAGATAACGAACTCGATGTAAATCTGTTTTATAGTTACCGGTTACCGCTGAATAATCGATTGCCTTTGACCACTTCTTCTTTGGGTGGGACCCGCGGTGTCGTTTTCAGCGTCGTCGTATTCATCCGAGTCTTTGCGCGCTTTCTATAACAAAACGAATTAATCGACAATACCACGTTTGGAACTATATCAAACTCACGGCAATTCAATAAGTTTCGGTTGATTGATGGTTTTGACGTTATCTTTTCGCTTTTTTGGAGTTGCTGTGAAACGCTTAGTCTTTCCTGCTCTTTGAGGCCGTTTTGCCATTTTACTGTATTTAAAATGCTTTCATCAAAATGTCTGCTTACAATGCTGAACATGTCAAAAAGCGGTGTGCGCACAAATACATACAAGCATTTGTTTTCTAGTACAATAAAGTATGGCTTCCACAAAGTTTCGTCACAATAGGGACTTACCGAAGAGACATACAACTCACCATATGAATCAGATTCTTCATACGTGTGGGTAAAAATTTCCTGTCCACCAATCAGGCAGTTGTAACGTGTCATACGTCAGAGAAACCTTTTTTGTGCCTCTCACAATGGAATGTTTATATCAGACAGCGGATAAGTGTAGAGCTGTGCATTTGATGTTTTCATATAATTACTGACGGAAATTCGAAGTCACCACTTAACAATTTTTGTTACTTGGCACGAGCGAAAGCGTGAGGTGTTTTTCAAACGATATGTTCAATCTGCAAGCGAAACGAACTGAGGCGCGCAGCATTTTGCTGAATAGAACCGATGTGACGAATTTTTCCACTGTGCCTTCTTTTATAATCGATGCCTTTTTTGGACCATGCGACTACAAGAAGAGGATGCTGTGCTGCACATTCTGCTTTCTTAACGGCGTTGACGCTGATCAATTGTTGGCAATAGTCCGTTGGACTGATACGAAAAAGAAAGACATCACAATAGTGAAGGCGTTGTACTTGGATTTTGAGAAGCCGGAGTATCGTTTCAAGTATTATTCCTACAACGTCCACTATCACAGAGTCATCTTCCTCAATGGAGATCTGCGTAAGAACGGAACAAGAGTACCAAAGACGGAAATTCAAGAAGGCGATCTTTATTTGTAATTCGTGATTTTGACCCTATTAAATATCGATGCGAAACATTGAAATATCGATGCGAAACATTGTGATTTTGAACTACTTTTATTTGCAAATCCACAATGAGAGGAACTTAGTATATATGAGGGAAAACGAGCGATGACGCCGCAAGTAGGCTCGAACCAAAAACCTTCCTGCGCGTTACGATCGACCGACTAAATTGTTTTTAGCAAACCAACATGAAAAATTCCATCACAATCAAATTTGTGTGAGATGATCGTATAACCCGTCGAAGTGATGAAAATGCATCCTTAGCGCATTCTGTCAAAGGACAAACCGAAGTGAGTGGAAGAAAATCGTTTTGCCTGGAATTCAATCTATTTGAGTTGATACTAATCGATTTGAGCGAATATTAATCGATTTGAGTGGAAAGTCTAAGATGGGAATTAAGTCGATTTGAGTTGAATTAAGTAGAACTGAGTGAAGTTTAGTAAATTTGAGTGAAAATTAATCAATTTGAGTGGAATTTCGTTGATTTGTGTAAAAAGTCACAAATTTTTTTGAGTGTGAAAAAATCTGATTGAGTGGAATTTGCAAAAGTTTGAGTGGAAAACCACTTTTTTGAGTGGAAATCTAACATTTTGCGTGGGAAATAACTTTTTGAGTGGAAAAATAATTTAACCGGGTTTTTTCCAAATTTTTAATACAATTGCGAATTGCGATCATCCGCGTGTGAAGTTGTGTGCGTATTTATTTCGGACTGTTGATCTAAGACAATTCTACATGCTGCACTATGCTTTTGGTACAACACGGAAAACTGTCTAAAATCAAGAGATCGTCCAAAGAGACAAACACAAACGCTGCGAGAAAGCGTGTACAATAACTTACTCATCTGTTTGAGTTGGTTGATGGGTTTGAAAGGAACTTTGATGTGAAATAGATCTGGCACTCTTATCATACAAATACGGCGCATTTCCTGACAAGAAGACAATCAAACTTTGACTTTCGAGGGATTTCTCCAAATTTATAATGCAATTGCGAATTGCGATCATCCGCGTGTGAAGTTGTGTGCGTTTTTATTTCGGACTGTTGATCTAAGACAATTCTACATGCTGCACTATGCTTTTGGTACAACACGGAAGACTGTCTAAAATCAAGAGATCGCCCAAAGAGACAAACACAAACGTTGCGAGAAAGCATGTACAATAACTTACTCACCTGTTTGAGTTGGTTGATGGGTTTGAAAGGAACTTTGATGTGAAATCGATCTGGCACTCTTATCATACAAATACGGCGCATTTCCTGACAAGAAGGCAATCAAACTTTGACTTTCGAGGGTTTTATCCAAATTTTTAATACAATTGCGAATTGCGATCATCCACGTGTGAAGTTGTGTGCGTATTTATTTCGGACTGTTGATCTAAGACAATTCTACATGCTGCACTATGCTTTCGGTACAACGCGGAAGACTGTCTAAAATCAAGAGATCGCCCAAAGAGACAAACACATATGCTGCGAGAAAGCGTGTACAATAACTTACTCACCTGTTTGAGTTGGTTGATGGGTTTGAAAGGAACTTTGATGTGAAATCGATCTGGCACTCTTATCATACAAATACGGCGCATTTCCTGACAAGAAGACAATCAAACTTTGACTTTCGAGGGTTTTTTCCAAATTTTTAATACAATTGCAAATTGCGATCATCCGCGTGTGAAGTTGTGTGCGTATTTATTTCGGACTGTTGATCTAAGACAATTCTACATGCTGCACTATGCTTTTGGTACAACACGGAAGACTGTCTAAAATCAAGAGATCGCCCAAAGAGACAAACACAAACGCTGCGAGAAAGCGTGTACAATAACTTACTCACCTGTTTGAGTTGGTTGATGGGTTTGAAAGGAACTTTGATGTGAAATCGATCTGGCACTCTCATCATACAAATACGGCGCATTTCCTAACAAGAAGACAATCAAACTTTGACTTTCGAGGGTTTTCTCCAAATTTTTAATACAATTGCGAATTGCGATCATCCGCGTGTGAAGTTGTGTGCGTATTTATTTCGGACTGTTGATCTAAGACAATTCTACATGCTGCACTATGCTTTGAGTACAACACGGAAAACTGTCTAAAATCAAGAGATCGCCCAAAGAGACAAACACAGACGCTGCGAGAAAGCGTGTACAAAAACTTACTCACCTGTTTGAGTTGGTTGATGGGTTTGAAAGGAACTTTGATGTGAAATCGATCTGGCACTCTTATCATACAAATACGGCGCATTTCCTAACAAGAAGACAATCAAACTTTGACTTTCGAGGGTTTTTTCCAAATTTTTAATACAATTGCGAATTGCGATCATCCGCGTGTGAAGTTGTGTGCGTATTTATTTCGGACTGTTGATCTAAGACAATTCTACATGCTGCACTATGCTTTTGGTACAACGCGGAAGACTGTCTAAAATCAAGAGATCGCCCAAAGAGACAAACACAAACGTTGCGAGAAAGCGTGTACAATAACTTACTCACCTGTTTGAGTTGGTTGATGGGTTTGAAAGGAACTTTGATGTGAAATCAATCTGGCACTTTTATCATACAAATACGGCGCATTTCCTGACAAGAAGGCAATCAAACTTTGACTTTCGAGGGTTTTATCCAAATTTTTAATACAATTGCGAATTGCGATCATCCACGTGTGAAGTTGTGTGCGTATTTATTTCGGACTGTTGATCTAAGACAATTCTACATGCTGCACTATGCTTTCGGTACAACGCGGAAGACTGTCTAAAATCAAGA
>CM055404.1:72216217-72233499 GCA_029228625.1 Pseudolycoriella hygida
CCGCGTGTGAAGTTGTGTGCGTATTTATTTCGGACTGTTGATCTAAGACAATTCTACATCCTTCACTATGCTTTGAGTACAACACGGAAAACTGTCTAAAATCAAGAGATCGCCCAAAGAGACAAACACAGACGCTGCGAGAAAGCGTGTACAAAAACTTACTCACCTGTTTGAGTTGGTTGATGGGTTTGAAAGGAACTTTGATGTGAAATCGATCTGGCACTCTTATCATACAAATACGGCGCATTTCCTAACAAGAAGACAATCAAACTTTGACTTTCGAGGGTTTTTTCCAAATTTTTAATACAATTGCGAATTGCGATCATCCGCGTGTGAAGTTGTGTGCGTATTTATTTCGGACTGTTGATCTAAGACAATTTTACATGCTGCACTATGCTTTTGGTACAACGCGGAAGACTGTCTAAAATCAAGAGATCGCCCAAAGAGACAAACACAAACGTTGCGAGAAAGCGTGTACAATAACTTACTCACCTGTTTGAGTTGGTTGATGGGTTTGAAAGGAACTTTGATGTGAAATCAATCTGGCACTTTTATCATACAAATACGGCGCATTTCCTGACAAGAAGGCAATCAAACTTTGACTTTCGAGGGTTTTATCCAAATTTTTAATACAATTGCGAATTGCGATCATCCACGTGTGAAGTTGTGTGCGTATTTATTTCGGACTGTTGATCTAAGACAATTCTACATGCTGCACTATGCTTTCGGTACAACGCGGAAGACTGTCTAAAATCAAGAGATCGCCCAAAGAGACAAACACATATGCTGCGAGAAAGCGTGTACAATAACTTACTCACCTGTTTGAGTTGGTTGATGGGTTTGAAAGGAACTTTGATGTGAAATCGATCTGGCACTCTTATCATACAAATACGGCGCATTTCCTGACAAGAAGACAATCAAACTTTGACTTTCGAGGGTTTTTTCCAAATTTTTAATACAATTGCAAATTGCGATCATCCGCGTGTGAAGTTGTGTGCGTATTTATTTCGGACTGTTGATCTAAGACAATTCTACATGCTGCACTATGCTTTTGGTACAACACGGAAGACTGTCTAAAATCAAGAGATCGCCCAAAGAGACAAACACAAACGCTGCGAGAAAGCGTGTACAATAACTTACTCACCTGTTTGAGTTGGTTGATGGGTTTGAAAGGAACTTTGATGTGAAATCGATCTGGCACTCTCATCATACAAATACGGCGCATTTCCTAACAAGAAGACAATCAAACTTTGACTTTCGAGGGTTTTCTCCAAATTTTTAATACAATTGCGAATTGCGATCATCCGCGTGTGAAGTTGTGTGCGTATTTATTTCGGACTGTTGATCTAAGACAATTCTACATGCTGCACTATGCTTTGAGTACAACACGGAAAACTGTCTAAAATCAAGAGATCGCCCAAAGAGACAAACACAGACGCTGCGAGAAAGCGTGTACAAAAACTTACTCACCTGTTTGAGTTGGTTGATGGGTTTGAAAGGAACTTTGATGTGAAATCGATCTGGCACTCTTATCATACAAATACGGCGCATTTCCTAACAAGAAGACAATCAAACTTTGACTTTCGAGGGTTTTTTCCAAATTTTTAATACAATTGCGAATTGCGATCATCCGCGTGTGAAGTTGTGTGCGTATTTATTTCGGACTGTTGATCTAAGACAATTCTACATGCTGCACTATGCTTTTGGTACAACGCGGAAGACTGTCTAAAATCAAGAGATCGCCCAAAGAGACAAACACAAACGTTGCGAGAAAGCGTGTACAATAACTTACTCACCTGTTTGAGTTGGTTGATGGGTTTGAAAGGAACTTTGATGTGAAATCAATCTGGCACTTTTATCATACAAATACGGCGCATTTCCTGACAAGAAGGCAATCAAACTTTGACTTTCGAGGGTTTTATCCAAATTTTTAATACAATTGCGAATTGCGATCATCCACGTGTGAAGTTGTGTGCGTATTTATTTCGGACTGTTGATCTAAGACAATTCTACATGCTGCACTATGCTTTCGGTACAACGCGGAAGACTGTCTAAAATCAAGAGATCGCCCAAAGAGACAAACACAAACGTTGCGAGAAAGCGTGTACAATAACTTACTCACCTGTTGATGGGTTTGAAAGGAACTTTGATGTGAAATCGATCTGGCACTCTTATCATACAAATACGGCGCATTTCCTGACAAGAAGACAATCAAACTTTGACTTTCGAGGGTTTTTTCCAAATTGTTAATACAATTGTAGTGTGAACTTATTATAATTACGGTTCACATCACATTCCTTTAATAAAACATTTCATTGCCATAAAGCTTTATCCAATATTATTCCTATTACTTAGTAACCAAATATCCCAACTAATCTCATAATTCATTCCCACATTATTGTTAACCCATTCCCACGCTTAGCGTCTTTCTCCTAATATAAATACCACCTCTATACTAATTCTAAGTTAGTCATAAGACAAAAGTTATATTCATCAGACACAAGTTAAACATGATGTAAGCAAATCGCTAGTTCTAAATAGTTAAATAAATGTAATATAAATAATACAATTTTTCATTAGGGATCGCACATCCTTATTTCATGGCGACCATGACATGTAAAGTGACAGTTAAAAGACAATGAATTAATTCAAGAGTGGATCAATATATCAAGTTTTGTGATTTCTAATAAAAATGGGTAAATCTCCATCGAAAACCGCGTCCACCTCACAAGAAGAAAGTCCAAATTCTAACGCAAACACCAATATAATTACAATAACTGACAAAATTGAGGACCATAAAGATACCTTAACTTGGTTACTACTTGCAATTTTAATATTGCTTTTGATTAGATTGCTAGTGAAAATTCATACAATGTATAGACATCAAATTAAAAAGAGTCACCAGCTTAGATCAAGAATTAACTTAGCGACTGTTTAAGTGATACATGAAACTTTTTAATTAAAGGTAAAATAACTTATTTTGCAATGTCGTGTAGAAACTTTAGATCACATTCGGCGAATAAAATATGCACTGGATCTCGTAATTTCCAAAGAAAAACGAGTGAAATAAATGAAAAAGAAATGTCATTCCTTACCGTCGAAGTGCTATTTGATTTCATCCATAACGAAGATTATAACGCATCGGTCAAAGTTTATTTCTTACAAGATGAAGAAATTATTCGGACATCTCAATGTATCTATGATACATAACACTATTTTCATTATGCACTGGCAGCGAGAAGCTCGCCACCAAATTATGTGTGCCATTATCTTTATTTGCGAGAAGCATCAATTAAGAATAAAAATGGCAGAAATTTAATATTTCCAATTAAAAATGAATATCGTCATAAAACCCTCATCATATTTGGATTCTACAACATCCTCCAGAATTATAACTAATTTAATGGAACAAATTCAGCTTTGGTTACACTTACAAACATGATGACAACAACAATGCATTTAGTGCCGGTTGCAGCATTGTAGGAAAATACAAATCTCGAGTTAAGTATACTTTCCCATATTTTATAAATTTAACACTTATAAAATTCTATGATATGGAGTTAAATATATCACATTGCACATAAATATGATGCGATAAAACGTAACGTAATTTAACTGATTTTGCAAAAAAAAAATAATAGACGTTTCATCTTATTTTGTTAGAATTCATCTTAACTTAAATGCTTCCACTTTATTCTAATTAGTTTATCTTAAATACCTCACTTGAGCACTTGCACATTTTGATTTGTGAAATTTTGCCTAATAGTTTAACCACAGTGTTAACATCTATATCTTTTAAAGAATTATCAAATAATTTTAAACATTAAAGTTTAATTACACAATTAATTTACAATACACCAGTTAAAGGCTAATTGAAATAATTTTGCCATTACAATCTTGGTTATATAAATTGTGATATATTTTGGACCATTCAAGGAATATTTTTGGAACCAAATTTATAGTAAGTTTAATCATTTCCTCATTACAAGTGTTTAAATGCAGTGTTTATACTAAAATTTTTAATATCAATTTCAATTTTATTGACAACTGTGCAAAGTATTTGAATCATCTTATCCGCTTTAGTTTTTTTTTGTGATAAATTCCTAAACAACTTAACAATTTTGATAATATTACACGGATAAAATGAAACTTCCAATATTTCCCTATTTTTTTGTTTTCATTCTTTTTTTAAATTCAATACATATTTTAATTCTGAGTGCATACACTTCGCATTTCTTTTATTCGCATAAAGACCACTGACACAATTTGATAGTTTTATTTTGTGACTTTCATATTTCCAAGACAGTGTCGTAAGTGCTCCAGTAGCTGACCCTTTAAGGAATTTTTTGACTTTCATCTTCAATATTTATATTATATTGATGAAAATGCTAGGTTTTAATTTCTTTATATTTTAATTTGATCTATTCTGATTGAGTAGAACATCGAACATTTGTTAATTATATTATTTTTACTGTATAAAATGGGATTTAAAAGAGCACTGTTTTTGATCCAGTAACTGACCAGAAAAAAATGAGTGTTCCTATGTCTGACCACCTGTGTTCCAGTAGTTGACCATCTCATATCATGCAAGATTTTGCAAGATTTAGAGAAATTGTTCTTCATTTTCTTGATTTTTTTGGAAAGAAAAGAAAAAAAGCTCTTGTTGGCTGATCATATAATGCAATGCATCAGTGTGTAATGTAAAAACACCCTTCAACTTTGTAAGTTACAAAAAAGTGTGAGTTTTGTTTTTCGAAAAGAAGGCTGAGATATGTTTGATTAAAGATGTCCTTTTTACAACAAAACTCTTATTATTTTATTGTTTTGTCAGTTATAATGGAAGTGACAAAGAATTCGGCGAAAAGGTTGGCTTTTCTTCATGGATGCAAGACTTTTCTTTTCTCCGTAAGAACTTGCTACGGGTTAATAGCTGAAAAGAATTGAACTAACCGAATTGCTTCTCTTGATCACCAATCACCACCGTAAATTAGGTTCTTTGGGTGCTTTTATGGTCAACGTTCATCGAAGCTTCTCGGCATTGTGCCTACTCTCCTAAACTTGGTTTATGTCACCCAAGAGTCCGCCGAAGCTCACCCCTATGTTGTCACTGCTAGATACTGTCGAGCGGTAAGATACAGTGGAAAAATGTGAAAATATTAACATCAGATTGATATTTTATTTGCCTAAATATTCATAAAATAAACATAGTCATTTTCGTGGTCAACTATAGGAACAAGACACTAAATTTGACCCAGTGTTTTGATCACGATAAATTATAACGTTTTTGATTGTCAATGGGCAAAAAAGCTATTGAAATGTAAATAATGAACACTTTTTAACATAATTAAGATTAATTACACAAAATCTACAATTTAATTAAACGTAAAAATGCTAATTTCATCGACAAGATCCTTACCGATTTCGTAACAAAACACCTCTAACAGGACTTGACTTTGACGACCATATGATTTGTCGGTCTTTTTCGCAAATAAAACGGGAATTCATCATTAACACGTGAAGTGAAATAACACAATTGATATTCCGAACAGAAACCATTACTGTTTTATTCAGATTTATTTTTAATTTTCTTGAAAATAGACAAAATATTTTTTTTTTTTTGAGTGTTTATTAGTGATTTATTTATAAATAAAATATTTCGCTTAGCGACTCGTTATGTGGGACGGTTCCCAAAATGGTAGCTGCATTACCTCTCTGAATTTCTATCCCAATTCTTTGGATCAAGAATGATTTAGAGCGAGCGTCACCTGAAGTCGAAATTAAAAGTTTTCCCAGTTCATCTACCAAGCGACGGGCACCGTCGCTGAACGGACCTAGGGTTTCGACTGCGAAGCCAACAAATTCATGGCTGATCATGATCGTTTTGTATTTAACGATTTTTTTTTCTCCGCAAAATTTGCTGCAGCTGCTACCTTTTTTGAAGACTGTTGCACGTATGACGGTGCCAGTGTGTCAATACATGTCGCATCCCAAACTAACGAGCGTCCATTGCGCCATGGAAAAATTGTCATACCGTCGGCTTTTTTTCCGTCTTCGCGCACCAGACCTGGTGGTTCTTTAATTGATGAGAATCCGGCTGTACTGAGAGCCCGTTTCAGTATTTCGTTTAGTGCTACGTGTCGGCCGTATCTTCCTGCGCTTTTGTTGCATGACAAACCATGAATCGCGTCTGTATTCATTGTTGTTCCACATAGACACTCAAATTGCTTACAGATTGTTCCGCCGATTCTCAATGAAATTGCAATGCGCAGGGACGTACTGTCAAGAAGTGTGCCAAGATTTTTCGAAGGCAATGCGTTTAGCCACGCACCTGACTCTGGTCGGGATAAAGCAAGAAGACGTGCAACGTCTTCCGGTGAGTTTCTCGGAATTTTTTTTTCAATCAACGGCAAGTCCCATTTTGATTGCTATTCCGGGTGAACCGGCGCGACATTCTGACGTGATAGCAATTTCCATTCATCGAATGCTTCCTCTAGGTACGCGATCTCTGCATCGTTATTGTTAAGAATTGATCCGATGAGAGGCTTAGTGCCGTAAACGGATGATAAAAATGCTGGAATTGCTAATTCTTCGCACGATCGAATGCCGATTCCACCACACTTCACTGGTATGGAACATTGAAGCCATGCTGTGTCGGTAAATTGAATGTTCAGAACTGTTTCCAAAGCTACTCTAATTTTCTTGTCCATTTGTGCCAATAAATTTTTAAACTTAAACATTGGTGTGCTACGGATAAAATGCGTCAAGCGTGGTATCCACAAACTGTGCCGTAAAAGGTAAAGTGCTATGTGTGGGTGAATGTCCTTCAGAATTTCCAAGAAAAATTCCAACGATTTCTGTTTGCTTTCAAATCCGGACTCGATAGCAGTTTCCAAGATTGGAGCGCCCAGTAAGTTAAATTTCGATTCCGTCACGAATGAAATTCCCGGTGATAAAACACTCAGATGCGTTTCGATTTCGTGTTTTCTGTCAGCAGTGACGTGTGGTAAGATAAACGCTTCGCATTTTGAGATGTTGAGTTTTAGGCTCAGAGAACTAAATTTTTCCTGCAGCGCTATGAGGTCGGTGATTACCGTGTCTGCTTTTCCGCCTAAAGTACCGTCGTCGAGGTACCACAGATTTAGGTCGCTCATTAACGATTGGATGACGTCATTGATGGCTAGACTGAAGGTTGGGCTTCCAAGAGGGTCACCTTGTTGGCACCTAGTCGATGAAAGGATGGTGGAATTGTTGTAGAATAAGTAGGATGGCGAAGCGTAACATTGAAACATGTACGGGTAGATGTATGGCACTTTCGACTCGATTTTCTTCAAAAAAGAGATTCTGTCCAGAGTGTTAAAAGCGTTGCTAACGTCCACTTTGATAATGATTTCGGCTGAATTATTCGTTCGTATGAAAGAACGTACATTGTGAATCGCGGCCTCCGAGCCACCCTTTACGCAGAATCCGATTTGCTTTGGTTGAAGAATTTCGACTATATCGTCCGCGATGGCTGCGCAACAGAGCTTCGATACCATTCTTCGAATTGTGCCACCGATTGCAATCGGTCGGATGCCTCCGTCTTTTTTGTTGAATGCAATCAATGATGCACCGCCACCGTATAAATACGGAGCAAATTCTTGGCACACTTTGCCGCCTAACATAAAATTTGATATTTTTGTTAGTGAAGTCAAAAGTTGACGAGCTGTGTCTCCACTATTCAGCGAAAGAAGATCTTTTAAGTGCTGCGGTGATAGGCCGTCTATTCCACTGGCTGATCCGGATGCGAATGAGGAGATGCAATTCTTAACTTGTTCTTCTGACACGACTAATGGAGTGAGGCCTGTGGGAGCATTCGGTTTATCTGATGTTGCTAATGGAACAGGGTGTTTTTCCTGTAGAATTTTGAATGTTGTGTCATTTTCAGGTGCGATTGAATCGGCGCTTGACAAAATTCTAATGGCTCCACGAATGTCGCCGTCGGCCACTTTGGATTCGATAACATTCTTCAGTGAAACTGCTACCCGTGATTCTGGAATCACTTCAAATGCTTCCTTCGAGACGTTTTCTTTGATCGTCTTGGTGAGACTTTTGTGCCCTGAATGCGATCGCTTTATTGATAGCACGCAATACGCGAAAAAAAAACAGTGACTGCCAAACTTTGGGCGTGTTGACCGTTACGCAGTCGTTAATCAAAGAATTCAACTTCATGGCTACGGTTATGCGAGCTCCGCTGGGAATACGACGAATTACCTTCACGCCGGACTTGAATGACTGGATCTGTTGAGCAAAGTCGAGTTCATCACCCTCGAACCGCGAATTTTTATGGCACTTAGCTGCATGAATTTTCATTCCGTTTTGAGTGTTGAATGATTTCGAACATTCGGGATAATGACGAGCGAATGTTTTCGTCTCAAACTGTCGGTTTCGATCCTGAGTTGTTTCACCATTTTCATTCGAGTTTGACTGTGTCGAGCGATCTAATAACTGTCGTTGGATGAAATCTGACATGAAATCCTTGTGTGCTCTGGAATAATGCACCTTTAGACCGTTCATGCCTTTACACTCTTTCATTTGATGCGTGCAGCGCTTGCAAACTATGATTTCTGCACTTCTAGTTGCGTCGTCGTACGAGTAAAACGCTTCATTACTTATATTTATTAGGTCGGCAATAGGTTGATGAGATTCGATCGCTATTTTCGGATTGTGCTGATGGGAACGGCCCGCGATATAGAGGTTGGGATGCTCTCTCGAAACATGAGCATGACACTGCACCACGGTCTTACTTTTGTGGAAACAAAAAGGACGTGGCCATCTCGAATCTTCTGGGTTTTCGACTGAGAATTCATCTCTGAGTTGGCGAATCAATCCTTTGAGGTCGTTGATGTTCGATGGCTCACCGCCACTCGAGGTGTCGCACATAATTGGTGTGAGTAACTGTAGTCGTTGATTTTTCCTAGCGATTAGTGAAAATAGGGGACTGGATTTGAGGTTATGTCGATGTACTTGAAACAGCAGAACTTTTGCCATCGGTTACTGAGTGGAGAGACCATATTCCAGCCAAATGGAAAGGTTGAGTCCGCCGGATAATCGATATTAATTCTTCCTTGGCGTAGAAACCCGTAAAATTATCTTATTCTAGGCTTTTTTGGCGGAGCTTAAAACGACACACGATATTGACGTATTTGACAGTATGAATATTTGTCTGGTCAACTACAGGTACGCGGTCAACTACTGGAGCACTTACGATATATTTAATGCTGACAATGATTTGCATCTATACATAATTCTGTTATGATTATGGTACTGTGACATATTTTTTATTGACATAATGACCAACTTTCTTGCTTGCCTTCTTTATATTTAAGATATTGTTTTTAAAATTATTTTTACGATATTGAAATTTTACTATTTCGCTGTATTTAGTTTATTAATTTAATATGAGTATTAATATACTTACTTTGATTTTAGAACAAATTGCACATTGTACATCGACTCTGGATTCAATATTTTACATAAAAAAATTCAGGATCAAGAATATTACGAAACCATTAATACATTTGCATACATTTTACAATCGACATCGATTTTCCATTACCATCTTCGAGAAACCACATCAGCGAATGCAATTAATCTAATTTTACGATAATCTTAAACTTTTATTTTAAATTTTTAACATACATTAATAATTTATATTACCTTTGAATTCTCTTACAAGAACATATTGAATCTTTTCCAAGTTGTGATAATTTTCAGTTTCTTACACAGTATAAATTTTGTTTTCATATTTTCAAAATTCTTTTCTCAGACCTTAAAATGGAAAATATTTTTGATTTCACAAACTTTCACAATTTAATTTCGATTGTTTTACGTTTCTTGACATTTGACGAACTGGCATATATTGCATGAAATAAGAATTATTGAAAATCTTACGATTAATATGAGAACTGACAGTATCTTATCTCCTTCACATATATTCCACGTTGTTCATAATTACCGCGTTCTTGACTCGATCAAAAGTTTAAATCTCAATAATTTTCTTGAATTCTCGGATTTCGATTGTCCCGACCTTGACTATCACTACGACTTTTCATTAGCTTCAAACCTTACCATTGTTCATATGAACGGAGGTATGATTGACTATGTCAGACTTCCAAGCAATCAATTGATAACTTTAAGCCTTTTAAATATAACTAATAATTTTCAAGCTAACCCTCGTCGTCAATCAACCCTTTTCGATTTAACCGCTTATAACGATTTATTCTCAAAATTGATAAAATTAGAAATATTGCGCAATTGGACTATGTATGTATGTATAATATTTATTTAGCTGTGCTAAGTCCCTTACGGCGTTAACAACGATAACATTATTTCACCTTCATTACACACTGTGAGTCTCTTACTGCACGACAGTGACTTCCAAAGAGCTTTCCTCCTATTAAAAACTCATAATCAGTCGATAAAATGCCTTTAAATTAAACTTTTTCACTCCAACCTCCGAAAATTGTTTCTCAAATTTCTTATAGAAAAAGTGCGTTTTCCTTCACTCAAAACTCTACGATTTTTTTTTTACCGATTTCTACCGCCCTTCAGAAGAAGATACTGAATTGCCACTTTTAACTTCAATTTTCCCATCACTAAATACTATAATAATAGGTGTTAGAGAAAATAGAGACCTTTTTGGAGAACATTACTCGATCAGATGCATTCCTAACGTGCCTAAATTAGTAATCCGGCCCGATGATGATTTAAACGGTAAAATAGAATTAATGATGGACAATGATTTCGAACTTCAATTAATTAATTTCGGCAACTCTATTAATAAAAACTTTGCGTTGGAACGTTATCCAATGTCTGATTTGAATATATAAAATCAATTTTTCTTTGTGTACTTTTATACATAATTGGTCAAAAATTTCATTTTAATTATTTAAAAATCAAGGGACGTGTTGGCGTCATTAATAATTACAGACTTTTGGAATGCTGTAAATTCCAAAAGTATCATTTTTGTATCCGAAATGACCAAATTTTCCATCGTCCAAGTTCCGTTTTCCCGCAAAATTCTTTGAGGCAAATTTATAACAATGTCCGATTGCAAAGTGGAGTTTTCGATGACTTCATTTTCATGCAGATGTGATACGAAAGAATGTACTTTGGGGTGGTTCATGCAAAGTTTCTGTCCGTCGCTGTCAACACATTTTGCAAACAGTTGATTTGGCTTGAACATTAACTCTGGCCAGTCAAATTTGATGATTATTTGCAAACCATCTTCGGAAATCGTGAATTTAGCATTCTTGCCGCAAATGCCTGGTATTACAACACAGACGAAATCCTTTTTCTTGTCGTGGTCAGTGTATACCCATGTCCATCCCGGCGGTTTGACATGCGTAAACGGGTGTGTTTGTTCCTTATTGGGACTCGCAACGGTTGGCCGACACTGAGCATTTGGAAGAGGAACGCCCAACTCTGGCACAGAATCGATTTTACTTTCACGAGCTAAAATAAATTTTTAGCAGTAAAATTACTGCTACAAAATCACGGAAATAAAATAAATTACCCGAAGCATTACTATATCCCATTTTTAATTTCGTGCTGCGAAAATGGTTTGCAAACACTCGTTCGGAAAACTGCTTAAAAATTGGATCTCGAGCTTGAACGACAGCAGGTGTTTCCCATTCTTCAATAGAGCCTTCCTCAAACATTTTTTCAAGCATCTCCTACTCCGGACCTTGTGCTTTCCACTGCTTCATTATTGCTAATTGACAAAATCAAAATTCACACCTTTTTTGCAAAATAGAAAATCTACTTAAATTATTTCTAGAAATATTACCTTATCACAGTAGAATTACGATTGTGTAAAATAGATTTCGTAGCTTTTATGTTCACACGCGTTTTGTTAGGCGAAAAATGAAAGCTTTGATGGCGTCTAGATTTGTGGACTGCTTAGATTTTTTAGCAAATCACTTTCTGAATTATGATTTCTGACACAATGTTAAAGGGTGAAAAGGTGTTTTAGTATTTGAACAACAAGTTAAATTCAATGCTGAACATTTTTTGAATTTTTAAAAAGTTTTGCAATGTAGTTGGTGTAAGAAGACATCAGAAAAAAAAACAAATTGATGTCACAAACCAAAACGAAAACAAATTATTCGGTCTTCTCGTTGTCGGTCGGTGAGCAATGAGCGGTGAGCAGTGGACTTTCTTTTCAGAACTACCAACGTGACTATAAAAACTAAATTTTATAGTGAAATAATCAAAAAGCGTTCACACTTGTATCACGTTGTTATTTTTGAGGAAATAATTATTGTGTTGAAACAGGAGTACAAAAAATAAATTTGTTCAAAAAATCTTACGGATGGCAGGTAATTTTAAAAGCAAGTTTCATTGTTCAATTAAAATTGGTTAATGATTATGAAGAAACCTGCGCGAACTTTTTTAAGTGCTTTTAATTACTTTGTGTGGAAAAAAATTGTGAAGTGATATTTTCTGAGAATTAAATCAAATAAATTATTACCATTCTTTCATATGACCAGTTTCACAAATTTAAAATAAACATTCTAAATCAATTCAATTATGATCGTTAGAATCAACATTCGTTCAGACAATATATCTGTCAGTCATTCGACAAAAAGCATAAAACAAAAAATCGAAAAATGTTACGACAGTTACGGTAACTGCATAGGAAATTTTCCGTAACTTACCGAGTTTCCTATCAAAACCAAAGTTACTAAATGGTATATCTTCTAAAATATTGAATTGTATGTTTTCAGATTTCGAATACTTAAAGATCGAGTATGAATTCATCATTTGCAACTTATAGACCAAAAATATTCGTTTTGCAAATGATAATTTCAAATAAACGAAAACAGCCTTTCCCGTTAGCGGGAAATACGCTATTTAAACTCTAATTTACAAAAAGAATTTTTTGGTCTGCAAGTTGTAAATGCTGCATTCATACTCGATCTTTAAGTGTTCAAAATCTGAAAACATGCAATTTAATATTTTGGAAGATATACCATTTAGTAACTTTGGTGTTGATAGGAAACTCAGTAATTTATGGAAACTTTCCTATACAATTGTTATGGAATCTTCCCTAAACAGTTACGGTAACTGTCAGTAATTTTTCGACTTTATGTTTCTTGCTTTTTGTCGAACAATTGAGTATGGTTATATGAGCAAATCTAAATATTATTTATATCGAATTCGTTTGTTTTTTAAAGATTGATCATTTCATCTTTATAGAATTGTTACGAAGACATTTAGACTTTTTTTTCGAAATAGTTTCTCCTCAATACATAATTTACATTTTTAAAGTAATTCAAGCAAGTATCAGCATAGTTTATTGAAATTTTGACATAGGAATGTTATTGAAATTATTATTTGCTTACTTCTCCTGATAGGCTCCATCATGAGCGCTCTTGCTTGCTTAATTGCTTTGCTTATTTTAAACCTTTTTGGTTTTTTGCTTTCAGAATTAGTTGTACGAGTGTGGGAGGGGGGAACTGTGATTAGATTGTGAATTACATAGTTGAGTAATTGACGAATTTTGTCGACTTGCGAGTTGTAGTCTAAGGTACCTAGTGCAGAGGTTGGGTCTCGTGGTCGAGATGTAAGAAGTGCATGAGTGCAGGAAGATGAGGATGGGAAAGAAAAATGGGAAGGATGCACAGACCAAATTAGATGAATGAAGTGAAGTGAAGTTAAGTGAGTGAACGAGCTCCACTAAAACCATCATATTTTCATCGTGAAAATTATGAATGTATTGCACCCCCTTATTATACTTTACTAGTGAATCTAGAAGCAAAAAATCAAAAATAAAACTTGAGATTTGGAACAGTAACAGTAAAGTTCGTCAGTGTGGGTGAAATAATATATCCATTTATTATTGTTAGAGCAGGAGAAAATTGGCGTATGTGAACCCGCCAATTTCGGATTAACTAAACAAAGATGGATGACGACTTGAGCAATAACTGCAGTAAATGCCTGAAGGAGCTATTGAATAACTTTGAGTCTATAAGATGTACTGGCTCGTGTAATAAAAAGTTTCATTATAAATGTTTGGATTTCAGCTCAGCAAATCTGAAATTTTATAATGAGTGCAAAAATATTGTTTTTATGTGCGATGATTGTGAGAACAGACCTGTTATGACAATGAACAATACAATACAACGAATATTAAATCAGATGTGTATTTTAGATGAGAGACTGAGACGGCAAGATGTTAATTTCAATCAAGTGTTCAAAGAGAGAGATAATATTAACGTTTCTATTCAAAATATCGGAATCAACACAGAAAAATGTAAGGATATTGAAACTAATGATAATACGTTTGCTGATGTTGTTAAGATGAATCAAAATTGTAGTGAACCTGTAATAATTGTGAAACCCAAAAGAAAACAAAATTGTGATGTAACTAAAGCATCAATGGCTAAAGTGTTCCCCAACCCTCAAACAGTGAATATAAAAAAAGTTAACAACATTGCAAACGGGGGCCTAGCCATAACATTAAATAAAAGTGGAATAAAAAAATTCCAAGAGGAAGCAGTGGAGCATTTAGGAGACGAATATACAGTAGCGATTTCTGAAGTAAAAAAACGATCTTTTGTAGTGACAGGGATGAGTGAAAAATTATCAAGTGAAGAAATAATTGAGTGCATTAAAGAACAGAATTCGAAAATTATAATGAACGGAGAATTAAGAGTATTAAAAGTATTTGATATTAAATCTAAGAAAAATTTTGGAGCTATAATAGAAGTGGATGAAAGTGTTTTTGAAAATGTAATTAAAAATAAAAAGCTGATGATAGTATGGGACTCGTGCATAGTAAATGAATATTTTAATGTTAACAGATGCTTTAAATGTCTAGGCTACAATCACAAATCTAATGTGTGTAGAAATAAGGAAACATGTATCAAATGTGGAGGAGAGCATAAAATTCAAAACTGTAAAAGTGACAAGTTAGAGTGTGTAAATTGTAAATCTGCTAATGAAAAATGGAAGCTAAAGATAGACTCAAGTCATATGGCTAATAGTAAATCTTGTTCAGTGTATTTGAAAAAACTTGAAAATATCAAAAAACGTTTTCGTGAATTTCGTCAACATAAATAGCAATCAACGTGCACAACAGAAAATAAAAACAATAGTCAATGCGTATATTTAAATGCTCGTGGATTGATTAATAATTATGACGAAACTCAAATAGTTGCAAGAAAATATAGACCAGTGATCATGTTATTGAGTGAAACTCATCTGACGGAAGAAGTTGAAAACAGTGAAGTTAATATTAAATCATGTTCTATTGTTCGATGTGACTCTCATTCTACAAGAACTGGTGGTGTAGTGTTATATGTAAAAAGTGACATTTCTTGCTCTGTCATTCATGATAAAAATTTTAAAAACATTGTTTGGTTATTAGCTATTAAACTTACAACCAATAACTTTAGTGGAACAATAGTAGTGATTTCTCACTCACCGAGTAAGAGCGATTCGGAATTCATTTATTTCTTTGAAGAGTGGTGTGGAAAAAATTTGAATGAAGAAGAAACAAATATAATTGTCGGGGACTTTAATCTAGATTTGTTGAAAGGTTATTTTTATAGTGAGAGAATCGTAAATGTGATAAACTCTTTAGGGATGAAACAATTAGTAACATCGCCAACTAGGATAGTTGAAGGATCGAGGACGTTGATCGACTATGTAGTAAGCAACGAATACAATCTGAAGGTAAATGTTCTTTTAAAAGATAAAGTGGCAGATCATTCAACCATTACTTTCGATCTGGATAAAACGATTCACAAAAACAAAGTAATATACAAAACAAAATTAGTAAATTATTCAAAAGAAACTTTTTTGGAAAATATATCGGCAATTGACTGGTCAAAATCAAACAGACTAAATGTGAATGAAAAAGCAAATTTTTTTGTCAACAATTTAAAAATATGCGTAAGCGAATTTATTAAAACTGTAAAAATAAACGATAATTCAGATAAGGAATGGTATAATGATAAGCTTAAGGAATTAAGGAGAAAAAAGGAGTCATATTATCAAAAGGCTGTTTTCACTGATCTGGTAAGTGACTGGATTGAGCATGAAAATTTAAGTAACTCTTACAGTTATGAATTGAAAAAATCTAAAAATTATTATTTTGAAAGAAAACTATTGCTTGTCCAAGGTAATCAAAAAGAGACTTGGAAAATTCTGAAAGAAGTATTAAATGGTGTAAGAGATGAAAATAAAACTGAAATATGCTTTGGTAGTAAGAAAGTGTCTAACGATAAACTAATAGCGACAGAGTTTAATGAATTTTATATAAAAAGTATTGACGACCTCGTTGAAAGTATCCCGGCTCAAAGTGAATTAGATTTTGTGAATTTTAATAAACCAAGTACTGACATGGAACTTAAATTTATTGATAGGGAAGATATGTTCAAAGTGTTGCAAAAAATTCAATGTAAAGGTGATATTGAATGGTTAAACAAAAAAATACTCACTGACGCAATAGAAGTTATCGGGGACAATCTATTAGGGGTACTAAACTCTTCAATAGAAGCAGCACACTGCCCAGACAAATGGAAAAACTCAATGGTGATACCAGTTCCAAAAATACCAGGCACGTCCTTAGCGGAGGAATTCCGACCAATAAACGTACTACAGACATATGAAAAGATTTTGGAGGGAATTATTCGTGAGCAATTGAGAGATCATGTCGACCAGAATGACATCCTAGCAGATAATCAGTTCGAATTCAGACCAGGTTATGACTGTGAAGCAGCTTTGGACCTATTAATAGTTAAATGGAAAATAGAGGTTGAAAACGGTATGACGGTGATTGCGGTTTTTCTGGACCTTAAGAGAGCTTTCGAAACTGTAGACAGAGAAAGACTGATCGACAAAATGGCAGCCTATGGAATAAATGGTAATGCAGCTAATTGGTTTAAAAGCTATCTATTGGATAGGACACAGATGACGAAATATGGAGAGGCAGTATCTGCTGTTATTGAAACAAAATTTGGAGTTCCTCAAGGATCCAAACTTTCATCGGATTTATTTCTTCTTTATATAAACGATATAATCAGCTGCTTGAAATTCGCGGAAATTGTTCTCTTTGCTGATGACACAACAATATAAATAAGTGCCGGGGATCAGTTCACCGCAGTAAATCAATTAAATGAAGACCTGAATCGAGTAAGCAAATGGTTGAATCTCAACAAGATGAAGCTAAATGTAACAAAAACTAAGTGCATGATTTTTAACAATAAAAATGGGCCCGGCTTCGAAAGCAACTT
>CM055404.1:72233999-72249161 GCA_029228625.1 Pseudolycoriella hygida
CAAAAACTAAGTGCATGATTTTTAACAATAAAAATGGGCCCGGCTTCGAAAGCAACTTGGAAGTAAAAATGGACGGTGCAATCATCGAATTAGTTGAAGAAATAAAATTGCTTGGAGTGATAATCCCGAAAGATTTAAAAATGGGAAATCATGTGCAGTACCTGGAAAAGAAGGTGGCGAAGAAAATTGGATTCTTTGCAAGAGTAAGCAAAAAACTAACGAAAGGTAGTAGAATTGTGATTTATAAATCTATCATCGCCCCCCACTTTGAATATTGTCCATCCTTGCTATTTACGTGCAATCTAGGTGAGCTACAGAGATTACAAAAACAACAAAACAAGGCAATGCGTATAACACTACGATGCTCGAAACTTACGAGGATAAAGGAGATGCTGAATAAGTTGTGTTAGTTAAGCGTAACCCAACGGATTTACTATCTGAATTTGATGAGAATATTTAAACTGAAAAATGGACTATTGCCTAGAAAATTAAGTGAAATGATAAAATTTAACCGTGACAGACAAAATTATTGGTTTTAGAAATGAAAATGACTTCCAATTGCTAAGGGTAAAAAAAGATTCAACTCGAAACACTGTTATGTATAATGACTTAAAGTTATTTAATGAGTGAATAATAATGAGTGATAAAAAGTGAATTAAATATAAAGAAATTTAAAATTTTGATAATCGAGCACATAAAAAATAACATTGACGCTGATATATAAAATAAATAATATAAAATAAATTAATAATTAAGTTAAAATTTGTAAAAAAATGAGTATTGTATAGCAGAAGCTAATAAATAAATCATTCATTCAATCATTCAATATTTTTACTCAAATTAATTGCAATGATGATATAAGAATTTGAACAAAGAAACTATGCATGATTGTGTTTAGTGGATTTTTATCACACACAAATTGATTCGAATAATAATTTAATTTCATTACACAATTTATAAACAAATATGTTTTATATGTTTTATATGTTTTGATTTAGTAAGAGCAGTAAGATTTTCACATGTTGTTTTTGCTCCTCGAAGACATTTATTATGAGCTGTGAGATTATCTTGTTGTGAGCTCTCAATACACTTCCTCAGCATTTTCAGACTTGAAATGAAGTAACAATAACACAACAACAAAAATCATAATTTACTGACACAATAGGAACTGAAATATGTCCTTTCGGGAATAAATACATCAGTATAAAGAGCCGCATGTATTAGTCTCACAGTTCACAATAAAGCCAGTACTGGAATAGAGTGTTGGTGAAAAAAATTTCAGATTCCATTAATTAACGAAAAAGTTATCGACATCAACAACGCAAAAACAAATTATTTTAAAATTTATAAAACACCAGCGACAGTTAAAACGGAGTCTTGTTTGAAAAATATTTCAGGATGTTCTTATACACCGTTCAATTATTTTTTAGACGTTGGTCCCATGACATTTTTGAAACTTGGTAATGGAATAAGTAAAACTAAAAAAGGTGAGAAAGAATCCACCAAAACAAGACGTTTTAAGTCGTTTATTGGGGTCACACCTTATGTCGCTTGGACCAAAATAGCCGATATTGCTCCAACTGGCTTCCAGCCTAAGCACCTTTTATGGGGGCTGAATTTTCTTAAACAGTATAACATTGAACACAACAGACATGCTACTTTAAATGCAGACGAAAAAACCATAAGAAAGTGGACATGGATTGCAGTCAAGCTTCTGTCTGGCTTAAAAGTGGTAAATGTTATTGAATGAAAATATTTTGTTTTAACATTCATTTTGTCCATCCTTATTTAAGATAATTTGGGCGAATCGTAAAGAAAACGCAGCTATAGGACAGACGGCGTTTTGTTCGTTGGATGGAGTCGACTTTAAAATCAAAGAACCGATTCCGTTCCATCCAAAATGGTTTAGCCATAAATTTAAGGGTCCTGGGGTACGCTATGAAGTCGGCTTGTGCATTAGAACTGGGCATATAGTGTGGGTAAATGGTGGCTACCCTTGCGGCGAGTATCCGGATTTAAAACTGGCACGTGAAGCCTACGTTTTCTTTTTGGAACCTGGCGAAAAAACATTCGCCGATAATGGCTACAGTGACCAAAATGTTTTCATTACACCAAATGTGAGAAATAGATATGTGCACAGTTTGGTAATGGCCCGACATGAAACCGTCAATCGAAGAATGAAACAATTTCAGGCCTTAAAACAGGTGTTTCGGCACAGCCTTGATAAACACCCGACGGTGTTTAATTCTGTGGCGAATTTAACGCAATTGATGATTGAGAACGGAGAACCCTTGTTTTCCATTACAATTTAATTTCATTCGCAAAATATTCGTTAATGTAAAATAAATCACTTAAAAAACACATTTGACTTGTTTCCCTCAGTCTCCAGAAACTTTGTGAATCATTGATTAAGAATCCACATACTATGAAGCCGATATTTCTCCTTCATGTCTCATTACAATTAAAAAAATACAAATTGGAACACATTCATAAACATCTTACAAAAAAAAAAAATAAACACGTAAAAATCAAAATTTAATAAAAATATTTTTAGTAATTACTCTAAACTATTGAATCCAATGAAGTCTTAATAAAAAATAAATAAAAACCAATAATAGCATATTACAAGAAAAATTATTTACAAGCCTAATTATATGAACTTATATTATATTCTTCTTAATTATCTTATAAAATATATAATTTGATTATTTTATCTTTTATCCTTTTAATTACATAATGTTTTATTTTATCTATACTATACTCCTACATTATAATTTTATTATTTACATTTGTTTTATTAAGTTCTACCTTTAAACTTTATATATTACTTGTTTTTGAGAATATCTTATATATTACTCGAGCTTTGCTTGATCGTGGCACAATTAAACTGAAACGTGGAAATTTTTACTTTAATTTTCGATTACATAGACAAGTAACAGAAGGTCACAGGTTGAGAATTTTTATTTTGAATTATTTTGTCATTGTAATGACGCTCAGATTGAACTCAACTAGAACAGTTGTGTTCTTGAACATATTAGAAGCATCAACATTTCGGCATCCAGTGCCAATCAGCAGTCAAGTCATGCACCTTGATATGCTGATATGGGGTGACCTTCTTTTACTTGTCTATGTGATCGAAAATTAAAGTAAAAATTTCCACGTTTCAGTTTATATATTACGTTTGATACTTTGACAATTATTTTAAGTGACAAGCAACACACTTTAGAGATTTTATCCAGTTTGATCTTACTTCAATTTATTTTGAATTATTGCTCATGCTTAAATAGATGTTCAAATTTTATCTTGTCCAATCTGAATAACACCAAAATTGAAATTCTCTAAAGATTTACTCTCAATCAACAGAAACAAATATTAAGAAAGAGCAAAAGCTCCCTTTATTAATTATTTTAAAATCCGGATATTTAAGGCAAATTTTTTATGAATGGCATGTGGCACTATTGTCATTAATAACGAAATGACAAGATTACTGAAGAACGAATTGATTATATTTATATATTTTATGCCATTACGCAGTACAATTCACCATTCTCTGACAAAATAGTAAATTATCAGATAGTTAACAATTCTATGAATTGGAATTTGGCCAGATTTTTCATATGATAATGATTATTGTCTAAAGAGATGGACATTCAACCATTGTGTGATTAATTTATTATCGTATTTTAGATACCTGTAAAGTTAATAACATAACCATCCTCTCAGGACATGTGAATTTTATTTTGACCTCCTTTATATTTTTTTTTAATGTCTTATTACTGCGATGTTGATTGATATGAGAGACTGAAATTTTTATTCAATTAGGTTGAAATTGCTTAACGATTTAAGTCATATTTTTTCTGTTGCTATATATATTATATATGTGCCCAATTAAAAAAAATAATTTTGAATATTACATCTTATGTCACAATTTTGATCCTCCACTGAGTATTATTTCTAATTTATCTTTAAATAGAGATATCAATTAACTCTGGTGCGGACTATTTTAATGCCAATGTTTTGTTTTCTAATTAATGTACGAACAGTATGAATATATCATTTTATAAATAGTATATTGAGAGAATAATTTTTTTTTGACTATCCATACTTTTTATAAATTTTATATTAAGTAAAATCAACTTTTAATTATCGTTGCTAAGCATTATTTCCAGTTTATCATAAAATTGGAAGTATCAAGATAAAGCACTAACGGCAATTTTTTTGTAAAACAAAATTATTAAAAACTAATAATTATTAATTAATCGTCTTCAAATTATATATAGTCGAATAACAATAGCTGCAAAATATTTTCTTAATCAGACGTATAATGCAAATGCTGCTCTAGAATATTTTCTATAAATTAATAATCATAATTATTTTGATACGCTGTAACTAAGTATTATCTCCTTGCTGAGGTACCAAAAATAGTATTGCAGTAAACTCATTAAATTATAATTTGAATTTATTTATCATATTTGAATATTATATCCTTAATTGGACGTAAGAATATGGTGACAATGAAAATTTTCTAAGAAAATATATCGATTAATTTCAAACCTTCACCAAATCTAATAATTTTTATAATTTTGCAAATTTTACCGTAGCTAAGTATTATCTTCCGCCTATTTTGGTGATGTAAAGATATCAATAATAGCAATTAACGGATAATTATTTTAAATTGTAAAAATACGTGATGAAGTTCGACAGTCTTTACAATTTTTTTAATTACAAGAATAAAAATAAATTTTAATATAGCATTTATTGAAATCAAGATAAATTTTCATATAGCTATACTACTGCTAAACATTATAAACATTATTCAAATTATTTTTAATATTTTAATTTTGTAGCTTTTAACTAATAATTTTTCATGAACCTACCCATTCCTTATCTTATCCAACCAATCATTATACATTTTCTAAATAATTTTCAATACTTCTGAATTAAAAGGGGAAGGAAAGGCGACGGCCACAACTTCCCTCTGAAGAAAGCAAAGGTGACGGTCATTACTTTCTACACTCGGAAAATTTTAATTTTACTTTAACGAGAACTTACCTTTTATCCTAATATCAGTATCCTTAAATTTTCAGCATATACTTCAAATTTTCTAAGAGGGGTGATGTAGTGTGAACTTATTATAATTACGGTTAACATCACATTCCTTTAATAAAACATTCCATTCCCATAAAGCTTTATCTAATGTTATTCCTATTACTTAGTAACCAAATATCCCAACTAATCTCATAATTCATTCCCACATTATTGTTATTATGACGCTCTCAGATTGCAACCACTAAATCCAACAAAAACGCTGAACACTATATTCAATTTTCAAGCTTTGACAGAAATGAATCATGGACATTTGCCTTTACCGTTAGTGTTTAGCGTTTTTGTTGGATTTAGTGATTGCAATCTGACGCTCTGTATTAGTACGATAAAACTTTAGTACGTAGACAACAACAGTAGTATGAGAAAAACGGTAGCACGGGAAAACTGTGATACGGTGAAAATAGTAGTAGGGGGAAAACGTTAGTACGGGGAGATGTCAGTACGAGGAAATGTTAGTACGGGGTAAACAGTAGTACGGAGAAATCGTAGTACGGACAAAACGGTAGTAAGAAGACAACAAGAATAGTATGAGGAAAACGGTAGCATGGGGAAAACAGTAGTACGGGGAAAATAGTAGTAGGGTGCAAACGGCAGTGCGAGGAAAACGGTCGTACAGAGAAATACAGTACGTGGGAAAATGATAGTACGGAGAGAGCGGTAGTACGTGGAAAAATAGCTGTACCGCAAAAGTTTCTAACTTTGTCCAGAAGAGTAATTTTGACCCCATTTTCACAAACGACTTTGAGTGCCAAAATATTTTTCTTATGCTTTGCTTAGGACCTAAAGGATTTTGTCTTCAATTTTACGCGATATTAACTGTTAAAAACATATTCGTAGCATGGTTTTGTAACGAATCGGCGGACGCGGCTTCGCTCCAAGAAAATATGCCTAAATTCAAGAAAAGAACGTATGCCGCAGTCACGTTATTATTACAAACAAAACGAAACATTATAACGTGGTTAGAAAAGAAAGGCAGGGGTTTTCTGATACCTAAATGTCGGATGTCAGAAAATCCCACATTGGCATCTTTCCCCTGCCTCAATTCAATAATAAGCGCGTCTCACACAAGCAGAATAGTTGTTAAAAATAAATGTAATGATTACAATATTTAGATTATAAGCTTTAGTTTTAAGGACCACCCTATGATCTACTACGAAATCATTCGTTCAGTTCATTCGAGAACTTCGAATAAGCAATTCCCGCCATTTTGAGGCTAAATAAATAGAAGTACAATCAGAGAATCGGGCATTCAATAGTCAGTTCATTAATTACGCTCGTTACGCACGCATCTGAATTGTCAACGCGGGTGATTAAAAGTGAATTGCATCTCTTTATTTTATAGTTTATATCATTCACCAACCGCATCCTAAATTAAACAAATTATACCCATTGTGTAATATATCGCTTGTGAAGCGAATAAAATAACGCGTCGGCATCGGAGAGCTTTACAATAAAATTTAAATCAGAATCACATAAAAATCCAATTCTCTGTCTAGTTGGAGGCCGAGAACAGAAATTGGAATAAAATAAAGTGCAGTAGTGAATAGAGGTCGTCGTACCTAGCCCGATATTGTCCGTAAAGGACAGCATCCCATAAAAGAAATATAAAAGGCTAATATTGTTAAATTTAATTCTGATTTACTTTGGCATCATTTTCATCGTCGCCATTGCATACTTTGGACATCTTGGAATCTTCGTATTAGAGCTCCAACGGTTCGTTTTTGTAACTTAATATATTGCGCAATATTAGTTGTAAGATAAAATCAGATGATATTTTAACCGTGTGTTAAAATCTCATGCAAATCTGGAATTATCATCTGCGAGGCCAGGTGATAATTCAGATCTAACCATAAGCATAAATTTAATCTCATTGAATCAATAGTTCTTTTTGTATAATAAATTGGAATGTTGTGAGACCGCGAAATACGTTGTCGTTTCTTTTTATTTCATTTAAGTTCCTCATTGCCTAACGGTAAGTCTTGTCGAAGACGCCGTATAACGGACCACTTCTTTCCACGTCGAGCCAACGGAAAGGGATACGTTATAGTTTTAATCTTTGAATGACAGATTTTGGAGGCTCAATGTTTAGGGCTGCATTTTCAGATTTTTTGGACAAGCGACAAAATCTGTATGGGTCGCAGTCTTCATAGATTCAAAGGCTGGCTTAAAATTTTTCTTGCATTCAGTTTTTATTAGGTAACATATTCTTGGCCTAATGATTTCTTTTTTTTCGTAAAGAAAGACTACAACGGCGGCCCAATTCTGTATTCAAACATAAAATTTTAAGGCAGTCCGTTTTCTGTTAAAAAATCCTACGACTGCCTAATTCTGTGTTCGAACACAGAATTCTACGGCGGTCTGATTTCTGTATAGAAATCCTACGACAGCCTAATTCTGTGTTCAAACACAGAATTCTACGGCCGTCTGATGTATGTACAAAAATTCTACGACAAGCCTAATTCTGTGCTCAAACATAAAATGCAAGGAAATTTTATTAAACTAAGGTGTCATATACCTAAATTACATTGAAAATCGAAAAAACGACAATATTGAAAAACCCTTCCGAAGTAACGGGCTGACCTGTGACCTTAAGGAAAGTGCTTGGATTCACACTTACATGGGCCCTATAATCAACAAAATATGTATTACAAATTTTTCTAAAAATTATTGTTGAATTCGGTCCACCCTAATATTAGCGGTCATATTGGCAGGCACCATGTGAAAAAAATTTTTCGGAGACAAATTTTTTTTCGAAGAAATTTTTTTTCTCAGAAAAACTTTCAAAGAATTTTTTTTCAAAAAATAGAAATTTTTCACATGAATTTTAGATATTATAGCTGAAAACTTCCAAAACGAGTGATATCACAACAAAAACCTCTTAAAAGTTAGAGTGTGACGCAGCCCGTAAGTCCGCTTCCGAAATTCATTATATCGCTTGAGATGACGCTATTCGCTGATAATACGCAGAAGTTTGTTTGAATGGAATCTTGTATTCAAAGTTTTAATTTCATGAATTAAGTTGTGTTAAAAAAATTGCGTCACAAATGCCGGACCCAACGACGAAATAATTTTTTTGTACTTTCAGCTTTTACACGCAAAAATTTAAATTTACCTTAAACAGTCTATGCAATAAGAAATAAAAGTGAAATTTTTGCAGCGCAAAAACTGAAAGTAGATACTGAAAAATTATTCCCCTGGTGTGTCCGGCATTTGTGACGCAATTTTTTTAACACAACGCATCGATCCTGATCTTGGTCGATCCCGTTGTAGCCCCAAAGTGTGGGATGGCTATTAAAATCACCCAGCACTATCGATGGCTTCTCAAACCGAGGGAACACGTTCTGATCAAATTCAGCCGATGGCGGTTTGTATACGTTGACTATGGTTATCGTTGACTTGAATTACAACGCTAAGGATCGGAGTGGGTCGACCCACACCTGACCCAAAATTTTAGCGGGTCGACCAGACCTTATTCGAATAAACAGCCTGAAAATGACTGGTAGTAACCAGTCGAATGCCCGGCAAGAAAAACAAATAAATTGGTTTTAATCACAGCTAAGGTAAGCCACTCAACATCCAGAGCTCAGAACATCTCGTCTCTGGCACAACATAGAGAAATGATATCTAGATGGCGTTGCATTGTGGAACGCACTACCAGCGTATCATTTCTCTGCCCATGTGAGAAACACACACTGTATTTTCAATTCTTCGCACTCTAATAAAATTACATATGAAGACTTCGGGAGAAAAAGGAGATAAATTACTCAAAATTAAACGTACTCTCATATATTTTATATGGGAGCAGGTTCACTTTCGATTGCTTTATCGCCTTTTTCTCCCGAAGTCTTCATATGGTTGTGAATCGGTTACTGACATAGCACATCAAACTGATTCATTTAAAGGGTTTGACAGCCATCAAAAACGTGTGCTGTTCATCACAGATGCTCCTATTGCCTGATGAAAAGTGATGCAAGCCCAGTAGTGCGTTTGATGATAGACAAGATGTTTTTCATTGTTTCAGATCGATAGCATGCAAACCACCAATAGCAAAAGTCATCAGGAGCGTATCGACTCGAAACAAAAGTTAATTTCCATAGACTCCACTATATCCTCTCTCAATGAGAAAATGTCTATAGACGAAGACATGAATGTCAAATCACATGATTTTGTTGGTCACACAACACAACATCTACGTCAACGATTTACGAATCCGAGTTGTGACGATATCGATAACGCCTGTACTATGAACTCATCGAGCTCCCCTTCCACAGATGAACTTTTAACACCAATTCAACCAAAAGCCTCTAAAAGACGGTCGGAATTTTACCTGACTAAATTTTCTTCGACCACAACAACTGGAATGATTGTTAACCATATACGCAGCAAAGGTGTGAACAATTTCGATTCAACGAAGGTGAAATGCTTAGTACCACGCAACAAAGACGTATCCACCCTGTCTTACATATCATTTAAAATCGACACCGACGACGCTAAAGTGGCTAAGATCATCACCGAACCTAGCTTCTGGCCAAGTGGATGCACCATCAAGGATTTCATTCATAAATCTGTTGTGGATTTATCCCATGGTAATTGTGAAAATACTCGAAATTTTTTATTGCGTCCGAGGCCCGATCAGAAACACACGTAACAAATCCCAACCATCAATCAGTTTTCGGGAATGAGTTCCTGTCAGTTTTTTATGAAAATGTTGATGGAATCTCCGACCATAAATGCCCCGACCTGCTAGCTTCATCCTCCAGTGCCGATTACGACGTTATTGCTCTCACCGAAACTTGGCTGAAACCTGACGTCTCTAGTCTGGAATTCCTCAGCGACCGCTATGTTGTATATCGCAAAGACAGATCCTCTTCGTCCATCAATGCTACCCTTGGTGGTGGAGTTCTAATAGCGGTTAAAGACGTAATCCAAAGTGATATATTCCTATGTCCTGAGATGAATGAATTGGAAGCTGCCTGTGTGCGTTTATCTCTGTCCTCTAGTTACATCTACGTTTATTGTTTATACATCCAGCCGACTGCTGATATATCGACATACCGCTCGCACCTTGCTGCTATTGCTGCGGTAAAAGAAAGCGTCACCAACTCCGATACTTTCCTGTTATTGGGGGATTTCAACCTCAAAGGAGTGGAGTGGTTTGAAAATGAGGAATGTTTTGACTTCATCCCGGTGATTGGCGAATCTATGTCAGCTAAAGCGTTGATTGCTAAGGAAGTGACTTCTACGATGACTGAACATGGTCCCAAATGTCAAATCTCTATAATACTAGCGGAAATGTCCTTGACCTGATCTACATAGACGACCCAGAGTTATGCGTTGTGAGAAAGGCAGATTTCCTGATGCTACCGCCATATAAGAGCGATGTTGATCATGTCCCACTCTCATGTATGATAGAATGTTACCCCACCGTCAATGCTCTCGACTCCAGTTCCGAACCTGAGAGGGCATACTGCTTCAAGAAGGCGAGCTATGAGGAAGTAAATGACTACTTATCTAATGTTGATCTGCTGCAAGGGTGCGAAGGTGACGTTAACGATTCCCTGAATGTGTTTTATAGCAGAGTTTACGAGGTTTTTTATATGTTTGTCCCTATCGCTACCATCCGCTCTTCTAACCACCCTACCTGGTACGATCGACGCTTAGTGCAATTGAAAAACGTTCGAAATAGAGAATTCACGAAACTAAGCACTCAGCGTAAGCGTCAAATTCAAGGAGGACTGCAAACAGTTTTGGACGTACGGAAGTTTCTAAATGCAAAAACGGAGTTTGAATCCTATAGGAAACATTTACACAGTAATTTCATCCGTGAAAAGGCTAACTGCGTTAAATATAATCCAAAATCATTCTGGCGACACATCAACAGCAAACGCAAGACAAATAAGCTACCACATGTTGTCGAGTTTGAAGGTAAGAAAGCATCCTCGAATGATGAAAAGTCGAATATCTTTGCTCAATACTTCAAAAGTGTCTATGTTGACCACCAACCCGACCCATTCTTACTCGACTTTATTGACCAGAGAGAAGACGAATATTGTCAAAACATCTCATCAACGAAAGAGCTAGTGTTATTTGTGCTTCAAGGAATGGATACGACCAAAGGAAGTGGCAATGATAGAGTCGCGTCGATCTTTCTCCGCGAATGTGCTCATCACCTGGCAGACCCATTGAACTCGATTTTCTGTCAATCTTTAACTGAAAATTGTTATCCCGATCTGCTGAAGATTGGTCAAATAAAGCCTGTCTTCAAATCTGGACGTAAAGTGGATGTGAAAAATTACAGAGGAGTGAACGTTATGCCAAATATTGCCAAGGTATTTGAACGAGTAATCTACCTTCAGTTGAAACTAATTATTCCACGTAACCTCTTCGCATCGCACCATGGCTTCGTTTCTAACAGGAATATTGATTCAAACTTGATGGAGCTCAGCGTTCTTGCCAATGACGCCTTTGAACAAAATGCGCAGCTGGACGTCCTTGAAGCTGACATAAGCAAAGCTTTCGATAGAGTCGATACATCGAAACTTATCCGAAAAATGGCCCTGTTCCCTCTGTCGAATAATATCTTGCTATGGTTCCTGTCATATCTTAGCTCCAGGGTCCAATACGTTCTCTTGGGATCAGGGAAGTCAGAAGCGTTCACAGTTCCCTCAGGCGTTGGTCAGGGTTCGATTCTTGGTGCTATCATGTTTCTTATGTTCTTCAACGATTCTGATGTTTGCATACCAGGCACTCACAATCTCAATTTCGCTGATGACAAAAAAATTGCATTCATTGTCAAATCTCTAGAAGACGCACTAAAGCTTCAAAAGGCAATCGACATGTTCTTCAGATTTTGTTATGACAATGGCCTAGAGATCCATCGTACTAAGTCGAAAATGATAACGTTCACCTTAATGAAAAAGCCAATAATGTTCGAATATTGCATGGATGGGCGAACGCTCGAACGAGTTGACTCTACTTTAGACCTGGGTGTCCTTATAAACGCTAAAATGAAGTTCAACTTACACTTCGAATATATCAGCAATAAATCGAAAGGAGTCTTGAACTTTGTCAAACGACAGCACCAATACTTTGATGATGACGTCATCAAAATCCTCTTCAAGGCGTTGGTGCGTTCCAACTTAGAATTCGCTGCAAATGTATGGTCGCCGCATTATACCACACACAGGCGGACAATCGAGAGTACGCAAAAACAGTTTGTCATGCTTCTTAATGATGACTATCGCGACCGGTCAGAAAATGGTTATGTATTAAGTCCGTATGTCGAGAGGTGCGCTAAATTCAATCTTCAGACGCTCATTCGACATCGGACAAACTCATGTGTTTTATTTATTCACTCAATCTTGACTGGGAAGATCGATTCACCGCTGCTGAGATCTCGCATTACACTTCGTTCTAGATGTTTAAGGAATAACGGTCTTATATTCCTAGAGTCGACTCGCATTGATCACACTCGATACTCACCGTTCAATGAAGCCTGTCGAATGTTCAATGTCCCCGCAGGACTTATAGACCCTACCCTTCCTCACACAATTTTCCGCCAGGCGCTCCTGAAACTACCAGACAGTGCATTTGGGTCCTTCTTACAACTTTAAATGAAACCCCCACCTTATGACGACACAATCTCTGTGATATTTTGACCTAATTTGACTAGCTTAAATCTTTATTACTAATCTGTGACAATATCTGTGCTGCTTTAACTTATTTATACTTATTTTATTGTTTTATGTATTTATGTATTTTTGTTAAATGTCTGCTTGTATTAAGTGGACTATAAATAAATGCCAATGAATGAATTCATTTATCGATTGACATTATTACCGCGTCTTTCGCCGAGTCTAGACGTACCTTTGGCAAATAACTTCAAATTCGCAAAGTTGTAATAAAGTTGAAATAAAGCAAAACGTTCAAGAATTCTTAAGATTTAAATTAAAATATGGCAGATGTTAGTAGTGATATCTCTACAATGATGTTTCTGCAGGAAGCTGCATTGATTGGTAAGTTTATTATTTTTTTTTTTTACTTTTTTTTCAAACGAACCAAAATGGAGGATGACATTTGAATTTTGTGACATTTAGAAGGCGATGGCAACCTCCTAGATTATGATATAATGGACGACGACGAATTGAATGAAGAAATTAAATTCGCTAATCAAGACATCGACTCGAATTCCGAAGACATGGTGTTAAAGACTCCACCCAGTAGTATCAAATGAAAATCACCGGAACCGACGGCTCCATTGAAAGTATTGAGAAAGTCGTTTTGAAGAGAAAACTGAACATTTCCGTGTCATCAATATCTGAAGCCTCATCGATAACTCCAATGGAAAATAAAAGGAAAATTGCAATCACTTGTCCAACAAGCACAACACATCGAACAAATACAATTTCGAATACAGTCAATAGTGATGATACAATAGGGAAAAAACTATGAAATTCTCGCACTTTTCTACGAAGGAGCGACTGGAATTACGAGCGAAGAAATTTGGCGCACCAGTTTCAGCGGAATCGTCAAAAGTGGCCAGATCCGAACGATTCGGCTTAAAACCGGAAATTACAGCGTCTTTAGATGGTAAAACTAAGTCGAATATTGGCACCAATGTCAAGAATGGAAACATTTCAAATATTGATATATTAAGCAAACGGGCTGAACGGTTTAGTGGATCGGCGTCGAAAGAAGTGAATAAAATTGAGAATTTGGAAAAACTTCAGAAACGGTTAGAGAGATTTGGTAAAATTAATGAGAACAAAGTAACAGTGACAAGCGGAAGGTCACATTGTAACGTTAAGTAACAAAAACGGAAGTTTTCCTAACGTTTTGACGTCTTATTGACTTTAATTCTAATTTTCTTTAACTTTTCAAAGATCAAGAAAATTATTTGTTTGTATATAAGGTAACTAACGGTGACATGTCCGTTCAAAAAAGCGACATTGATTTGTCCGTGTAAATTTGTATGAAGCGGAACTCACCATCATATAAACCTTGATTTGTCCTATGACTTTTAGTATATGGGACAACTCACGATTTTTGAATTTATATGAAATAGGACAATTCACGGTACCCCTAGGACAACTCTACTTTTTCAATAAACTCAAACGATATTAAATCAACGTCACAAAACGTCAACAAATCAACAAGTACACACAGTAATCGCGCTCCGCATATTATCAAATATTGTCATAAATAAATTAAGAATTTCGTTTAAAATCGACTTGTTATCTAATCTAGGCTATTGGCCTATACTGTTACCATTGTTTTTTGGATTTTTGCCTTTAAATTTCGACAGTGTCGTGTAATTTAGCTTGGTGAATGTGTCATAACCTCAAACCGAAAGGAATTGCGCCAAATAAATAGAAATCTTCAGTTTTAATTTAAATTAATTTTAATTCGAATCCTTCGATTCTTCTAAATTTATTGGATCTGCTGATGTGCACTCGCAATTCTGTCCGTGAAGTGCAACAAGGCCGTATATGTAAACATTCAGGTATTTATTTTTATCTAATTTTTATTGACTGTAAACGCTGTAAACTATAATTCTCTTCCACGCATTCAATTTGACTAATACACTGCATGGATAAACGAGAACCCTAAACTGCTACGCAAATAATAAAACAAATGTCAACTATTCAGGTAATTTCTTCTTTTTTTCTTCTTTGAACTCGAGTGTTCAAATAAACTTTAATCTAAACTTAAACCTTAAACGAAAAAAGTTATTCCAAAAACGTAAGACCAACAAACGTAAGACCAAAATAATCAAACAAACGTAAATCCAAACATAAGACCATAATAATCTAAAAAACGTAAGACCAATCGTAAGTCCACAATAAAAGTTACACCTCTTCATTAAAAAAATTATTTCCTCACTAACTCGAATGTTTCAAGATCTCGTAACAATGCATCACTACGACAAGCTGAAAATTTATTATCAAAATGTTAACGGATTGAAAACTAAGCTGAGTGATTTCAAATCTAATGTTCTATCCGGAAATTATGATGTAATAGTTTTGTGCGAGACTTGGTTGAGAGATGCCATTTTTG
>CM055404.1:72264040-72285591 GCA_029228625.1 Pseudolycoriella hygida
CAAACCTGCGCGAAAGCGTCATGTACCATCTATCAAAAATCAGTTCTAGATCATAGTTGATTTCTGGGACCAATAGTTTCATGAGAAATTGCGTTTCCTTGACGTCTTCTGCAGCAAATCAAAAACTAAATTTTGAACCTCGTGCTCACCGGCTTCTCAAAACTTTGTTTACGCGTATTTACTGGAATTAACCTTTTATATGAAGATTTACTGTGACGAGGTCTGGAGTCCTCTCAAACATTTCAAAAATTGATTTTCTGGCCAGCTGACCCTAGTATCGACCTGGAGGCTTAAGATGATGACTGAAAAAAATATTCCAAATATTCACAGCCAAATACAAAACTTCAAAAATTAATTTGTTGGTCTTGGACCCACAGTTGAATAGACAACAATCTTTCCCGACAGTAGGAATGACCTTGGACCTTAAGGAGAGGCCTCAGCCCTACTTTTGTTGAATACTGTAGGAACTTTGATCTGCATCACAGCAAAAAAACTTACAACCTCCGAAATTTTCATGAAAAAAACCACTAAATATCGTATATGGTCGAGACTTTACAACTCTAACCGCTCAATCGACTTTTTGCAAATCTTTTGTTATACTTTAAGGACCTTACCTTTCCTTGCCTTACATTTAAAATCTCAGAAAATATCAAAGAATGTAAAGAAATTTTATTAAACTAAGGTGTCATATACCTAAATTACATTGAAAATCGAAGAAACGACAATATTGAAAAACCCTTCCGAAGTAACGGGCTGACCTGTGACCTTAAGGAAAGTGCTTGGATTCACACTTACATGGGCCCTATAATCAACAAAATATTTATTACAAATTTTTCTAAAAATTATTATTGAATTCGGTCCACCCTAATATTAGGGGTCATATTGGCAGGCACCATGTGAAAAATTTTTTTCGGAGACAAATTTTTTTTCGAAGAAAATTTTTTTTCTCAGAAGAACTTTTTCGAAGAATTTTATTTCGAAAAATAGAAAATTTTCACATGAATTTTAGATATTATAGCTGAAAACTTCCAAAACGAGTGATATCACAACAAAAACCTCTTAAAAGTTAGAGTGTGACGCAGCCCGTAAGTCCGCTTCTGAAATTCATTATATCGCTTGAGGTGACGCTATCGCTGATAATACGCAGAAGTTTGTTTGAATGGAATCTTGTATTCAAAGTTTTAATTTCCTGAATTAAGTTGTGTTAAAAAAATTGCGTCACAAATGCCGGACCCAACGACGAAATAATTTTTCTGTACTTTCAGCTTTTACAGGCAAAAATTTAAATTTACCTTAAACAATCTATGCAATAAGAAATAAAAGTCAAATTTTTGCAGCGCAAAAACTGAAAGTAGATACTGAAAAATTATTCCGCTGGTTGGTCCGGCATTTGTGACGCAATTTTTTTAACACAACGCATCGATCCTGATCCTGGTCGAACCCGTTGTAGCCCCAAAGTGTGGGATGGCTATTAAAATCACCCAGCACTATCGATGGCTTCTCAAACCGAGGGAACACGTTCTGATCAAATTCAGCCGATGGCGGTTTGTATACGTTGACTATGGTTATCGTTGACTTGAATTACAACGCTAAGGATCGGAGTGGGTCGACCCACACCTGACCCAAAATTTTAGCGGGTCGACCAGACCTTATTCGAGTAAACAGCCTGAAAATGACTGGTAGTAACCAGTCGAATGCCCGACCAAATAAATTGGTTTTAATCACAGGTCGATGAGGTAAGCCACTCAACATCCAGAGCTAAGAACATCTCGTCTCTGGCACAACATAGAGAAATGATATCTAGATGGCGTTGCATTGTGTAACGCACTACCAGCGTATCATTTCTCTGCCCATGTGAGAAACACACACTGTATTTTCAATTCTTCGCACTCTAATAAAATTACATATGAAGACTTCGGGAGAAAAAAGGAGATAAGTTACTCAAAATTAAACGTACTCTCCTATATTTTATATGGGAGCAGGTTCACTTTCGATTGCTTTATCGCCTTTTTCTCCCGAAGTCTTCATATGGTTGTGAATCGGTTACTGACATAGCACATCAAACTGATTCATTTAAAGGGTTTGACAGCCATCAAAAACGTGTGCTGTTCATCACAGATGCTCCTATTGCCTGATGAAAAGTGATGCAAGCCCAGTAGTGCGTTTGATGATAGACATGATGTTTTTCATTGTTTCATTCATTCATCGATTGACATTATTATCGCGTCTTTCGCCGAGTCTAGACGTACCTTTGGCAAATAACTTCAAATTCGCAAAGTTGTAATAAAGTTGAAATAAAGCAAAACGTTCAAGAATTCTCAAGATTTAAATTAGATGTTAGTAGATGTTAGATGTTAGTAGTGATATCTCTACAATGATGTTTCTGCAGGAAGCTGCGTTGATTGGTAAGTTTATTATTTTTTGTTACTTTTTTTTCAAATGAACCAAACTGGAGGATGACATTTGAATTTTGTGACATTTAGAAGGCGATGGCAACCTCCTAGATTATGATATAATGGACGACGACGAATTGAATGAAGAAATTAAATTCGCTAATCAAGACATCGACTCGAATTCCGAAGACATGGTGTTAAAGACTCCACCCAGTAGTATCAAATGAAAATCACCGGAACCGACGGCTCCATTGAAAGTATTGAGAAAGTCGTTTTGAAGAGAAAACTGAACATTTCCGTGTCATCAATATCTGAAGCCTCATCGAAAACTCCAATGGAAAATAAAAGGAAAATTGCAATCACTTGTCCAACAAGCACAACACATCGAACAAATACAATTTCGAATACAGTCAATAGTGATGATACAATAGGGAAAAAACTATGAAATTCTCGCAGTTTTCTACGAAGGAGCGACTGGAATTACGAGCGAAGAAATTTGGCGCACCAGTTTCAGCGGAATCGTCAAAAGCGGCCAGATCCGAACGATTCGGCTTAAAATCGGAAATTACAGCGTCTTAAGATGGTAAAACTAAGTCGAATATTGGCACCAATGTCAAGAATGGAAACATTTCAAATATTGATATATTAAGCAAACGGGCTGAACGATTTGGTGGATCGGTGTCGAAAGAAGTGAATAAAATTGAGAATTTGGTAAAACTTCAGAAACGGTTAGAGAGATTTGGTAAAATTAATGAGAACAAAGTAACAGTGACAAGCGGAAGGTCACATTGTAACGTTAAGTAACAAAAACGGAAGTTTTCCTAACGTTTTGACGTCTTATTGACTTTAATTCTAATTTTCTTTAACTTTTCAAAGATCAAGAAAATTATTTGTTTATATATAAGGTAACTAACGGTGACATGTCCGTTCGAAAAAGCGACATTGATTTGTCCGTGTAAATTTGTATGAAGTGGAACTCACCATCATAAAAACCTTGATTTGTCCTATGACTTTTAGTATATCAAAAGAAATCATTTTGAAGTGTACTTATAATAATTATTTGGTGAATTCATAATAATTATTTGGTAATCGGTAGCCATAAATAACCTAATCTAGTGTTCATCAGCCCTGGTTTATTATTATTAAAATTAGGGCGCATTTAATGTGAAAGGAAGTCACATTGGTCCAAAGTATTAAATAATACATAACAGCTTTGATGTACACAACGGAGTTTAGAAGTAGTGTTACTTATTAACTTTACTAAGTGAATTAATAATAAATTTAAAGTGAAGTGTATTGGAGGCGAAGTGATTATTAGATTTCGCCATCCACAAAGAAATATAATTAATTTTAAGTTAATTGAAAGCCATAAGTATAGCAGACAAATTGCATTGTTTAATAACTGTAAAACAAACAACAGCAATTCCATGTTAAATGGTTTATTAAGTTTTGTTTTTCAGTTTCTTTCTTCATGTTATTATGCCAGTCGGCTCATCGGATTTATTCACAATAAACTCTCATTGCTTTGCTACAATACATCGCTCACTGGGGATATGCTCTCATAAAATTTTCAAGCCTTTCGGCATCTTGGGTTTATTCGTAAAACAAATAAACTCTCACGGCTCTGCCTCAACACACAGGTTATTAAGCGCTCATTGTTTTCAGATTGGTATGCAAATATGCTTATGCGACTTATGCATGTTAATCTTTTATTACAGATATAGGGTGACATGTGTATATAGTACATATACCTACAAAGTACGTAAATTATTGGCACAATCGCAAAAAAACGTTTTTAATACAGCCACAATGAAATCTATCATAATTTGGCTTAAACTCTACAAGTTTTTTCTGTGTAAATGCACTCTCAGAGCTCTAAAAGATATGAGTGAAATGCTCTTCCCACTGATGAAATCATACCATAGACCTATATATCGAACGTTAAGAAAATACAACTTCCAAAATAAATTCAGCTATGTGGTCAAAAATCAATGTAATCTCGATTACACATTAAATTACAACCTTGTGGTGGATATACATAAAATGTCTAATGCGAAACCACAACGAAAACCACACCAAGAAAATAAAAATGGATAGTGAAGTAGACTTTTATCAAATTAACCTGCACAAAGCATATGCTCCCACACACGAATAAAACAACTTGGTCAAAAACAAATCAACTTTTATAGTACTCATTCAAGAACCAGTAACAAGATCAGGTAAAGTGATGGGCTTAAATAGAAGAATAGGTAACATCGTACAGCTTGGAGGAACGGGTAAACCACGGGCGGTACTATTTGTCTCTAAAAATTTAAACATACATCCCTTATACCAATTATGTACCTTAGATATAGCAGTAGCGTTAATAAATATAAAAAAAGACGGCAATGCCAAAGATACAATTGGGGTCAACATAAATTACCATCTTTCATGTTTCATCAGCTACCAGCTGGTTTCGCTTTTATATATATTTTAGATATTAAAACGAGGGGTAGTCACGGCGATTAATCTCATATAAAAAGTTGAATATAGTTCGTAGTGATTAGCCCTTCGCGACAAACTGTGTGTATGTGTGTATCTACAAAACAAATGTCAATAATATTTACATGACATGACTTTAGTTGTTTTGATTATGGCAAGCTAAACATGTTTTTAAATTTTTTCTTCCTTCAAATAGTAATAACTACTACAGTTGGAAGAAGAAGTTATAATAATTTATTTATTAATTAAATTTCGGTGAATCAGTTTCTAATAAGTGCGAAAAGAAATATTTCGATGATGTGTGTAATCTGAACAACGTCCAAAGATTTACTTCATTGAAAACTTTTGCTTTGGCTACTTTTTAGATTATGTGGACGTTTTGAGCATTACAACCAATCGAATTGACTATACCGACTATACCACTAATCCAATAATAAAAAAATTTGTTCGAACTCTAGTTATTTAAAAGAATTTGAAAAATAATTTTGCCGTAATCAAAACAAAAACATGTTACGCGGCCCCGTACGAATCGCGATACGGTGCAAAGAATATCGAGAATATTTAATTAAATTGTTGATAAAGTTCTTATAAAGATGCATCGTGAAAAGATAATAGTCAAAAAGCCGTCCGAAAGTTGTAACCCAAAAAAATACAGCTACCACACCATACCGGCTGTGTATAGCGAACCCTAGGGATGGCAGATAATTGATATGATTATCAAATATCGATAATTATCGATTATCAATTATCGATATTTTATTTTATCATTATCATTTCATATCATTATCAAAATATCGATAATTATCCAACCTAATAAAAATTAAATGAAAAAACAAGGGGTCCTTTCTTTCGTCCGTCACAATCGTCTACAAAACTCGAAGGTAATGCAAAACACGGGAAGTTATAGGTCATGTCTCGTCTCGATTTCCCTAAAGTACCTAGAGACGCCGCGCCGTTTCGACCCGCTGGTTTCAACAATTCACTAGGATCTTCTTTATATATCCCGAGATGTATGAAGAGAATCCAGCGGATTGGTGGTCATCGTTAGGAACGACAAACCGCGATGATTTGTTGAAACTGTATGCGTTCTACGGTTTGGTTGGGAAACTGTCAGAAAAATCCATTTCGACATTTTGAATTTTCAACTAAAATTCATTGCATATTCACTCAGAGCTGAGTTGATTATATTGCACTCTGCTCTACTGCTGCATTTTTTTCAAAAAATAAAATTTCATAAAAAATGTTTTCGGAATTATTGACGATCTAAATAGTAAAATATATTCCCCTCAATTTCCTCTAAAAAATTTCGTAGAAAAAAATAATTGGACTATGAAAGATCTCAGGCAAAAAATCTTTCTTCAACTTTCTTTACAACAAATAAAAAAAATTATTAATGAAGTAATAATAAAAACCATATCGAGTATCGAGCAGCCTGGGTTAGGCCCACTCTATGATTCCTACACCCCAAACCACTTACCCTACTTTCACCAGTTTCCCTGCGTTTTTACAGAGATATGAGCAAACGAGTTACACAAGTAACAAGTTTCATCGACCTTGAGGGTAAAAGTATATTTTCGACAACTTTTTCGACCTTGTCTTTTGAAACCCTTGACCGATTTTGTCCATCTTCCAACCTGACCTCAATTTTTCGATGACCTTTCAGGTAAGAAAAACGTTTTCAAAATCTTCAAGTTTTACTCGAGTTATTGCGTTTAAGGAAGGATTTCTCAAAACGAAAAACACACAAACTCCCAGGTTGAAATTTGACTGGTTACAAACGTGTTCATAAATATATGTGCCCCGTTTAGTTCGTACGGGTCTAAAAACTCATGTCATGTAGTTTAATGTTTTTGATTTACATTCACAAACATATCTCGTTTCGGAGGGGAAATAACTACAATCGATATTCGATTTTTTATATGAGACTTGATAGCCGTGACTACCCCTTTTTGACATCTAAAATATATAAAATCGAAACCAGCTGGTAAACGTAAAAGATGGTAATTTATATTGAAACCGATTGTATAATAATCTGTTCAAGCTATTTTCCATACGACCCTTCAGAGCTTCCACCTAACACAGAATTTGTGGCAGTAGTAGACTACTGTAAAATGAATTACTTATCGTTAATCTCGGGAATTGACTCCAACTCACACCATGTTGCATGGGGCAGTACTAACACTAACAACAGAGGACACAGTCTTTTGGAATATATTTTAGCAACGAACTTATTACAAACACGTGCTTTTAAATTTACTTGTTATGCTGTTTTCAACATTATCGACATTATCTCTTTTTTCAATGTATTTTTTCTATGGCAGATCTTGAAAACAGCTGAAACTTGATAACAAGTAAATTTATAAGCACACGACCGTAGTTCAAAATGTAGGAAATAAACCAACCTTTGTTAACAAATTAAGGAAAGAAGTCCTAGATATCTCAGTATGTACACAAGAAATTGCACAATTTATTGTTGACTGGAAAGTCACTGACTCAATACTCACATCTGATCATAAATGTATTAACTTCAAACTTAGTCTCGATCCCATACCTCCACTACTATTCAGAAATCCAGCCTCTACAAATTGGAAATATTTTGAAGATCTAATAGAAACAGAAATGAAGGACAGCCACATGAAAGATCCTCAAACAAGAGAGGAAACTGATGCTTTAGCCGATAGGATACAAAACTTGTTAGTAACAGTTTATGAAAAAGCGTGTCCAATACGAAAACACAAGGCAGGTAAATCAGTTCCATACTATACATCTGATGACAGAAAACAGAGATCGATTGTCCGAAGAACTTTTAATAAGTGTAAAAAATCAAAGGATTAGACGCCATACTATAAGGAATTAAGTATTTACAGTAGCAACTTAAGGAGAAGAAGTAGAATAGGATGGCAAAATCAATGCAGCTCAATAAGTAGTGTACATGATTCAGCCAAAATGTTCAAGATCTTATCAAAAGATCCGTCACAGTCAGTTGGATCCTTATTGCTTCCATCAGGAGAGTATACAAAAGACCAATATGAAACTTACAAACATCTCTTAGACTATCACTTTCCAAAATGTAGATTGATTAACGACACAAACTTAAACCAGTTACAAATAGTAGATGAGAGATAAAATAATAGATAAAATTGTAACAGAAGACAGAATTGTTTGGGCTATAAACTCATTTATACAGTATAAATCACCAGGTTTAGATAAAATTCTTCCAGCCATGTTGCAACACTCAACAAACGCAATAGCGAAGCCACTTTATACTCACTTTAAAGCATCTCTGCGTCTTAAATATATACCGATCAGTTGGAGAGACGTAAAAGTCATATTTAGTCAGAAACCAGGAAAGAAAAACTACTCATTAGCAGAGAATTACAGACCGATTAGTTTGACTTCATTTATGCTGAAAACTTTGGAAAAATTAATTGATAGATACCTTAGGGACGAACCTTTAAAGAAAATTAAGATACATGATAAGCAACATGCTTACCAAAGCGGAAAATCGACAGAAAATGCTGTGCACAACATAGTAGAAAACATCGAGCTCTCATTAGCAGTAGACGAATGTGCACTTGGGTGCTTCATTGATATTTCTGGGGCATTCAATCATATAACGTATAGTGCAATAAAAGACGCATGCCATAAACATAACATAGATACAGGAATCATAGACTGGATTGTTGCGATGCTACTTAGTAGAATAGTCACCGTTCATTTTGGCACATCGATTATCTCAGTCACTGTCAGCAAAGGTTGTCCTCAAGGAGGCGTGCTCCCTCCACTCTTGTGGTGTCTAGTAATAAACGAATTATTAACAAAATTAAATGATAGGAAATTTCTGACAGAAGGCTTCTCGGATGATCTTGCGCTGTTTAGATTGAAGGTGTGAGGAGGGTCAAAATAAATTTGACAGGAACCTAGACAATTTGTCCTTTGTTCCCTTGCCCCCTCCTTTCTTCGTTTATTGGTACAATAAATAAATAAAATAATACAATTTCACAAAGAAAGATATGTTTGAAAATTTAAAAGTTATGTTAGCGTCATATCCATGTGATTGTGTGTCTTGTCAAGGTGTTTATGTGTTGTGTCTGTATCCGTGTAAATCCATATCCGTGTGATGCCTATGTACCAGTTCACTACCAGTCAAGCCTTCTTGTCCTTTTTTTTCAATTTATCAATTGTAAGGTCAGGTAGGCTTAGTTCTGGTTTGCCCAAGATCCGTTGTCTATTGCTTCTGTATCTTGGGCAGTCACTGATAACGTGGAAACCAGTTTCTTCACCATAGCCGCAGGCACATTTGGGGTTGTCTACACATCCTATAACATTGAGATATTTGTTAAGTCCGCAGTGTCCTGTCAGAACTTCAACAACACTCTTGATGTTAGGTCTATCAAGGTTCGGTAAGGAATCACTGAATTCCTTTAGAGGTTTTTTACAAAAAATTTTTGTGTGCTTCCCCCCATCGTACCTCTCCCAAGCAATCCCATGCTGTTTATCAAGCCAGTTTTTTACGATGCGTTTTCTTTCTGATTTCGATATACCGCAGAAGGGTTCTGGCCCTATCGGACGCTCATTTGCTCCCTTGTCTGCTAATTCGTCAGCCTTCTCGTTGCCCTGAATACCAGAGTGACCCGGCACCCACAGGATTGTCACCTCATTGTTCTTGTTGGCTAGCTCATTGAGAGCTTCCTTGCATTGGCGCACCGTTGCCGATCTGACGATGGGGGATTCCAGTGCTTCAATTGATGCCCGGCTATCCAAGCAAATATAGAGTCTTCTATGCTGAAGCTCCTTAAAAGTCTCGGTACTGATCAGTTCGAGTATTGCTATGAGCACCGCTTGCATTACAGTGGTAAAATAGCCGAGTGGTATATAACCTTCAATACCGGCTTGCTCACTGATATAGCCAGCTCCAGACAGTCCTTCTTTCTTGGATCCGTCTGCGTAGCTCTGTGGTACACACATTAATCAAATCATCATTGGAATTAAAACGATTTATTTTGTATCGAGTCACCTTAGACAAACGATTTATTTTGTATCGAGTCACCTTAGACTTTACTATATAAGCAATGCATTTTGTTCAATGTTTAGCATTCAAATATATGGTATCAAACTAGTAACATGAATTTGTTTTGACTAGTTTCCATATAATTGGTGACCCACGACTCTGAACGTATTTCAGATCGCAAAAAACATAAAGCTTTCGCTTTACAAAGCAAATTGCTAAAAATTTTAAATTTGTTTTTACTAACAAATCAAATTTTAGCGTTCAAAATTTGTTTCAAATTTCCAAATATTTATATTTGTGAGAACAAATTTTCTAACAAGCAAATTTTACAAACATCAAATTTTTGCTTCTCTGCTAAATAAAATGGCAGAAGGTGCAACACCACCAGCACCAACACAAAACCCTAACGCTGCAATCCTCGATGACGATTACGAAATCGATGAACAACAAAATTTAGCAGCTAATATTAATACGGGCAGTATTAACACCATCCAGATAAAAATTCCACCTTTCTGGAAAGCTGACCCTGATCTTTGGTTCCTACAAATTGAAGCTCAATTTTCAACAGCTGGAATTAGATCTGATATTTCAAAATACAATCAAATTGTTGGCAAACTAGACACAGACACTTTAACAGCAGTCAGTGACATAGTTAAAAATCCACCTGCCACCAACAAATATCAGACTCTAAAAAGTCGATTAACAAATCAATTTGCTGATTCAGATCGTAAAAAATTAAAAACTTTATTCAATGATCTTTCACTAATTGATGAAAAACCTTCCAGTTTACTTCGGAAGATGAAAGATAAGTCTTGTGGTAAAGTTGGAGACGACTTATTACTAGAGTTATGGACTAATCGACTACCACAACAAATACAAGCAATTCTATCTTGCTCAACCGAACCACTTGATCAACAAGTAACAATGGCCGATAAAATTTATGAAACAATCGACCAAAATTCAATCCAAACTTTATCTCGCTCCAGCGATTTCACAACACAGATTTGCAAACTAGAAGATAAAATTGATTCTCTTCAAAAAGAAATCAATCAATCTAAATCTCGCAACAGATCTGCTCAACGAAATCGTTCCTCATCCCGTTCGACACATTATAGTCGTTCCCAACCAAACTCAAACTATTGTTGGTATCACCAACGATTCAGAGATAAAGCCAAAAAATGTGATCCTCCCTGTTCTTATAACAACAAAAGGAACAGGAAATCAAAAAACTAATAAGAGAGTCAAGCCCAGCGCAACTTGACACAGACAAATTTATAAGTCGCTTATATGTAAAAGAGAAAAATTCCGGAAGGAACTACCTTATCGATACTGGTGCTGACTTAAGTGTTATTCCACCTACAACAAAAGAAAAAGGTCACACTTCTTGTAATTTTACTTTACGTGCTGCTAATGGTACGCTAATTAAAACTTACGGAAGCAAATCCATCACACTAAACCTAGGCCTCCGACGTAACATTCGTTGGATATTTGTTATTGCAGACGTGCAACAACCCATCATTGGATTAGACCTACTAACAAAATTCGATTTACTGGTAGATGTCAAAAATATCAAACTAATTGATAATTTAACATCATTATCAACAAACGGAATAAAAATTGATTGTAATCCAGATCTAACAATCAAATCAATTTCCAACATATCCGTTTACCATCAATTATTAAACGAATTTCCGGACATTCTCGACATGTCTACATTCCACTCAGCAAAACGCAAACACAATGTAAAACATCGCATTGTAACCAATTGTCAACCAATCTTTGCTAAAGCAAGAAAACTAAATCCAGACAAATTAAAAATAGCTAAAAAAGAATTTGATGAAATGCTACGCCTTGGTATTTGTCGTCCATCCGACAGTCCTTGGGCAACACCATTACATCTAACATCATTACATCTAGACAAACGATTTATTTTGTATCGAGTCACCTTAGACTTTACTATATAAGCAATGCATTTTGTTAATGTGTGTACCACAGCTCACTAGACCATCTTCCGGGGGATAGATTTTTTCCCCACCTAACCATTTTTCCCTACTCGGTATGACACATCTAAAATTATCATCCAGCATCAACATAGTCGAGATCTGGTCAGTCCTCATCAGAAGAGTATCATCGTTTATTAGGTTCCTAATTTCCATGTGTCCTTTAGCCGAGGTCGGTACCCAACATCCATTACATTGAATGTTGAGTGCTGAGCTAAAGGCTGTAGATTTTACGAATAGGTCAAGCGGTGGGATAGAAAGAAGAACTTCTAGTGCTCTTGTGGCAGTGGTGACTTTCACACCAGTCATGCACAAACATGCTAGTCTCTGGAGTTTGTCTAGTCTCTTTTTTGTTGTTGCTAGCTGCACCCTAGGCCACCAGACAATGCACCCATGACAAAACATTGGTCTTACAACAGCTGTATAGATCCACCAGATAGCTTTTGGGGAAAGGCCCCAGGTTCTTCCGAAGGCATTTCTGCACATCCAGAAGATACCAATCGCTTTGTCCAGCTTGTCATTTAGATACATTATCCATGTCATCCTTTGGTCGAAGGTGACTCCTAGGTATTTTACCGTCACCCTAGGGTTAAGTATTTCCCCAAAGAGTCTAAAACTTCCTAGCTCCACTTCATTAATCTTTTGTTTTCTTTTGAAAAGTATTAACTTTGTTTTTCGTGGATTTACTCGGAGTTCTTTTCCTTACACCATTCCTCTACTACTTTCAATACCCCTCTCATCAGATCCCCCAGGGTTGTAGGGCATATTCCTCCAATGAGGACAGAGACATCATCAGAATAACCTTGGGTAAAAATTCCAGATTGATTGAGCTTGACCAGTAGGGAGTCTATTACCATACACCAAAGTATTGGTGATAATATTCCCCCTTGAGGGCATCCCCTGGTCACTCCCAGACTGGTTGTGGTACCGCAATAACTTGCTTCCACAGTTCTACATCTCAGCATTCTGACAATCCATCTCACAGCTATGTCCTCTGTTTGCCTTTCCCTGACAGCTTTCTCAATTACATCGAAGCCTGTATTGTCAAAAGCTCCTTCTATGTCCATGAAACAGCCCAAGGCCACTTGATTGTTACCCAGCATGCTTTCAATTTTTTGGGTCATCTGGTGGAGTGCTGTATCAGTAGATTTTCCTTTCTGATAAGCATGCTGGTTTGCATGAAGTGGGAAATTCCTTAGGACTTCTTTCCTCAGATAGAAGTCGAGAAGCCTTTCCACTGACTTTAGTAGAAATGATATTAGGCTGATGGGCCTGAAGTCCTTAGCTTCGCAGTGGCTCGTTTTCCCAGGTTTGGGTATAAAGGCAACTCTAACCCTTTCCCAATCTTTGGGTATATAAGTCAGTGCAATGGAACTCTTAAAAATACCAACCAATCGGTGGAGAAGCAGTTCCATTCCTTCCTTTAGTAAGGCTGGAAAGATTCCATCTGGTCCCGCGGACTTGAAAGAGTGAAATTTGTGGATCGCAAATTTCACTTTTCCTTTCTTTGTTACCTTTTCGGCGAACTTCCAGTTATCCCTACTAGGTGTACCCCTATTTAAAAGTTCTGGATCAGGTTCTTTTTTACCCTGAATGCTGCCCGGGAAATGAGTTTCAAGGAGGTGCTCAGCAGTTTCTTTACCGTTTGCGGTGTAATTTCCATCTGGTTTTAGCAAGGATCCTACCTGAACGGCAGGGTCTTTCGCTAAAATTTTATGAACACGCGCATAAGCCGGTATCGAGTTTGCCTCCTCAAAGAATTTTTCTTTAGTTTTTTCCTTATTTTCTTCTTGGTTCGATCCCTTTCCTGCCCTATTCCATGCCTTTCTGAGTTCCTGCTTTTTTGCCTCTATGGCTTTACTCCAGTTATGGTTCTTATAGAACGGCTTAGGATAAGATAGAGGGCATGCCAATTGATAGGCCTTCATCATTGCTGCTGTAAGCCCTTGATTAGCTTCTTCCAACGCTTCCACTGTTGTGTAGCGTTCATAGAAGACCTTCGTATCTAATTCTTTCTTTAGCACTCTCATGTAGGAGTCCCAATTTGTCCTTCTCGGGTTCCTGTACGGTTTTCTACCCGAAAGACGAAACTTAATCAGCTTGTGATCTGAGTAGGTTTCTTCATCGGCCACTTCCCATGAGTGACTTCTCTCCGCCAGGCTGCAGGATACCATAGTAACATCTATGCATTCCCTTCTAGCCGAGTTGGCAAAAGTTGGTTTTTTTTCCCCTATTCGCTATTAATAGGTCAGTCGTCACTAAGTAATTAACTAGCTCTTCACCTCTTCTATTTGTGTCATTACTACCCCATATGATGTGGTGTGAATTTGAGTCCGCACCTACAATGATGGGAATGCCTTCCACTCGACCGTAATCTACAACCTTAGCCAGAAGGGGACCCGGGGGTGTTGTCTTGGAGTCATAGGGCATGTAGACTGATGCAACAATGAAATCTCCATCCTCTTCATTTCCACCACTAATCCTTACTACCACTAAATCATCATTCGAGAATTGATTTAGTATCATAGCGCTTAGATTTTCCGAGACGTGGATGGCCGCTCTCGGTCTGGTGCCGTTCCTATTATAAAAAAGACGGTTGTTCAATTTGTCAAAACCATGTATTTTATTTCCTCTGACCCAAGGTTCTTGGATTAGGGATATATCTGTCTGCTCCATTTTTAGTGAGTGACAAAAATTATACGTAGCTTTTTTGCAATGGAGCAGATTAATCTGCGCAAGTTTTAAGTTCGTCAAGACTGGGCTCGACGGTCTAATCCTTGCAGCACTTTTTTTGGTTTTGGTTTTAGTGTCCATTGTAGTGTTTTCCAATTTGGCCGGACCCTCCCTTACGGGTGAGCCCTGGTCTTGACTTGAGAACTTCCATAACTTCCGAAGAAGATGGTGTGGAATTGCATTTCTCATTGTTGGGGTTTCCAGTGTTTGAGCGAGTAAACTCTCTCGAGGAAAGAATCCCATATTTGAGTTTTGCGTTGTTTCTCACTATAACTGAATGATGAATAAGTTTGTTGTGAATGAAACAAGCATTCGAACTTTTTGACATGAATGAAAGCAGAGGCTTATTAAAATCATACACTTCAATTTGTGTGTTTGGCACATTAAAAATGCGTAACCTCATGAGTGAATTCATTAATGAATAATTTATGTGTGTGAGAGGTGCACTTACTCTGATAGGAGAAATTGGATTGTGTTTAATTTCTCTATCATTGCTAATAGCATTAAGACCATAGTCAATTTTAACATGGAGCGTAAGCATACCAAAGCACTCAGAATGAAGTTTATTCCCCATCATGAAAATAAGAATGAGTGCCGACATTGCTACATAGTAGAGTTCGTGCACTTTCCATATCTTACCTCTGACATACGGAGAAGGGGGAAATAAATGAAGTATGAATGGTCGGTATTTCAATCTCTCAACTGAACCATGTTGTGTTTGTAGTCGAAGTATGAGTACCGAAGTTTTTAGAGAAGAACTTCGTGCCCCTTTGTTGTCTCTACTTTCACGTATGGGTGGATGAGAATGAATTTTTGTAAATTGAGTTGATGTCGTGCGTTTAAAAATCCATATAGTGTGTGTGAAAAAAGAGCGTATAACGAAAATTATTCGAAAACTATTTCGCGTGCTTTCACTTTTTTTACACTTTGTCCTGAATTGTTTTGATATTGACGATACAGGGAACATATATGGTTACGATGAAATTTGGTTTCTTGTTTATTCCTGATTTACAGATTTCGGATTGGTAGGAAGCGGCATAGAACGTCATTAACATAAACGTTCTATCGGGGAATTCGTGACTCAGTTAGATCTCAAAACAATATGCGGAAACCTATTACGAACTCTCACCTTCCTCCTTTGTTTCCTGTGTTAAAGTGAACGGCACTAATGGGAATGGATTATTGATAATTATCACATTATCATATTGCCAATTGAGATTCTTATGTAGTCATTAAATTGAACTCTTATTTAGTGATAAACAACGCAAGTCATTACCGGGGTCACTGCACCATTTGGCGCGCAAACCACCTCAAGTATATCTAGGTCCTAAGATACCAGAATTACCCAGGATTATGTTAACACAGTTCACAGAAACACAGGTAGAAAGCCCGAAAATCACAAATTTGTACAAACAACAGAGGCACATTGAACAAAAAGTGTTTAAGTTTGAAAAACATAATATTCAAAAGACTTCCGTTATGTCACATTTCACACCAAAGATCTTTTATGTGGACAGAAACTTTAAAATATTAAAATATGATCACCGTTTAATTACTTTTAGCAATATTTATTAAAACTTATTCATTAAGGGTGGGTCAAATATATTTACCTTTAAAATGAATGTTTTTATTTTAAAATATTATTGCTTTAAGCACTGAAAATAATAGCAGTCGTTTGCAGTTATGACGAAAATTATGCTAGATGTTGACTCTACGGTGGTTTAAACTAAACTCTACTACTACTACTATTAGTTCGTGGCAAATTTGTAGATACTCTATGTGACCTACTTCAAACAGCTTTGAACATAATTTCAAAATGGTGCGAAGACAAAGGACTCAGCATAAATCCAGAAAAAAACTAAAATGATACTATTCACCAAGAGGAAAAGAGTCGAGGGAATAAAAATTCCAACAATAAATGGTACACTCATGATCTTTTATTTTTACCATGTGACTCGGACCAGCTGGTTTGAGCGTTGTACTAATGACGTTGTTTATGTGTTGGATATTCGAATTCGAATTCCAAGGCAATAAAAAATGTTTTCGGATTGGTGCTTATAAAATTACTTTAAACATCAAACGAGGGGGTAGTCGCGTTGATTTAATTTCATATGAAAAGTCGCACATCGCCTGTTGTGATTACCCCTTCATATCGATCTATATGTGTCATCTATCAATGTAAACATTAAACTACATGACATGACTTTAGTTTTGTTTTGATTATGGCAAGCAAAAGTGATGTTTTTAAATTTGTTCTCCCCTTAAATTAATAATAACAACAATACTTCAATGTAGAATTTATAATTTCTCTTAATTTCTGTAGAACAGTGAAGTGAGAAAAGAAATATTTCTAGGATGTGATATGAACCTAACGGTGAACGTTTTAAAGATTAACTTTAATGAAAACTTTCGTTTTCGTTTCTTTTTACACTTATTGCATGCTTTGAACATTGCAAAAAATCCAATTGAATCAAATATTGAGAAATTTTTCAGTGTTGTTTGATATTTAGAAATATATCTAAAAGAACATTTTGAAAAATAATTTTGCCTTAATCAAAACAAAAAATGCTATGCGGACCCGTACGAATGGCAATGCGTTGCAAAGAATGTCGAGATTTTAATTATATTTTATTTTCATAAAATCGCATTGCAATATGAGAAATACGGGGTCATAAAACATATGCAGGGGACACGTACATATCAGAATAGACTTGGCAAATAGAATAGATGTTGCAAAAAGATTCGAACGAATCAAAGTAAATGTTGCCTCTACTCTTAAGTGTATGAAATTACGTCGACATTAAATTGGATCGGAAATTGCCGAAAGGGCCATATTGAAATACCCGTCCGAAGAAACGGCACAAAAACATCTCCAATCCTTAAAAAGGTCCGAAATTAAAAGAAAAATGGAAAATATTTGAAAAAAAAAATGGCACTAGGCCCCATCCATATTTCCATGAACAAAAAATTTCGCCTCTTTTTTGTCTGCAACATTGCAAAAAAACCTCATCATTCAAGAAATATTTACAAAAAACCACCAAATATCTTGTAGGATCGCGTAGCGTGAGTTGGGTCCACACTGAGGACTCTATATCCCGAACCACTCAACAGATTTTGACTAATTTAATTTTCGTGATAGCGATTTCCATTCTAATTTCGCAGAGATATAAGTCAAAAAGTCCCAACAACCTTCAAAGAACCACGTTTTTTACCACTTCATCGACCGTAACTTCGAAAGTTTTCGATCGATTCTCTCCAAATTCAAATTTTCTGATTATCTTTCAGTGAAAATCGGATAAGATTTACCCGATTTACGTAGAAAAAACACGTTGGGCCCTGGGAGAGATTCAGTTTAAGGGCCCTGGCTGAGCCCAAAAGCTCAAAATTAAAAAAACTTTCTTCCATAAAATGTCAGGCATGACCAGGCCCTTCCAACAAAAAAAAAGTTGAAAATCAGAGAAGATTTACTAAAGTTATGTACAAAAGACCAAAACCAGCCGATAGTGCCCAGATTTTTCGATTACCTTCCAAGGAAAAAAAAGTTTTTGAAAATCGGTTGAGTTATCGAGTTATCGTGTTGACAGACGGACGGACGGACATTTTTTTTATTGTTGATTCGTCATCTAAGGACCATGATCGAAGCTCCCTCCCCTACTCACGGGTCGAAGTTGGGGTGGTTACAAACTTCGTGGTAGAATAAGAAATATTAAATTGAACTTTATCAATGTCAACTAAAGTTCCTTCATTCTACGCACACCATCCTACAACGCTCATCCTTTTAAATTCTTTTTGAATAAACCAAAAATACATATTTGTAAATTAAATATTTGAATTTGTGAAATACAACAATAGCTCGAAACTTCAAGTTTCGTGAAAATTTTGAATTTTTTGACGAAAATCCAAGTTTTCAGGGAAATCCAAATCTTCATTAAAATTCCAATTCCAAAAAGATTTACAAAAATAACATTTTGAAAAAAATTTAGACTTTCAAGGAAACTAAAATGTTATAAGAAAATTCAAATTTTCAAGAAATTGCGAATTTTGAAGGAAACCGAAATTCGGAACTCTCACTTGAACTCGATGTGTTTCATAATTTAATATAATTGCAAATTTGGTTTAATAATTAAAAGGGTAACGTGACATTTCTACGCCGCAAATAACACCTGGAGTGTTATTAACGCCCGCCCGTGCGTTATTACCACCTACACTCCGGGCACTAATAACGCCCGTAGTGTTAATAACACCCGCACTCCGGGTGCTAATAACGCCCAGGGCGTTAATAACACCCGCATCCGGGCGCTAATAACACCCACATTCCGGGCGCTAATAAACTCGCACTCCGTGCGTTATAACGGCCAGCTATAATTCGCTACACGCTCATGATTGACTTTTATAAAGTTTTCATGTGATTTTTTGATTTCTTATTGACAACTAAATATAAAAGATCGTCTATATATCAAGAAAAATATTCTTCCATCTAGTGACATTCTGTATGATTCTCTTAATCAATCCCTTCCAGTGACGTTCTGTATAAGGAACTCTTTCTAGTGACACTCTGTATAAGGAAAATGCTTCTCTTAGTCAATCCCTTCTAGAAACATTCTGTAAGGAAAATTTTCACCTTAGTCAAGTCTTTCTAGTGACATTCTGTATATGGAAAATGTTCCTCTTACTCAACTCCTTCTAGTTACATTCTGTATAAGTAAAATTTGAGTGCGTGTCGCCTTCAAGCACTTCATATGAAATGTATTTTATGAAAATCGAAATCCAATGAAATGTGGTGAATTGAATATAGAAGTGAGCAATGCTCAAACATTATAAACAAGTCTGTTTTCACGAATGTCAAAATTTGACTTCGAATTCGATTGCTTATATTATAAAAATTTTATTTCACCTAAAACCTCTTTTGGCACACGACATTAATCTATAATATAAATGATTACAATTATTTTTCATATTATTATTCGTTCATTTCTACTAAAAGTCACTAATAGTTCACTAATAGCTCTTCTCGAACGTTTAACGTGACCTCTGGTGTTCCTCAGCCATCTTGGCCCTCTCTTGTTCATATTATTCATGGACGACGCTACTAAAGTCTTCTCTACGTCAGTTTACCTAATGTATGCTGACGACTTGAAAATTTTCATGAGAATTAAAAATGTTCTTGACGCAAGTGCTCTTCAACGTGACTTGAACAGGTTTCTACAATGGTGTAAAATCAACCAACTTTATTTGAACGTTGATAAGTGTAAGGTAATCTCCTTCACACGAAGGAGATCCAAGATTGAGTTTGGTTACAATATCGATGATGTTACGTTGACTCGTGTTAAGGTAATTAAAGATTTGGGTGTCCTATTGGACCAAAAACTGACGTTCAGTAAACACATTGAATATATAATTGCAAAAGCATACTCAATGCTTGGCTTTGTTATGAGAACTTGTAAGCAATTTAAAAATATTAAAACTTTAAAAAGTATATACTATGCCTTTGTCCGTTCTTACTTAGAATATGCTTCAGTTGTTTGGCATCCTTATCAAGACACATTTGTTGACAGAATTGAATCAATTCAGAAAAAATTTTTGATGTACGCACTGAGGCGGACGGTGAAGCGGGATGAAAACCACAAGCTTCCGCCATATATTGAGAGATGCGAATCGATCAATATCGAAACACTTGCCCGACGCAGAATCAACGCCTGCTTACTTTTCCTATCCGATCTGATGAATGGAACCATCGACGCACCTAAAATCAAAAGCAAGATCATGCGAAATTCCAGACCTACTTGTGCTGATGATTTTCTCGTAGTTGACAAACACAGGACTAAATATGGTCTTTATGAGCCTATCAATAACATGTGCATGGCATTTAATCGCTTTTCATTGCTGTGGTTTCAAAACATACCACGTGAATCGTTCAAGTTGACTATTAGGAAATTAAAAATCACATATAAACTAAATGGTAAGATCAGAATCTCATAAACTGAACCTTTGGTTCTCAATCTAATCAAAAGCTGATTAGTCAATTGGGTCTCACGACTCTCAAATGTAACTCTAAGTCACGTCGACTTGTGCAAAAACAGCTAGTCTGGACGACTAGTTTCCGCTAATCCTTTTTATTTCAGGTGGCTACACGATATGGCGGTGCTTGATGGAACGACGGGCTTTTTTCATTTCCAATTTTCTATTTTCGTCTAATTTCAATTGATGCTGTTTTAATTGTATAACAACTATAAATAAAGTAATTTTGACGATGGGCAGGGGTGACTGTTGACTCCGACGGGTCGACTGGGTCGGCAACTCACTTCCGGACCTGCTCTTCATTTATGTTTTTTTTTTTTGTGTTAAGCTAACTTATTGTCATTATCATAATTAATTGTAAACAGTCAGGTGGCTTCGGCCATTGATGCAGCAAATAAATAAATAAATAGTTACCATTAACGACGCGGGCGTTATTAACGACGCGGGCGTTATTAACGACTCGGGCGTTATTAACGACGCGGGCGTTATTAACGACGCGGGCGTTATTAACGACCCGGGCGTAATTAACGACCCGGGCGTTATTAACGACCCGGGCGTTATTAACGACCCGGGCGTTATTAACGACCCGGGCGTTATTAACGACCCGGGTGTTATTAACGACCCGGGCGTTATTAACGACCCGGGCGTTATTAACGTCCCGGGTGTTATTAACGTCCCAGGTGTTATTAACGACCCGGGCGCTATTAACGACCCGGGTGTTATTAACGTCCCGGGTGTTATTAACGACCCGGGCGTTATTAACGACCCGGGTGTTATTAACGTCCCGGGTGTTATTAACGACCCGGGCGTTATTAACGACCCGGGCGTTATTAACGACCCGGGCGTTATTAACGACCCGGGCGTTATTAACGACCCAGGCGCTATTAACGACCCGGGCGCTATTAACGACCCGGG
>CM055404.1:72311767-72332273 GCA_029228625.1 Pseudolycoriella hygida
CTTGATAGTTGTGTAATTATCAACTTGAAAGTTGTGTAACTATCAATAGATAGACAACTTTCAAGTTGCTAGTTCGACAACTATCAAGATGATAGTTCGACAACTACCAAGTTGATAGTTAGACAGCTGTCAAGTTGATAGGTAGACAACTATAAAGCTGATAGTTAGACAACTATCAAGTTGATAGTTACACAACTATCAAGTTGATAGTTACATAACTAGCAAGTTAATAGCTGCACAACTAGCACGCTGATAGTTACACAGTTGGTAATTTTTCTAACTATCAATTTGCTAATTGTGTACGTATCAACTTGCTAGTTGTGTAATTATCAACTTGCTAGTTGTGTAATTATCAACTTCAAAGTTGTGTAACTATTAATATATAGACAACTTTCAAGTTAACTTAATAGTTGTGTAACTATAAACTTAATAGTTAAGTAACTATCATTTTGATTGTTGTCGAACTAGCAACTTGAAAGTTGTCTATCAACCTGCTAGTTGTTTAACTATCAACTTGCTGGTTGTATAACTATCAACTTGCTAGTTGATTGTAGTGCGTTTATGTAAGCACTGCGCTTCCGAGCCCGGCATGCACATTATTATTAATGCATGTTTGGCTGGAAGTATATTTTTGAATAAAGATTCATTCTTACAACAGACGGTCATAGAGTACAGACGTATATTATTAATACATTATATGGCGACCGTGACAGTGTGACACTAGTGAAATAGAGTGATGGAAAATGAATAACTTAAATTTTAGTTCTGCGGTACTTTAAAGTGTATAAAGAAATCAATTAATCATTCGCACAGTATGGGTAAGAATAATTCCAAACCCCAAACTACAAACACTGAAGGAAATTCGAATGCGAATCAAAATCAGATTACCATAATAGAATCACTCGAAAATCATAAAGACAGTCGTGATATTAATTATTCATCTGTGCTGGAAGTTATACAAATCGAATAAACAGTGCATAAAAAAACAAGAACGACTAAAGAAAGCCGCAAGCATGAATGATATTATCTAAAATTTGACACAATAACTAAATCGACACATTGTTTTGATACGATTTAAATAAATAAATTGATTTGATAAAGTTATTGACGAACAATTAAATATTCAATAATTGAAATGCGATTACGGTGAAAAACATTGAAACATTGATGGGAACATGGGCATATTGGTCGAATAAATAAAACTACGTTTTTGGACATTCATGGACATCATATTTCCCGTTGGACAAATTCCCCGTGAAACAAGGCAGTTATATAAAAAAAGAAAAAGGTATCATATTAAATATAGTTGAAATGGAAACCGAAACAAAATTATTGTCTGAAATTGCTGCAAATATGTTCTCATGCGCACACAGTTTTAATCCAAACGCCAGAATTTTTTGTTTAATATTCATTTTCGTTATCACGAGTGTGCTGATTCGTTTATAAAATAAAAAATAAATAAAAAAAAAAAAGTTTAAAATAACATATTTAAATATAATCCGTTAGTTATGAACTGTTCAAATATGGCTGGGAAATTTATTTTGTGAATGTTGCAAAACGATATTGAATTGCAAGAAAATATTTAGTTACTACAAAAGTGTGGGAAATTTTATTTAGTTTGGTAATGCGAAAGTTTAGCTATTTTGATGACGTTGGAAGAAGAAAAGAAAAAATTTTTAATAGTAACTAAACGAATTTTAAAAGAGAACCTCAATCAAAACCCAAATACGTTACAAACTTACAGGAAGAATGTTGTAGAAAGCTATAATAATAGGATTAAATATGTACAAAGTAATTTTGATAAAGCACCTCGAGAAGTGAAAGAAAAATGTTTGGAATTTATTAAGTTTTTCAATGAAAAACTTTGTGCGTGTTTACAAAAACTTAATTTGACATATGAATTTGGTGTAGACCGTTTTGAATTAGTTGATATACATCGATTAAGAATTCGAGAAAGTACTAGCAATTTTGATAATTCCCATAGTAACAGTGATGATAGAGTAAACATGGCGGAACAAGCCGAAGCGAAATCTAAATTTATCAACACTTATACGAAGTTACTCCCTAAATTTGATGGACAAGTTGGAAATTTAAATGGTTTTATAAATGCTATTGAATTAATGAAAGAGGATATGGGAAATCTAGAAGCGACGGCGATAAAGGTTATTAAGACTCGAATGATAGGGACAGCTGATAAGATATTGACGACGGAAGCTACGGTTGACGCAGTGATTGCGCGATTGAAGCATAAAGTTAAGGGTGATTCTTCAACAGTTCTAGATGCGAAACTAACCGCTCTCAAGCAGGGAAGTAAAACTTCAACAGAATATATGAAAGAAGTAGAAGAAGTAACCGACGCGTTGCGGGTAGCCGTCTGATTTAGCTGAGTCTCAGTCTGTAAATTGTGCCGTTAAATCTTTGATTTTTAATACTACCAATAATACAGTTAAAACTGTCTTACAATCAGCCAAATTCGAAATGGTGAATGATATTTCTGCAAAGTATTTGGCAGTTACTACCGAACAGTCGGCTGCGAAAGCACAAATTTTCTATAATAAGCGTTGGAATAAGCAGGGAAATCGCGGTCGAGGAAGGACTTACAGGGGAAACGGACGAGGATATCAAAATGGTTATGGTAATAACGGAAGTAACGGAAATAACCGTGGTTATCAGAAACGCGGCGGAAATAGAGGTCGTGGTTACGGTAGAGGGGGCTATAACCAAAACCAAAACGTTAGATATACGGAAAACTTACAGCTCCCCCAGCTGACCCTGGGGGGCGACTCCATACCATCTTCAACATAAATCCTACTTTTGATGATTTCCTTAATGTTGTTTAATCTTTCTTTGGAAGAATTACAATTTTTGCTAGATACACAAGCCGATATCTCAGTAGTAAGAGAAGGTGAGATAAGAACCCCTATTCAGTTTAATGGTAATGATGTAATATACATCAAAGGAATTACAGACGAAATAATAACGTCTCTGGGAACCACGTTATAAATTCGATATTTTAGAGCTTCAAAAAATGTATGCGAGGATCAAGTTATTCATTCGCAAGAGATAGCACAAGGCGTATTAATCGCTCGTTCGATAGTAAATCCCAACAGACCTATTTTGCGTGTCATGAATGTTACTAATAATGTTGTTAAAATTGAAAATTGCATGCCTAAGTCGGAAAATTTATCAAATTATGAATTATATAGTCATAGAGTACAGACGTATATTATTAATACATTATATGATATTTGGTGGTTTCTATCATGTTGATAGATAGTTAACTATTAAAAGGATAGTTAGACAACTATCAAGTTAATAGCTTCACAACTATCAAGTTGATAGTTACACAACTATCAAGTTGATAGTTACACAGCTATTAAGTTGATAGTTACACAACTATCAAGTTGACAGTTACATAGATAGACAACTTTCAAATTGCTAGTTCGACAACTATCAAGATGATAGACAGCTATCAAGGTGATAGTTAGACAACTATCAAGTTGATAGTTACACAACTATCAAGTTGATAGTTACATAACTAGCAAGTTGGTAGCTGCACAACTAGCACGTTGAGAGTTACACACTTGGCAATTGTCTAACTATCAATTTGCTAGTTGTGTACGTATCAACTTGCTAGTTGTGTACGTATCAACTTGCTAGTTGTGTAATTATCAACTTGATAGTTGTGTAAACTGGTCGGGATTATATTAAATGGCATCTGTCTGCGTAACCTCATGTCTACAAAATAAGTCTTGGACGCCTCCTCCAGTGTGTAACCAGTGTGGAAGAAAAAATCATGAGAATCGACAAAAATGACAAGAAGTCAAATTGAATTAAATCTATCTTCGTTTCACCAAGAAGTGAATACAAATTTATTTGGTTTTTTTGCAGACATTAAAGAAAGTTAAGAATGTCAAATTTTTCTCGCAAATTTTGAGCGCATTCCAAGACAGAACAACTATGGTTATAGTTCTTCGGTACGAAGAAAACGGCTCGTTGTTGCAATTTATTAACCGAAACCCAAACATTGCAATGCATGTTGCCCAGACAATAATGACAGAAATAATTGCGGCTCTGCATTATTTACATTCCAATAAAATTATTCACGGCGATCTGAAGCCTGAGAATATTTTATTAGACGCAAACTTACGTGTACATTTGGCAGACTTTGGCCTTTCAATAAAAGCTCGTGAAGGGAGCTACCAAGGACAATGGGGAACGGAAATTTATCAGAGCCCGGAGCAACTCAGCGGGAATAAAGATTGGGATTACCGGACGGACTATTTCAGTGCGGGAATTATACTTATTATCTTGCTAACAGGCCGACATCCTTTCGGGGATCAATCGGATAAAATTATTGTCATGAACATCGTCAAACTCAACAGTTTTATCCCTGCACTGAATAGCCCGACGGCAATTTCCTTCGTCCACCAAACATTGTGTCCGCAGGAACAACGTTTAACCCTTGACACAGCTATGTATCACCCGTTTATTGCCGCCAAATTCCAAAAAGTCGTGGATTCATATACATGGACTCCCCCTACAATCTGCACTTATGACGAGCATACCACTTTATATGAGGACAAACTAAATTTCCCCAAAATTATAAGTGAAGTGATTTTTGATGGCTCGTTGTGGGGCGACAACGTATCTGGCGAATGTGAACTCCTCGAACAAGTTTTGGAACCACTTGTGGTGATGTCAAACTCGACGGTAATTTACTGTAATAGTGAAATAAAGTGAAGTAGATGTAAAGTAGATGCTGATTGCACCCAGAAGCAAATAATGACAGTGTCTTTGTACTATAAATTTGACAGTTGGTTTACTGTCAAATTGATAGTACGTCAACTATCAATTTAATAGTTACTCAACTATTGAATTGATAGTTACTCAACTATCAATTGGATAATTACACAACTAGCAAGTTGATAATTATTCAACTATCAATTGAAAAGTTACGCAAGTATCAAGTTGATATTTAGACAACTAGCAAGTTGATAGTTACACAACTAGCAAGTTGATAGTTATATAACTATCGAGTTGATAGTTACATAGCTATCAAGTTGATAATTACACAACTATGAAGTTAATAGTTACATAATTAGCAAGTTGATAGTTACACAACTAGCAAGTTGATAGTTACACAACTAGCAAATTGATAGTTATACAACCAGCAAGTTGATAGTTAAACAACTAGCAAGTTGATAGTTATATAACTATCGAGTTGATAGTTACATAGCTATCAAGTTGATAATTACACAACTATGAAGTTAATAGTTACATAACTAGCAAGTTGATAGTTACACAACTAGCAAGTTGATAGTTACACAACTAGCAAGTTGATAGTTATACAACCAGCAAGTTGATAGTTAAACAACTAGCAAGTTGATAGTTATACAACCAGCAAGTTGATAGTTAGACAACTTTTAAGTTAATATTTAGACAACTGTCAAGTTGATAGTTGTACAACTTTCAAATTGATAGTTATACAACTTTTAAATTGAAAGTTACATAACTATCAAATTGATAGTTACACAACTTTCAAATGATAGTTACAGAACTATCAAATTGATAGTTACACAACCATGAAATAGATAGTTACACAACTATCAAATTTCTACTTCCTTCAACTTCCTAATCCAGCTTTTTCCTCACCCAGTATTTTCCCACTTTCCAGAATACCGATGCAAATTGCGACCCAATTATAATAAATTTGAAACGGCAATTGGGTGATGACCTCATACCAGTGAAAAAATCAAAAGAAATGTATGTAATAACTTGCGTTATTTGCAATGAACAAATTATGGCAGCTAAGCAGGTGCGAGGTGCTAAAAATGTTGTCAATTGGCAAGCGCAACCATACATTCGCCACTTAAAACAAAAAGTTTAAATATAATAAACGTTGTTAAATAAATCCAATGAAGTAAATTTAAATGTACTGAATGTTGAAAAATTTATTTTTCTTTTAATTTCTTTGACTGAACGTCAGAGTCCTACCCGAAGAAATAATGAAAGTGTCTGCATCAAAAACGTGATAAAAAGGTAAATAGTTTTTTCTTGGCATCACAGCAATTTGAGTAAATTTTCTCCAATTATAAAAACTTATGCAAGCTTGAGGACGTTTACAAATTATGTCACGCAAGAATCGATGGTTTTGAGACCCCTCCGCCCATGTCACACTTGTGTCACACGAGCTCGAACCTCAGCATAACCCCTCCAATCGGACTAAATCTGCCTTCCGCACAAGTCTAAGAAAAATCGGTCGAAAATTTTGCCTTGCTCTCATAAGGCATTTTTTCGCCTAAGATTTTCTTAAATTTTGAAAATTTAGGTTGTCCAATCGGGATGAAAATTTCAGGGGGGGTTTATCACCCCTAAATATGCGCTGAAAATGATTTTCAGTCCAATCGGACTAAATCTGCCTTCCCCACAACTCTAAGAAAAATCGGTCGAAAATTTTGCCTTGCTCTCATAAGGCATTTTTTCGCCTAAGATTTTTTTAAATTTTGAAAATTTAGGTTGTCCAATCGGGATGAAAATTTCAGGGGGGGTTTATCACACCTAAATATGCGCTGAAAATGATTTTCAGTCCAATCGGACTAAATCTGCCTTCCCCACAACTCTAAGAAAAATCGGTCGAAAATTTTGCCTTGCTCTCATAAGGCATTTTTTCGCCTAAGATTTTCTTAAATTTTGAAAATTTAGGTTGTCCAATCGGGATGAAAAATTCAGGGGGGGGTTTATCACACCTAAATATGAGCTGAAAATGATTTTCAGTCCAATCGGACTAAATCTGCCTTCCCCACAACTCTAAGAAAAATCGGACGAAAATTTTGCCTTGCTCTCATAAGGCATTTTTTCGCCTAAGATTTTCGAGATAACGAGAGATTTGAAAACCGCCGAAAACCATAAAAATTCTACAAAAACGTTAAATTTTCTAATTTGTGAGAATCATTAATTAGCATAAGGTAGCAAGTAGTTTATGGCAAAAAAATAATTTTCAACTTGACGTCAGGCTGCGTACTTTGTCTCTTTGAGCATAAAAAAAGGCAATAAAATTCTCAGAAAAATCCAAATGACAAACGAAAGTTCTTTATTTGTTTTGACGCGAGTTTATGAGTGAAATCGTAGTTTAATTATTCAAATTGACTTTTTTGTCGAGTTTTCAATTCACATAGTATTCCTTTCAGTGTATTGATTACATTGCCGCCACAGCAATATACTCAAAATTGTGACACCACACTGCTTTCGAGTATTTGTCAGAATTGTTTTGTAAATATTCAGAGGTTAGAGTTATTTAAAAAACGATAAAATTTGAAGGAAAATATATATTTCAGTCAAACGTAACACGGGTCTAGAGCCCACCCCCCTTCTCCATACCCCCTGTCACACTGTCACGCTATGATATTGTGCATCAAAAGGTGTGAAATATGGAAAATTCAGAACTTATCGTTTCCAAAAGAACAGCGTGGTTGTAGTGTGACATGCCTCTCTTCATTCTAGCGAAATAGTAAATAAACAGTCAAGGGATCTGACCCACCCAAAAGGTGGAACCTAGTTAAATTGAAGGATAAAGAGCTTATTTTAAAAGAGCAGGAGACGAAAGCGAAAATTGATTTAAAAAAGCAAATTTTTGACCTAAAAAGCGAGAAGTTGGCTTTAAAGAGAAAGGAAATAGATAATGAGCATGATTTGAAGTTGAAGGAAATGGAGAAAGCCGAACGTATCGAAAATATGAAAATTGAATATGAATTCAAGTTACAGCTTGAATTAGCAAAACTGAAACAATAAAACTTCTGATTTTTCACTATTACATGAAATAAAGCATTTCTTTTTAGCAAGGCACTAACTTACTCATTGTCATCGCTGATGCTATATTCCGTTTCTTCTGATACGTTCGAGTGAGGGTAAATAATCCGAAAGTCTTCTTCGTCATACACTGGCAATAAAATATTGTGTAAAATGCAACACACTCTAATCCATGTGGATGCGAATTCGTGGGATTGGAGATTGGAGATTCGAATACTAAGTTTTTTGTATCTTGAAAATTTTTCTTTCATTATACCGAACACATGTTCCACTCTTACGAACAAAAGTATCTATTGAAATCATTCCGTGAAGCGGCAGTCAATTGTTTGGATGTTTTCCTGAATGGAGTTATCATTGTCGTACATAATTTATAAGCAGAATCGGCAACAATCTATTGTGGTGCAGTGAGAAAAGCGGACGGATTAGTAGCCAATACACATTCGTTGAATATTCTTGCATCGTGAACGCTTCCCGGATAACCAACCATGTGTCGAAACGATTTCATGTAGTCACACGTTCCTTGCAACTTCAAAGAAAAAACATTGTTTCTGAACAAATATGAGTCTTTGTCCAAAGTTGGTGCCTCATCAAGTTCAATTTCATTACGCTACACAATGTGGCAGTACGTGCATTGTCTTCTTTACAATGTCCATTCCTTCGTCTTTAGATGGCCAATATATGTATTTACTTTCAAGGGAAAGTATCGCCTTAAATAACCTTGCGGTGATTCTATCAATTGTGCCACCATCACCCACACCGAAAAGGCACGAAATTTTTTGGATTGTTGCTCCTGCCCCATTTGAACCAAGTCTGTAGAGAACAATTGCCAGTTGAAACTCAACAGTAAACTGATCAGATAAATCATATCCATCACAAACTACCGCCACCGGAGTACAGTTCTTCCTAGGGTGATGAACAACGGATTGAGGAATAACGAAAACAGCATCATTAGGATCATCAGAATAATAGCCATTGTCGTTGTCATTCAAATCAATAGTTTGATCTCCATTACTTTCCTCAACAATTTCTGCTTTGATCCGTTGGCATTCAATTATGATGTCCCGAATTTGGTGCGTATTCAATAGTCTCTCAGAACGCTGTTCGGTTAAAAAAGGACGCAATAATCCTGGAACTTGATGTGATACACTACATTTGCATTCGTGTTTGCATTTGCAAGCAGCTATATCGAACAGGGCATCTTGATCCTCTTTGAATACACTTAGTTTGTGCTGTAAAATTTAGATATGCGCCTGTAGTCCTTATGTATGTACATACCATGATTACACATTGCTTCACACGACCTATCGACACAGTCGCTGGTGTATTGGGTGGGTCGGAAAGTTCTTGCCGATTTTTCCATTAGATGGAATCACCAACCGTACAAAGTTTTTGTCACCAATTATAACCAACTTGACTCCAGTTTTTAATAAACAATAAATGGCTAGGCATTTCAATACAAACAAAGTTGAAATTTCATTTGATTTGAATGAGAAACGCTTGTTCGAAATGGATGACAAAAAAGTGCATTTTCGGCATATTTTGTTATTTTTGTTTAAAAAGAATTAAACGCGTCGCAGGCCCTACGTGAAATATGTGATGTTTATGGTAAAGATGCTGTAAGCGAACGCACGTGTTGAAATCGATTTGCGTGCTTTCGTTGCAGAAATTTTGACTTGGTCGATGCACCCCGCTCTGGACGACCATCTGAGACAAACGGAGGTGAAATCAAGGCTCTTATTAAAAAATGGCTGAAGAGATCGGAGAGAGGTTGAACATAGGTCGTACCACAGTACTCGACCACTTAAAATCAATGGGAATGGTTAAAGAAGTGCGATGTTTGGTTGACTCATCAATTAAGTGAAAAAAATTTAATGGATCGTATGGAATGTTGTGAAAATCTTTTGCGTTGGTACGAAAAAGAACCTTTTTTGAAACGATTGATGACCGGAGATGATAAAAAGGTTATCTTCAACAATGTTAAGCGCCGAAAGTCCTGGTGCAGTGTCGGTGAGTCATCTCAAAAGGCCTCCAAAGGTGGACTGCGCCCGAAAAAGGTGTTGCTATGTATTTGGTGGGATTGGAAGGGAGTGGTCTACGATGAACTGCTCCCGAAGGGTGAAACGATAAATTCCGCCGTGTATGTGTCCCAACTGAGCAAATTGAAGCGTGCAATCCAGCAGAAGCGGCCGGAATTGGTCAACAGAAGAGGTGCTGTATTTCACCATGACAACGCCAGACCGCGCACTTCTGTGATGACTCGCACCAGGTTAAAAGGCTTTGGTTGGGAAATTATGCCTCATCCACCGTATTCACCAGACATTGCACCTTCGGGTTACCACTTGTTTAGATGCAGAACTACCTTGATTATAAAAAATTGGATTCAGAAGAGGATGTAAAAGTTGCATTGAATCAGTTCTTCGCCAATATAACCCAGGAATTTTATACAAAAGGGATCACGAAGTTGGCTAAAAGATGGCAGAAGATCATTGATCAAAATGGGCAATACATTATTGATTGATTAAATTTCTATCTATCAAAATTTTGAATTTCATTTTCATGAAAAAATCGGCATGAACTTTCCGACCCACCCAATAGAAACAAAAACAATTTTTTCCAGCTAACTGTCTCTCGCTTCGGAAGCATCAGATTTTTGGACTTCATTAGAAAAAAATAGAAGATCCATCGATTTTGACAGCTCTGTCAAATTTATAACAAATTTTGCGAAATTTTCGAAAAATGCGGTTTATGCGGAATATCTCCGCATATTTGAAGTGAATTGCCTTGGAGTGATTCTCAGAAAGATTATGATTTGGGCCAAGTTCCTAACTAATGCTATTTTTAAAAATGCAGCTACTAAGAGTCTATTTCGAGGCAGCACTACCTAATTGTCATACTCTCGTCGGAGTAATAACGATCCGAAATATTTCATACAAATTTGGGTATCCCTATGGTCATGTGGATAGCTTGCGTTTTCTTCTGTCAGTGGCAGAAGCATTGTTCGTTCATTTATGTGATACCTTGTTAAGTTGTAATATTCTCAGGCTTAGTTTAAGAATTTCGACAGACAAAAGCAGTAATTTCAGTTTGGGCTCATTGAACTGGTTTTCCACGATCAAATGAACGGTGTTCTGCACCATCTTTGTCATTCTATTGTTACCACAATGAAAACACTCAGTTAATGCAGAACACCGTTCAAATGTCCTAGAAATAATAATTTAGAGACAAACACGTTTAACCAAAGGCGTTTGCTATTGGCAGTTGTCTGTCGATAGTCAATAAGAATGCTATCGGCAGTTATCTGTCCATAGTCAGTAAGAATGCTATTGGCAGTTATCTGTCGATAGTCAGTAGGAATGCGTGAAAACTCATTATATGTAATCACGGCACTGCGTTTACTGCCAATAGCATTTATACAGACTATTTCTATAGTTATACTTAAAAGAGACTGTAAATTATGATTCTTTAATGCAATGAATATGAAATAGGCGTTTGCTATTGGAAAAATTGAAAATTTGAGAAGCGAAGCGATTCAGCAATTCGATCCAGGATATCCGGCTACACCGTCACAAAATCATGACATCACCGAACAAATTTCCAGTCAGCGGAGCATTGCAGGTGAATTGAATCTTCAAAATGGACTAAATACTTACGGTCAATCATCTCACAATCACACAATTTCCGATACAATCGTGGATCCAAGAAACACCGCTGACCCGTTACCACAGGGCCATTTTGTCACTGAAACGATTTCCGCTCCACTTCCGTTGCATTTACACAATCTCGTTTCGCAATTGAACCAATATCGAGTCAACGGAGCGTAGCCGGTGGGTCGAATTTTCCGAATGAACAGAACAGTTACGGCCAATCATCACACAATCTATCCATCTCCGAAGCATTAATTGATTCTAGAAACCCGGCTGAACAATTGACACAGCTCACTTTTGACACTGAAACAATTTCCGCTCCATCGGGCATTAGTGAGTGGACTGTGTAACAGGAATCGTTTTCACGAAATGTAACGGAACGTCAACAGATAGATGGTGGTTCGCCAAAACAAATGCATTCACCGAACTACGTATCAAAACCGGTCATTCGCCCACTTCCTACTGAAGCAAATTACCAATGCATTAAAATGCCACCAAAATGTAACCCAATCGGAAGACCCAAGGGAGCCGTGAACACGGTACTAGGAAGACGAAAGATAACCGTAAACCCTGCAGTTGGAAGACCAAACCGAACCACTAACACTGTAGTTGCAAGACCAAAGGAAGCCGTGAACACGGTAGTTGGAAGGGATAGAAGAGCTCAGACTGAAGTTGACGATGAACCACCACCGAAAAAGACGAAGTTTTTGAATAGAAGTTTGAAGAAATGAAAAAAAAATGTTTTGTTTTTGAATTTCAAACTTACATTTTTATTTGATAAATTCCACAAAATTTATATAAAAACAAGTGCAAGTACTATAAACTGCCTGTGATTTAGCAATAATGAATTAGCTATGTAAGCAAACTAAACATAAAAAAAAATCATTGGAAGTTTTTTGAAAATTTTCTTCTGCCGCAAAATTTGAATTATTAATAAACTGAAATTTACCAATCAATATAAGCCTCGATCATAGTTTGAAAAGCTGAAAAATTTTTGTACCAACTGAATTAAATAAATGGACTTAAACTTAAACTAAGGTAACTAACGGTGACATGTCCTAATGTGACAAATGTCAAATCTACACACAATTTTTTCTTTTATTTCAATATGTGAAGGGAACCTTTTACTTTTATTGCAAAGATTTGTGTTTTCTTTTGAGTTTATTGAAAAAGTAGTGTTGTCCTAGGGGTACCGTGAATTGTCCTATTTCATATAAATTCATAAATCGTGAGTTGTCCCAAATACTAAAAGTCATAGGACAAATCAAGGTTTATATGATGGTGAGTTCCGCTTCATACAAATTTACACGGACAAATCATACGGACCTTATATATAAACAAATAATTTTCTTGATCTTTGAAAAGTTAAAGAAAATTAGAATTAAAGTCAATAAGACGTCAAAACGTTAGGAAAACTTCCGTTTTTGTTGCTTAACGTTACAATGTGACCTTCCGCTTGTCACTGTTACATTGTTCTCATTAATTTTACCAAATCCCTCTAACCATTCCTGAAGTTTTTCCAAATTCTCAATTTTATTCACTCCTTTCGACACCGATCCACCAAACCGTTGAGCTCGTTTGCTTAAAATATCAATATTTGAAATGTTTCCATTCTTGACATTGGTGCCAATATTCGACTTAGTTTTACCATCTAAAGACGCTGTAATTTCCGGTTTTAAGCCGAATCGTTCGGATTTGGCCGCTTTTGTCGATTCCGCTGAAACTGGTGCGCCAAATTTCTTCGCTCGTAATTCCAGTCGCTCCTTCGTAGAAAACTGCGAGAATTTCATAATTTTTTTCCCTATTTTATCATCACTATTGACTGTATTCGAAATTGTATTTGTTCGAAGTGTTGTGCTTGTTGGACAAGTGATTGCAATTTTCCTTTTATTTTCCATTGGAGTTATCGATGAGGCTTCAGATGTTGATGACACGGAAATGTTCAGTTTTCTCTTCAAAACGACTTTCTCACTCTCTACATTCAATGGAGCCGTCGGTTCCGGTGATTTCCATTTGATACTACTGGGTGGAGTCTTTAACACCATGTCTTCGGAATTCGAGTCGATGTCTTGATTAGCCAATTTAATTTCTTCATTCAATTCGTCGTCGTCCATTATATCATAATCTAGGAGGTTGCCATCGCCTTCTAAATGTCACAAAATTCAAATGTCATCCTCCATTTTGGTTCATTTGAAAAAAAAGTAACAAAAAATAATAAACTTACCAATCAACGCAGCTTCCTGCAGAAACATCATTGTAGAGATATCACTACTAACATCTGCCATATTTTAATTTAAATCTTAAGAATTCTTGAACGTTTTGCTTTATTTCAACTTTATTACAACTTTGCGAATTTGAAGTTATTTGAAAAAGGTATGTCTAGACTCGGCGAAAGACGCGATAATAATGTCAATCGATGAATGAATGTAACAATGAAAAACATCATGTCTATCATCAAACGCACTACTGGGCTTGCATCACTTTTCATCAGGCAATAGGAGCATCTGTGATGAACAGCAAACGTTTTTGATGGCTGTCAAACCCTTTAAATGAATCAGTTTGATGTGCTATGTCAGTAACCGATTCACAACCATATGAAGACTTCGGGAGAAAAAGGCGATAAAGCAATCGAAGGTGAACCTGCTCCCATATAAAATATATGAGAGTACGTTTAATTTTGAGTAACTTATCTCCTTTTTCTCCCGAAGTCTTCATATGTAATTTTATTAGAGTGCGAAGAATTGAAAATACAGTGTGTGTTACTCACATGGGCAGAGAAATGATACGCTGGTAGTGCGTTCCACAATGCAACGCCATCTAGATATCATTTCTCTATGTTGTGCCAGAGACGAGATGTTCCGAGCTCTGGATGTTGTGTGGCTTACCTTATCGACCTGTGATCAAAACCAATTTATTTGTTTTTCTGGTCTGGTCTGTAACGAATCCGCTGCCGCGAACTCGTTGCAACCCTTAGTGTACTATCGCCACGTAAAACATAGAAAATATCGCGAATAATGAACCGCGGATTTGCTATAATATCAAGAACAGGACATGTCTCACGGTCAAAAAAAATATTGTAAAACAACACATAGTCCTAACCTTTGTAACGTAGTTAAGAAAATAAAAGGAGGGGTTTTCCGATATACGAATGTCGGATAGACTAAATAAAATCCGACCTTCGAATCTTTCCCCTACCTGAATTGACAAAAGACGGCTGACACGACCAATTAATCTTAAGAAATAATGTCCATAAAATTAAGTTAAAGTAAATTAGTAATAAGAGACACCCTGTGATGCCGTACTAAAAATTATCGTCAAGTTTATTCGAGAACTTCGAATTTGCATTTCGCGCGCTTTACGCTATAATAAATAGAAGTATCGCCAAAGGACGAGAACCACTTTTTATTCGTGAGTTGAATTGCTAAAAACGAACACGTAAGTCGAAAACAGTTCTGCGTTTAAATTATTAATTTCCATAAAGTGCAATATATTTAATTACTCCCTTTTAGTGGAGTTTGTGTTTGATTTTTAAAATTGCATAAGTGAAATTAGATCATATTAAAATAATACGCGCACGGTTTCGGCATCGTATTATAAATGTAAATAAAAATTGTCATTGGGAAGAATCATCGTCCATATTGGCAAAGGACAGATTCTTTGATAAATGAAGTGAATTGTGATCCAAAGGGTCGTCGTACCTAGTAAAATATTGTCCGTAAAGGGCAATATTGCAAATATTAGAAAATAGTGTAAAATTTTGATTCGTTTATAATTGGTTGATCAATTGTCTACGTCATCAACCGTTCACATCATCACGCTGGAGAGAGGTTTCCATACGCTGGGTCCACATGAGCTCCAACGGTTCGTTTGATAATTGATAATTTGATAGTTTCTATTCCAAGCAATACAACTTTAATAACAATTAGCTAAGAAACAGCAATACAACAATCAAAAATAAAATTGATTATATTATTTTGCGCAAAATTCAATATTTTTAAGTTGATTTCTAGTGAAACACCAACCATGTATTGGTTTCTCACTATGCCTATCTCGAACCATTGTCTGTGCGACATGGCGATGGTTCAGATATAGTTGTAATTTTTTAAGGATAATTCTGAACGATAATTTATATTAAAAAAAGTGTGAGACCGTGAAACACGTAGTTATCATTTCTTTTGATTATCGAAGGCGGTAAGTTTTCTTCCACGACGCCGCATAACTTGCCATTAATCCTTATCGAGCCAGCGGAGGTAATGTTATAGGTCGATCCGCTAAAATTTTGGGTCAGGTGTGGGTCGACCCACTCCGATCCTTAGCGTTGTAATTCAAGTCAACGATAACCATAGTCAACGTATACAAACCGCCATCGGCTGAATTTGATCAGAACGTGTTCCCTCGGTTTGAGAAGCCATCGATAGTGCTGGGTGATTTTAATAGCCACCCACACTTTGGGGCTACAACGGGATCGACCAAGATCAGGATCGATGCGTTGTGTTAAAAAAATTGCGGGCTGCGTCACACTCTAACTTTTAAGAGGTTTTTGTTGTTGTTGTATCTAAAACTCATGTGAAAATTTTCGATTTTTTGAAAAAAAAATTCTTCGAAAAAATTCTTCTGAGAAAAAAAATTTTCTTCGAAAAAAAATTTGTCTCCGAAAAAAAATTTTCACATGGTGCCTGCCAATATGACCGCTAATATTAGGGTGGACCGAATTCAGTAATAATTTTTATAAAAATTTGTAATAAATATTTTGTTGATTATAGGGCCCATGTAAGTGTGAATCCAAGCACTTTCCTTAAGGTCACAGGTCAGCCCGTTTCAATGTAATTTAGGTATATGACACCTTAGTTTAATAAAATTTCTTTACATTCTTTGATATTTTCTGAGATTTTAAATGAAAGGCAAGGAAAGGTAAGGTCCTTAAGGGGATGTTATTCAATGCTTCGTGTGCATTGTTTTTGTTTTTGTAAACTTTATAAACAAAACTGAACATGTTTTTGTTTACACTTTAGAGTATATAAAACATCACAAAAAAGTATATATGATGGTGCGCGTAAACGTAATTTTTTGATGTAAGTAGAAACTTATTTGTGTGTGAAGGTAAGTAAAAAAATAGAAACAATGAGGGTTTGCATTGGTTTGCATCAAGTAACACTATTACTGTCTGTCAAACACTTTTTTGTTCAGTTGTTTATAAAGTTTACAAAAAAATTTTTTCGGTAAAGTTCTTGTGCGTACTTCGTAAGATTTGAGATTGGTGACTTTACATTGAACTGCTCAAATTGTTTTAGATTACCGCGGCATGTATGACAATGGTCAAATTAATGTGGATAAATCAAATTCCAGCATGTAAGTATGTAAACAAAGTGCCATACTAAAGTGATTGTATTTTTTTGCCTATACAATTCAAGAATTTTTTGTGATAACATTTTTAGAATATGAAACGTAGAGAGGCTTCTATTCTGTTGTTGTTTTGGTTATTTTCAATCCTTATCTGTTACAAAAGTACCTGAGTCACTTTCATAAGCTTATTCTAATGTAAAAAAAACATCAAAGTATGCGTAAATACCATTTTTGTATTTCAACACATTTTTATTGTGAGAACTAATTCAAGTTAGTGATTCTGTAAATTTTTTGGAGATTTGGTGATAATTATGAGTTCTTCGGTATGTTCCCGTGCTGATATGGTAAATATTAAATGGTTTCTCATAATTCAATGTCAATAAGACGTCTCTTTTACCTTTACCTTTTTTGAAAATTTTGTGTGACGAAACAACGCAAATATAATGCGTTCCTTTAAAATTCGCTAAATATTAACGCGTCTGATTTAATATGTCACTTCCATTTCTTGGCAATGTCAACATTGGGCGCTAGCTCGGAACTTTGTGTTCCTCACGTGGAAAAAATCCTAATACCACAGCAGCAGAAGCACCGCCGAAATAGTTTTGGTTTCTGCTGTCTGCGAAATTTTTTTTAGAACAGCGGCTAACATGCTGCTGTTATACAAATTAACAAAACATAATTTTTTATAATTTGTTGTTCAAAATATGCGAGAATGTACTCGAGTACAGTTAATGTCATATTCCCATATTTTTAGAAATTTCATAACCAATTCCGTTCAAACAATTTCTCGCTCTGTCCGTGCAACAACATTGTATAAAATCAGTTGTCAAGACAGACACACGAAGAAATATTGAAACGTTGACGTAACCCAACGGAGACTAGGCCCGTGAAGTGCTTCTGAGAATACTGCAACACACTTCTCTTGACATTTTGATATAAAATAGCATAAAAGTATTAAAAAGAACATGCATTGACAAACATTTTTTAATAGACCGAGCTTTCTATTGGATGTGGTCTATTCAATTTGGGGAATAGTTGCTTCTTCAATTCCGTTTTCCAAGCACTATTTCATATCCCAAAGATTGCGAGTTGTATTGAAATAGAGTTGGCTAAAAATAAATGTGCAGAGCAAAGTAAAATCTAATAAACTAAATTCCACCACGTATGTCCCTAACAAGTGCAACAACTAAGAGCAAGTAAATCAAGTAGTCTGAAGAATTTTTCGAAATATTGAATAAATCCTGAACGATAGAGACTGTGAACGATCCTAAGATAACTGGGATCATTTGGGCTTTTTGGTGTGTTGAAGGTGGAAGTGTTGATCCGGTTTTTGGCTTGGTTTTGGAAATTTTGACCCACGACAAAATCGAATTAGCTCGATACAGTTTTCCGCCACAATTCTCATGTTGGATGTATGAAAAGCCACGTAAACAATGACTTTCGGCATTTGATTTTCTACAAAACCGAAGCGGTGGAGATAGCAGATTTGATCAGAATTGGAAGAACTGGTGCCATATTAATCGTAGAAACACAGAATTTCGCAAATCACTGGCTAACTTAATCAAATTCAACGAGTTAAATTACACTAAAAAAGCAAGGACGTTTGTTTACGTGCCAAAACTTTACTACGTAAACTTGTCGGCATCAGCTGTCACATACATTCATCAAAGGTCGGTGATGCTGTACCAGAATTGTAGTGAAATTCGATATTGGCGCTCAATTTAAAAGCGCTCAATCTAAAACACTTAACTCCGAAGGACAAAGGAACCCTTAAAAAAAAAAAAACGAGTTGTTTACGTTCGAACCCAGCAACGAAAATGAAACCAGACGGCCCAGATGCAGATAAAAAGAACATATGTCCGATGTGCGATCGAGGATTCCCAAAACTGGCAGTACTGAAACAGCATCTGACAAAGGGACACTCAGATGACGAAATAAACGCAGAGATTGCCCGCAGAGAGCAGTCCAGGACATCGCGTGCAACCCAATCAGGAACGGCAAACATTTCGGTGTGCAACAAGTTACAAATAATTGCGAATACTACGGACGAACACAAGCTGACTCAGTTCAAAATAATCGAAAATCAGGCCGCAGGTGATTGTTTATTTTTGTCGCTACTGGAATTTCTGAGTAATGTGAAAAATGATTTCGACGCCGTACCAATCGATTCCTACGAATTGCGACAAAAAGCAGTAGCTCACGTCCTGGCTGGATCGAATTTTGACAGATTCAAAGAAAGCATCTTCGAGAACCTACGACTGCAAGTTTTCCATTCAACGTATGAGGCGGATAAATATGAATCGGAGGACGATATCAAAAAGATGTATCGGGAACACATGTCATCGCCGGGCAGTTTCGGAACAATTGTCGAGTTATGTGCAATAGCCGAATTATTTAATTTTTCATTCTTCGTCATACGACAAACCAGTACACGATCCTATGTTTGTTACGATTACGGATCCGTGATGGAAATTAAACCGTAACCGAAACCGGAAACGAAAACAGCTTTCCTGTTGTTCAATGGAGCAGTGGACGGCGGACATTTTCGCCTTTTGTCACCAGTGGACGACGAAGAAATCCCTCGAATGCAAAATGGAAGTTACAGCATCGTAGAGGATTACACCACAACAAAAATGACGACGATTCCACCGACAGCAGAAGTATCGGCTCAAATCGACCCTAAAGATGATCACAATTGTTTCGATAGCACACCCTTAGACGAGCACCATGCAACTTTCGAGGAATTTATTTTGATTTTAGCACAATGCAAAAGAGACATTAAAGTATTGAAACGAATCCCCCGAGGCTCACGGATTTCAGCGGCGAACAGCCTAGCGGAACTGATTGATGAATGTCTGGCAAGCCCATCAACGAACGAAAAATGGATGAACCTCCTGAAGTTTGCTTACACATCTCTCCAAGTTCCGGATAAAATTCGAAATGTTTCACTGACAACTTTAGTGAAACGGAACATTGCAAAACCTACATTAGCCTTTGGTAAACGTGCTAAGAACAAAACCCCCATATCGATGTCTAAGAGGATCGAATTCAAAATCGCTGAAGGGAATGCGAAAGGAGCAGTAAAAATTCTTTCGTCCACGGAAACGTTGGCACCACAAAATCAAGAAACGTTACACAAACTTCGACTCAAGCACCCACCACCGTCAAAACCGTTAAATCTCCCAGATCCACCAGAGAAACAAGCTGAACATTTGACTGTATCTGAAAAGGACGTGATTCGAAACATTGTCAGTTTTCCTAATGGGTCAGCAGCTGGAGTAGATGGTATTTTGCCACAGCACTTGAAGGACTTAACAGCGCCACATACCGGAGAAGCAGGAATGAAGCTCATAAGATCTCTCACGAAATTGAGTAATTTCATGCTATCTGGAAAAATGCCAAATAAACTCTGTGCGATCAGACATGTCGGCGAAATTTGCTCCGCGACAAGTTGGTTTCGGCACGAAAGGTGGCTGTGAGGCAGCAGCCCACGCGACGAGAACATTCGTCAAGAAGAATCGAAAAGGAGGTTCAGTGGTGTTGAAAATAGACTTTCGCAATGCTTTCAACGAGCTAGATAGGGATAAATTTCTGAAGGAAATGAAGAACAATTGCCCAGGAATCTATCCATTCCTCTGGCAGTGCTACGCATCATCCTCACTGCTATTTTTCGGAGAAGACACTATTTGGTCACAAAATGGGGCGCAACA
>CM055404.1:72338129-72376388 GCA_029228625.1 Pseudolycoriella hygida
AATTACTTCCCATTCGAGAAGCGTTCCCTGATCGCCCAAGAGTACCAATTTCTCTGGATTTTGTTCTAGGAAAGATGGGAAGTGACTTTTACAAAAATAAAATTATCAATTATGTGACCTCCGCGACGCTTCCAAACTATGGAAATTACTTCCCATTCGAGAAGCGTTCCCTGATCGCCCAAGAGTACCGATTTCTCTGGATTTTGTTCTAGCAAAGATGGGAAGTGATTTTTACAAAAATAAAATTGTCAATTATGTGACCCCCGCGACGCTTCCAAACTATGGAAATTACTTCCCATTCGAGAAGCGTTCCCTGATCGCCCAAGAGTACCAATTTCTCTGGATTTTGTTCTAGGAAAGATGGGAAGTGACTTTTACAAAAATAAAATTATCAATTATGTGACCTCCGCGACGCTTCCAAACTATGGAAATTACTTCCCATTCGAGAAGCGTTCCCTGATCGCCCAAGAGTACCGATTTCTCTGGATTTTGTTCTAGCAAAGATGGGAAGTGATTTTTACAAAAATAAAATTGTCAATTATGTGACCCCCGCGACGCTTCCAAACTATGGAAATTACTTCCCATTCGAGAAGCGTTCCCTGATCGCCCAAGAGTACCAATTTCTCTGGATTTTGTTCTAGGAAAGATGGGAAGTGACTTTTACAAAAATAAAATTGTCAATTATGTGACCTCCGCGACGCTTCCAAACTATGGAAATTACTTCCCATTCGAGAAGCGTTCCCTGATCGCCCAAGAGTACCAATTTCTCTGGATTTTGTTCTAGCAAAGATGGGAAGTGACTTTTACAAAAATAAAGTTGTCAATTATGTGACCTCTGCGACGCTTCCAAACTATGGAAATTACTTCCCGTTCGAGAAGCTTCCCTGATCGCCCAAGAGTACCAATTTCTCTGGATTTTGTTCTAGCAAAGATGGGAAGTGACTTTTACAAAAATAAAATTGTCAATTATGTGATCTCCGCGACGCTTCCAAACTATGGAAATTACTTCCCATTCGAGAAGCGTTCCCTGATCACCCAAGAGTACCAATTTTTTTGGATTTTGTTCTGGAAAAATTGAAAGGAACTTTCGAGTACATTTCGAAAATCCTTTATAGTTCCAATTTACCTGGCCTCATTTTCCAACACATATATGCCTATTTTGTCACATCCAATTATATTCTATTTTTTATCAATAGGTGGAAAACGAGTGTGCAATTCTTTGGCAGGTTCTTACAAGTCTAGAACTGCAATGGCTGATACACATTATAACACCGAAGGTCATTCAGGATCCAGATAACATGAATTTACATTTGGAAAAGCGTTGCAATCTTGTTTAAGTTTGGAGGAAAAAAGAAAGGCTAAGCTGCGGAAAAATGCAATTATTAAACAATCGAGACCCAAGAAAATTCGATTCAGCCGAGATAAGAAAGAAAAAGGCAAGAGTAAACGTTACGGTGCTGGCCGTGAGGAAACTGACTTCACTTTACCCGCATACGAACTAGCTAAGGCAAGGTTTATGGAAAAATTACGCAAGGATCAACAGAATAGAGAGGCTATTGAAATAGAAACTCGAGGGCAGCGTCACGTTTTGAAATGGATTGTCATCCGAAGAAATCTACTTACACCGTCATACTTCGGAAGAATTTTAAAGGTAAAAAGTCGTAGCAGTTATCCAACCGTAGTCGAAGATATTTTGTATAAAATTGAAAATTTTGCTAATACCGCTAAAGTCCGACATCAACGAATGTTTGAATTGGAAGGTCTGCAATGTTTTTCCGATTTGTATGGAAGTGAATCGATTGTTACTTGCGGTATCTTCATTGACGCAGAATTTGCTTTTCTGGGAACTTCGCCGTTCAGATTGTACCGCGACGACAGCATAATTTGTGTCAAATGTCCTAAATCAGCATTCAAAAAGAGCATCGAGGAAGTATTTCATGCTCTGGTGGGTAAATACCGTTAAACCAGTCCTCTTTTGGAGGTATATGAATGTCGAAATTCTTGTCAAATTTAAATTCAGTTATTATCCTATCTGTAGGCATGCTTAATATAGGTTCTTTATTAATATATTCTAGCCAGGTCTGTGAGTGGTCTGTTACTCTGATAGGTTGGTGTCCTGATATCCTACTTAGAGTGGCCAGTGCCTCTGTATGAATGAAGGTGTGTAATGGAGGTAAGTTTAGCATTGCTTCCATTGCGGCTGTGGGGGTTGATTTCAAAGCGCTCGTGATGGCAATGCATGCCTTCCTTTGAAATTTATCTAGTTTATTCTGGATATATTTTAGTTGACATTTGTGATTCCAAAGAAAAGAAGCGTATGCTACAATTGGTCTAATAACCGTTGTATATATCCAAAACATTACGTTTGGTGATAGTCCCCACTTTTTGCTGTACGCTTTGCGACATTGCCATAAAGCTATTAAAGGCTTTTCTAGTCGAGAGTCTATGTTAAATAACCAGTTGAGTCTGTAGTCTAGAATTATGCCAAGGTATCTCACAAATTCTACTAATTTTATGGGAATACCATTTATTGTTGGAATTTTTATTCCCTCGACTCTTTTCCTCTTGGTGAATAGTATCATTTTAGTTTTTTCTGGATTTATGCTGAGTCCTTTGTCTTCGCACCATTTTGAAATTATGTTCAAAGCTGTTCGAAGTAGGTCACATAGAGTATCTACAAATTTGCCACGAACTAACATCGCAAGATCATCCGAGAAGCCTTCTGTCAGAAATTTCCTATCATTTAATTTTGTTAATAATTCGTTTATTACTAGACACCACAAGAGTGGAGGGAGCACGCCTCCTTGAGGACAACTTTTGCTGACAGTGACTGAGATAATCGATGTGCCAAAGTGAACGGTGACTATTCTACTAAGTAGCATCGCAACAATCCAGTCTATGATTCCTGTATCTATGTTATGTTTATGGCATGCGTCTTTTATTGCACTATACGTTATTTATTTATTTATTTATTTATTTATTTATTTAGGGTTAATATACAGATTTCTCCAATAACATATTAACTCAAAATTACTCAAATAAATTGCTCATCTCTGCTGTACAATATGTTATATGATTGAATGCCCCAGAAGCATCAATGAAGCACCCAAGTGCACATTCGTCTACTGCTAATGAGAGCTCGATGTTTTCTACTATGTTGTGTAGAGCATTTTCTGTCGATTTTCCGCTTTGGTAAGCATGTTGCTTATCATGTATCTTAATTTTCTTTCGGTTCGTTCGTCCCTAAGGTATCTATCAATTAATTTTTCCAAAGTTTTCAGCATAAATGAAGTCAAACTAATCGGTCTGTAATTCTCTGCTAATGAGTACTTTTTCTTTCCTGGTTTCTGACTAAATATGACTTTTACATCTCTCCAACTGATCGGGATATATTTAAGACGCAGAGATGCTTTAAAGAGAGTATAAATTATTATATTATTATTCTCAGTGAAAGAGGTCTCTTAAAGCTTAAAGTGGTCTCCTAGCATTGCTAGCGTGCTATGATAGATTTCCGACCTATGGTTTATAGCCCAAACAATTCTGTCTTCTGTTACAATTTTATCTATTAGTGGATTATTGACATCCCTCTCATCTACTATTTGTAACTTGTTTAAGTTTGTGTCGTTAATCAATCTACATTTTCGAAAGTGATAGTCTAAGAGATGTTTGTAAGTTTCATATTGGTCTTTTGTATACTCTCCTGATGGAAGCAATAAGGACCCAACTGACTGTGACGGATCTTTTGATAAGATCTTGAACATTTTGGCTGAATCATGTACACTACTTATTGAGCTGCATTGATTTTGCCATCCTATTCTACTTCTTCTCCCTAAGTTGCTACTCTAAATACTTAATTCCTTATAGTATGGCGTCCAATCCTTTGATTTTTTACACTTATTAAAAGTTCTTCGGACAATTGATCTCTGTTTTCTGTCATCAGATGTATAGTATGGAACTGATTTACCTGCCTTGTGTTTTCGTACTGGACACGCTTTTTCATAAACTGTTACTAACAAGGTTTGTATCCTATTGGCTAAAGCATCAGTTTCCTCTCTTGTTTGAGGATCTTTCATGTGGCTGTCCTTCATTTCTGTTTCTATTAGATCTTCAAAATATTTCCAATTTGTAGAGGCTGGATTTCTGAATAGTAGTGGAGGTATGGGATCGAGACTAAGTTTGAAGTTAATACATTTATGATCAGATGTGAGTATTGAGTCAGTGACTTTCCAGTCAACAATAAATTGTGCAATTTCTTGTGTACATACTGAGATATCTAGGACTTCTTTCCTTAATTTGTTGACAAAGGTTGGTTTATTTTCTACATTTTGAACTACGGTCGTGTGCTTATAAATTTACTTGTTATCAAGTTTCAGCTGTTTTCAAGGTCTGCCATAGATAAAATACATTGAAAAAAGAGATAATGTCGATAATGTTGAAAACAGCATAACAAGTAAATTTAAAAGCACGTGTTTGTAATAAGTTCGTTGCTAAAATATATTCCAAAAGACTGTGTCCTCTGTTGTTAGTGTTAGTACTGCCCCATGCAACATGGTGTGAGTTGGAGTCAATTCCCGAGATTAACGATAAGTTATTCATTTTACAGTAGTCTACTACTGCCACAAATTCTGTGTTAGGTGGAAGCTCTGAAGGGTCGTATGGAAAATAGCTTGAACAGATTATTATATCTTTGGCATTGCCGTCTTTTTTTATATTTATTAACGCTACTGCTATATCTAAGGTACATAATTGGTATAAGGGATGTATGTTTATATTTTTAGAGACAAATAGTACTGCCCGTGGTTTACCCGTTCCTCCAACCTGTACGATGTTACCTATTCTTCTATTTAAGTCCATCACTTTACCTGATCTTGTTACTGGTTCTTGAATGAGTACTATAAAAGTTGATTTGTTTTTGACCAAGTTGATTTATTCGTGTTTCTGAGCATATGCTTTGTGCAGGTTAATTTGATAAAAGTCTACTTCACTATCCATTTTTATTTTCTTGGTGTGGTTTTCGTTGACTAAACGCATCAGACATTTTATGTATATCCACCACAAGGTTGTTATTTAATGTGTAATCGAGATTACATTGATTTTTGACCACATAGCTGAATTTATTTTGGAAGTTGTATTTTCTTAACGTTCGATATATAGGTCTATGGTATGATTTCATCAGTGGGAAGAGCATTTCACTCATATCTTTTAGAGCTGTGAGAGTGCATTTACACAGAAAAGACTTGTAGAGTTTAAGCCAAATTATGATAGATTTCATTGTGGCTGTATTAAATACTTTTTTTTTGCGATTGTGCCAATAATTTACGTACTTTGTAGGTATATGTACTATATACACATGTCACCCTATATCTGTAATAAAAGATTAACATGCATAAGTCGCATAAGCATATTTGCATACCAATCTGAAAACAATGAGCGCTTAATAACCTGTGTGTTGAGGCAGAGCCTTGAGAGTTTATTTGTTTTACGAATGAACCCAAGATGCCGAAAGGCTTGAAAATTTTATAAGAGCATATGCCCAGTGAGCGATGCATTGTAGCAAACAAATGAGAGTTTATTGTGAATAAACCCGATGAGCCGACTGGCATAATAACATGAAGAAAGAAACTGAAAAACAAAACTTAATAAACCATTTAAAATGGAATTGCTGTTGTTTGTTTTACAGTTATTAAACAATGCAATTTGTCTGCTATACTTATGGCTTTCAATTAACTTAAAACTAGTACTTTTACCCGCGAGGTCAGACTTTTTTCCCCGCTATCAGACGATTAAGCAGCCAAGGCTGCATATAGTATCCTAGTTTCCTTACCAAAAAGTTGGTTGTCAATCAGAAAAATCGTTACCTTATCAGAATAAGTAGAGATAAGAGGGTATTTTTTATTTACCAGGGGGCTGCCGCCCCTTGGACCCCCGCTTTTTTCCCGCCTGCAGCGTGCTGCCCCATACGGACATTGCCCGCTTAAACGCGTATTACTGTTTGTGTGTGTGTGTGTGTGTCTCTGTGTTTGTTTGTGTTTGTATTTGTTAAAATATTTTTTTTATTTATTCTTGTTTTTTTTTTTAATTTTTTTTTTATTCTTTCTATTTTTTTTTGTTCTTTGTTTTTTTTTCTTCCCTTTTGTTTTCTTTTTTTTTGTATTCTTTTGTTTTTATGTATTGTATTTGTTTTTTTTTGTACACCTTTTTTCTAATTATTCAATATTTAATAGCATTCTTGTTTGTTTATTGCATTGTGGTATGGCCACATGCAACTCAATAATTGCATGTGACCATCAACATTAAAGGGCTTTGGACCTTCGCATAATACGGACGGCATTATGGGCTGTTTTACCACTTGCATTTCTGTAATTGATTTAAAATTAAAAAAATTCTTTGAAATAATTGATTGAAATAATTTTTTTGAATAATTGTTTGAAATAATTGTTGGAAATATGCATGTTGTGGTGTCTAAGACAGATATCCTTATAAAAGAATTTCTGTGCTAGAACTTAAACTTTCAGCAAAAAAATTAAAATTTTACTGAATTTGTTGTTAGAATAGTTTACTACATTTGACTACAATGTTAGGGGCCATTCACATATTACGTACGCACAAAAATGCCAATTTTAGACCCCCCCCCCTCCCCCATGTACGCAGTCGTACGTTTACCACCCCCCCATTAAGTACGTACTAAATTCATACTTTTAACACTAATTTTTTTCCTGAAAATAAAAAAATTTTACGAGCGTCTACAATAACGAATGAGTTGATTTTATTTTTTAGTATGGTGTAACTTGCGTTACACCCTCTGCTTTCGATTTAACCGTTACAACACATCAATTCACACAATTACGTAAAGCTATACAAAGCTTATAGAAATCTTTTTTGACCACATCAGTGTACAGTGTACACGTTAGAATGGATTCGAAGACATTAAATTGTATCGCGAGATTTGAAAGAAAATATAAATACGCCTTAGACAGTGACCTAATACCACACGAAAACATTCCTGACACGATAACCGAAGTGTCGAATGATTTGTATAAAATTAATTCAATAATTTCGATAAATACGAAAAAAGACGTAGACACGAACGCGTGTGAAAAATTGAAAAGACAATTGATCGACATTTTGGAATATTTGAAAGAAAAATTGGAAATGTTTTTGAATTCCAAATTGGATTTATAAATTACATTTACATTACAATTACATTAAAATCAGTTTCAGTTTAATTTTTTTTACAATGAGTGCAGTTAATAAAAAAAAATTGTACAATGATTTATATTCAGCGTACTTTAAAGCGCATTCGGAAAAAAAAATCAAAACAAGTGATGCAAAACGATGTAAATAAGATTTGGAATGATGTCAAAAATAAACCAAATTTGACGGACCTTATTACAAGTCAAATCAAAGAGCTAAATCATTTTGCATTCAAACGCCAAGTAGCAATTAAAAGGTTTTGGAACAAAGCCAACGAACGAAAAGAGACGCTTACAAATGAAGAAAATAACATCAACGTGAATTCGACAATTACGAATATATCCGAAGCTGAGGATAATCTATCCAGTACCGCAATAGTGGATCAAGAAAAATTTCAACCGTGTAATCTGAATTCGACAAGTTTATCCGGTGTGTGCCATAAATCGAAAGAAAAGTCGCCAACGCCTGTTGTATCAATCGAATCAACTTCGGTTGAAGTAAAAGAACGTGAAACGAAATCAGAAGCAAAACGTTCGACACCGGCGCAGGATAATCTAAAAGCGGAATGTACGGTTTTGTTATCCGATATAGAAGCACTGAACAAGCGGAGGAATCTCGACTTGATCAGTGATGACATGACAAAAGAACTTCGGTTAAAAAAAAGTAGATTGCATCAATGCCAAAAACAAATTAAAAGAAAAGCATCAGAGATGAATCGCCAACGAAAATTTCGACTACACAAAAAGAATATTTTTGCTAAGGCATGTGAAGATGATCCCAATTTGAAACGAAAATTGAAAATTCGGGAGACTGTTGGACGACCGCGTATCGAATTTGATCCGCCGCTTTTACTAACTGCAATAATTGACTTGGCGTTACAAGGCTCTGCCGCACATGAGGGACGTCGAGACGATGCCATCAGAACGGTAAAAACACTTGATGATTTGGTGCAGAAATTACATGAAGATTATGGTCTGATTCTATCGAGAAGCGCTACGTATTTACGGTTCTTACCAAGAAGGTCTAACTCAATACATGGTAAACGACACGTGATCACAGTGCCAGTCAAGTTAATCAAAACTTCGAATGACATGCATCGTCAGCACAAAGATTCGAAATTTGCAATGACAACAATCAACCATATAAACGAATTAGCGTCAATACTTGGACCGAATGAAGTTACGTACGTTAGTCAAGACGATAAAGCTAAAATTCCAATTGGATTACCTGCAGCAAATAAACAAGGCCCATTGCTTATGCATATGGAGTACAGGTATGTATTTTCAATTATAACAGAAACTTTTTTTCGTTTCGTTTTTTTGAAAAAAAACAAAAAAAATTACAGAGTCAAATTACCCGATCACGATTTTGTGATAGCAAAAGGACACAAATTAACACCATCGGTTTATGCGTTTTGCGAAATAAAACCAAATGGCGGAGGCGATGCGTCAGCAATAACATACTCAGGACCTACATATATCAGTATAAGTTGTGTGCTACGAAAGAACTGTGAAATTTTGTTTTCAAAAAACTAACTTTAAATTCGTAACTTTTAGATCATCTAAGCACTCATCATCAACAGCAACATCACATGGCCGCGACATTGAGAAAATTTACGCAACACCCGATTTCGATAAATTTACAAAAACGAAATCGTTAGATGCTAAGCCTGTGCTCATTGCCATTGTTGACGGTAAGTTTTTTAAATGCTCATCGATTTTACAATCTTTAAATGACAATGCTTTAATCAGGTGGCCCGGACGAAAACCCCCGATACGAAAAAGTCATACAAATGCATGTTCACCACTTTCAAAAATATGATTTGGATGCAGTTTTTGTTGCTTGTAATGCACCAGGTCGGAGTGCATTTAACCGAGTCGAAAGACGGATGGCACCATTTAGCAGAAGTGTTGTTGGCATAATTTTACCACATGATCGATTTGGCACTCACTTAGACAACCAGGGTAAAACAATCGATGCTGATTTGGAAAAGAAGAATTTTTCATACGCAGGAAAGGCCTTAGCTGAAGTTTGGTCGGAAACTGTCATCGACGGATATGTGACGGTCGCTGAGTAAGTATTTTAGACGTAAAAGATGTCAGCTCCCTTCAGCATTTCTATTGGCAACCTAAGCCCAGCTATACAACATCATCCGCTATATTAAAATCTATAATCCTAGCAAAACAACAAAATTATCAATAAATTTTCCAGGTATGTTCATCCAGAAGACTCAAATATGAAACAATCCTCCTTGTTGATCAAAGACATCAATTGGCATGATAGGCATGTGTTCCAATCGCAATATCTACTGCAAATATTGAAATGTTTGGACTCAGCTTGTTGCAAACCACGACGAAGTTCCGTTTTTAATTTTATACCAGCAAAGGGTTTGCCTGGTCCCATATCCATTCGACAGACCGATGTTGGATTGAAATTGGCAAACATTGAGGAAGTAGAAATGTACGCCTCGTTATTTGCAACACTATCTCTGACCGACGAAAATAAAGAAAACATGCTCACAAAAACGTTGAAACAACAATTATCAAAACAAATTTTATACGACCAATACTGTCCTTCAGTACAAAGCAAATTAAACGACCGAACCTGTGTTTGTGGGCGCTATTTCAGCTCCGTTGCAGCGATGAAAGACCATTTAAAAGAAAATTTTTCCTGTAAGAAAAGCAAAAAAACAACACGTTTGAAGGCTGTCAAAGTCTTTGAGAAAAGGGAAAATGAAAAAATGGCGTTGATATCATACGACGGCGAAAAACACGTCGAATGGGTATATGATATCGACCTAGAAGAAGAAGAGGAGTTCGTCGAGCCAAAAAAAGAAGAAAATATTCATTATGACGTTCAAACCGTCTTGCAACCCATTTGGACGGATTTCGATTTTTAAATGTGATTCTTGGTGTTTAGCAATAACAAAGTTTTTTCATTGTTCTGCAATGGTATTGTTATTGCAAAACACCATTCTAAGTATGTTTTCTTAGTCGGTTGCATCCATACAAATTTTTTTGCATTGTTTTTTTTTGTTAAGAGTAAATCGAATGAATTTTGGGAACAAGAGTGACAAAGGACACCATCGGTTTTCAAATATTTTTTTTGCATACAATTATTTTTGTATGCTCCGAAAAGTCAAGCTGTACATTAAAACGTGTGCGAAGTTCATTGAATATTGTAGTACAATTGAGTTGTAATTTATTTAGTATTAATGATATTTTTAAACAAATGCTGAAAAATAAGTTTTCTGACTGGATGTTTAAATAATATATCAAAATAAATGAAATAAGAAAAATGTCCGACTTTAATAATTATATATTATCATATGCGAATGGTCTTATGCGACAAATGCAATTTACCATTGAAGAATTATGAAGATTTTGGTTGTTGCGTAACATCATCTTTTGTTTATCCGTCAGTGACCAGAAAAGTTTGTACGAAGAAAAACAAATTTGTAATCAAATTTTCGTTTTCTTAATAAAAAAGATTGTGTTGACCACGTACGTACGCTTTTCATTCAATACCCCCCTCCCCCCAGTGTAAAATCGTACGATTTCATACGCTTTTCACAAACCCCCCCCCCCCTCCCCCCCAAGTGCGTACGTAATATGTGAATGGCCCCTTATAATAATGTAAGTTTTAATAAATTATAGCAACAGTGCCAATTCCAATATCGGAAATAAACACTGTAGTGTTAGTAAACGAATCTAATACATCAGGTTGACAAATGTCACACCCGTTGCGTCGTACATACCAGACCAGAAAAACGATTTTTTAATAATTCAACATGAAGTAAAAATTGAATGCATATGGCTCACTCCATATTTGTAAACTATGTAAACAATTTAGAATTAAACAAATATGTACTATGAAAAAATTACAACTTTGCATTGTTATATATTTACGGCTATGATGTAAGTTGGAAGGATAAGAAAAGATAAAAACTGGATTGAATTTTGGGCTTTTTGAAATAATGATGGCATCAAAATACTTGATGCCATTCAAATATGAATAATATTTTGTTTGGCAAATTTTTTTTCGCAATTTTGCTTGTCCAATGAAGTACTATTAGTTCCTCAACATTGGGTCACACTACAAATACACACACATTCACACTGTTTACCAATGAAGTACCATTAGTTCCTCGACATCGGTGTTTAACATGCACACATAAAACTTGGCCGATTTTTGGGCGACACAATTTGCTAAAATTAGCCACACTTGGTAATTATTGTAAAGCCAAACAGAAATATTTGTTAAAAAATTGGAAAATATGTGAGAACCTACAAACCTACAAAATATTGACGCTGTATTAGAATCAATAATAATTTTTCTCTCTTTCGTTTTGATGCAACGATCACACTTCACTTCAAGTCGTTGATGTGACTTGTAGAAGTAAAAATGAGACAAAGATGCTTAAATTCTCATGCACATAGTGCTATGTTACTTGGAAGCACCAAAACTTTCGTGCCTGCGAAAAAGTATATTGAAAAACGTTAAAGCAATATACTTTGTTTGTAAATACGGAAGCTACAATTGCGTAACACGATTTGAAGAAAAAAATTGTTCCAAAAAACGAACAATTTATATTCTCAAAATGTGCCATCAAAATGAGAATGTAGTACTCAGATGTGGTCTCCGATGGTTGTTTAGAGAGCCTCTCGATAAACAATATTGGGAACAAAAATACCGTCTTATTTGGTTAAAGTATATACAAGAATTTTTGGCCAAGAAAAGGTATTCAGGCGAAGCGCAAAGCGCAAAGCCATCATTCCGACCTGTAAAAACAATTCCAAACTACTACAGGAGAAGACGTACTTAAAATCGCTCCGGAAAATTTCTAGGAAAAGTGTTAGTAAAGTTAGTTAGTAAATTTTAATTTTGAAAGTTAGTAAGTGGTGAACGAGTTATTTACATCGTCACATAAAAAATATAGTGAAATTTCATCGTTTTTTACGACAAAAACACATAAAACTGATTTAAAAGTTGAGTGATATTTGATTGTGTCCTAACGGATTATCGACCGGTACTTACATACTTGCATGTGGTTGCGTAAAGTTTAGCTGAAAGTAAACAAACACATGTAAATTTGGCCCTGAAAGTCACTAGCGTAAGAAAAATAGACTTGGTGGTTCCGTTAAAGATTTTGATGGTCGGAATTCACATATTCGGTCGCTTAAACAACTCGTCACAGTAGTTTTGGATGGATTTATCACTTCTTTGTGAATCACAACAAGGTCGTTGATACACGATTGTGCTTGTTAAAAACTATTGACAATTATCTCAGCAAGTGTCATATTGGCAGTGCTGCCATAACCGAGCGTTGCCAGTTACATTTCATACAGTACTAGAAGTATCAAAATTACTTGTCGGAACGGAGCGAATTTCGAAAAAGGTATCGTCACACGGACATCTCCATAGGTTTTACAGACCTATGGAGATAAAAGGTATTTGAATTCATTCTTTGATCATCAACGCAATGTCTAACATTCTGATTATTTTCGGATAAATTTCGTTATGGAAGTACCAACGGAAGATCAAGGAAATAAGACATCGCCAGGTGCATTAATACGGTGTCATCTGTGCCCATCAAACTCAGCAAAACTGTACAAAGGATCAAAGGTTTGAAACTCCATTGCAACAGCGCCCATCCTGACAAATCACCATCAAGCAACGAAGATGTCGCAACAAGCGGAAGAGAAACTTCAAGTGTGGAACAGGATCAAGCAGATCGAGCCTCACATCCTACAATTGGGCCAACCTCATCGACAAACACTGGGCCTAGTGCATCAAACCAACAAGAATTAACTGATCAGGATCGGATGAAAGAGCTGCTACTGTTTATCCAAACTGTAAGGGCCCACACGACCGTCCTCAAAAGAATTCCAAAAGCTGCACGAATACAAGCCGCCATAGAATTTTCCATTTTAATCAACGCATGCATACAACGGAATGCCACCTTTATGACCTGGACGCACCTATTCACATTCTCGTATGTTGCCTTGAAATCACCTGACCGAAAAAATAAACAAACAAAGAGCTTATCCATCGCAACAATTGTTAAATGAAACCTGGAACTATGGTCAAAACTTAAGCGACTGCCGTTTGATGAATTCACAGAAAACGTTCAGGCGAATCTACAGCGACGGAAAAAATCAAAAACGTCCAAGGACGCAGAGTCAATTCGTATCAAACTAGTCCAAGCTAAGCTCAGCGACGGTGACATTAGTGGTGCAATCCGTATTTTATCATCGAACGATTCGATCGCCTCCGTTAACCTAGAGAACTATCACAAGCTACTCGACAGGCACCCAGAGCCAAATTTACCTAATGAATCAAACATCGACACAACTATCGAAATTCAGCCAGTCACACCAACAGAATCTATAAAATCAATTTTCGGCTTCGCAGCGGGTAGCTCGGGTGGAATGGACGGAATTAGGCCCCAGCATCTCAAGGATCTTGTGGGAAAGGAAACGGGCGATCACGGAGATAGGGTTCTGGAATCTCTGAGCAGCTTCTCAGATTTCTGTTTGAACGCAAAGGTGCCGACGCATGTTACGCATTTTTTATATGGAGCGACACTTTGTGGACTGAACAAAAAAGATAACAGCATTAGACCTATCGCAATCGGCAACACGCTCAGGAGATTGGTGGCAAGAACGGCTAGTGCTAGAAATGCGAAACAAACCGGAAACAATCTTCGTCCCAAGCAACTCGGATATGGCACACGCGGTGGATGCGAAGCTGGTGTCCATGCAGCTCGACATTTCATCAATTATCAGCACCCTGCGACTAAAGTTTTTCTCAAGCTCGACTACAAAAATGCATACAACGAAATTGAACGACATCCAATGCTCCAAGCCACCAAAGAAAAATGCCCGGAATTATTCCCTTTCATTCGGCAGTGCTACGCACTCCCAACTTGGTTGACATTCGGCGAGTACTCAATGTTGTCGCAGCGAGGCTGCCAACAGGGTGATCCATGTGGTCCAGCCATTTTCTGCTTGGGTATCAACGCCATGGTGACCGCTCTAGAGTCGGAATTCAACATTTGGTACCTCGACGACGGATCAATTGGTGGTATTCCAGACGTGGTTTTTGGGGACCTTCAAACAATTATAACTAAGTCAGCGGCTATCGGATTACAGCTCAACTATGCGAAATGTGAGATCAAAATCTTGGGCGAATGCAGTCAAGACGAACGGTTGCGCATACTGGAAAAATTCAACGAAATCGCCCCGGGAATTATTGACAGACCAATTGACATCGAGTTGCTAGGATCACCGCTAACTGTGACAGGAATAAGAACAGCAATCCAACGAAAACTGGAGAAGTTAAACACGATGATCGGACGTATGGACAAACTCACAGCGCACCACTCATATTGCTTGCTGCGCAGTTCCCTCTCAATCCCACAGCTCAATTATCTGCTACGAACGACGCCATGTTGGAAAGAAATTGACATTCTAGAGGAATACGATCACACGTTGAAAACCGCAATGGAAACCATCGTGAATTGCCATTTTTCCGGCAGTTCCTGGGACGAAGCAACCTTACCTGTCAAATTGGGTGGACTAGGACTGAGAAACGCCACAAACCTTTGTTACTCAAGTTTCTTGGGATCAGTCCACTCAGTATCGGAATTGGTCAGCTCTATCGTGCCTTCATTTTCATTGACCTCAGACGCACCTACTTTGGAAGCTGAGCAAGGATGGTCAAGAATTTCTCAAGCAGACATCCCACCGGAGAATGATCGAAAATTTCAACACAAATGGGATACCGAACTTTGCTCAAATCAACAAAAACAAATTTTTGCAAGCTGCGTAAGCGAATTATCTAAAGCAAGGATTTTGGCAAATAATAGAAGAGAATCGGGCGCATGGCTCAACACGTTCCCATTTTCGTCACTGGGTACCCTGCTTGACAATCAGTCATTTAGAATCGCTGTATCTCTGCGACTGGGACTCCCGGTGTGTGTCAAACACACTTGCGTGTGTGGAACCCTTGTCGATGAAATGGGGCATCATGGATTATGTTGTAAAAAAAGTGCCGGACGTCACAGCAGACACGCGATGGTCAACGAACTGATTAAGCGAGCACTTATCACATGCAAAGTTCCATCATTACTTGAACCAACCGGCTGCAATCGATCTGACGGAAAAAAACCAGATGGCCTTACCTTGGTCCCGTGGAGGTACGGAAAACCCATGGTGTGGGACTTTACGTGTGCCGACACACCCGCCAAATCATACGTGAAAGGCAACTCCAAAAAAGCAGACCACGCCGCCCATAAACGTGAGGCATACAAAAGAACGCGTTACGTTAATTTAGAACATAACTTTCATGTGGTACCGGTGTGTGTCGAAACCCTGGGCACATTTGGCGAAGACGCGCTGAAACTTATCAGTCGTATTGGAGAACTCATGCAAAATATCACAGGTGAGAAACGGTCAACGAGTTTCCTAACTCAACGAATAAGTGTAGCAGTCCAGAGGGGTAACGCCGCAGCGATATTAGGAACAATTCCAACAGATACCTGCCTGGACGAAATATATTATCTATGACTTTCTGTAAAGAAAACTCGCATTAGAATTGCCAATCAGCGAGGAAACGCCGCCTCAATCTTATGAACCATCCCTGATATGACTGTAATGAAAAAATAGAAGAAATTTATTATGTTGTCTAGTCATTTCTAAGTCCGTGAATATTTCGTTCTTTTCATTTGATTTGTTTTTTAAACATTTGTTTTAAATTTTGAATTTGTTTAACTTTGTCAATATGTACATTTGTTTTGAAGAAGAGTCTTCTATTTAGTTTAGTTTTAAGGATATATAGTTTGAAAAGATCCAAGTTTTTAAAAATACCGTCTTTGTTACGATCCATTTTCCCCATCAGAGCGTCTGAGTACACTTGTACTTTCAAATTGGCTTTGTGCCGTGTACGTGATAGCGCAACGTACAATTGACCATGAGAAAACGGAGGTTTTCTCAAAAATAGTCCGACACTGTCGAATGACTGTGATTGCGATTTGTCAATCGTCATTGCGAAGCACAATTTGACCGGAAATTGAATTCGAAGCAACTCGTCACTGTGCGAATCAATTCGCGCAGTCATTCGAATTCGAGGTATCAATATAACCTTTCCGGTGTTGTCTCCACTAACTATTTCGCCAACAATAGTGTTGCTATATAGTTTTTTCACTAAGAGCCGTGTACCATTACAAAATCCATCGAATGGATTTAAGTTGCGCAGCAACATAATGATACAGTTTTCTTTTAGTTTGAGCACATGTGGAGCAGTACCTTTTGGATTTAAATTATTCAGTGTGGTGATGTCAAAAAGAGTACGTGAATTACATTCTTGATTCACCAGTTGGTCACTGCTATTATAAGTTTTTTCTGTGTCTTGCTCTTCGGTCATGCGACTATAAATTAATCCGTTCAACATGTCTACGTCGTCGTGATGTGTCGACAAAATAGCATATTGACAATAATTTCTTATATCGCATGAGCGGAATGTTTGACCGTAAATACAGTCGACCAATGATGCAGGTGAAACACACTCTGTTGGCAATTTGACGTAGCTATCATAATATTGATTGGCTGGATAATCTTTAATTTGACCATCGCCAATTTTAATCAACCATTCGGCAAATGTCACATCATTGGGATCTGCTAACCGCATATTGACGCGAAGGGCATGTTGCTCAAATAATGGCCATGTGGTGCTTCGCTTGACCAAATTATTGACGATTTCACTTCGAGTGCCCCGTGGCAAAATGGGTAACGTTTGGCGAAAGTCACCAGCCGCTATCACCATAATACCGCCGAAGGGTTCGTCTCTCTTCTCTTTCAAGACACGGTATAGCTGGTCGACAGCATTAAATGCATGCTTATTGACCAGGGACACTTCGTCAATAAGCAACATATCAGTTTGACGTAACTCAGCACCAGTTTCTGAGGTCCGAGCACATCAAATGGCAAATGGAAAGTTGAGTGCAGGCTTCGACCTCACTTATGAAGGGATGCACCCATACCTGTCCATACAACAGTGCAAATTTTGCCCATGCCACGCAATGTGCTCAAAATTGGCAGAGTGAGGAATGTTTTGCCACTGCCGCCCGGACCATCCAAAAAGAACAATTTTTGTTCGTTGGTTGCGTTGAAGCAATGCATGAAACGATCAAAAAAGGTCTTCTGCTCATTGTTCAACAATGGAACCATACTTTGCGCGATTGCTTCTTCTTCTACACGATCGTATTTATTATGTAGATATTCAGAGGCAATTTGATTTGCTTGGTCCTGTTGTGCATTGGTGTTGAACACTGGCTCAGGCAATTTCATATCAGTATTGCTGAATCCAGCTGCTGCAAGCAATGCTGATATGTGACGTAATGCCAATTGTTCCGACATATTTGTGGAAAAATGACGGTGTTCATAATCCGCAATCATGTCAGCTTTGAATCTATTCCAAATGCTAACGGATTGTTGTATGTGGATTTTTCCACATCAACTATAAGCTGTCTATGATAAGACTTTCTTCAAAAGTTTTATCATATCCAGCTCAAATAAAACGTAACAACAATTTCAAAACCTACAGAATATACATTAGTGTAACGAAATAGGTCGCCTTGTACTTGGACGCTACAGCCATTGCATCGAGATATTTTTCTTTAATGTAACGTCTGCTGCCTACGAAACCGGCTGGCATTGGAATAACTCTGCCAGGCATATCTGGCTTGAAAATATTCGAGTCGTCAATGTAGTCACGTAAGGCACCGTACGTTTCTGCTCGGATTTTTTTTTTACCTTCTTCACTTTTTATATACTCCATTGTATTTTCTTGAACTCTCGTCCAAGCGTCAATCATAAATTGCTGCGTTAACTTACCAGCATTTAATAATGGACTGAACATATGTTGTCGTTGATGAAATAGATAAAGGTAAAATTCGCGGGCAGTTACTCTGCGCCTAGCACACTCACCCTGATTGACAACATCACGGTACAATCTGTACGACCAGTTTGTTCGCCAAAGGGAAATAGAAGCGGATACAGGTAAGAATCACGATTTGGATCGGCTGATCCAATCGGTATGCCTTCTTCGATTGGGGTGTCCGTGGGGAAAATGACGATATTTTTCGTTCCCGGTTCAGGTGGATCGGTAAAAACAGCCGCCACTTCGTTGGCTGTTGGAAAACCGAAATCACCGCCATGATTCCTACGAATATTTATTTGGTCGCTACGACGCACTTGGAAGATACAGGTTGACGTCGGTAGGCGGGGGATCGGGTCTATTGCGAACTTCACGCAACACCTCTGTCAACATACGGTAAGCTCCAACGTACGGATTATTAGCGCGCAAGAAAATTTCAATTTGTTTCAGCAGCCCAACATTTAGTGGTGCTTCAGTAAGACTGTTGCGCTCGTTCACCGCAACAGCATTATCAATATAATATAGCTGTGCAGGCGGTACGTTAACGCCAGTGGTGTTGGTAAGAAAATGTTCAGCGTTATGGTATATCATACCATAAACCTTAACGGCAACGCCCAATCTACCTGACGGATTCGTAGTTGTGAAATCTGAGGCACCAAGTGAACCAAAACTAAATACATTGTTGTATTGCATAATAAATTCTCTAAAATGGCTCGACAGTAGAGAGCCACCAGTCAGGAGATTCCGCAACAGATGTGGATAAGTGTTGCTTTGCTGCTGTGGTAAACCGTTTGAGTATTTACCGTCATTACAGCACCCCGTATATATTCCTCTGGCGTTACGCTCTCCTTTAAAATACAACGCTTTACAATGTTTACAAACCTGATCCATGGGACCCACGCCAAATTCATTGTAAGCGTCATCACTTTCGTCAACATTTTCATGGTTACACATAGCCAGAAAATGTGTAGGATTTAAATCTCTGTGGAGTAGCCGTTGTCTGATACGTAATTCATTACGCTCAGAAGTGGCAACAGCGATATCTGCTGCGTTGATCAGATCTTCGTCATCGCTTGCCTCATCCAACAATTGTTGCGTACTCATAATCCATTGCGTTGCGATATTGCGATGGATGTTGAGTACGCTGACATCTTTTCAAATAGTTGTGCCAGCGACGACGAATTTCTTGTTCTTCGACAGGCAACATACCTATTGCTTTCTCCTTGTACGAATAATACACATTATTTCGCAAACGTTGCGCATACGTTTGTTGGGAAAGTTTCTTAAAAGAACTTCTTCCATCTCGTTTAAATGTAGGCATTGATGTTACACCTATTTCATCCAAATTTGGCAAGGTTTTATGTGAAGCATCAATTTCACTTTGTAAAGGTGACGAAACCTTTTGAGTTGAATGTAATTCGTGTGCCTTTAAGTGAATCAATGGAATGAAGTCATCTGGTGACCAATCCTCTCCCACTAAATTAATTAAAGGCACATCGTCTTCACTATCAAAGTCATCGCCTCGAATTGGTACTTGCCAATCTTGTAAATTGACAATGCGATGTTGTTTTGCGTTTGATTTATTTTCTTTCGTAAAGGCAAATGCTGTTAATGTAAATTCTCTATTAGCATCATAACCTTGACGAAGAAGAAAACTGTAAATATCACGAACACTGTCAAATAAGAAAATATTGGCAGTGCCTTTGCTATCATAAAATCCGTCAGAGTTGCGTGCATGTGGATCAAACAATACGAAACTGTTTCCGTATGTGTACAACGCAACGGACTTTGACGAACTTATGAAGACGCCATAACTGTGCTTTCTGTAGAAGCGTTCCATGTAACTTTGAGCGAATTTACCGAAATTGCCTGACAATTCCATAACCGGCTCAGAAATTACAGTCACTTCATTGTCGCGTGAGCCATCTGTTGAGATCACAATTTTACGCAACACTTCTTCTGCCGAAATAAATGGATTATTCCGTGGAAGTTTCGTAATTGCCTCTGCATACGAAATTGTGTAAATGTGATCCCCAATAAACAGAATGCGATCAATGTCTGCTTGTGTCCAATTGTTTTCAATTAGCGTTGTGTATGCTAAGAAAACAACTGAATTAGCCGTACATTGATTGTTACGCGACGTTCTACTGAAGGCATGATTATTTTGAGCGATAGAGCCACTAATGATGCTGTCAAATAGTATTGTGTTTCGCTTCAACGGTGCGCCAACGACATTGTTATCGCTTACAATTTTGATGCAGTGGAAATGAAATGGAAATTGGATTTCATTTTCATGTAACAGAAATTGTATCAATTGCCACACATTGACAAAGTAAACAACTGCAGTAAAAAGTTCATTTTCTTGTGCAATTCTTGTGGCATATTGGGTGCGACCGTGAATGTCGTATAATGCGTAACGGCCGCGAAAACCATTACATTTGATCACAGCATATGTTTTTCCGCAAATTGTAAGCACTGCGTACTTGTACGGTGAAGATGCAAACTTTTTCAATGTAGCATCCAAGTGGCGTAACGCTAATGGTTCTGAGCGACCAGTTACTGGTATAGCAGTAAATTCACATCCGTAGTCAAATTTAAATATGGGAAATATATCCAATACATCAAATATATCGGACGGAAGTGAATTTACACCACCACTCTTCAATTGTGCGCATGTTTGAGCATCAGTATCGCTTGCCACACTGAAAATTTGGTTCAGGTGTGACTGCTTCCAATCATCGGCTATTGTTACGTTAATATCATAAATTAGCGCAATGATGGAGGCAACAACACACAAATTGGAATGAGGCGTAACATTGGCCTCAATTTGAGTGCTTACCTCAATACCATAAAATGTCTCATTCATATGAACAGGCATTTTATCATGTTGATCTACAGAATGCAATGGTGTTGACAATTGGCAAATGTTTTCACTTTGACGAATGTCGCACACATTATTCTCTGTAGTCAATGATGGCTCATTTAATAACTCTGGTGAATTAACGTTACAGGCACTAATGCTATTGCACGTTATTACCAGAGGAACCAAAATGATTTGCAGAAAAGGATCTGCTTCATTTGGAGCTGCAACTGTTTGCAACAATGGGAATTCATTTAAAAAGAAAGAAATGAAATCCTCTGCATTGTTGAAAAACAAAATTGCCGAATGCTCACCAGGCCTACGACCTGTGTCAGTGTGTCTGCCATGAGAATCAAAAAATACGTATGACGATGTGCCATTGTCGTGGCCACAACGTATCAAGCCATATGAATACGTACGAAACGTAATAATGGCAGTAACATATTTTTTGGCTTCGAAATGTGTGATTGCATTCGATAGTGTATTTAAGCCATCATAAATGCCTCCACGCAAATCGTCATTGCAGATATTGACTGTAAATGACAAATCGCCAATTTCCAAATATGGTGTTAACGCAATAGCTTCCAAATACGATTGGCTATTGGTCACTCGACCATATTGTAGGCTCATGTTTGTCAAATTGAATTCATAATATTGCTGACCAGCAAACAAAACAGTGTCAAGGTCCTCACCGTTCCATTCACCCACCGACTTAATTGTATGGTGGGCTAATGCTGCGGCGGACATTGCTGTACACTGATGATGTGGTTCGGGAAATATGTTGGACGATTGACAAAATGAGCCAAAAACTTTTTTATAAAATAATCCACCGGGTAACAAAGGGAAGTCGTTGATAGCTAACTTAACTTTAGCCGGTGAATCAATTTTACGCTCATTTTGCTTAGCGATTGGCGACGATGTTGAATCGCATGAAAATATGAAATTCACCTCGTACATGGTGAACGTTGACGCATCACCAAATTCCAAACATATGAATTGGCAAATGGAGTTAACATCGGCAAAATAAAGAATGCCGGCAAACTCGCCGGAACGTTCACCATTCCAATTTCGTCCGTGACAATCGAAGAGTATGTACTCAACGACATCAGGTAATCGACAAATGATTATTGCATACGCTAAGCCATTTTTGAGCACAATTGCTAAATTGCAAGCAATTTCATCAAAATGAGCAAACGCATTTTGCCATGTTTTTTCATTCAACGGTGCGTCGTAAAATGTGTTATTGCCGACTTGAATTTCATGACGTTTACCAAAAATGGTAAGGTAATGAACTAAGTCTGTCGGCAATAATTCAAAAGATCGACCGTGAAATGTCAATGTTTGATTAAAGTAACAATGTCCAATGTCAACAATATCTTCCAAATCGTTGGATGACCATTCATAAACATTATGGTGGACAGAATACAATAATGCTACAATTGACATTGCTGTACATTCGTGAAGTGATTCTGAATAATCAAATTCACTATATGCACAAAGTTGAATGTTGAAAAACAATGCAGCAATATTTTCAGCCTCCTGTTCATATGACGGTAGGTTTGGGCTGGATGGCGACAAATCAATTGAACTCCGCTTAAGCGAAAGTGGAGTCATTGGCAATTCGACGGATTTACGTTTCGGCGTTAATGATTTCAAAGGCGATAAGCCTTTTAAATCACCACAACTGAACGATGTTTGTCGTCGTCGGATTACAGGCGAAACGTCCTGTGGTAAAAATCCCAAAAATGGTGAACCTTTGAATGATTTATTTAAATATAAATCGGGTACATCTTCATTTTTTGGATTTTGTATAGGCGAAAATCCGAGGAATGGAGAGCCTTTCGATTCGCTTGATAATTTCGAATCGATAACACTTTCATTCTGTGGATTGTTTAAAGGCGAAAATCCCAAGAATGGGGAGCCTTCAGCCGACATTTGTATTGATTTGTCGCCATTTTTATTCAATGTTTTATTTTGAGGCACACTGACGGAACAATAATCTCGGCTTTCTACGTTGAAGTCGAAAGCTGTTGATGTTGTAGCCGAAAGCTCACTCAAATTAATAGGAGTGGCGTTTTTCTTGCGAAAGACGTTTGCAATTTTAGCCAATCGCTTGCAATTTTAGCCAATCGCTTGCTCTTTGCTAACGCCGCTCCAAATAATTTTTTCTGGCCGTCAGCCATTCTATAAATTTGTTTGAAAAATGTAACAAAAAAAATATTCGATGAAACGACAATTTTTTTGCATAATTTTTTTTACAAAAAGCTAATCGCAGAACGACAACTTTTGTTATTTTAATTCAAGATCGTAAATAAGAAAAGTTACCGTCGAAACGATTACTATCTTATCACAAATCGAATTTGGCTTTTGATCTACAATGTAAATAAAAATGTAATTCGACAATTAATTTTTATCACAAATTGTTGTTGCTTAAAGGAACAAAATAAATTTTGTCTTTGACACGCAATCAATGTAGAAGCACTGTGCAAAATTCCGTAAAGGAAGAATGTGAAGAATGGCACTTCAAGCACAATAATTGCTTCGGTCAACTCCAATCAAATGAATGCTAGAGTGACGAACTGTCAGAAATATATGTAAAATTCAAAATATTTATTTCAAAATAATGCTAAATAAGATATTAAAAAATTTTATAGATAAAACATAACCAAAGACCCATACGTATCAGAATAGATGTGGCAAACAGAATACATGTGGCGAAGAGACTCGAACATATCTAAATATACAAATAAGCAAACAATCCAACGTTTTCTGTTCTTTTATAACTGTAAGAATTTCAAAGATCCATAGAAATTACCCAAGGTAATGTCAAAGGCCCTACAATAGTACGTCTCAGACCATTCAAATCTAGAAAAGCTTATATCCAAGGAGTAAGTCGTTTTTCCATAAAACCCAGAAACACGTGTTATCTAAAATTTTATTGTCTACAACTTTGTCCTTGGAAGCGACTTTCTACCTCTCATAGTTATGGACATTCGGGTCATTCTGCCCAATTATGGAAGTGGCCATATAACAGGATTGGGCTATATTTCCCCAAAACACGTGTTCGCTTATATTTAATTCTCTACAACTTCGCCTTTGGAACCAACTTTCTAACTCTCATAGTTCTGGAGATCTGGGTTATCCTGCCCAATTATGAAAGTGGCCATATACCAGGATTGGGCCATATTTCACCAAAACCGTGAAAAACGTGTTCGCTTAAATTTATTTCTCTACAACTTTGCCTTTGACAATAAATCTCCATATTGCATAGTTAAGGAAATATAGACGAAAAACTGGTTTCGTATATGGCCAAGAATCTCAATTTCGTCCATTCCATTGGTCCCAGTGCCCAGACCCCTGTACTGATTCGCACAAAATTTTTTCATTTGACATCAAATTGAGCAATTTCTATGCTTTACTTGCTGAGATATTTGCGAAAAAGTTTGACCGACCCTCGAAAAATCATGTTTTTGGTCCTTCCTCGACCATATATCCGATACCACTTCATCGATTTTGCTCATCAAAAATCACTAAATATCTTGTAGGTTCACGTAACGTGAATTGGGCCCACACTAAATGCTCTACAGCCCGAACCACTCAACATATTTTCACCAGTTTAATTTTCATGATTTTCTGATGTTCATATCTTTTATTTAAAACCTTCAAGAGTAATTTCCGTTCTAATATCGCAGAGATACGCGGCAAAACGTTCCACCAAGTTTCAACAAATTTTTTGAAGAGTTCTTAACCGATTTGACCAAATTCAAATCCGTTCTAATTTTTTTAATTACCTTTCAGGAAAACAAAATTTGAAAACTGGATAAGATTTAACCGATTTATGTAGAAAAAACACGTTTGGCCATATTAAAAACTCATTTTTACTTACCAAATGTCTAATGTATCGTATCGCACCTCACTCACAAACACTCGCGTTTTTAAAATGAATCGAATTAAATATTTGCTTATTAATTTGCAATAGGAAATCGTTTTGAAAAAAACGTTTTGAAAAAATCGAATTGCAATTTGTAAACAATTGAATTGAAAATGGCTGTCAAAGCTTGTACGTGTGGTGTTGCCGCATAGACATGTAAGGGCTAGAAAATAGCACGTGAGCTGTCATGTTGTATGAGTCGTTTTTTTTAGTACAAAAATATGCAAATGTAACAAAGAGATGATAATATTACGACGGTAGAAATCAATTAAACTTTTTGAAAATGTTTTTGATTAAATTGATTTATTTGAATATTAGAAATAACACATTGTGCAGTTACGTAAAAATGTCATTATTTTAAAAAGAAAATGTTTTTGCATCTAATTGCTAAACGATTTCTTTCATGAGTGTTCCCTTTTGAAGAACTTTTTTCTTAAATATCTGTCATTTTAATGTTAAATAACTTAGGTGTTTTTATGATTAGTGCAATGCTTACCAATTGACTTTAATGTTTAAATTGTTAGTTTGAAATATATCAAAATTTGCTGCAACAATGACAGAACAGTTACATGTTATTGAAAGCTAATTTAAAAAGAATTAAAGCGCCCGCGCAGTTGTCTGTTTAGCTCTCCGTTTCGTTTTTGTTGTCAACTTATTGTCATCTCTCTGATGACGATATATACACTTCAGTGGCAACACTAACCTCAGACGACATTGTACTTCACTTTGTTTTCTGTTAATTGTCAATATGGACGCCTTCGAAAGCATTATGGGAAAATTTGTAAGTATTTTTAAATAAATGTCTATAAAATATAGACATAAGTAAATAAATTGTTTATTAATATATTTAATAAATTTATTGTAGGCTACATGTGCGGAGCTGGTGGCCCGCAGAGCACTTTTAGTGGCACGGCAAGATGCTGAAAGACGGAGAGGAAGAGGCGGCAGAAATGGTCGTGCTGGTGGAATCGTTGGCGGTGGACAGGTGGGCAGAGGCGGTGTACAGGCAGGCAGATGCGGTGGACGGTTAGGAAGAGGCGGTGGACAGGTAGGCAGTAGAGGCGGTAGAAGACAGTGTGGACAGGTGGGTGGAAGAGGTGGGCCAAGTAGTGGACGCTGACGTGGGCGCGACAGTGCTGCTGCGAAAGCTCAAGAAAACATTAAAAAATCAAACAAAAGACAGGAACGATTCAAAAAATTTTTGGAAAAAAAACTACAAAAATTGCAGAAGCAACAGAGAGTTCCACCCCCACACCCCCGGCCTCCGGCGGTGAGATTGAAAGTGATTAGGTTGTTTCATGTTGAAAAAATGATGACAAAATTGTATGAAAATTTTTAATTTTTGTCGGTCAATTTCTCGAAAACTGCTCCTATTTTTTTTTAATTTACGCGTCGCTGATAGTACTCTTCAATACCTTTCCAACGATACCTAACTTGTAAAAATCTATGTAGCCGTTTTCGAGTAGTAACTATTTTCCTTAGCGGCGTCGTAGCCGAAAAAACCAACTTTGAACACTCGCCACATCGGAAGTATACATCGCAACTCAACAAATGAGGTGTCGTTGGAAAAAGCACGTTAAGCGCTTCAAGCCTTATCAGATAGTTGATGTTTCTGCGGCGCTGAATTGAAACAGTAATCGAAAAGGTCTCAGCGACGTGATTTTTCATCACTTTATCTCTCACCACAATATTGAAACATTATGTATTTTCGAAAAATCAAATTTATTTAATAGTTTCCATTGTAATACAACTTTACAATTCAAACCCCATTGATAAATGATGCTTTACCACAACTTTTTCATACAAAATATATGAGAAGTTTGAAAAAAATAAAGTTTTTGTTCTACGAAAATTTTCAAAACGTAAAATATCCACTCCACGACCAATGCAAACATGTTTTCTGATCTCTACAAACATTTTCCAATCATTAGTTGAAAAACAAAATTTTGAAAATTCCCCCCCCCCCCCCCCTGGAAAAATTTGTAATAAATATTTTGTTGATTATAGGGCCCATGTAAGTGTGAATCCAAGCACTTTCCTTAAGGTCACAGGTCAGCCCGTTACTTCGGAAGGGTTTTTCAATATTGTCGTTTCTTCGATTTTCAATGTAATTTAGGTATATGACACCTTAGTTTAATAAAATTTCTTTACATTCTTTGATATTTTCTGAGATTTTAAATGAAAGGCAAGGAAAGGTAAGGTCCTTAAAGTATAACAAAAGATTTGCAAAAAGTAGATTGAGCGGTTAGAGTTGTAAAGTCTCGACCATATACGATATTTAGTGGTTTTTTTCATGAATATTTCGGTGGTTGTAAGTTTTTTTGCTGTGATGCAGATCAAAGTTCCTACAGTATTCAACAAAAGTAGGCCTGAGGCCTCTCCTTAAGGTCCAAGGTCATTCCTACTGTCGGGAAACATTGTTGTCTATTCAACTGTGGGTCCTAGACCAACAAATTAATTTTTGAAGTTTTGTATTTGGCTGTGAATATTTGGAATATTTTTTTCAGTCATCATCTTAAGCGTCCAGGTCGATACTAGTGTCAGCTGGCCAGAAAATAAATTTTTGAAATGTTTGAGAGGATGTCCAATGGAACATTTTTACCCATTGAAGTCTTTGCTCCAGACCTCATCACAGTAAATCTTCATATAAAAGGTTAATTCCAGTAAATACGCGTAAACAAAGTTTTGAGAAGCCGGTGAGCACGAGGTTCAAAATTTAGTTTTTGATTTGCTGCAGAAGACGTCAAGGAAACGCAATTTCTCATGAAACTATTGGCCCCAGAAATCAACTATGATCTAGAACTGATTTTTGATAGATGGTACATGACGCTTTCGCGCAGGTTTGAGACTTTAAGTATCGCCATTTCATTTTTTTTAAGACTGTGGCAGAAGTCTGCCTTACAAAAGGTCTAAATAGCTCAGTCTTGCACAAGAATTCCTTTATTTAAGGAACAACTTTCAAAAATTACTTTTTTCATCTGTCTTATTTCTCACTTCAATCGTAAAATCAAAATTTTGATGAGGTTTGTTTTATGCGAAATGTCTACAGCCTGACTTTCAAAGACGAGCAAAGTCTAGCCGAGAGGTCGGGCCGGAGTTATATGAGAAAAATGTTTCTTTGTAGGTGTAAAAGGTCTCAGTTTTTGGAAATCTGTTGAGTGATTCCGGTAGGACGGTCTATGTAGTGGTCGTGAGTCTAACGATACGCATGTACGTGACATGTCGTTAAGGACGCAAATAGCAGAAAATTGTCGAATTCTTGAATGCGGGTCAGAGCTTAAAGTAGGATACTAATTTATACAATTTGAGGTTTCCTAGATACTTTCGGCAAAGAACTGATTGTGGAGGTAAAGGTTTGGAATCAAAAACATGTTTACTTGTAACCAATTTTCATAAATTATCACAACCATATACCGGGCGAAGCTCGGATAACCTTGCTAGTAGAGTATAAAGTATAAAATGCATAAAATTGACATGCGACTTAGTAAGCATCTTCATTTGTTGTCAATGTTACTCAGTTTCTTGTTTAAAAATGTCGAACGCTCAAAAGAAAAAAATCCAAAGACAGCGTTTTGGTCCGACCAAAAAGTGGCCGTCTGAAGAATGTTTGCATATGTTACACTATGCATTAGAGCAGATGAACGAACGCAAGCCATTTGAGGTAAGAACTTTCGGCCATTTCCATAAAACGAAAAGTGTTGTAACTATAACCAACAGAAACCAACGGCACAAATTTATTATGAAAAGATGATGAAAAGACTGAGTTTTGTGGACATAAAATGGGTACACCTCAAAGCTAAAATGAACAACATGAAAAGAAAGTATTGGATATGAAGAAATGGTTGGAACAAACTGGGCAAGGACGCAAGGAGTTGATTCAGGGACCATCGAAGGTTTTTTTTCTTTACATGAGTCAGTATTAGGTATTCAAACAAAATATTTTAGGGCACAAGAATAATAAATGTCCATTTTATGACCTACTTCATTGTCTTTACGGCAAAAAGACGAACGTTGAAGTTCCTCTTATATATGACAGCATCGCATCTAATCAACAAGATTTTGGAACTGATGAAATTGTTAATGGTGGATTAAATGTTCAAGTAGAATCACCAGAAACTGACAATGAAGAAGTTGTTTCCATCATCGACATTGACAGTTCCTTGGAATTGCCATATACAAATGTTGAAGTTCCTTTCATTGAGGAGCAGACAGACGATTCAGATCCTCTTGCTGTATTATGTACCAATGAAATCCAACCAGAAACTCAACAGTATCGCCGATTTCAGCAAAATAAGTCGTCGCAAAAGGAAAGCGAGGGTTGTTCAGCATCGAAAACTGTAGAGCGAAACCCTATTACTGATGAAGAACTGAATTTTACGCGATTCTGCTCATATGGAACTGATAATGAAAAAGAAAATCAAGAAGCAAGTTCTCGTTTGGCTCGTTACAAGAAAGAATTATCGTTTCGACCATCAGGCAAGAAAAATTTACCTTATAATGCTGCTGCATTTCTATACGACGCAAATATTAAGAGAGCAGAAGCCTTGAATGATCGGAATCAAATCGAGTTGCGACGCGTTGAAAATGAAAAACTGGAAAAGGAGATCAATAAAGAAAAGCTTGAATTAGAAAGAACTGCGCAAATGGAACGGGTTCTGGTTGCGAAAGAAGAAGTTAACTTGAAAGATAAAGAGCTTATTTTAAAAGAGCAGGAGACGAAAGCGAAAATTGATTTAAAAAAGCAAATTTTTGACCTAAAACGCGAGAAGTTTGCTTTAAAGAGAAAGGAAATAGATAATGAGCATGATTTGAAGTTGAAGGAAATGAAGAAAGCCGAACGTATCGAAAATATGAAAATTGAATATGAATTCAAGTTACAGCTTGAATTAGCAAAACTGAAACAATAAAACTTCTGATTTTTCACTGGTTATTACATGAAATAAAGCATTTCTTTTTAGCAAGGTACTAACTTACTCATTGTCATCGCTGATGCTATATTCCGTTTCTTCTGATACGTTCGAGTGAGAGTAAATAATCCGAAAGTCTTCTTCGTCATACACTGGCAATAAAATATTGTGTAAAATGCAACACACTCTAATCCATGTGGATGCGAATTCGTGGAATTTCGTATTGGAGATTCGAATACTAAGTTTTTTGCATCTTGAAAATTTTTCTTTCATTATACCGAACACATGTTCCACTCTTACACGGTACGAACTAAAGTATCTATTGAAATCATTCCGCGAAGCGGCAGTCAATTGTTTGGATGTTTTCCTGAATGAAGTTATCATTGTCGTACATAATTTAAAAGCAGAATCGGCAGCAATCTATTGTGGTGCAGTGAGAAAAGCGGACGGATTAGTAGCCAATACACATTCGTTGAATATTCTTGCATCGTGAACGCTTCCCGGATAACCAACCATGTGTCGAAACGATTTCATGTAGTAACAAGTTCCTGGCAACTTCAAAGAAAAAACATTGTTCGTGGACAAATATGAGTCTTTGTCCAAAGTTGGTGCCTTCAATTTCACAGCCGTCTGTATACGCTACACAATGTGGCAGTACGTGCATTGTCTTCTTTACAATGTCCATTCTTTCGTCTTTCGATGGCCAATATATGTATTTACTTTCAAGGGAAAGTATCGCCTTAAATACCCTTGCGGTGATTCTATCAATTGTGCCACCATCACCCACACCGAAAAGGCACGAAATTTTTTGGATTGTTGCTCCTGCCCCATTTGAACCAAGTCTGTAGAGAACAATTGCCAGTTGAAACTTAACCGTAAACTGATCAGGTAAACCATATCCATCACAAACTACCCCCACCGGATCACAGTTCTTTCTAGGGTGATGAACAACGGATTGAGGAATAACGAAATCAGCATCATTAGGATCATCAGAATAATAGCCATTGTCGTTGTCATTCAAATCAATAGTTTGATCTCCATTACTTTCCTCAACAATTTCTGCTTTGATCCGTTGGCATTCAATTATGATGTCCCGAATTTGATGCGTATTCAATAGTCTCTCAGAACGCTGGTCGGTTAAAAAAGGACGCAATAATTCTGGAACTTGATGTGACACACTACATTTGCATTCGTGTTTGCATTTGCAAGCAGCTATATCGAACAGGACATCTTGATCCTCTTTGAATACACTTAGTTTGTGCTGTAAAATTTAGATATGCGCCTGTAGTCCTTATGTATGTACATACCATGATTACACATTGCTTCACACGACCTATCGACACAGTCGCTGGTGTATTGGGTGGGTCGGAAAGTTCTTGCCGATTTTTCCATTAGATGGAATCACTAACCGTACAAAGTTTTTGTCACCAATTATAACCAACTTGACTCCAGCTTTTAATAAACAATAAATGGCTAAGCATTTCAACATAAACAAAGTTGAAATTCCATTTGATTTGAATGAGAAACGCTTGTTCAAAATGGAGGACAAAAAAGTGCATTTTCGGCATATTTTCTTATTTTTGTTTAAAAAGAATTAAACGCGTCGCAGGCCCTACGTGAAATATGTGATGTTTATGGTAAAGATGCTGTAAGCGAACGGACATGTTGAAATCGGTTTGCGTGCTTTTGTTGCAGAAATTTTGACTTGGTCGATGCACCCCGGAAGCTGCGTGAGAGTGCCTTTAAGTCGATTTAAAATATTCAGTCGAAAGTCGTCTCAGTGAAAAAAAAAACTATTCAATAAAGGTCCATCTCTAGTAACTTTATTGAAATTTAATGTAACAATCGCTTTATTCGAAAGTAACATTGGTAACGGCATCGTCGATTACGGCTCTCTTCTGGAACGCTTTAAAGCTAAAAAGTATTGCTTGCGTGTTGTTAATTCTCATGCCTTCATAGTCCCAGGTTCCAACTTCGCGCTGAACTTTCATTGGTAGACGTATAATAATGTACCCCATAGGCTTTGTTTTCTCAGAAATTTCTTGCTTCACGAGCTCCGCCGACATCGCGTTGATACGAGGAAGACTCAACGGCATGCTGTCAGCTTTTCTGCAGAAGAGAAGTCTCGGGACGATAACTAGAGCCGGCCAAGTGTAATTCACGATCAGCTTCATGCCATCCTCTGACAAATTAAAATCAACGTTCTCACTTCCAGAAATCACAGGCAAGGCGACATTGACGATATCGACTTTGTCTGTGTTGTCGTAGTGGGTCCATGTCATGACGGGTGGATTCTTAAATGCTATGGCCGGCTCATCGGTGTCATCAAGAGAGTCTTCAGTACCGTCACGTTTACGTTGTTTCGGTTCACTGGAACCACCCAACTCGGTAATAGGAAAGTCAACCGGGTCGTCTTTGTTGCTGGCTGCAAATTTTTTAGGAAATTTAATTTCATTGGAAACTAAGTCGAAATCAGAAGGTGTTACCATAGACACCGTATTTCGCTTTAGTCTTACGAAAATGCGCAGCGAATGTTTTTGCCGGGAAGGCCATAGAAAGTTCTGAAGACTGTCGGACTTTATTCGGAAGGGCTGCATCGTCGATCTTATTCATATCGAATAGCTGGTTCAGCTGCCGTTGCTCCGGTCCATTTTCGGTCCAAATCTTTTTAGATGCCATCTATTAATCTATTAATTTTAAATTAGCACAAAATCTCGTTACAGTTCAATTAGATGTTCAAATGTACCGAAATTTTTTCCTTTTTCAATTTTTTTTTTCACTCCGTGACAAACGCGACGACGATAATGATCGGAATGACGCCACGAAAAAAATTGTCACTTAATTTGAACTTTAATAGCCTGCTTTTATTTGACCAATATCGCCATTTTGTTGAATATTTGAGTGAATCATTTAGACAGACAAAATAGAATTTAATTTAAAAATTTAATACACTCATTTGTGCTTACTATAAAAGCAGGTATCCAATAGAATTAAAAACATTTGGGATCAATAAAGTAAATTGTTGACCGAAACAGAAAGTGAAAACTTTAAAAGACTCTTTTATTGACTCAGCTCAGCTCAGCCGATTTAATTATTAAAAAAAATAAAAACTAGAAGTCTTTATATCGATTTTTTACCAAATGTTATTGCTTGCAAATTACGTTTCATAAAAGGAATTAATTTTTTGATCTAAAAAAAACGTAAACAAATTTTTCTTTGTAAGTCGTTTACATTGCAAAACATATTTACGTATTCTCCTTCCAATGCGTTTTTAAAACTTTTTTGCGACATTTTTCACACTGTCGGCCGACGTCTTTGAAATAGTCGATGGCTGTTTCTGAAAACAGTCGAACGACTGTTTTGGAAAACAGTCTCCTGAAGGGTCGAAAAGTTCAAACTGACTTTCTATTGAAAAATATTACAATTAGAGACGAGTCAGCTGGACAACTCGTAAGATTGCACTTGTTTTTAGCGAGTTGTCCCATAAAACTTATGTTTGTGGAAGAAAATTAATAAATGCCGTGTTTATTAAAACAGTCGTTCCCGTGGCGATCGCCGCGGTAACGACTGTTTTCATTATCTTGTAAGTTAACAATTTTCTTCTAAAGATATTGGTTTTATGGGACAACTCGATAAATCTAGTTTTAATCTTAAAACGTATCCAGCTTAGATGCACAAATTTTTGCTATTTTCAACAGAATGTCAATTTTAACTTTTCGACCCTTCTGGAGACGGTTTTCGAAAACAGTCGTTCGACTGTTTTCAGAAACAGACGACGACTGTTTTTAGAAATAGTCGATGACTATTTTCAAGATGTCGGCCGACAGTTTGAGAAAGAGAATATTCCGAGCCGATCGTTTGACATCTGAAATCATTTTAGTATAATTTCGACCACTTATGGGAATGGTTAAAGAAGTACGATGTTTGGTTGACTCATGAATTAAGTGAAAAAAATTTAATGGATCGTATGTAATGTTGTGAAAATCTTTTGCGTTGGTACGAAAAAGAACCTTTTTTGAAACGATTGATGACCGGGGATGAGAAATAGGTTGCCTACAACAATGTTAAGCGCCGAAAGTCCTGGTGCAGTGTCGGTGAGTCATCTCAAAAGGCCTCCAAAGCTGGATTGCACCCGAAAAAGGTGTTGCTATGTATTTGGTGGGATTGGAACGGAGGGGTCTACGATGAACTGCTCCCGAAGGGTGAAACGATCAATTCCGCCGTGTATGTGCCCCAACTGAGCAAATTGAAGCGTGCAATCCAGCAGAAGCGGCCGGAATTGGTCAACAGAAGAGGTGCTGTATTTCACCATGAAACGCCAGACCATGCACTTCTGTGATGACTCGCACCAGGTTAAAAGGCTTTGGTTGGGAAATTATGTCTCATCCACCGTATTCTCTCTGCAGAACTACCTTGATTATAAAAAATTCGATTCAGAAGAGGATGTAAAAGTTGCATTTAATCAGTTCTTCGCCAATATAACCCAGGAATTTTATACAAAAGGGATCACGAAGTTGGCTAAAAGATGGCAGAAGATCATTGATCAAAATGGGCAATACATTATTGATTGATTAAATTTCTTGTTTTAAGTTTTTTATAATAAAAGATTTATTATAAATGTTTAAGAGTTTATTTTATATAAACTAACTACAATGATGGTCGAAGGTCTAATGAGGCGACGCTACTCTACTACAAAAGTTTTTTCTAACCAATGCGCATGACAAAAGTTAACTATATCTAAGAGTGCGTTCACACTCTTTACAAGCTTTATTTTTTTATAATTTTTTTTTTTAAGTTTACTTAATTGAAATTTTAATGTATTATTTATATCAATTCAAGTTCTTTCAGTTAATTTTTTCAGTTCAGTTATTAAAATTAAAATTTTAAAATTATTTACTTCATTATCTTCAATACCCATATCTTTTAGGTTGTCGGACTTCCCGACCATACCGCGTTCGATAATGATTGTTTGCATCAGGTGGATATTCCAGTGCACCTTGTGAATCATTATCGCTATGAGCGACAGCTTCACGACTAGTTTCCCTGTCACTCGCGAATCCTGAAACATTTTGATTAGATTCTAGATTCAATTCTTCTCCGATCATGTCGGGCCGAACCATTAATCGCTCCGCCTCAAGTTCCAATTTGTCCCTATCAATTTCAGGCAATGGTACAGAGGGCTCATTTTGATACATTAAATCACTAGAGTTAAAATCATAATTATTGCTTTGTCTTATGAATCGTCGGTTACGACGGAAATAATTATCAAAAGAATCAACAACAATATATGATCGGTCATTAACTTTACGAACAACTGTACCATAATACCAATCCTTCCCATTTTTCTTAAAAATAACCTTCTCACCAGGAGTCAATATTGGTAACGACTTAGCATTTCTGTCATAATATCTTTTTTGGGTTTCGCGCTTTGCACTGATCTTGTCTTGTACTTCCGATTCAGATAAGCTATTACGATACAACAACCCACCGGCAATAGGTAAACGATTCTTCACTAATCTACCAAAAAATAATTCTGATGGACACATTTTCATGGACGCAACCGGAGTAGTATTATACTCAAGAATGCGATACTGAAATTTCCCAACTTCATTTGCTTCGTAGGAACGCTTAAGGATATTTTTTTGCGATTGCCACACCCTTTTCTGCCAACCCATTACTCTGAGAATAACGAGGACTAGAAAAATTCATCACAATGTTCGTTTTATCTTGGTACTTTTCAAACTCCCTTGAGTTGAATGGAATATTATCACTCCTAATTTCTGTTGGGTAACCGTAACAACAGAAAACTTGATCCAAGATTTCAATAACATGCCGGGCACTCTTATCGTGTAGCTGCCGAACAATAATAAATCCCGAATATGCATCGATCACAACGATCCAATCCCTTCCCGCGTACTCAAAAATATCAGCAGATATTCTTTCAAAAGGATAACGTGGTGTTTGATCCTGTACTAAAGGCTCCTTCTGATTATTACGAGCAAACTTCTCACAAACCTTACAACTTCTGACCAATTCCGTGATATCACAAGTGATATTTGGCCAAAAGAATTGTTGACGAGCACGCGGTTTTTCAATTCCCAAATGCGGTGCATGCAACCATTTACAGATATCATCTTGCAACTGAGTTGGAACAACTAAGCGATGATCCTTGAATAATAGGCCATTCTTGTAATGCAATTCGTCCTTATACTTGTGGAACAAACGACTAAAGTCATCAAGTTCCTTATATCTTGGCCAATCCGATTCTACATAGCCATCTATGCGTCTATAACGCTCATCCTCACCCAGCAATTTCACATACAAATCATAATTCTCTCTTGACATACAAGCCTTTCGTGTCAAGGAATGAACCATGTCCGACAGTTCCTGACTATATTCACCAGTCTCCGATAATGGTGCTCTCGACAAACAGTCAGCCACCAACATCTCCCTTCCCGGCTTAAATACGATCGTCAATGCGGGATACTTCAACAAGTGTATAAACATGCGTTGCAAACGCGGCGTCACATCGTCGATTTCCTTTTTTACTAATGCTTCCAAAGGTCATAATTTCGGTTGATGACTTCGCTATATGCATAGCAGTCGGTTTGGCAAAAATGTAAACAAACGAATACATTGCATTCCAAACAGCCCTTCTTGGTGCCCATTAAAACTTGTACTTCCGGTGCGGCTCGGCTTACCAGGCCGTCCCACTGTATTCATTCTCGGTAAAAACAATTACACACAGCCTCGGACGGGTGTTGGATACGGGGTAAGACCAACGCTCGACTTGACAGGTACCCCATCGTTGACGGTCAGGCAATGCAAAATGGTTGATGGTTTGTTTATTGGGAGTCTAAACGTTAATGGGGGTTTTCGGAATCGCAGGGAGGAATTAGTGGATCTGGCAAAGGACTACGGTATAGACATATTGGCGTTGAGTGACGTTAGGACGAAGGGACAGACGGAAGAGCAAGTAGGCGGGTATAAGGTGTTTTTGTCCGGGGTTCAGTCTGGTAGGGCAAATTGGGGGGTTGGAATCGCAATCAGGAAGGAGTTGATCAACTTTGTCCTGGACGTTCGTTTCGTAAATGAAAGGCTGATGTGGGTCTCTGTAAAGTTAGCGGGGGGAATTTATCGCCTGGTTAGCGTATATAGCCCTTGCGAAGGCAGTGATGCTGCTGGCTTGGACATTTTTTACGAACAGTTGGTGGACGTGGTTAGCAAAAAGGGAAATGAATCTCTGATTTTGATGGGGGATTTTAATGCAAGAATAGGAAACTTTAAAAACAACTCAGGTTATGAAAGGGTAGTGGGTAGATTTGGGGAAGGAACTCTGAATTCAAATGGTAAACGGTTGTTACATTTTTGTGATTTCAATGGGTTAGCAATAACCAACTCTTTCTATAGGCACAAATGGATCCATCGGTATACGTACGTCAAGGAGGGTTTGGATCACAAATCCATCATTGATTACATGATTATAGAACAGGACAGGAGACAGGTGGTCAGGGGTTTCACTTTTGGTTCTGACCACTACTTTTTGGGTACCCATCTGTCGGTTGGGAAACTCTGTCAGACTAAAAGGAAGAAGGTGGTAAGTCGCAAATTTCGTGTGGGCAAATTTAGGGAAGAGGCAGTAAGGTCTCGTTTTATGGCAAAATTCGCCGAAGGATTTGAGGGGCTTCCAGCTGACTGCGGGGACATTGGGACTGAGTGGGCGAATTTTAAGAAATTTATCTTGGGTGCGGCTGAGGAATGTCTGGGCAGTGTCACTAGCGGGGGTCGAAACAACAAAACGGGTTGGTGGAACGCCGATATCAGGGATGTTGTATTGGAAAAAAGGAAACTTTACTTGATCTGGTTACAGGACAGGACGGCGGAGAAGTGGGATGCTTACAAGGCTTGTAGTAAACTGGTTAAGGATCTAGTCATTGAAGCGAAGGACCGGGAGGGGAAGAAGTTTGGGGAGGAATTGGAAAAGGCAGGTCGAGGCAGGGGTAAGAAATTTTGGTCGATGATTAAGGACATGAGGCGCGGTGGCGTGAAAGAAGGATGTAGTAGCATTTTAGATAAAGACGGCGAGTTAATTACAGGTAAGGGTGAAGTCTTGAAGACTTGGCGGGATTACTTTCAGGATTTATTTACATCTGTCAATCTGATAGAAGAAAATGGGAGGGACGCGGGTCCTAGCTTGGAGGTGGAGGAGGAAATTACACTGGATGAGGTGTCCCGGAAGGTCGGCAGATTAAGGGCAGGAAAATCCGCAGGGGTGGATGAAATTAGGACAGAATTTATTAAATATAGCGGATCAGGTGGGATCCAATGGCTTGGTAGGATTTTCAATTTGGCCATGAGGTCTTCTACGGTACCTGCTGACTGGAGCTTCGGTGTTATTGCTCCAATTTATAAGAAGGGCAACCGTAAGG